>BSWB01000001.1:3137500-3762500 GCA_033239125.1 Fagopyrum homotropicum | reverse complement strand
ATATGAATATGAAATCCATTACAAGATTGAGTATAAACTTAATTTCTGTTTTTTGTGTCATCTTCTATTATGCAGCTGAAATGGTGTCTATGGTCATTATCGGGCTGTCGAAGTATAAGCGGCGTAGAGTCTCTGCAGTTCGTAATTTTCCTCCTGGCTGTGGACCAAATGCTCCAAGATCTGTTCTTAATGGCAATGATACAATATGTTGTAATGAAAATGATAAGAACTCTGATCGACCTTCTCTTGATTATTGTTCTCATAATCAGACCAAGAAAGAGAACCATGAATATACCGCTGATGATTCTTCAAATGTAGATAATGTGCAGAAATGTTTGCATACTGAACATGTTGTTAACAAAGAATCTTTGTATGAAGAAACAGAAGAACATGAAACTCACTATCCGATTCCTTCCAACATTGTCTGGAAAGAGAAGAATTACCCTCCTCGGAGACGAGTCTCTGCTGTAAGAACTTACCCAGCTGGACTTGTATTGAATCATAGTAAGTTTGTAGACAGTTTTTTTCTTGTTCGATAAGGAATTAAGTCGCCATGGTTAACAGTATGTATAATGTAAGTGAATCTGGATTTCTTGCAGAGTACAAGGAAGAAATGCTTGTAGTAAAATGGTCAAGGAAAATTATGAGTATGATAATTAAGTAGATATTTAGTCTAATTATCTCTATGATTTTTTATTTATTTATATTTTGGTAAGAAGAGCGGCAGCTGAACTGACTCGAATTTAGGGTCCGTTTGGTTTTAACTCCGGAAACGAAAACGAAATGAGAACGAATTTAGGGCCCGTTTGCTTCATGGCTAATGCATTGAAACCGAACAAGCCGGTTTCTACTAAAGAGGCCTTGACAACGATTAACTAGGCTAAAAGGGTGATGGGGTGGTGCTCTACTTGTTGCTGGAGTAAGTACACTACCGGTTCCGAGTCCACCTTGACCTTCCCTATCTTATGTCCTAGCCAAGATACAAAAACCACCCCAGAACTCGGCCATTGGGACAGTGCACATGCCAATATGAAACGCGAACCCATTGATGTCCATGTAAGTTCATGTATACTGTAAGAGTTGAAGAAATCAAAGCATATATTTATTGATCAAACCAATCTTCTATACATGCATCTCATTCATGTAATCTAAATGAAATCCAGATTCACTTACATAAGCAGTTGTTTATAATGATAAAAACGCGCCAAAAATACGTTAACTACGGCGTCTTAGTTCCTTACCAAAGGAGAAACAAACTGTCTAAAGACTTACATACTATGATCTTATATTGGCCTATACACAGAATCCAAAAGGTAGCTCAAAAATGAAAAGCAAACCTGCAAGCAAAAATATTTCAGCTTTGAGGCAAGAAATCATGATCAAGCATCAACGGCTAGGCAGTAAGGCATTGATCATATGAAACTAGAACTTGGGACAAGAAACTCGGCCTCTGGGAAGGAAATGTTTGATGGAATGTCTAGCAGCAGATCCTGATCAGAGCTCTCATCAGGAAACACGCAGGACTCAGTTGGCATACCAAACAGGCTTTTCGGCTTAAAGAACGAGCCATTGCTGTCCAGAGGTTCAGGGCCTCTGATTGTTGTTTGTTTGTCTGTGTGAAAGGCGAATGATTAATGTACATATCATGAGCTTTGTGAGGTTGTACACATGGGTATGCGATATTTTCTTCATAACTCGTATCACAAATTCATACCAGACAGTAGATATCACAGATCAATCTCGTACATAATACAGCATGATGATCTTTGTGAGCTACTGACTTATAGCTAGAATATTCACCTGGCATTTTTTCCTGTTGGCCATAAAATGGTCTTTTGGCACTTCCCAGATCTTCCGGTAAGGTCAATTTGCTTTCAGATTCAACCGGAATTTCTCCAGCATGATGATCCTGAGACAACGACATAAAAGAGCTTATATTTGTGTAACAGAAAAATGTATGTTAAAATTCCATGTAAATTCTAGAACTGAACACATACCTTAAGCTTACTGTATAATTCCAACCATTTGGACTTTGTTAAATTGGACAATGCAAGTTTCTTCAGAGTTTTAAGCTCATCAGATTTACTGTCAGTGTTGCTGAAGACCCCTTCTGAAAGCAATTGCTGAAAACACAATAGGTTCTCCTTGAAGCAACCGCTATCAAACATTTCTCGGAGGCTGGATGAGAGTGACACGGTAACATTAGAACAATATATTCAGTATATAGCATTTTTATGTCGAAGGATGAGAATTTCAAAGGCTAACCTTCTAGGTAACTGAAACTTGTCGGAAGGAGGAAGGTATTTGAGCAACGGCTGCTGCTCGTCAACAGTCAAATGCCCCAGTAGTACCTCAAAGTTGATCACATCCTGCGCAAAACAAAGATAATTGTAGTTTCAAACTGAGTCCATCTCTTAACAAGAGTTACAACTTCTAAAATACTTGTGGGAAAGTCGCGTGATTTTCTTCAAACATTAAATCATCTGAAAACAACTTACATTTAGGTCTATATAGCACAGAGGCGAATCGTGAGTCCAAAAGAGCTTCATCTTGTCATGGTTGAACTTATCCCTGCAATTCCATCAGGTGTTCATTGTTATCATAGGCAGATCACTGTCTAGAATTCACAGACAATCTAAGATGCATCAAAATTTACATTGCTGTCAAACATAAGATTATGAAATGTTCAGGAGAGTAAAGCACTGCCATTTATATGATAATAACACCTAAGAGAAATACCTATTGGCAGTTTCTTGTTGTGCCATTTTGCCTGAAAGCTCAGAAACACTTTCACTTCCATGACAGAGAGAGGTGGAAGAAGTATTAAGGTCATTTCCCACAAAAGATTTATTTTCAACTGAGAGAGAACTTGCTTCAGAATCTTCTTCTCGGACAATTGAGCTGGGATGCTTAATGAGAACACTTCCATGGCCTATCTCAACTGATACCATTGGTTCATTACTCTCGAAAAGCAATTCCTCCTCGGAGAACCCAGACAAGCAAGAGGACTCCTGTTCATGTAAAATAGCATGCAAATCCTTGATGAGCTTCTCAACTGAGGATGACTTTAGACGAGGGACACAAGTTCTCTTCTTTGATGGAATTTGTGACTCCCACGCAACTGATTGAGTAGGACCTGAAGAATCATACAGGCACATAAACTAGGAAAGGTTATATTTGGCAAAGTTTTCCTTTACTCAAACTATACCTTCATATAAGAATATAAGACACATGATTAATCGGATACTCCCCAATTCTCAATTTGACACTTTCTATAACATTTTTAAGGAAACTATTAAAATACCACGCTTATATACTATACTTTTTTCTGATATTGAAAACAAAATAACTACAAGATACTAAGAATGACAAGATCAAATGTGTAAAGTAGAAGTAAAAATGTCTACTTTTGAAACAACACTCAAAAGGCTAGAATGATACTTTTGTGAAGCAGATGGAGTATCTTCAAACAAACCACAAGAGAACAAGATTTGACCATTATGACAAAGAGAAACATAAACCAAGTAGCTGTACCTAGATCAACCCACCCAAACTCAAATATGGCATTCATGTTTATTATCTAATAACAATGTAGAATTGCAGATCCCTCTTGTGAAAATCATAAATGTGAAGGCCAACCTGACAAGTCACTAGCATCAGCATTGCTAAACTGAGCACAGCTCTCGGAGTTTGATACAGCTGAGCCAGAACTTGACCTGTTGCTGGTGTCTTCATACGTCATTTCCACAAAATCTTTATTGTAGAAGCTTTTAGAAGCATATGTATTGACCATAGAGTTCTTCTCATAACTTAGCTTCCTCTTCTTCTTAGTTTCATCTCTTTGTTTAAGGGATATGGTCTTCGCTTTGGAAACCTTGTGGTCCTCATATTCACTGGCCCTGCTTCTGGAGTGTAAAGGTGTATAATTAGCTAGTGTTCCTTTTATTCTCCATCTTGATCCGCATGCATTACAAAGTATAGGTTTTTCTGCTGGTCCATTGCGCCAAAGTGGGGTACCTGTGACAGCATTGAGCAATTAAGATAAACAGAAAGCAAGAAGAGTAAATTCATTGCAGAAAATTTGATCATTTCATGTGCAATAAAATGTCCAAGCATTTGCACAGCTTTGCTTTTAATTCAGTAGGACTCAAAACATAGACAGCTCAATTGAACTTAAAAGAGTTTCATTGTTTCTCCATTGGACATTCCAATGTCTGCATGTGAAATTGTACTAGAGGTGAACTTTTATTCAGATGTTATGATTTATGTTAGATAGGTAGTACATAAGGAGTCCTATATTAAACTTCCTCTCGAGTTATAATCAAGAGAGTTTAGGAATACCGGTCATAGCCATTAACAATGAGAAAACAAAGGGTTAAGACAAGCAAGGAAGCCACAGCTTAGACCAGGGACTGATATGAGTGAAATGTGGCAACATATGAGATATTAGACAAAAGTATTGGGTTGATCACATCTTAGGAAAGATGCTTGTAACCGTGAAGTTCATCAACCAAACCAGAAGTTTCCCATGATTCATAATTGCTATAAACAGTAATGATAGCCTGAATAGTATTTCGAAACTTTCGCGAGTATTCAGATGGTGAAACAACTGATTAATGATGGATTGTTACAGCTAAATCCGTAAAGAAGACCGAGAAGCCAAAAGCAAATGAGGATTTAGCTCAATGGGCATCCAGTATTCATTAATGCTTAATGGAAGAGCAAATGGAATTCCAGTTTACCACAAAGCAACACATGTTGCAAGAAGCACTCTAGGCCAAAACAAATAGTATAAGGTATTGAATTACTTATGTAAGCAAATCCAAACCCCTAATCAGGTTTCAACATTACTAGATCAAAACTCATGATCAACCTTTGATTAGTTTTGTCCAGAAAGAATGAAACCAAACCCAGAAAGACAAAGATCATCAAAGGCACAACAACAACAACCATTCCAACAAGTTGAAAATTCAACCACATATAATTAGGAAACACAAAACCTAAACCCATTACAATTCTTCAGGTGATTAAAGTTCCAAATCATAAAAAGAAGAAATCAAAGTGACCAAAAACTCACTTGTAACACCACAGTGACAACAAGGTCCTTCTTTGCCCATCTCTTGAATGAAACCGGAAAACAACAAGTCCTATGAAAACCTTTCTTCAAGGCTCAAACAAATTAACTGGAAATTTCCCGAGGAAAAAAACACAAAAATATTTCCTCCTCCAAATTCAAAAACAGGTGTTCTTCAGTCAAATTTTCCAAATAGAACAGCTATACAAAGAGAAATCAAAACCCAGAAACAAAAACCATTACAAACCCTCAAAAAACCCAGTCTTTGCTATGTATTGCCAATCAATCTCGTATTGAGAAGATTACAAATGGGTTCCGAAACTGAGAAACTGTACAATCCAATAGAAAGGGGAAGAGAGACCCTTGAAGGAATATTTCATGGAGGTGGGGAAAGGCAGGTTGAATTTTTTTTAATTTTTAATAAAAGAAAGGAAAATGGAGAGGTGTCTTGTATAGTTGTATGTATGTAATGTAACTCTCTCTTCTTCCACTCTCTGTACTGCATTTGTATTATAATACCACCATCTCTCTTGCCATCAATTGATTGAATTTTCTAAATCTTTCTATTTGCTACATTTTCTTTTTAACAATTATACTATTAATTACTGTATGGTATCCATATCTTCCTCCTATATGTCAAGGGAAAATTTTAACCAAAATAAAAATGTCAAGAGAAAAAGATAGCTATGAATCATATTGGACCAAAGAAAGAACAGTGGGGACATTATTTCATTTGAATATTGACTGAACAATATTTCTAAACGGCCCATCAAGACCAAGGAACAAGGTGAAGTTTAGTTCAGATAATTTGTTATTGGTACAGGGTTAGATGGTTGGAAGAAATGTGGTATATTGATTATACATAGAGATCAAATTTAATATATTAAATTGATACTATTTGTTATTGTAAAAAATAAATTATAAATCTTTTAGCACCATGAAAATGTATAATAAATTATAACATTTATATAAAATACTAAAGAATATGTGATAATGCTTACGTATAGCGTTCATATTCATTTTGTATGCCGCACAAATAATTGTAATGTCACTGATTTTTAAAAATAAATACTTTTATGTAATTACACCATTTTAATTAATTCACTTTTTACTACAAAATCTATAATTATTATATTATATTCCATAGTGATTACAAGATTAATCAATATTAATATATATTTTATTGGATGTTTTTGAAAATAAATAATTAATTTTGGTTAAATTATAATTTATTTTCATTGTGATTACAAATAGTCAAAATTTATTATAATAATTAAATTAGATTATAAAAATGTATTCTAGTCAAATTAGATAATACTTTTATCGTAAGACAACATATTATTTTCATGTATTTTCTCCCTTCTTTATCGATGAATTCTTATTTTAAATAAGTTATTTATATTATATTACGCGTATAAAATACGGAAATTATAGTGATATACTTTTTACCATAAGTGTTATGCATTTTCAACGATCCTAAATGATTTAAATCAAAAGATTTATATATTTTACCAATGCCATCTAATAATAGATTTCGTATGTGTATACTCTACTACTTATAGTCTTATACAAGTATTGTACGCCACATATAATAGCATTATTCAAAGTTTTTCCTCTATTTTTTCTCTTCTATATTGTTGAATTAATTTACTTTAACCACATACAATATATGAGTTGCCTTATGATTAATAGGTATTTTATATTAACCATGAAATTAACTTTATAATTGGTAAAATAATTTTTATTTTTTAACAAAATCAAATTTTTTGGTCAAATTCCGTGGGTCAATAATGGCTATGACCTGTATTGATATAGTTTTTCCTCTATTTTTGCTCAAACTCATCACATAAACACGAGAGATTTCATCTTAAAAATCAATCGGTAATAGGAGTAACTAATCGACGTTATATACCGGGTTATGTATTCGTTTATCATCGATGTGATATAGTTTTCACACGCTCCTTCAAGTGCAACCATCTAACTCGATTGATACTTGACGGCATACTTTAAAAGGTAAGGAAATCCAGTTAGACGGGCAACTATAGTTCAAGTCCATCACCAATGTCTTGAGGCCGAGAAGCCTAATAAGTCAACAACAAACGCTATGATACCAAATACGTGAGACATCCTAAATATCATTTATATTTTACCACACAATACTTTATAATATTACAAGACTCATTCAGGAATAACACGGTTTATATTTTAGCGTATGTTTGGTTAAAAGGGTGGAATGAAAATGAAATTAAAACGGTTAATTGGAGGAAATGAAATGAAAATGGTTATTTTATTTCAACGGGATAAAAGATCTCAAACATTTAAGTATAATCGCTAAACAAACGTGTTTTTATTGATTCAGTAATATTTCTTTTCTGATAATAATAATTCTTATCAATTTCAAACGGGCTCTTAATATTCATATTTTCGAGTTGCATATAACTAATTATTATGTATATTTACACCTTGTATTCATTTCTAAACATATTTTCTTGCAAAAATAAAACTTTAGGTTCATTTATAAAGAGCTATTCAAAAGGGTGAAAAAGTCAAAGAGGCATGGTTTATCAAACACGCTTATAATGGACAAAGACCTCATCTTTCTGCATTATTCTTCTTTGATTTTAGCATAAGATCAACATCAAACGTAGGTCCAAATCAATTTATAAATACTTTATAAGTGAATTATATATCTATATTTTATAATAGAGAAAATTATTTAAACAATACCCATCTTGTAAGCTGACTAAACTTTAATACTCCGTCGTTTAAATTATCAGAACGGTACCTCGCCTATTGAGCCCGCCAAAAGATTAGTATCTGGATTACTTTTCTCACGTTAAGTTAACACAATAGGTGAGATACCGTCATAACCCTCTTAGAATGTTCCTCTCTGTTTCTTGTTGAATATAACCCTTTTACTTAATATGTGAACAGTGATCTAGATACTAATTGTTGGTCAGATTCAATAGGTGAGATACCGTTATAATAGTTTAAACGACGGGGTATTAAAGTTTAATCAGGTTAAAAGATGGGGTATTATTTATGTAATTTTCTATTCATAATATTATAAGCTTTGTTTGAAGATTTAGAACCTATAAGAAGGTGCCCACTAACAATGACTAGCCTTTTATATATATATATATATATATATATATATATATATATATATATATATATATATATATATATATATATATATATATATATATATATATATATATATATATATGCCTTAATCACGAAGAAATTGAGAATATTCAAATAAAGTTCATTATTTTATAAATAGTACCTAACACGTTATGATATATTTTCATGTAAGATAAATGTCATGTACGTTATTTCATATTGTGATAAAGTTTTTTTCTTTCTTTTTTAAGCAATCCTTGAGGGTGGGTTGTGATTGGGATTGCAATAGATATGAAACACATCCGATTCATATATTTCCATGAAGAAAACTTTATTGTTTTTCTTTGGTTGCAAAGACAAATTTCTCTTTTTTTTATATATATAAAAATAATATTTGTATTTTTTTTTCATTTTTATGAAAGACAAGTTTTAGTGTCTCTATTAGTATTATCGAGATTTTTGGATTTTAGGGAATATCGAAGGATATTTTGATCCAACAATTTCTCTATATAATTCTTTAAAATGGGGATGTAAAGTGAAAAAGTGAGTTCTTTTCTCAAATATAGGGAATTTCACATATATTTTGTTGGATTCACTAAAATGAGAAACTGTTGGGTTTGCTAATTTTTTTTTTTAGAGAATGTAAGTTTTGTCACCCATTATAAAGAATAATTTGGAGAAACTCTTGGGGATATGCTTGGTGTACCGAGAGGGCAAAAATCGACAACCATAAAAATGAACTAAAGATCAATAAAATTAAAAAAAATCGGAACAAACCTATAAAATTGCACCAAAACTAGACTCTTAAAAAGTTGGGGTGTTATACGAGCCGAACGAGCCGAGCCTTAACATGCTCAAGCTCGGCTCGTTTACAAAGGATATGAACCCGAGCCGAGCTTTTGACGAGCCGAGCTCGAATAGCTCGCCTAAATTAATGCTCATATAGTGTTATTTTAGCCGAACGAGCCGAGCTTTACCCGAACGAGCCGAACTTTGACATGCTCAAGCTCGACTCGTTTATAAACGAGACGAGCCCGAGCCGAGCCCGAGAAGCTTGTCTCATATATCAGCCCTATTAAAAAAGTAGCCAAAATTAACCATTTCCGTCCAAATTGCTATAAAAACCCACTAGTCCACTATAACAAGTCAACACAACAATGTCACTTGGGCTTTTGGTCCAGCCCATTACTATATCTATTTCGATTTTGATTTTGTTGTTGGCGAGGACCATCCACTTTTGCTGAGACGGGTCGGGGCTCGGGTGAGGTACACCCGACCAATGAATTGATCATTCGACTCACCTATTGTCAAAATTTAATCCATAAACCGCTGTACTTGAACAAACTTTTGGTTCAAAGACTTGCATTGGTGCATCATCGAGTCCATAACTCGGACGCCGATTTATGGACTCAAAAACGAAAAGCATTGAGCACCATGCACACCAGTATGCAAAATCCGCGACTACGACTAGTTCTTATCAATCGAGTCCATAAATTCGGATATGGGGTTATGGACTCGAAAATGAAGAGCATGGGAGCACCATGCATAATGATGTGTAAAATCCGTGACTAGTTCATACCAATCAAGCCCACAAACTCGGACACGGTTTTATTGACTCACATAGTTGCATATCGTTGTAATATTCGCGATTAGTTCATACCAATCGAGTCCATAAACTCCGACACGGGTTTATGGACTCGAAAATAAAGAGCGTTGGTGCACATTGCACAACAATGTGCAAAATTTGCAACAAGTTCATCAATCGAGTTCTCTGACACGGGTTTATGAATTCGAAAATGAAGGGCATTGGTGCACATTGCATAACAATGTGTAAAATCCGCGACTAGTTCATACCAATTGAGTCCATAAACTCTTACACGGGTTTATGAACTCGCATTGATCCACCATGAATTTGTAACATTCGTGACTAGTTCACGAACTTGGACTCGGTTCGCCGCTAACTAGTTGATATGATTTGAGTCTATAAACTTGCATTATGCAAACATGAATTAAGGTACATTTCCATATAAAAGCAAAATGAAGTGAAAGAATATGAATATAATTGTATAATATAAAATGATGAATAATTGATTACAAAATATACAATATTACAATATAAATAGAATATAGATGCATAATAATTCACAAAGGAACTAAGAGCTAATTAACCTAATTTCCCTCTTTTTTTTTTATTTCACATTACATTCTCTTCATATATATAACACAAAAAGAATAATTAGAAAGAATCAAAGAAAGCCAAAGAGAAGAGAAAACCCTAGAACAATAAGCCAAACAATGTGAACCAATAGCAACGCCTGACCCGAAAGAGCACCCGACCCGCCACTACCGACCTCGCAAAATCCGGCCTTAGCAACCCTGGTACCTGCACAATGGGCGTCGGAGCAGCCGCACCAGTAAGTAACACCATCTTCGCCACATACCGGATCGGGTCGGAAGCACTTAACGGGGCAATATCCGGACCGATTCGAATCGATCGGGCAAATCCTTGAATCGGAGTCACCATTACTGGGCAATTGAAGGAAGAAAGAGGAAGCGGACTTGTCTGAACTGACCGTGGGAGAGATGAAGATGAGAGAGAGGATGAGCAAGAGAGGGAATCTAGTGTTTGATGTAGGGAAGGCCATGGCTAGATTGATGGCCACGATCTTCCGATTATTTTGGTGGGGTTAGGAATTAGGGCTTTTCGGAAGGACTCAAACTAGGGTTTGCTTCCTTCCTCGTTGTAAAGGCTACAACAGATTTGGTGCGGAGGATTTGGGTTGGATAGAATTGTTGTGATTTGGGGGACGAAGATCTATGAAGATGAAGAAGACGGAAAGAGAATTCATTGACAGGATTTCAATGGCGAGCATTTCACAACTCAAATTAGGTTGGATTCTTTGCTTTTGGTGGGTGGCTTACCTTTTCTTCTGCTGTGTCAATGCTTCTTTAGTTCCTAATTTTGATTTATTATGTATTTATTGGTTCTCGCCAATTTTCTTTTACCTTTTCTTTTAAATGTAACTATTTTTCTTTTCTTTTTCCCTTTTTCCTTTAACACTCTATTTTGTGATATTTTTTGCTTAAAATGTAGAACATATTAATATTATTATTTCCTTATTATTTTAGTGTATCCCTATTATATTATAAAGTCCTAATAACATCAAATATATCAATAGATTGATTTACACCGCCATAATCTATCATAGTATCACATCTTATTGATAATGAATTTCAAACCTTATTATTATCGATTTACTAGCGTCTAAATCTAATTTAGATTTACTAGTTGTCATATTGATTTACCATTATCACCGACTTAGTGGTGATCCTATCGATCTACATGTGGTGTCACCGATCTATTGGTATGTTGTTTGATCTCATTTGCTTGTTGTCGATGCAAATGCTTATTTGCTTATTTCAATGAAGATCGGCGTTCATGTGCACACTCACGCTTTAACTGCGGGAACATATTGAAGAATACATGAAAAAAAATCAGAATACATTGTTTAGAAGAACAAAAATATAATCTCGTTATGATAATCTAGTTTAGATTTGATTTTATTGATGCAACAAATTTTTATTCACTTGTAATTCCTATATAGAGGGTCATAATAATATCAATATACTTGTGGTCATCTCTGCTATAATCTATCGCACAAGCCCAACACATAAGTCTAATAAGATTATATCCTAAAACCAATTGACAATATGATGAGTAAAACCAACATAATATACTAGGTCAATTGTCCTTTATTATCAACACGGGAACTTTTCATCTTCCACACACCCCTCAAGTGCAACCGTCTCACTCGTTTGACACTTGACGACATGCCTTAAATCCAGGTATTCTAAACAGACGGACTATCATTGTTCATGTCCATAGTTAGAGCCTTAAAACCGACAAGCCCGATAAACTTGGACCCAACAGATCGAACTACTTTTATAGCATGTGAAATTCCGATGAGTTGGATATAACGTGGAGGGTTTCGTCCCAAGTTGGAATGCATATGCGCGTAGACTCAAGCCCAACACATTAATGAAGAAAGTTCCATAAAACCAATTGACAATAAGAGTAACCGACCTTATTGTCCTTCTTATATACTAGGCTCGTTAAATTATGTTTATTGGAGCATCTTAAAAGCGGATATTGGACATGTTATTTCATCAAATTATCCCACAAAGTCGCCCATTTTATCAAGGCATCTCACATAATTTATTCACTTTGATCATTTTTAATTTATTTTACTATAGACATTTTTATAAAATAAGTTAAATATATATAAAATGGATATGCATGAGTAGATAAAAATAAAGGGGTTAATAGACGTACTGGCGAAAATCTATAATTGTCACCCTAACTACGCTATTCGCGTGCGTAGTTGTTAGGGTCCCCAACTACGCTTTGGAGAGCGTAGTTCCAAAAATAATAAAAATATCAACTACGCTCCACAAGCGTAGTTGGAGTTCCCAAAAAAATTAAAAAAAATTTTGTAGGGAACTCCAACTACGCTCCCAATGAGTAGTTGATATTTTTATTTTTTTTGGAAGTCCAACTACGCTTCCCAAAAGCGTAGTTGGTGACCTTATCAACTACGCACGCGAAGTGCGTAGTTATGGTCACTAATATCGCGTGCGTAGTTGATAAGGTCACCAATAGAGATTTTCACCGGTACATTTAAAAATCACGAAAATAAATTCTAACATGATGATATAGATTATTATTATTATTAACGTATAAAACAAATATTGATTTAGCATTTTATTTAAAACAAATATTGATTTAGCATTTTATTTAAAACAAATACACTTTTTTTTTATGCATCAAGATTTCAATATTTAATATGTTACCCCAAGCATCTCGATGCAAACATCTTCAATAATTAGTAATATTCTATTATAGAAACATTCAAGATCTCTCCAAGATTCTATTGATAAGCATATACGTGAAAACATTTCATCTTCCACATAATCAGTTTAATGTTAAGTATGATTTACTTCGAAGTATGAGAATGCACTTTGTCGTGTCATCTTTGACACCTAGATTAAGAATGCACTTTTCTCCATTTGTAACAACAAGGTTCTAGGGCCCGACGGCTTCAATACCTTCTTCTTTAAACACAATTGAATATCACCCGTAAAGATCTCTCAATCGCCCAAAAAAACTCCTCCGAAACAAACCACATCTCCATATCCCTCATACCAAAAATTCCGAACCGAAACACCCCAATTATTACAAGCCTATTTCTTGTTGCTCAACTATATATAAAACTATCTCCAAAATCCTTGCTCTTAGACTAAAACAAATTCTACCCAACAACACAATATAATTCCCCAACAAAGTGCGTTCATCCGAGCAAGTCATTGCAACACAACATTCTGCTCAATCAAGAACTCCTTAACAAACACTTTGGTAATAAGATATCCCCGAGATGAACTATGAAGATCGATCTAAAGAAGACATTTGATAACACCAGTTACAGCTTTCTCCTAAACCTTCTTAAGGAACTCAATTTTCCTTTCACCTTTATCGCTTGGATCAAAGCATGTATAACCACCATCACCTACTTAATCAACATCAATAGTTACTACGAGGGATGCTTCAAAGGTACTAAGGGGATCAAGCAAGGTTGTCTTCTCTCCCGTACATATTCACCATTGTCATAGAATACCTTTCACGTGTCATTACCTCCAAAACATCCAACCCCAACTTCAATATTCACCCCAAATGCTACCGCACCCACATAACCCTCATCATGTTCGCAAATGATCTACTTCTTTTCCGTAGAGGTGACCTTTAATTTGTATGCATCCTCAAAGATGCCATTGATTGATTTGGATCCTCGGATGACCTCACCACTAATTGGGACAAACCGCTAATCTTTTTCGGTGGTGTCGATCATCATAACTCATAACCAACACCGAATTGTTGCTGCCATGAATCTTAACATTGTCACCCTTGTTCCCACCACCTACTTTGGCCTTCCCCTAACCTCTCGCCGCCCACGACCCAAGACTACAACCCCCTCCTTCTAAAATCTCATCTAAAATCAACTCTTGGAGCGCTTAGAATCTTTCATATGCCGGACATCTCCGATTCGTTAAAGCGGTCATGTGCATTATTATTATTAACTTCCGGGGTAACAGTTTTCTTCTCATTCATCCATTGAAGGTACCATCGCCTCGATCCTTCCTCTGGATATGCAATCAACGGTGTTTGATTTGCTTCTTCTGCATCAACGCCCTCTTCTCCTCCTCTCATCCTTGCAGGCGGCGATATTTACAGGCGGTCTCCTCTCCGGCAATGGTCTTCTCTCCTACGCAACCTTCTCTTTTTCATGAAGCACCTCCACGTAGCCTTCAACCTTCTCGCCTTCCGTGGAGCGCATCCACACAACCTTATCCTCTCCAACGCAACCTTCTGGCGGCTGCATAACTGTGACAATTTTTCTGAAATTAAAAAACGTCACCGCACCTCTTTTTAAAAATAGAATTTTGAAAAGATAAAATCAGTTATGGACCATCTAAAATTTTTTAAATTATCTCACACATTTTCTAAATTATTAAATGAGGTGGACTAATGTTAACCTTCGAATCAAGTGAATGAACAACTCAAATTGCTACGCAATACCGCATATAAGACCTCTAGTTACATGAATTGTTCCTTAAAGTGATTTTTGATGCACGAACAAATAACGTAGTATTGTACAAGTATCCATTACAAACAATTCACGTAATATTAATTTTATAACACGTGATATCCAAAAACACACCAATTTATGAAAATCCAAATGTAACGAGATATTTTTTACAAATTTGGTTTTACCCGATTACATTTGTACAAATTGTCTTATTTGGCAGGAGGTTTTGTCATTTTTTTCTCTCTCTCTATATTATTTATTTAATAAAGAATTAAGAAAAAAACCCTCAGCATTTCCTTTCTCTAAATCGCTCTGATCTGTCTCTGGCCCATCTACCTGAACGCTACGACGCCGGTCACCGGCGACCGCCACGACTTCTCTCGATTCTCAAGAGTCTTCTGGTACCTCTCACCGGCGATAACTGTATTTCCTTTCATCTTTGTCGTTACTTCTGTATCTTTTCCCAAATCTTGAAATTTTGATTGCCTAATGTGCTTCACCGCTCCTTGTTTCTCATATTCTTAATTTGTAGAGTATTTGTGAAAAATTTCGATTTGCCTTTCCTGTCTAGTATCTAGTTCCAGTGTCCGCGGAACTTAGGTTTGGCCCTTAGGTTGAAATTTGTCTCGAGGGAAGGAAATGTGGTTGCAGTTTACTTCTTTATGTGAAATCATGTCGCAGATTAATTTTTGTACTCCCGTTTCCGTTTCTGCTGCTAACTTTCATGTGTGACATAGCTTTTGAACATTAGGATGGAATATGTCGTCAGAGGCAAATGTGGTAGCAGATTATCATTTTGCTAATTCTTCCATCTATATGAATTTAGATAGATAAATGGTTTGATTCGTGCTGTTGTTGGGTGTAGTGTTCAAGGGGGTTTGTAAATCGTACTCAATATACAACGTGAACACCTATTGGAAAGGGTGATGCATAGAAAGCAATTACTTGATTACCATCTGCTTTGAATTTCCTTCTCATAGCTTCAATTTAATCATACTAAAAGATCCATTTGAGCCGTTACAAAGCCTGTGCCTTTCTCTTACTGAGGTTTGCTAGGTTAATTGGTTGTTCTGGATCCTGCAAGTACTTGAAACTTTCTATTGATTACATCCCGATGAGAGTATCCTTAACTTGTTCCAAGGGATGATGCAGACTTGCTGATTTTGTAATGTCCGTGATGCTGCTATTTTGGTTGCAGAGATCAGCATGATGAATTTTGCAGCATCACTTTCCAAAAGAGTGAATATTAGAGAAGTGCTACATGAGGTTCCTGTTTATAGCGGTGCAGCTGGTAGACCTTTTTAGTATTCTCGATTTGCACTTAAATTTTGATGAAAGTTATGTCATTTATTGTAAGTTATAACATATGCTGTTCCAAATTACAGAGGCATCTGTGGGAGCATTTGGAATGATGTTCAGAAGATGGGCTACTAAGAAAACTGGTGGATCCACGAAAAACGGAAGAGATTCAAATCCCAAATACCTCGGGGTTAAGAAATTCGGTGGAGAGGTAAGACATTGACTAACCTTAAAAGAATCTTTCTAGAGATATTTCTGTCCTTACTGTCTCTAGTAAAATGGTGCAGAGAGTTATACCTGGTAACATCATTGTTCGCCAAAGGGGAACTCGTTTTCATCCGGGAGATTACGTTGGAATTGGAAAGGACCATACGCTATTCGCACTCAAGGAGGGGAAGGTGAAGTTTGAAACTCATAAATTGAGTGGAAGGAAATGGGTGCATATTGAGCCTTTGGATGGTCATGTGGTTCACCCTCTATACACGTCTGCCTCGGTCAATACTTAGATGAATATGGCTGAGTGATGAACCGATCTTGTACCCATGCAATAATCTCAGCATTTAGTTCTTGATCTTGTTGTTGATGATAATGTTTGCAGTTTTATCATCTAACAATATTTTAACTTTTGATGTAAACTCGAAACGTTGAAGCATAAGCAAAGTTGTGCTCTCAAAGCAATCTTTAAATGCTATAGTACATTTCCTGAGTAGTTTTTATTGATGACTTTGGTCTAAAATATATGAAGCATTATAGATCAAAGAGTACGGATTTGTTTCTCTGGTACAGTTGTGCAGTTCTGTGGTAAAATATGAACTATTACATAACTATTGTGTTGTAATTGCAGTCTGTTTATCATGATTGATTTCCAATGTGTTGAATCAAACACTATCAGATTCAGCTGCCACTGCATTATAAGCTTCTTCTTGGTGTCTACATGAAGAAAAGTTACAGCGTAGGAGAAGGGGGAATGTAACATCTCAACCAAATAACCATCTTACAGTTGAGAATATGCACAAACAAAAAAAATGAGCAAATGAATGGACTTTGACCATTTTTAACCTAAATGATTTTGAAGCAGTGACACCCTTGAACATTCAAGGTGTTATCACTTGTTTTTCATTTCGGAGGCGGGGCTTCGGCTTGTGCTATACAGCCTAAGATCGGAAAATTTTAAGAAGGAAGCCAAGTATGATTCCAATGAGTGCTACAGTAGCAGCAAACTGTAAGGAGAATCCTGGATTTCCTTTTCGCTGCTTGCTTCTCAATAATTTCTGAAATCGATAAGATCAAATAGTAAACTTCAGTTCAATATAGGAATGATAGGGTAAAGGGCTTTAGATACTCACCAGCTCCCCTTGGAGTTGCTCGGTTTGCCGAACAGCTGCATCTCTTTCTTCCTTCACCTGCCTTAACTTAAGGGTATGCTGAAAATATAGCATCTATAAAATCAGGAGGCGAATAAAGAATATAACAATATTCGTGTGCTCAAGTAATCAGACAATCACCAAAGTGATCACAAATGAAAATCATCATACCCAGAACCAAAATAAAGTAATTGCAATCACCAAACATCATTTGAACTGTTTATTAGCTAGTGGCATGGATTCTTCCGAACAAAAGAGATAGAAACATCATGTGAACTGTTCTTTTCATACATGCTTATAGCATTGTTCTTAATAAAAGAGATAGAAACACCATTACTTACATCATTGTTGTTTGAGCCTTCTGCCTGAAATTGTGAAGAAATGTGGATGTGTTAGGTCAGTGTTTTAGATGACAATTGGAAGCACACAGAAAACTCGGGTGAATAAACAGAAAAATGAAATGTTGAATATGGACAATCATAAGGTATCTAATTTGAAAAAGGCCTTGGTAACAATTCAAGAGATAGCTAAACTTGCCTCATCTGAGCTTTGCTTGGAACTTTTTTTAGAGTCATCATCTCCATTAGCCAGGTTAGGAGAGAGATATACAACTCGAAGCTTACATTCTTGTGTCACTTTTCCACTGTCCTTATTGAACTACAAAGTGTCATTCAATAAATTATAAATAGAGGTTAGATGTCATAAAAAAGAAAGCAATATCCCTATACTTATCACCAAAAGTAAAATACTTACAATACTACTAGGAACAACATCATTATCACTATCAGATGAAACAACTGCACTTTGAAGAAGAAATTTATCTTTGCTTATCGATTCAGGTGGATATTCTCGTTGAGCCTGTAAGGTAACTGTAAATCAAGAGTAATATAAATCATTCTATAGCCATGAAGTCAAAGATCAATGGATACTGTTAATGAAATATATTAAAACTAACATAGGCAAATACAACACATTTGCGCATATAATTGAACCACTTGATTTATAGTATGATTTGAAGGAAGCACTAGTAGATACACCATATATCCTCTTTATAACATGGACAGTTCCTCACCTCTAATGATGCAGGAATCCCAAGGATGAATAACACCAGTATTTGGCCGAACAAAGTACTTCTTAGGTGACGTAGTTTTGACCTGGAAAGTTAATTCGAAGCATACATAAGTAATGACATCAAAAGGCGAAGAAATCCAAAGGGAAGATATCATGTAGTTATGCACCAATGTTATACCTTGAAAGCAACATGATTATCTGTGGTGTTTGAAACTTTAAGATCACAATAAGTTTGCTTATCCAGCTCAACTGTCCAGCAGAGGGTTAATAGTTCTCATGAGTTCCCAAAAGGAAAAATTAGTTCTAGAAAACACAGCACATTTAGCTTCAGTTCGACATAGAAATTCTTGCAGAATTTGCCTAAACGAAGGTTTAGAAGAGAAGTATACATAAGTTAAGAAATCTGCATGACAGTTTCTCGGTCTAGTTACAATGTCCAAAGACTGAAACAGCTATTATGCATTTGACTATATTTGCTTTATATTGTCTCTTTCTATGCAGCTGATTCACCCAGGATAGGAAGTTTTATTTTCTCATAATGCCTTATTGGCTTCTGCTGATGATCAATGCATCCCCTCTGATATACATCTATTTCATTTCTTAGCAAATTTAGTAATGACTAATGAGCATATTATTCAAGTACCTCTAATATACGCAAAACGTATAATTTCATTCCAGTATTAGCATATGAACAACAATTTTAAAATAAAAAAAAAGCTCTATCCTAAAAATGCAGAAACTGCATCGAACATGAGAAACTCAAACAAAATATTCTACAACATTCGGACGCTCAATTGTTACTCAGAGGCAGCTTAAGATTCTCCGTGTGAGAACAGAATCAATTGAAACACAAGCTCTTCAGGTTGAACAGAGATCAATAGAAATTAGAGAGCGTACATTGGAACCTGAGCTCTTCAGGTTGAACAGAGATCAACGGTTTAGTCCCATTCATTGTGGCCGACAGAGAAAACTCAAAACCTAGGTCACCGGAAACCAAATTCGTCAAGAAATGCAGATAACAGTTATTCAAAGACGGAAAATTCATACAAAGAAGAAGTAAAAACAAACCAGCAGATAGCGGTGCAAATGCAATGCAATGGAGAACGAAGATGGCGGATGAATCGATGGATCGAGCGCAATAGCCTTAATAGACGAATCTAATAGTGTAAGAGAGAGATTAAGCGGAAATAGTTGTGTTTGATTCCGACGGAAGCGGGAGATCTCAATTGGATTTGGATGGAAGGTATCCCTTTCAGCTATTTTGTTTGGTTAAATAGGGTTGCATTTTATAATCTTTTTATTTGCTTTGAAGGTTAACCTTCTTAAATTCAATCACATTTTTTACTTTACCTCTAAGGACCCGTTTGGTTTTAACTTCGGGATCGAAAACGAATCTAGTCCATACGTATGCCCTTTTTCATGAAAGTTTTTGAGATCATTCCTTATGGTTTGAAGTAATTGGAGTAGAGTTTGATTACTTTTGATACCTTATTGGGTAACAAAATGTGGAAAAGTAAGTGCACTTTGCACTAAATCACAAGGACTGATTCCATAAAATTTCATGAATAAGGATATGTATATGGACTAAATTCGTTTTCATTCCGTTTCTGTTATCGGAATTGAAACCAAACGGGCCCTAAGTCTAAATATCTCAATGATATTTACGGATTAAGACAAATTTACTAATAGACATTTTACAAATATTGATGTATTGAGTAGACTTGTAACATAAACACATTTAATAAATGCATCTCTAATAGAGTAGTAGTGGTAAGTCAATTAGAGAAATTTACAAAACAAAGGCCCATAAAAATACATACTTTACCAAATTCTTTCATAAAAATATTGACGAGAATAGAAAGTCTCCGAGGTTTGAGACAGACCCATAATTTAAAATTACGGGTTATATGAATGAACCGTGGGTTAAATTTACGGTTTTATTCCACATTCTTGAAAAAACACACACAAAATACAATTGGAAATGTGGTTTGTGATTTTTTTAAAAATAACACATAAACCGCAGTTTCAACTAAGGTTTATTGAAGAAAAAAACTTCAAAATAAAACCGTAGTTTTAAACCACGGTTTCTTCATGTAACCTGAACCCGAAGGAATTTATATTCTCGTCGGTATTTTTATTTCATTCCTTCGTTTCAGAATTTTTTCTTATTATTTTTGTTTCATAGTTTTTTCTTTCTTATTTCCGGTTTACTTTCCGATAATCGTTAAATCGATCAATTTATATCTTCTTATTTTTTTAAACAAATGTCCCAATATCATTTTTCATAGTTGAAACACCTATCTTTAAGTATCCCATCAACATTATATTTTGCAAATTCTTTTATTATTGTTTTAAGTGTCGCCTAATCAAAACATGCTTTGCTTGCCCGAGACGGTTGTGTAGTTTTCTTCTAAGCATGTTGAAAATGAGTAGTAATTAATGAAAAATGGGAATGACATTTAAGTTGAAAGTTACGGAAAATTTACACTTTGATGCAGCCATATTTGATAGAGTAAATACTGAAAATCACCATTTACAAAAACTCATTTCCATTTACTAGTCTATGTAAAGTTAAAGGATATTACAAATTTGGAACGGTATCGTTCTAACATGTAATCTATTTTTATTAAACGTATCTCTATCTTTTTAGATAATTTGTAATAAAGCCGTAAAATCTGACCAATCTAAAAAACTGATTTGTCATAACCCGAATATTTTTAATTAAAAGAACATGAGACTTGACACGACTTGATTCAGCTCAATACAAACTCATAATATATCCGAATCGAAGCAAACCTAATCCAAAACAGACCCAAGCCCTACCCGACTTGAAGAAAACCTGACCCAAAGTATACCCAAATTGAAACAAACCCAAACACAAACGCGACTAAATTGTATCTTAAATATTTTTCGATAATTTCATTATAAATTTGGATTTTATGATTATAGGAGAAGTTGATCATATACTAATTAGACATAACATTGTACAACACTACAACGCCTAAAAATATTATATAAAATTTAGTTTATATTTGTATAAGTAAATAACTAGAATTAGTATTATATAATTTAATTTATATTATTAATATTCTAAATTTCCTGTCATAAATATTTACACTCAATATCAAAATTATTGACATGTGTAAAAACATACTTTGTGTGTACCTGTGTATGGTGACAATATCACTTTGTTACTGTAAGTTTGTACTATTAGTATAAAATTATAAATATTGAGATATGAGATCAATATAAAAAAAAATCTTTATATTCTCATTGTTTTAAAAATAAATTTAAATAACTCTGACCATAACCACCAAAATTAAAATTGCCGTATTAATACAAAAACTTGAACAAGTTAGGTTTATGTTATATGAATTCCAATAATATCCAGACTATTTAACGAAAAATCCTGACATGTGTGAACAACAAATGCACTAAACCGAATAAATGTGATCCACATGAACTCAATCCGTATGAACCAAAAACTGAACAAACATGAAACCCAATTGTTGTGTTCCGCCACCCGGAATAACCATAAAACTCAATTTGACCCCACACAACCTAACAAATAACCTAAAATTAAAAGGCATGTTGACCCAAACGAATAACTTGAATTCGAGATGATTAGACCCTAACCCAAACAAACCGCCCGATCAATACCTCTAGTACAATGATTATAGTTTTCTTCTATGTGTACGTGCTTTCGTTCCTCCGTTTTGTTAATTTTTGAAAAGTAAATAAGATAATTAAAATAAATAAAAGAAATTAAATAATTTTTTTACACAATTTATTCTCTCGATTAACTTGTTAAAAAGAGATGATATAAGTGCACGTGCCATAACCTATAAATCATAAGGGTTTAACACCGTATAAAAATAATGTACAAAAACTCTATTCTTTCAGCATCATTAAATCTATTCTTTCGGGGCAATATGAAAACCCTGATCTGTATCCGATTTGTATATTATCTGTATCCGTTTAAACATCCAATACATTTTAACTGGATTAAATAACTATTCGTGGATATTCGGATGATGCGTTTGATCAGGATTCTAAACTTAGTATTCAAATATGATTTTAACCGGTAGAATGATTAATCTGAACCAGTTGATCCAAATAATAAACTTAGTTCCAAAAATGATTTTACCCAAAGGATATCCGAAATATCCTTTTTATTCGTATGCGATTTTCCTACTTCAAATATTATATAAATTCAAATAAATTAAAACATCCAATTCTAATAAATTAAAACATAATATAATCTAAATAAAAGTTACAAACATATACATAATCTAAACTTTAAAATACTTGAAACCTATAAATTAAAACCAAATATTTTAAACAAACTTAGTTTTAAAGCGTAAACTTCATTCTTTTATGATTACTTACGTTAAATTTTTGTAAAAATCCGGATATCCGCTAATATCCAATTCTAATAAAACGTGACCCTATCCAAAAATACGTTTAAATTTGTTCTTCTATATGTAAATTAAATTATCTATTTGTTATACATCTAAATCACCATACTAATTTCCCCAAATTTTCTGTCTCGCATATGTTTAGAAGAGGATACTAATGAAGTACAAAAATCTGAGGAAATATAAAAAATGATTATAACATATATTATCCCTTAGCCTCTACGTGCAAAGCATAAACATAACCCTAATTTTGCATCAAATTCTCGACACTTAGCCGTGACAACTCCTATGTTTATTACTAAAATGTACAACAAAATGCTCCTCCACTACTTCTTGTTCATACACATATGCATGCATGCTACAAAAATCTCTCTCTATATATATTCACTTCTAAACTTATAAACTCATCAAATTGTTCTAGCATCCCAATCCACACCTCTCACTTGAATCTCAACATGGCGTCATCTCAAACCATCCTCGCTCTAGCCATCGCGCTCACCTTAATGGCATCGGTCTTAGCCCAAGGCCCAATCGCGTCACCAATGCTAGCGCCGACAATGGGACCCATGATGCCTCCAATGAATTCACCGATTCCTACTCCTACCTCATCCCCGTCCCCATCTCCTTTGGTAAGTTCTCCTGAAATAACGCCCGTGATGAACCCACCATCCCCACCTTCACCACCAACTGCTCCCCCTCCCTCGGATGAAGGTATGGCTCCCGGGGAAGCGCCCACCGAGGAGTCTTCGAAAGGTGGCGCTTTTGTCCATGGTGCTAGTGTTGGTGCTATTCTACTAGCGTTGCTTGGTGGATTAGCGATCCTTGATTAAACAAGGGTTTCATGCAAGCCCTAAATTATATTAATGTGGTTGGCCTTTGAATACTTATAATTATTTCAATTTTTGCATAATTTTTATTCATTTGTGATTGAGAGTTGTTTATTTGTTATAAAATCTTCTGTATATGTGCAATAATAATGTTGTTGCGACATATAAAATTAAAGCGAGACAAAAATGTATGAATTGAGTTTCTATGTATATCGTGTGTCACTTGTGTTTTATTTGAAGTGTTTGTTATGCGTAGATAAAGTACAAGGATTATTATATTTAGGGACCGTTTGGTTCTAATTTCGGAAACGGGATGAAAACAAATCTAGTCCACACGTATATCCTTGTTTATGAAATTTTTGGTAATTGTAGTACAATTTGATTAATTTTGATACCCTATATGGAAATAAAATGAGGGGAGTGCATTTTGCATGAAACCATTTTAAAAAAAAAGATTCCAAAAAATTTTAGGAACAAGGTACCCATAGACTAGATTCGTTTTTATTCTGTTTCCTTATCCAAAGTTACAACCAAACGGGGGGGTTAGTATTAAAAAACCTCTAGGCAAGTAGAAGATTAGTACATTTTGTTAAAAGAAAATACCAGACTTCTACTATTCTCTGTCAAAGACAGTCAGATAGAATTTAAGGGATGATATTATTGAAATTGTGACATTTAAGGGGTGTTTTTCCGTAAATAATCCTAAATAGTTTATCAAGGTTCAAGAGTATGAAATCCCAAACTCACCTGTTTTCATTCACCCAAGTGTCCGAGACAACAATGACCATTAGCTCAACCTTGCAGGTAAGACAACAGGATTCAACATAGTTTGTCCGTCCCGCGCAAAATCCGCCATATGCATCGTCGTTTAACTATGCATGGAACTTCCGCTAAGTGGCGAGTTCATAAGATTACTCGAAACCAAGATCCATGAGTATGACCAGGCCGAGTTGGGACATCAGGAAACAACTGTAATTTCTGTAATACTCGAATCATATCAATCTTCAGTTGACATAATACAGATAAGAACAAGTGAACAACTATTTAGTATCTTCTAAACCCTGAAGTAAATTTGTAGCTCTTTTCCTTCCTCAAGTCGGCAACAAACGGAAATGACACGTATCTAACTTTCAAAATTGTGAAGCTGTAATGATTTACCTCATGGTCATCAAATGTCTTCTTCGAAAGGTCCATCCTAACACTATTTGCTTCATACAACTTGTCTCTTAGAAGTTCCTCAAATTTGGTTGTCCCCTCGCGTAATGGATATTGCCTGTTAGGAGCAAACCTGACAACAAAATTTTGCAGCATCCTCTCCTATCTTCTTCTTTGTTTTCTACGGCATTCAAAACAATCACTACATGTAGACGTAGATTTCATAGAATAATCAGAATGGACCTTGTCTGGAGAAACTTTTAGTTCTTCCACTAGTACTTGTCGAAGTTTCTCATTCTCCTTCACGAGTTCCTCAATTACTTGTTCATGTTTTAACACCTGTGGAGATAATTGATTCTGTTAACCATTTTGAGAATATTAACAAGGATCTAATTCAATGTATGCACATGGAACACGCCAACAAAAATATATATGATCATATTGTCTTTTTAATGAAGCTAAGATTTATCGTTGTTACAGGAAGCACAATAGTTAATTCTACAGGATTGATAAATGTTATTCAGATAATCACGAGGAAGGATAATTAGATCAGTCCTATACCAGACGTACAATGTTTCTAAGAAGTCAAGCAAGCAAAATAGTTAATATTAATGGATGCAAATGCCATAATCTGCCATAAACAATTAAAAATTATTCATAGATCCCAAATTTCTAACCATATGAACAAACCAAATACTCGAAATAGCAAGTATAGATCAAGCAATATACCATACGTAGCATTCTGTTTTCCTCCTGCAGCTGCTCATCCTGCACAACATTTAAGAGGCCTTTTATTTCAAAACTTAGATTACCACAAATAACACAGGCTTAGGATGTAAGAGGAGAATCAAGTGATTATTAAGGCACACAAGTAACTGTGTATTAAATTCACGGCACATGGAAATATAGAATGGACAATAAACCCCAAGTCTTCATCTGTTTACACCTACTTCCTGGCCATATCCAGTGAAGGTAGGCTCTACTTTTTTTGAAAGGTTTGTAAGAAGCTCCCGGTTCGATTGACTTTGCCGCTCTACATCCGGGACGGATATAAGTCGTAACCCATTGCTGGGGATACCTTCCCAATATCAGTTTTTCCATACATGTTGCCTGCCAGGAAGATTCGAGAATCCTCGAATCTCCAGACAACCACTTAAGGAGTCTAGCAGACTAGCACCACATCCCACTAGACCAACTGAGTATTGATGGTAGGCTCTACTTTGCTCTATGAGGTAATATCTTTCCCTTTTTACCCCTTCACCCGGGATCATTTTCAAGTATAGGATACCCTGGGGGTTAAACCTGTGTTGTTGTTGTAATCACCTCCCTTAATATTTCCGACTACAACATTGAAAAAAAATCATATGTGGTGTACTTGAAAGCAAAGTCAGTATTAGAGGTTCACAACTTAGCATGTGTAACTAAAGTAACCAATATAATTTGTTGTGAAGTGAGAAATTGTTGAAATGATGAAAATAAAGGTATCTACCGAAAAACTGATATCATAAATAATTCAGCAGGACTGCAGGAGGCTCTGGTTTGTCAAACAAAAAAAAAACTAAAACATGGAATATGATAGACTTTGTCAAAATTAATAAAGCAGATGATTTATGCATATACCAGTTTTTCAGATTCCTTTGGGTATCATCCCCAAGTAATAAACAAGTGACATAATTATATATGTATACAGCAATGTAAGGCCAATAACATTTCACAATGTAGTATTAGTGAATAATGGAAAGATTCAGCATCCCTTACATCTCTTTCGAAAGAAGCATCTTTAAGAACTGGGGTTTGCTGAAAGCTGCTGATGACCTGCTCAGTACGGTGACCAAATGATGAATTTGCTACCATTCCGTGTGATTGGATGTTTTGATAAGACAGACCGTTAGTCAGGTTCTTATCTCCCAACAACCCTTGCATTGGATTGTTTGCCACACCTCCAAACTGCATCAAGTTTCCCAATGGATTATGAGGAGAGGCTTGATTTGTCACACTTGTTCCAACTTGCATAGATGTTGGGAGGGCACCTTCACCCATTGATAAATTTTGAGATACTCCAAACTTGGTCATCACCTTTCCAGCAGCTTCCTGGCAGTTCAACAAACATAGAGCTTTAAGATACCTTAAATTGTCATGTTTGTTCAAATCCATGGTCAAATTAAGAAAAGGCAAGGAAGGATTTTTTTCTCTTTTCTGCAAATTTCTCAAAAAGTTACTAGGTAGATCAATAATAAAAACCGGCTAAAGACCTACCTATTATATACTTACAAACATAACAAACAAATAAATTACTCCTTGATAGATAAAAAAAGGGCAATATATCATGTATTCCTTTGAAGATAGGGAGGAAATGTAAGAATAATAGTGTTTTTTTTGTTATAAATAAAGAAGGAAAATGAAAAATAGATGGTCCTAAGAACTTCATGTGCCCTAACTTCCATATATATTCAAGATTCAAGAATAATAGATGTTTTCTTTTCCATATCCATGAGGATGTAGTAAATGAAAGAAGAGGAATGCAAGTATTCGTCTTCTTTTTTAAGACAGAAACATTTCACTTTGATATCAAGGACACAGAAAGAGTAGGTACATACAACAAGAAACAACTGAAATTGATGGACGACTCCTGGCTTCAGAGCAAGACCTAACAGACAAACCAATATGATGTAATTAGCAAAGGAACTATTCAAATGCAAAATGCACTTAATGACATCAAATGTCTGTACAATGGTGCAGTGAACTGTGTGGAGCCAGCAAATATAAGATAGCAGTCCATTATTTTGCTGGAACTCACGCACATGATGATCAAATTATATTTCGTTGAAGACAATTCTATTCATACACACAGCCCACTAAAGAAATTCTTAAAGTTTCCACACTTCAACATATGTTACTAGAAGTAATCAGAGCTGGTTCAACATTGCCTAGTTGATTAAAACCAGATGAAAGTGAGACTTATATTCCATTTTGCTAGATAAAGCAAGGACACATCAAACCATCCAACCAAAAAAGGACACATCAAATAGTAACAAGGAAGTATGAGGAAAGGATCCCAGTAAAACCCTCTGACAAACATGTGACAGCAAAAAAAAAACATATAGAACATCTGATTATATACTAATTTGTCTGTCATCTTGAAAGTGCATACCCTTCTTTTTGAATATCTGTCACTACTTGCATCATATTGTGTTCAATAAATTGATAATCATAAACAGCATAACTTGTTTTCCAATTGATTTATCTCCACATGTATAGAAGCCAAAGACAATGCAAAGCTATAAAGACTTTCTTAGCACTGTCACAGAGAAGCTCAGTCCTTGCTATATAGGGAAGAATGAAATACCAACTCCAAAACCATGACCAAAACCAACTCCACATCCTATGCCTGCCTCAATATTCTTCGCCCCGATCTTCTTCAACTGGAAATGATACACGAAAGAATAGTCAAAAGTTGTAACGAGGGCATGGTTTGGAGAAGAAATAATTTGACAGCTGAAAAGGAAAATTTAGAGTTGATTACATACAGCATCATTCACATGTCTTCCAGCCCCAGAAAAGGCATGCGTGGCACCACTGGTAGCACTCATGACTTGACCCAACATAGGAATTGCACCTGGAACAAGAAGGACCTTCCATTATAGATTGCATGAAGGAAGAATACATACACAACAAACTGAGAACAATATATCCATTAAACGTCAAGAAAGTTCTAATATTAACAAAACAGCGCAAGGGATTCTTTGATGCCTGCACCAAATCAATTAAGGAGAAGTTTTCCACATAACAAATTCTTATATAGCCTAGTTACTCAAAAGACACCGTCTTGAGTTCTTAACATGGGTGTGCTACATCGAATGAGTAAAAAACCTCATCTGTAAGCACCCATTGACCAATAAACCTTTGGAAAAACATTTATAGTATATTCATCAATAGTCCAAAAGTGGCAAATCCTCACTCCTGAGATAACAATCCTGTGCAAATAAGAAATAAAACATATCTGTCCAGGGACTAAAATAATATTTTCTCACTAAGAACATATAATCCTGATCAGTTATGGACAATCTTTGCAGAATGTAGTTTGACAAGAGATATTAGTTCAAAGAAACCCAAATGAATCAGCTTAGAATTCATACCATCTTCCCCTTACGAACAAACCAAGGAAACTGAAAGCCCCAATAAATGAAAACACTACAAAATCTTCTGGAGAAATTGGAATTGAAGGAGCATATGAATTGAATCACCTAAATTTAAGGGGCGACCAACGCCAATGCCAAGACCGCAACCGATTCCAAAGCCAGTGAATACTTGACCCACTTTGAAGGTAAAGGGATTCTCAATTCTCATACCTCCAATTGCTTTCGTTATCATTATGGTTCGGTTTTCACTGCTACTACTACTACTACTCTCCATTTCTCAATTGTGATATCTATATCTGTAAACAGAAAAAGAAAGTTGGGACCTTCAATCGAAATGCAAAAAAACTCTGTTTGATTTGGGGGTTTTCTAAGTTAGGGTTTAAGAAGTAAGTAAATTCCATGTCAAATTGTCAGATATACTATACCCCACGTTGTTGAACTGAACGTCTGGTGGGAAAATTGGATTAGGTAAAACGTAATAGTTTGGTGACAGCTGATTTTAAAAAAATAAATTGAAATATATATAATGCCCTACAGATATTTTGATTGATTAA
This sequence comes from Fagopyrum homotropicum, assembly GCA_033239125.1. Lineage (NCBI taxonomy): Eukaryota > Viridiplantae > Streptophyta > Magnoliopsida > Caryophyllales > Polygonaceae > Fagopyrum > Fagopyrum homotropicum. The sequence continues at coordinate 3,732,832 of BSWB01000001.1, read as the reverse complement.
ATTATAACAACAAAATATATATTACCTGAAAATTTTCTATTTTTTTATATCATAAAGTACTGTTTACTATATTATTGACTAAATACTTACAAAATAATAACCATTTAAGTTATAACATAAAATTGTATAATTTTGTATTAAATTTATTTATATAACTTTTTAAACTTACACAATATATATATATATATATTATGGTATGATTTTATTAGACCCGTTCATATTCGGCTCGAGCCGGACTTTATAATATTAAGCCTGTTATTCGAACACCGGCCGGTTCGAGTCCGGCTACCGAACCTGAAATGACTGTCGTACCCATCCGTCCGACGAATTGGGCTTTTTGACACGATCGGGTATAGAGTAGTGCCCGTATCTGGCCCAACGGGTAGGGGTTTTCGGTCCAGTAAAACTTCTACCACTGTTCATACCCGCCCGTTTCAACTGGTATAACTTTTATCTACGTTGATTCTAATTGGGTCTGTTTATTTGAGGCCCATCATGAGAAGTTTGTATCTTAGCCCAATTGGAGATGAAGAAATATCAGCTAAACAAGAAAGAAAAACCAGTTTCATTCTCCATCACTAGTTTCCATGGCTGAAACCACTAACACCTCTTCCCCTATCATCTCCCTCTTGAAAAAACCCAGTTGCAGAACAAGAAACCAACACATTGAAGAAGAAACAAGAAGATCAAATGTCAACTATGAGCAATTTAGCTCATTTTCTTTCAATTAAACCTCCTTATTCTTCAAACAATCTTGCCACAACTACAATCTCAAATCCCAACTCCCCATATAAAGCTCGAAGAAAACTCACTTGCATATCAATGGTGGCTATCGAGAAACCGCAAGATGTAGTGATCGTTGGTGCCGGCATAGCTGGGCTAGCAACTGCAGTTTCACTTCACAGGTTTTATGTATTCAAGTTTAGTGAAGAAGAAAAACTTGTTTAGTATTTGGTTGCTGAATTGTATGTTGCATTGTTTGTGCTTAATCAAAGGCTCGGAATTCGATCACTCGTTCTCGAGCAAGCCGATTCGCTTAGAACCGGCGGAACTTCACTTACACTCTTCAAGAATGGATGGAGTGTCTTGGATGCTCTTGGTGTTGGCCAATTCCTCAGAACCCAATTCCTCGAAATCGAAGGGTACGTAGCGTAAATGTTGTGATTTGGACTAGTTAATCAGAGGAATAACGAGAAAAAAGGAAACGTTTTTGATTTTGCTGCACGGAACTTGCAGCTACTTCCTAGAGCTTGCCACGCTCGGTTCATGGGTCATCGTATCAAGTCTACCTAGATTTATTGTCTTAGTATAACAGTACACACGCGTTAGGTCCTAACCCAATACATTATTGTACGTACTGATTTGTGCTTGTAATCAGCTTTACAGGATAGTGATAAAGACAGACAAAGGAAGTGAATTGCGTTCATTCACATTCAAAGATGTAGACAAAAGGTTGTAAATTGTAATGCTAGTCCAAAACACACATTTTCCTATTGAACTATTTTTGACATGTTTTACTTTGTTGTTCATGTAGCCAAGAGGTTCGAGCCGTCGAGAGACGGATACTTCTCGAGACTCTTGCTGATCAGTTGCCACCGAATTCTATCCGTTTCTCGTCTAAACTATCCGAGATTCGGAGAACTGAAGATGGGAATGTAGTTCTTGATCTAGTTGATGGGTCTCAAATATCATCCAAGGTTTTAGTTTTACTGTCATTATGGTCATGTTTTTGTTCATCAGAAAAATGAACTCATTATCTGTTTTTGCATTGCTATGCAGATTGTGGTTGGTTGTGATGGAATCCGATCTCGTGTAGCTAAATGGTTGGGTTTCGGAGAACCAAAGTATGTCGGGTACTCGGCCTTTCGAGGACTCGCGTTCTACCCCGAAGGGCAACCACACGAGCCTCGAGTGAGTTATGTGTATGGACAAGGATTGCGAGCCGGGTTTGTCCCGGTATCTCCTTATAAGGTTTATTGGTTCATTTGCTACAATAGTGCTTCTCCAGGTAAAAAAATTAGTTTAAAAGAACGGGTTGCACCGACTACGAGCCGGACCTGACTAAATTGTGCATATCAGGTCCAAAGATAACTGACCCGGCTGAGCTGAAGAAGCAAGCGCGAGATCTTGTTAAAAGCTGGCCGGACGAGCTGATTAAGATCATAGATCAAACACCAGATGATACAATCATAAGAACTCCACTTGAAGACCGGTGGCTATGGCCAGCCGTGAGTCCGGCTGCATCAAAGGGTGGAGTGGTGGTTGCGGGAGACGCGTGGCATCCGATGACTCCTAATCTTGGACAAGGCGGGTGTTGTGCATTGGAGGATTCTGTTGTGTTAGCAAAGAAGCTAGCTCGTGCATTGAAGTCAAAGGAAGAAATTGATATTGAAAATGCTCTAATATCGTATGAGAATGAAAGGTGGTCACGGATTTTCCCATTGACTGTTCGCGCGAGTCTTGTTGGCTCGCTTCTTCAATGGGAGAATCCGGTTGTGTGCTTCATTCGGAACAATGTTATTGTGCCTAAGGTTGTTCAAATGGGGCCGTTATTGGAACACACCAATTTCAATTGTGAACCTCTTCAGAGTGAAGTATGAAAGGATTTGAAAGTCTATGAACCGGAAGTTGAATCTTGATGCTCATCATGCCCCTAAATTAAGTAGTTTGTTTGCTTAGGGATGATTTTATATCACAGTCAATTGGTCAATCACAAGCAACATCAACAACAATTGTAAACCAAACATGTTGGTTGAAACTACATAAGAGAGTCTATTGTGAGGCAACAAAATACATAGTATTGTCACTTGTTGTGACAAATTTTAATGATGGAGCACATTGATATATTTTGGTCATTAAGTATCGTGTTATAAAATCTGAACTATATCGTAGGACACTATGAATTCTTATATTGTAAAACGTTTTTATACAGTATTTGATTAAATATATTATCATATTATTTTTTAGATTTTTTTATAAATGATAGGCATTTGTTCAACCGAGGAATAGTTCTTTCTATTCTAGTCAAATTTCGAATCTATTATAAAAAATTCATATTTCTTAATTATAATGAATATTTCTTGATTATATATATTTTTTCATATTTCAATTTTTTTAATTATAATGGTTAATATGTATTATACACAACTTTTTATATAAGCTTTAGATGCATTTTTTATCATTATTAATTTTTTTTATAATTATGTTATGATTTCATCACAAATTCTTAGGTTTTAGATGCATTTATTCTTTATTTCACACTTCAAAAAATTATTTTTGTATCGTGATATTACAATATTATTATTTAAATTAAAGTTCAAATTTTACAAATCTATAAACAAGTACTAATCTAGTTTGCTTTCTCTCCTTTTTAAAAAGTGATAAGATTGAGTTCAAGCCTAACATTTTTTGAATTTCTTGTTGAGTAATTCTAAGGGAGTAAGAATCATAAATTTGTGTCGGTATTGAAGCGCGAAAATATTGGTAAGAGGTAAAAAAAAAAAAAAAAAAAAAAAGAAGAAGAAGAGGAAGAATAGAGCCATGTATAAAGAAATTAGAGAATTAATTTGGTCTTCATCTAAAATTAAGCAAATCTATTCAATATATAGACAATACCGATGGATATGAATTGCAAAGAAATCAAATTGACAACTATTAAGATAAGAATTACAAAAACCAATAACTCGAAATTAAAAACATTACAATTCATATCACATTGTCGGATGTAAACGGAAGAAATGTTGGATTAAAAAGAAAGAGTATCATCAACAATAATTATTGGTTCAACAAAACATACAATAAGAGAACACACCAAACTATAGATGACTAACTTTTGTACGTTGTAGAATGTGTGCGACAACCCCTCAGTTGTGGACAACTTTTAATCACGAGTACTTTGAGATACGTGAAGTACTTAACTCATTATGCTAATTCGATCAAACCTTCACATCCACATAGGTTAAGGCATTGCAAAGAGGTGAAAGGGAGATCCATGTCATCCATTGTCATCCATTGGCAACTTTTGGAATTTCGGAACACCTTCGATTGAAAATAGCCGGTTAGACCTTCCAGTGACCATGATCCATGTGCCAAATCCAACTCCTTGCAGCCGTATATTAATAAGGTGTCATGGTTTTGGATTTGTTCAATGCTCATAGGTAGGAATGCAAGCCTCGAACATTCTTCTAAAACTAATTTTGGGAGACCTTTCATGTGTCAAATACTTACTGGAAGTACCTTTTGTAACGTTGTAACACACAATTTCTACCAATCTTCCTATGTTTGTTGGAATCTCTTCAAGGTTCTTGCAACCGACAAAAATCAAAGTCTGTAAATTGAGTAGCCGTTTTATTCTCATGTTTCGTTCCATGTCCAGATCTATTAGATGCTTCAGATAGCCAATTGTTCTAGGTACCTTTATCAAATTAACATTTATCAAGATCTAATGCTCGTAGGCACATTAAGTGCGAGGAGATGCTTTCAAAGAAGGTCTTGCTTAGGGAGGTCTTTCCAGTACTACCGATTTGCAAAACTCGGGGTTTCTTTGATTGGTTGAGTATAAACCCTTCGTAACACAAAATTAGGCTTTTTTTTGATTGGTTGAGTAGTAACAAAAATATTCATCCGATATGAATAATAATTATATTTGAAGTTAGCCAAAAAGACCTACAAATATATTATTTGTTTAATTATCTCAACCTTCATTTATAAAAGCTCTCACACTATCAGTCTTACTCGATAAATGATGTGGGATAACAAAATTAAGGAAGCTAAATAACTGAAAAATACGTCCGATTTGGGATAGCAAAATACATGTAAATATGGCCGAATGAAAAAAAAATTGTGGAAAACAAATGATTTTAAAACTAATTATGAGAAGAAGAAAAGAAAATATTATACAAAAATATACGCATTTGACTTTGTTAAACTAATAACAAAGTCAAAATATGCATATGTAGGTTAGCAGTTTTTTAAAATTATATAAACAACGACCCACAATATATTACGCCAACGACCAACGTATTAGTATGTCAACGATCCAAATAACATTAGATCAACGACCCACCTGTATGTTAACAAAACACAATAAATAGTTGGTACTCCCCTGACGAAGTTGTGGTGTAGGGCTCTGATTAATTGTTTGTAGTTAAATCTTTTGAAAAATAAAGTAAATTTATCTTATTTGAACATACACGTTAAAAGCATTGTGTACAAAATACAATTCCACTCCAAGTGAAGCTTGAAGACCTTTTGATAGTGGTCGAGATGGATTTGTGTAAGCAAATGATTTCAATGGTTTTCCTTGGTTGCATTTTGTTTGGCATGGTCATTTTTGTTGCTGTGTACATTTGACTTGGCATTATTGTCTATATTGTCTCATGACCAGTGCACATTTGCAGGATGAGTGAAGGTTGCGGAGTTCTGGTCTTGGAGGTTAGTTGATAAATTGAGGTCTTTTTACTTTTGATATTTCTGTATTATCGGTTAAATTAAGATATTCATAGCATGCATTTGAACTGGTATTGAATCTTCAAAAGAAAGTAGGGATGCATTGAGGGCTCGTTTGGTACGATTCCCATAGAATCAGGAATCGGAATTGGAATGAGTCATACCATTACCTCGTGTTTGGTAAGGCTTGGAATAGGAATGAAATGATTTCATGAAATGACTCAGTCTAACTCTAGAGAAGAAGTTGATTCCACAAATTAAAGGTGAGTATCCCATTCGTAAACTCATTTAAATTTAAAGCTTTTTTATTATATATATATATATATATATATATATATGCTTGCTTATTTAGTTTCACGAAATAAAATTAATATTTTTTTATAAATTTTTTTATTGTCCATCAATTAATTAAATTATATAATTATTGTGTAGAAAAACATGATTTTGACAAAAAAAAATTCTTAAGTATAATACGAATAATTAATTCAAGATGTAATGTAACTGGAAAATGCTCAAAAATAATATAATTTGTTCAATTAGAAAAAATATATTTGATAGAAAAAATATATACCTATATATTTGGGTTGACGATTATTTAGTGGTTAGTCTTTAAGTTATTCGTTAGTATTTATTTTTCTTAAATGTAGTTTTAAAAATAACATATATTTACATTATAAACATTTACAAATATATCACCAAATATGATATGATTTATCGTTTCATAACTCATATAAAATCAACAATATGTGTAAAAAATATTTCATTCCAACATCATACCAAACACCAAGTATGAGGAATGACTTATTCCGATTCCTGATTCCATTCCGATTCCTTATTCCAATCTCATTCCTACAATCATACCAAACGAACCCTGAATGTTTTGGGTCTAGGAGAGCATATACAAATATTGTTGTGTGAGATGCATCATGGATATGGATATCCATGCTGGTTTACGGTTCAGGCTTTGTTTGGATGCATTATATTTAAAACAAGTGTTATGGCATGTGATGCATATCACAGATAGATATGTCCCTCTCATACAATAATACTCAACATATTATAAGCATTGGGATATAGAATATACATGCAAATAAAACATAACAACCCAAAGTTTTAGGATGTTACCAATATGGCACATATTATACCACTGATAACAAGGACGTCTTAGGTTATGTTGGACTCACGTCAAGAAGTACACTTAGCATGTTAAGTGCTCTTATATGTTATCCAACAAGTCATAAATTACCTACACTAATACATGTACATTTATAGGTAGCATATGCACGGTTAAGGTTCAATAGTATGGTAAGTGCAAGTGTAATATAACCTGCATACAACAATCCGATATTTTAAACAAACATAACAAATACTAATGTATATGTAGAAAACTATCACAAGGAGTCGCGTGTTTGCGCGATGCACAAATAGTAAGATACGAAATGTAGAAATTAGAAGACAATAACCCAAAACTGAAATGTTCACGGTTGATATCAAATTGTTCGATCACAAGCAGCAACTACAAAGGATAAACCAAGGAAAAGTTGTATGAAAAAAGATAAGCCTATTATTGGCAACAACAAGATGTTATTTAGTTCCACAAACATGCAATAATGAAAGCACACACTATATCATGAAAAGAACAATGCATCTCACACAACAAACAAGATGATTTTATATGAATTACAAACTTTTAGTATCATCCTTGAATACCTTGTCATCAATTGCAATGAATGGAATGTTGGAGATGAGATGCCAATCATTGCCCTTCGCGGGTGCATACCTTTCACTTAAAATTGGACAATCATAGATGAATAACTTTTGTAGTTTGCTGAATGTGTGCGGCAATCCCCTCAGTTGCGGACACTCTGCAATCTTAAGTACTCTAAGAGAAGTGAAGTATTTGACCCAGTCTGCTAATTCGATCAAACCTTCACATTTGTAGAGGCTCAGACATAACAAAGAGGTGAAATCCTTGTCCCCAGTTGACAACTTTTGGAATTTCGGAACACCTATGATTGAAAGTAGCCGGAGGCTATTTAGACCTTCCAGTGACCATGATCCATGTGCCAAATCTACCTCCTTGCAGTTTATTATTGTTAAGGTGTCAAGGTTTTGGAGTTGTTTAGTGGTCATAGGCAGGAATGCAAGCCTCGGACAATCAACTAAAGCTAATGTTCGGAGACCTTTGATGTGCCCAATACTTTCTGGGAGTACTTTTTGTAGCGTTGTGGCCCACAAAATTTCTAGGTTTTCCAATCTCCCTATATCACTTGGAATCTCTTTAAGGTTGTTGTTACAGGAACGAATCAAAGTTTGCAGGTAGATGATATTGCCAATTGGGTTGTGTGGCCGTTTTATTCTCATGTTTCTTGCCGTGAGCAGATTTATCATTGTGTCATTTGGAATCTCTTCAAGATTGTTGCAGCGGGTGCAGGTTGCTGAGATTGCAAATTGAGTGGGGTAGCCGTTTTATTCTCATGTTTCCTCCTATGTCCAAATATCTAAGGTGCTTCAAATAACCAATAGTCTTCGGTAGTTTATCAAATTGACAGTTTCTAAGATCTAATGCTCGTAGGCACGTCAAGTGTGAAAAGATGTTTTCAAGGAAGGTCTTGCTTAGGGGAGTCTTTCCAGTGCTACCGATTCCTAAAAATCGGGCTTTCTTTGCTTGGTTGAATAGCCCTTCATGACACTGCCTTTCTACCACGTCTTCATCTTCATCTACCCTAATGTATCGGACCTTCTCAAAAACTTCCTTAGTATTATCATCGATTAATACCAACTCTTCCCCGGCCATAGCTTTGGCCAAATCATACACGAAATCATGCATTTCAATGACAGTCAATAGATCATCAACTACATAGCCATAATGTGTGTATTTGTAAAGTGATTTTGAAAACAACTCCTTCAAACACCTTCTTCCAAGTGCTTCTCCTTCCTCACCGGATGGTAAAAACCCAAGTGCCATCCACAAGGGTAACAAACTCATTTCTGAAAGTCCAGCACCTTTACGATAGATAGAGGAAACACGAAAGCAGAGTTTGCAATTGGCGGAGAGATGATCGTAACTCAATTTCAATATATTCAAGATATCTTCATGCCCTTGTTCTAACTTGTCTGCAACACGACACCACTCCTTCTCATTTGTTTCTCCACATAGCAGTCTGCCAAGAATGGTCACAATCAAAGGATTCCCCCTTGACTTCTCCACGATTTTGTTTGCCAAATCCAACAACATGGGTTCGATCTTTCCACCATCTTTGAAGGCTAGCCGATTGAATATCTCTAAGCATGTTTCATTTGAGAGCTTACTCAATTCATGCACATTATTTGCACTTTGAACGATGGATGCCACCTTGGAGTCACGTGTGGTCACAACCACCATGCTCCCTTTGGCACCCACGTCCAATAACTCTCTCAACTTTCTCCATTCATTCGAGTCTTCATTCCACATATCATCTAACACAAGAAAATACTTCTTATCTCCCAAAGCCTCTTTTATCTTGGTCCTCAATTGCTCCAATGACACTTGTTCATTGGTTGTTTCCTTCCCTGTAGCTGCACTTATGACTTCCTTGCATACTGTCTTCAAATTATACTTGTCCGATACATATACCCACAACTTTAGATCAAAGTTTTCGCCAATCCTACTGTCATTAAATATCAATTGTGCAAGTGTCGTTTTGCCAAGCCCTCCAAACCCCACAATAGGCAAAACGGAAAGGGCCTCAAAATCTCCACAATTGAGTATGGAGTTGATGATGGCCTCCTTATCTTCATCCCTCCTGAGAACTAGCTCCGAGTTGTTAAACTTTGAATGTGTTTCTCTTGACCATAATTTCGAGGAATATGAATCAATAGATTCGGTGGAAAGAACAAGACTAGTTCTTTCAAATGCAATCCTGTCAAGTTTCTTGCAAAGAAACTTGATCTGGTTGGCCCATTGCCATCGAAGCACGAGAAAGTTGGTGCGGGAAAAGAATTTACGGACCTGTTTATCATACTTTCCTTTGTTCCTATCCTGGATCGTGACCTCGGTGGCAATGTCATCGAGCAGATCATCGATGTCATACATGACATCTTGTAGCTTCCCGAGCCAGTTCTTGACGGACTCGCTTGTGGACTGTTGCTTCTCGGCATCTTTGGGAACTGCTTGGATGCTGCTCAAATTGCTCTTGATCCTGTCTAGCTCGTCTTCTGCTCCTAAGGACGATTTCACCTCCTCAATTACAACGGAGCCGAGCCGGCCCAGAACAAACTTACCCAACCCCAAAAAAATAGTCTCAGACTCTCAGCCATGAATGAAGTATGCAAGGGAAATGCAATGATGCAATATCCTTAATATCTTTCTATATGTGGTCACGGTTGCATTATGCTGCCGACAATACCAAAAGGTCAAAATTTTAAGTAAATATGTTTGCAAGGCAGCAAGGCTGGCAGCAAGGCTGGCATTAGTGCAATCCACTAGCTTCTAACGTTTGCACACTCAATTACTGGACCACTTATGTTTTGTACTTGGAAAGAAAATAGAATTGAATCTTTGGTTTATGGTAAATTTCCTGAAAATTACTTTTAACCATTTTTCATTTTTGTATGAGCGTAAGTTTATGAAATTTTATATTTATAGTTTAATTTTGGTTATTCAGGTTCAATTTTATGTCAATGACGTTAAAGGAATTTGACAAGTACATTAGTCAAGAACAACAACAAAGAGTAACACCAAAGATTTGTGGATATTTGGGTTGATTTTTGGTAAAATTTGTTAAAATATGGAAAACTAACTAAAAAACTATAAATATTTTGATGGATAAAGATTTGTGGGTGGATTTTTGTAATTTATTATAAATAAATAAATGTTAACTGTTAAGTAAAAATGCCTTCAAAATTGGATATATTTAACAACAAAAATCTATTTTAAGAGCTGTTAAAAAAAGTCTGCAACAGTCTACTTGATAATTACTATAAGTTCTAATCTTATAAATAGAATGTTACAGTTGTTGCCCGAAAAATTACACTTCCCGACTCACCGAATATATATAGGGCACTTGAACTCCGGAATCGGAAACGGAATGAAAACGACCATATGTATACTCTTATTCATGAAAGTTTTTGGAATCATTCTTTATGGTTGAAGTAAATGGAGTTGAATTTGATTACTTTTAATATCCTATAGGTAAACAAAATGTGGGAAGGTAAGTGCATTTTGCATGAAACCAAAAAGAATGATTCCATAAAATTTCATGAATTAGGATATACATATGGACTAAATTCGTTTCCATTTCCAGGATTTGAACCAAACGGGCCCATAATATCTTCTATATCACCGCTATCCAAACATATACAAGGTACAAAAATAACTTCCTATATATCGTAAATCTATTATCATATATTAAAACATACTACATTTTGTCCACTTGTCTCGTCCTAAGCATGTCACTTATGATTTTTTAACAAGTTTCTCTTTTTGTTTATTTTATAAAAAATCTATTAGAATTAATAAATATGAGCATTTTACACAATTAATTAAAAAAATCTATTATCATAAACTAAAGGGTTCATTAAACTAAATTATCTCACATTAGGTTTGACTTTGAGTCATATTGAGTTTCTAACATCAGATATTTCATCGTCTTAGACCAACCTAGCAAGTCAAAGAAAGTGTACTCTAAAATGAGCAGTGAAGTCAGATTCAGAGAAAAAGGTTTAAAAAGACACCCCAATCATTTCGTCAAAAGGAAAATTCGAGAGCAATGTTTCATCCAATGATGGCTGCTATGCAGTCACAGATAAGATATACAGATTCAATTGAACACGAGTATTGAAAGGAACTTTTCTATTCTGAAGGCCAGAAAATTCAAAGGGCAATTCTGAGTTTACTTTGTTCTTATGATTGCTAGAATTATGATTTATATATCCATGAAATCAGAGAACACTTGAAATCCAAAAGATTTAGATCTCTTAAACAAAAACTCAACTTACCCAGAATCTATGATGGCAAGAAGAGCTTCAGCTTCTCTGATAACCTCCATTTCTGTTGCACTAAACTCAAAGTGCAATCTTCAAACAAAGGCAAATCGATTTCTTTCAACTCGGTCTATCTGTACTAATGTCGAAAAGGAAGAGGTGGTTATTGTTGGTGCAGGTGTTGCTGGGCTAGCAACTGCTGCAATGCTGCACAAGTATGAATAATTGAATACAGAAATTACAGAATTTTTTTCTTACTCTTTTCGGAGAAAAACAACTTCTGTTAATTCTTGATCCTGATTTCTCAATGCTGTTTAATGAATGAAGACTAGGAATCAAGTCGCGAGTTCTTGAGCAAGCAGGGGAACTTACTGGTGGGGTGACGGTATCTTTATCTCAGACTGCGTGGAATGCACTGGACGCGATTGGAGTTGGAGACGATCTTCGTAGCCAATACTATCAGATTCATGGGTACTTTCTTTTCCTTCGGATCATGAGTCTGGTTCCAATTCATATTTGCACTGCAGATGCTGCATTAATGCAAGATTTATTATGAACAACAGGGTATTGATAAAAACGGAACTTGGGAGGAACCTTGCCGCCTTAAAGCTCCCAAATGACGGAAGGTAACACAGAGAACTCAGTTGATTTCCGTTCACACACCCTAATGACAGAAGGTAACTAAGATTATTACTCGAATTTTGACCAATGTGCAGCCAAGAGTTGCGAGCAGTGGAGAGAAGGGTGCTTCTACAGGTTCTAGCTGATCAGCTGCCACCTGACACAATCCAGTATTCCTCAAGGTTAGCCAGCATTGACAAGGCTGACACTGGGGAGGCTCTGCTTCAACTAACTGATGGAACTCGTTTATCAGCAGAGGTTAGTCCTAATTGTTGAAGATTTCATCTTAAAAGCTTGTTATCTATTTGACACTATTGTGGTTACACAGGTTGTGATAGGATGTGATGGAATTTGGTCCCAAGTGGCTAAATGGATGGGTTTTCGGGAACCCAAATATGCTGGGCATTGTGCTTTCCGAGGGCTCAGGGTCTACTCTGGAGAGAAGCCAAACAAGCCAGTGGTAAACTACATATATGGAAGGGGAGTGCGAGCGGGTTGGCTCCCAGCCTCTGCTAACAAGGTTTACTGGTTTGCCATACACAATAGCTCAGACCCAGGTATTTTTCTTGCATCTTTCTCATTTTTCATATAAAACTTGTCCTTTTCCCCACCATTTCCTTTCCAAAATCATGAAATTAATCCATCAAACCCAAGCGAACCTTCACAAAATAAGGAAGAGTACAATAGCAACAAGCATTGCGATGAATAAATTAAAACGCGAAAGTAAATATACTAGGATCATTTCCTTTCTTTTACCATAACTGTAGGTTGTAGCCAAATGGGTACGTAATTCCTGAAGTAAAATCAAGGATAATCTGTAATGACTAATGATCTGTACATGTCTGAACGTTTAATGGCCAGAGGTTGATGCATTCTTATGTGATCATAAATATGATACCTGGCAGGTCCGAAGACAAATGATCCTCTGGAGCAGAAGCAAAAGGTGCAGGATCTAGTAAGAAACTGGTCACCCGAGCTTCTAGAGATGATAGATCACACACCAGGAAACAGTATAGTTCGAAGCCCTCTGATGGACCGGTTGCTGTGGCCAGGCATAACCCCATCTGCATCCAAAGGGAGAGTTGTGGTTGTTGGTGATGCGTGGCATCCAATGACTCCAAATCTCGGGCAAGGAGCTTGCTCGGCTTTGGAAGATGCAGTTCTCCTGTCAAGGAAGCTCCATGGTGCAATCAGATACAAGCAAGAATCTATCGAAGATGCACTTAAGTCATTTGAACGAGAAAGATGGTCGGGTGTCTTTAAATTGGGAGTTATATCACACCTTGTAGGCTCACTCTTACAGTCGAAGAACCCCTTTGTTTGCTACATACGCAACAATCTTATCTTGCGCCTCTTGCCGGCTAGACTGCAGGTGGACCCTACATATTTCGATTTAGATCCCAAAGACAAGTGATAACAGCTTATTGTTTCTATCAGAATATTTATGAACTAGTTTTCAGTATAGTAGTAGATACACGAAAATAGGGAATGTATGCTCATTTTGTACAAATTTGTTGTGCTGAACCAATCTAATGACAGCAAATGGAAAACTATGCCTATAGAGTTGTGTTCCTGATAGCAGAAGGGTGTAGCCCTCTTAAACAGAAATAAACAGAATTCACTCTAATCTGATGTATCAACTCCTTAAGACATAAGCTCCACTAATGTGATTCAGATTCATCTAAATCAAGCAAATTCTACCAGAAGAAATTGCTGCCAAAATTCAGCTCTATGTGAGATCGCAGGTTTCCTCTTGTTTTCCTGATCCATTAACATTCTATAGCTCCTAGTGTGGAAGTAAGCTGTTCTGGGTTCCATCACCATCAATCTCGCCGGCCTCCTTAATCTTCTCTGTCCAGGATACAATAGAGCGGTCTCGTCTCAATGTATCAACTGCAGTGATCAACATGAATTATGATATCAACTATCAGTATACAGACAAGTTTATATGCAGCAATATAACTAAATTAGGATGCCAAATCAATCAAAATACCATTTAAGCATCGAAATAGTAAGAGAAGAAATATTGTACAGGATGAACATCTCTACAATAGTATTACCAACTAGCAATCATTTTAGGGAATGTGTATCGAGTGTGACAATGTGAAACTGGGGTTTGATGGACGAGATTGAGAATACTCAATCCACAACGAAGTTATCACAGTAAACCATTCTCGGACTGTATGATTGCCTGATCACAACAGACTGATAACCAATACAATAGTTCAATTGAAGTCATATCAAGTGCGATCTTCGAATCATGGCCTTTTTTGTCCCCAATCTCCACAAGAACAAACAAAATTCCAAGTTTTCCGAACAATCAACAAATCGAGCTAGCAAATACAACGTAACCGCAAGATTAACGATCAAAACTCCACCTCGCACTCAAAAAATGAAATGGTTGAGATCTAAAGGACAGGAAGCAAGACCTGGATTGGAGAAGAGCCAGAGAATGATGGCGCATACAATGAGGACGAGAGGGATGAGATGAACAGCGTTCTCGGCGGATCTCAAGCGAGACTTCTCGCGCTTGGAGGCGTGGGAGTTAGGGCTGTAGACCGGCAATAGGTTGGCGTTGGAGGTTCCGTCAAAGGATAAGCGGAAGTTACCGGCGACGGAAGCGGAAGCCGTTACCGGCGATGGAGAAGAATCTTTGGGGTGTTCGTCGGAAACTCTCGTAGTACTCGTCGATCGATGCATATCCACAGGCGGCGCCACGGCGGGGATTCTTGAATGTGCCTTTTGAGTATCGATTAAGAGTTTCGATTCCTACTTTCGAATTCAATGTTCACACTTCGAAGCCTATAGAGCAGTAGCTCGTCTCCGCTGAAAAACCGCAACTGCTTTTATTATATTATAATTACCATAATGTAATTTTGTAAAAACATATTATTATAGTTTTTTTTAAGAGCAAATTACACAAAACCACCCTTTATATTACTCATTTTTCACAAAATTGCAAGTTATATCTCACTTTTCACAAAAACACCCATTATATACGTTTCATTTCAATTAACCACCCACTCCTCATTTTTAATACTTATTTGATATCAAAAAATAATAGTTTTAACTTTCTTTTCATAAAAATACAACTTATGATAAATTGATTAATCTAAAATATAAAACAATTATAATGATAACTTAATACTTTTTTAAATGTATTTTAAGTAGTAATGATGTGTGGGTGGTTGATTGAAAGATAAACATATATAATGGGTGGTTTAATGAAAAGTAAACTATAAGGGGTTGTTTTGTGAAAACTAAGGTATATAAAGGGTGATTTTGTGTAATTTACTTTTTTTTAATAAAGGAAAATGCTTAGGTTTGTCCACTTAGAAAGAAAAAAAAATCAGCTCCACTTAATACTATCCGGAAAAGTCCGACCGAAAATATCCCATAGTTGGTGATTCGAGTTCGATCCGGGAGTACTTTTCGGATCTTCGGATACGGAATCATGGATGGAGGTTTTGAGAGAAAAAAGAAGAGAAAAAAGAGTCGGATCGGGTTGAATATATTCAACTAATCTAGTAATAAATTTTTTAGATCGGATATACGGATCGAATTTTGGATCGGATATTCCGAGCCGAATAAAAATGTCGGATATTCTGATACTCTCGGAGCTGATTCGGATTGAATTTTTGTAGAATTATTGGATGGGATGTCCAAAAATGTTGGCCCCTAATTGTTATCGTAGTCTGTTTGATTAATTGTGAAATGAAAACAGAAGGTAAACGGTTAAGAAAAAAGAAAAGATTAAGCTTTTTTTATGGGTTAAAAGAACTTTAATATTCAACTTTATTTGCTAAATATTCTAATTGATTTTCTAGCAATTCTAAAAGGTTCCTTAACTCTTTGGTAAATTTTATTTAGTATTAACGATTAACCATAATCCAATGTCGAGAGATTTGAACACTTTCTTTCATACAAAAGTTGAGTATAAAAAGTTTAGTTGGATGCATTTGTTGGAGGTAATAAGGTCCCATATCGAAAGATTGGACACTCCGAGCCTAGTATAAGTCGGTGGGCTACTTCTTTGATATGGTATCACAGTGGTTAGCCTCAATTGGGCTTGCGATCATAACCTGTTGACAAGCGCAACTCGGTCTATATCCTCAAGTTGCACTTGCGGGTTGGAGATAATAAGGTCTCACATCGAAAGATGGGGACACTCTGAGGTTGAGCCTAGTATATAAGGTCGTTAGGCTACTCCTCCGATTGCTAATTGGTTTTAGAATGTATCGGACTTTGATAGAGTGGGAGTCGTGTGCATACGAGCGCACATGCGCATTAGACCGACCTTATATACTAGGTTCGGAGTGTCCCCATCTTTTAAGGTGGGACCTTATTATCTCCACCAGCATTTTCATACATACTTTTTGTGTTTAAAAGTATAAGAAGTCTAAATTTAAATGCAAGAAATCCATCAGTCTATTGTTAATAAATACCTTAATAATACCATTATTATAAAGTTAATGTTATTTAAAGTGAGGCATGGAGAATGCGTCCAAAACCTCAATTTAGCGAGCATATGAAAGTTGATTGTATTAAAGGAGATAATTTTTCGCTCATTAGTTTAATAATATAGGTCTAAAAACCGTCGTGAAAAGTGGAAATTATTACATGATATTTTTTTTTTGATTTCAAATTTCTCACACGTGACAGCTCCGCATGTATTGTCCGCATAATTGCTCCGTCATTGAAATCTCAATTATACTAGGAGGTGCAAGCTTTATGAAAAATTAGAAATCAAAAAGAAAATATCATATGTAATAATGTCCACTTTTCACGACGGTTTTCAGACCTAATTTATTAAACTAATGAGCGAAAGATTATCTCCTTCAATTCTAATGAAACTAAGGGTGCGTTCAATGGTTTGGAAAGAATTGCAAAAATGTCATAATTCCCTTCATAATTTCTCATAATCTATTAGTGTGAGAACTAAGAAAATTTCATAATTTCCGTAATTTTCATCCTCCATAATTCTCGTAAGTTCTGTAACTTGCCCTTGCCGAACACACCCTAAGTCCCAACTTTATGGTCTTTTGAAGGTATTGTCTTAGTGCAAAAGCTTTCGCTTCAAGAACAGATCCAGCTCCACGTATTTTAAGCCAGTAGCGAGAGTTAGGATAGTATGATCACGAATGATATAACCAAAAGCATAATGATGATGTCTATGACGATATTGTGAAATTAAATTTCATATATTTTTTCTTGGCTTTATAAACAAAGAACATCATCGTTTCAAGTATGAATGTTCAAATATTAACGATTATGGTCACATATAGACCTGTACATATCCGGGCTCGGGTCGGGTTCGGGCCGGGATATACCTAAAAACTCTACCCATAAGGTGCGGGCCGGGCCACAAACGCTACCCATGTCCACCCATGTAAAAAGCGGGCGGGCTACCGGGCCGGCCCGAATGGCTCGGATGTACTTGCTTGTGTGTTTTTTCTCTGAATTTATTGTTGAAAACAAGTAATATAATGAGTTTAATACACACTTTCAATCCAATTATACTTGCATAGGTACTACCAACAAGTTTAATAACAATCAACACAAAAATGAATAAGATCAAATACCTAAAAAAAACAATAATTATCATTACAGTCAAGTTAGTCCTACAATCTTGTGTTACAAACGAATATAAGTCATCAAAATACTCCCAACAAACTAAATGAACAATCAGAATATGTAACACTCAACACAATATAAATTATACACACAAATATATAAAAAATATTATATGTATACAACTATATACGGACCGGTCTGTGTGAGCCCTCGGGCCAAAATGTTTACCCGTACCCGTCTCATCAAAATGTGGGCCGGGCAAGACCAGGCCTGAACGGGCCAAACTTGATGTCCATACCCATGTTTTTTGGGCGGACGGACGGGCTGGACGGGCAGCCCGATTTTGTACAGGTCTAGTCACATGGTGTAAAATATAGAAACATAAATTTGTAACTTTTAATTCATTATTATGTTCTAAAATATTAATAAATCTTTTGCGTACCAAAAACGTAAGACTTGTTGTTTAACTAATCATAAAAAAATACAGTTAATATTAGCTTAGTTCCTATATTTAGAATGATATGAACAACTACACATGGCAATTTCCCCCAATTCTGAATCACAATCTACCTCTTCCTCTTCTCCATTCACATCCACAAACTTAATTTCTAAGCATCGGAGAAGGAAGAGAGCGTCTTCGATCGTCGTCGTCTTCGATCAATCAATCGCGCTTTCTATCATCATCCTTGTCATGAACAATGAATAGTAAGTTAAACATTCATTCATCTTCTCTCATTGATTTCAATCTTTGTTCATGTTATTTGTACGTAGATTGTATGATCATTCAATCATGAAATAACAATTTCATTCACAAATGTATCATCTTCATTGAGTTCTTGATATTATTTGTATGTGCAGTGACTATTTGTTTAAGATTTTGCTCATTGGAGATTCTGGTGTTGGCAAATCATGCCTCCTGTTGAGATTTGCTGTGAGCTTCTCTTGATCTTCCACCATTGTTATTACCTTCAATTAGTTTAATTTATAATCACTATTTGTTGAAGAAAATTTACATTTTTCGTCCAGGATGATACGTATCTCGAAAGCTACATAAGCACAATCGGAGTTGATTTCGTGAGTTTTCGTTTTCGTTTTTTCGCTTTTGTTTCGTTTTGCTTCCGAGATGATACATTTCGTGATTGAGTTTGCGAGGACGTTTGTACGTGCAGAAAATCCGAACCGTTGAACAGGAGGGGAAGACCATCAAGCTGCAAATTGTGAGTTTTTAGTTCCTTGGCTATGAACATGATCTTCAACTTTGTGTTCTTACTTTCGATGCCGTGTTACTTCAGTGGGATACCGCAGGGCAAGAGCGTTTTCGAACCATAACGAGCAGCTATTACCGCGGAGCTCATGGAATCATAGTAAGTAAAGCTTCATGAACCCTAAACCCGAAAACATTCATTGATGAAAAGTGTAATGGCATGGCATTGTTCAGGTTGTTTACGACGTTACGGATGAAGCAAGCTTCAAAAATGTGAAACAATGGCTGAACGAGATCGATCGCTATGGAAGCGAAACCATAAACAAACTTCTAGTAGGAAACAAGTGTGACCTTGCATCTAAGAGAGTAGTCTCTTCTGAAACAGCCAAGGTAATAATAACTCTTGATAACGATATCCGGATACACGGTTATACCCATGTCTGAAACCGGATATCTTTGTTCAGGCATTTGCGGACGAGATTGGAATTCCGTTTCTGGAAACAAGTGCTAAAGATTCAATGAATGTGGAGCAAGCTTTCATGGCCATGACTAATGAAGTTAAGAACAGGCAAGCTATTACTTCATATCAATCCATAAACTTCATACAAAAACGGGTCTTGCTAGTTTTCGGTTCTAAGCTCATCTACATAACAAGATGTTTGTTGTTTGTTTGTCTATTCCGGCAGAATGGCTAGCCAGCCATCGATGATGTCTAAACGCCCAACACTTCAAATGAGGGGACAGCCTATAAACCAAAAGGCTGGATGCTGTTCCTCTTAGAAGCATTGTGTAATCTTGTTTATCAAGAAGAGATTGAATCTTGGTTTTGTTTCTGAAAGTTGTTTTTCTGGATTTATTTTGCAATGCAGCTGGTTTTTCCAGCAAGTTTACACAACATTACAATTAGATGCTTGACAAAATTGCAATTGCAGTTCCCAAAATTTCTCTAAATTGGACTAGTGCAAGGTAGGCCAACAATCCCAACATATTGTAAAGAAACATCTATGCAACTTACATCTCTTAATATAGAAAGTTAAATTATTCCTGTCAATATTTTTGTCACATTTGATGAATCTCTTTAACATATTGTAAATGAAGAATTCTTGAAAAACGAATTGATAAGCTTAGAAGAAAAATAAGAGAACTGAATAGCTTTGAGCAAAAACATTACTTGAGAGAAGGGAACTGCCCTGGATCCGAGATAACGGGAGCTGGAGCATCATAAGCACGGCTTCCACCGTATCCTCCTCTTTGTCCGCGGCCTCTGCCCCTGCCACGCCCTCCTTGTCTGTAATAGGACGACTCCCCTTCAGCGGGCTTCAGGAATTCATTTATGCTTACAGACTACAGAATACAAAAACAATCACCAGCTGAGAAAATCAAGATAATACCAAAAGATTTCTAATCACATAAGCCAATCTGAAGGCATCAGTGTGGAAAAGCTAAATAACATTGCACAGACCTTCTTGGCCCTTTCTTCCTTGTCTGCTGCCTCTTTGCGTTTCTCCTTATCGGAACCCTAAAAAGACATTCTTGTAAGTTGCACAGTCAAATGAACTCGCTCACAATACAAACAATGTCCTGCAGAAAGCACTTACCAGTTTGATGAATATTTCCTCATCATCCTTCTTCTTTGAAATCATTTGCATGGATTCAAATTCCTTTGAATCAATCTTTCTCTCTTCCACCACCTTCAGAGCAACCAATGCCTTCCTCTTTTCCTCGAGTATCTTCTCATACTCTTCAAGGGTCATTTCCTGTAAATAGATTGCCGCCAATTAAAACATCAGAAAATCAGTTGGCCGAACATTGAAATGGAAAAATGCCAATAAACATATTGTTATTAAATGGGTGCAATACCTTATCTTCTGGTTCTTTATCCTCGGCCTCATTTGCAGGCTGATCCTTGTTAGCATCCACATTATCTTCCTCATTCACCACCTTCTCGGCAGCGACATTTGCCTCATTCTCTCTAGCAGACTCCTCGGTCCTCCTAAAAGTTCAACAAAATGCCTGGTAAGCTTCACTGTGAAAGATTGATCAATTCTTAGGTGAATTCCACCTTAAACATAATTGACACTCACTGCTCAACTTCATCAACAGGAGTACCCCAGTTTCCGCGACCAGATCCATCACGTTTAAACTCGTTCCTACAATAAGTCATATACAAGGAGATAATTTAATACACCAATCACACACTAAAAATACACAGAAAAAATTGCACATAAAACTGATCCAAACCCGTGTCCTGTGCCACTTCGACGGTCATAAGTCCTCCTAGGTCTTTCACCTTCCCCAGCCTCACCGTTGCTAAAGCCACCACGTCTAGCACCACCGCGGTAACCCCCGCGAGAGTACACCCGTCTTTCAGAGTTGTTACTTGACTCTCTGTCCTCAGATGGTTTATATGAACCTCCATTAGCATTGCCAAAAGTAGTTTCATTATTGTCTCTGTCCCGGCTAAATCCACCACGCCCACGCCCATATCCTCGACCTCCTCCTCGCCCCCCTTCATTCCTTGCCTCCTTAACTACATGGTGTAAAATACATTGTCAATAATATAACTACGAGTTATATAATAGAAAATTAGAACTAACTAAGACAGCCAATTCAGCTTAGGATGAGGATTCATGATCACAAAAGCAAGCTCAACTCGAAATAATGAAGGTAACCATATTTCAAATTGAGCATAAGCTAAACTAATCATACAAAAAATGCTCCAAAAATTACCAGAAGGCAGTCTGTCTGTCCTTCATAATCAGCAAGAGTATTACGTAAAATGCAATTAAACTAAAAATGATGGAGCAGATTTAGGGCATCAGTAAAAAACACAATTTCAATCGCCCAATAGCATCTGATACTAAACTCAACCTATCTTTGTCTAGAAATCTCAATTAACAAAACAGTAATAAGAAGTGATACAATGATTCCAATATTCTTACTTTAATTCGTCAAAGAATCAATCATAGAGGCAGAAACAAGTTTCGAATTTTACCTGCTTGAGAAGGTGGAAGAGGCTTCGTCGGCAGCTTTGCTGGCTTGGCTGATTGAGCGGCGGCGGGAGCAGACTTCTTTGTGGCAGCAACGGCTGCTGCAACCTTCTGCTGCTGTGCAGCGATAAGGAGACTGGGATCGTCGTTGTCATCGTCACCTAACAAATAAAAAAGATTCGTCGTTGCCATCTTCGCCCCTTTTCTTGTGTTTGATAAGAATAGCCTAGTTTGATATGAGGAACCTAAATAATACCGAGCTTAGTACGAACTGAAAGCCATTAAAATGGTTCAGACAAATTCGACAAACCCTAACCAACGCGGCAGAAAATACGGAGGGCGAGTCAATGGGTCATACCAAAGTCTTATAAACCCCTCTTCTGAGAATTATTAGCATGTGCTCGACCACACCATAAAGTAATATTACTAAGGCCATTCTAATTATCTATATACATATATTAAAGCAGAAGCGTTTACTTCAACGTGGTTCATCCTAACAAAAAAATATGCCACATGTCATTTTCTTATAATTTTAGTTTTTTTTAAATAATATATATATATTTACCATATTTTAATTATCCTATTATAGAACTTATATTTATCTACTTACCAAACATATATGTATATATACTATTAGTGTTAAAATATATATCTATATACTAATGATAAAGTATAAGCCTTTAATGCCATATGTTTTTTTTTCGTTCTTTTTGTCAATGCAATTTAAAACGCACTCTCATTTAAAAAAATTTAATTAAGAAATTATATAAACTATATATATATATATAAACTAATATTATAAAAAACCTTAATTACATAAACCATGATTCCATATATTTTTATTCAGTTTCATTTAAGACCTTTTTTTTATCAAGAACATGTAAACTATCATTTATTTAAAAATATTCCTTTCTGTTTTTATTATCTTTTACTTTCCCTTATAATATTATCTTATAACTTAATTTAATTAATAATTAGATTTGTTTTACAATTTATTAAAGCTAATCCCGCACACGGTGCGAGTATTAGACTAGTATATATATAAAAGTACACATTCGTACGTTAACCTAGTTATGTTAGCAATTCGACAGAATTGTCGGCCGAGCGAGAAGCAACAACTCCTCCCTCAATATATGTTAGCGGAGAAACTAGGAGAGTTACAACATTAAAAAAAACTGTTGTCTAAACCTGCGTATCAATAACCCTTTATCGTATCAATAACCCTTTATTGTGAATTCGGATTATAGATGACAACTTCCCTTCTATAATCCGAATTCACGATTTACTTAAAAATGTAAGATAACATTTTTAATTTTTAATTGCAATTTGTCTATTGAAAAATAGCGTTTTTCGATCTCGGTTATTCCGGTTTACGCAACGCCACTACCTCTATCTTTCTATGATTAAACATTAATTTAAATAAATTGATACATACGATTTTGTTATCGACGGTAATAATCAAATTTACCACAATTGTTTTTCACCCGTCAGAATCGAGTCTTTTAATGATGAAAGAGTCTTCACAATCAAGACAGTAATTAAAATATAATTGAAGAGATTGTCATCTTAAGTAGATGCATGTTCACATATATTAAGGTTTTACTTGGACAATATATCATATTAAGGTTCGGTGTAAATATTTATCCCTAGAATTTCTAGGTCTATCTCAACTTGGTGTCGATTAAATTTTAATATTATTTTTAAATCTACAAACGTTACTAATGCTGACGTGACGCTTTGAATTAAATCTTTTACTAAATAACAAATCGAGTCGATAATTTTGTTTTACTACAGCATATAAATTTTTTAAAACAAACTGATGTCTTTAATGTGAAAACAAAAACTGAATCCAGATTTTAAAAAAAAATATTCTCGTCAAATCTTTTATAAAAAGTATTTTAATTCTTTTTTAATACTAAAAGGATCAAAATTTTACTAACTAAATCGAGATTCTTTTTTTCAATACTAATCGGTTATTTCGAATATTTAAATTAAAACATTTTTTTAATAGTAACATGATCAAGAAATTGAAACTAACATAATTCTATCAATTGGAACTAATTTTTTAATTAATTTAATATTTGCTAAATTCCAAACAGTATCTATTCAGTTATTCATAAGTGTATCCCGTAAGCTTAGTCATACTTTCTTCCTATTTTTCTATAAAAACCTAAACCATCGAGTTTAAGATTTTATATTACTGATATTTTTGCATGTTTCGATTTTCAGGCTTCGGCGAGGAATCCTTTCATCAGTTTCTCATATGCACAAAACAAGAAACCTTGTATGTTATACGTTTCTAACTTTTACGTTATAAACTTTGTAGAGTTTAACCCTTCATGATTATACGTTACAAAATTTTCTTCTCTAATTTTTTTTATCTATTTTTTTACGTTACAGTTTGGGATTTCACTTGTTTCTTCTCGGATTTTATTCTTCTCTACGTATTTCTCAACCTTTGTTTCTATGTGTTCAAAAATTTTATTCAGTTAAAAAAATTGATATTTGCGATTGTTCTTGATTCAATTATTTTATACCAAAATCGAGTCAATGAGGTTTGTCTTCTATTTAAAAATAAATTGATTAATTTTTTTTAACAATCGATAGTTGTGTTGTTTTCGAAATAGGTGATATGTTTTTTTATTTTAGAATAAATTTTTTTTGGATTTTTATCCCCTTTAAAAAATCGATAATTCTTGTAATTTGTTGAAACAAAAATCTTTTTTAAAAAATAAAAAAAATCTTGTTGACCGTTTTTTTAAAATGTGCTCAGTTTTGTTTCAATCTAACGTAATTTTCAATAAAATTTACCTCACAAATCTTTTGCAGATATAAAATTAATAATAAAACATGTTTATTTGTTACCTATTATAATGATATTTCACAGAATCACAATATATAAATATTTCGTTATCCGATTTTATCTCCTACCATAAATCGTAAACACCTAAACAAAATCGTAACTATATTTATTGAATTTATTTAAACTATAATTTAACTTTATAATATTGTAACAACCTACGTAAAATCGTAACCATATTTATTCCGAAATATCTTCGTCGTCTTCCGTGTATATAAACACGTAATTACAACTTGCATGGTATATTGGTATGTGTCGATTGGTTCACTTTCTCCTTTGGCGTGCTTCACAATCTCGCATCGTTTGCATTTAGTGCCCGTTTTGATTGATTCAGAATCGTTCCGTTACCGGGATAATTCCTAGTGCTACCGAACGAGCCCTTAATTCATTCATTCACAAAACCTATGTCAGTTGCGAGAGTGGATCGAATCAACTAACTGGTTAGAAATATCCTAGACAAATAATCAGGTGTCAAGGACGAAGTCGATACCGGACGGTACGGGGAGAAAGTTGAGGTATGTAACACCCGTAAAATACCATAATGAGGATTTATGCTAAGGATGAGTTGTTACTCATGTCAACAAGAATTGACAAATAACTTCTAGATTGATGACAAATAACTATGAAGCGGGAGAATTTTCTGGATGAGTGACGTCTTAAGAATTTTCTGTGCAAGAATGGTTGGCATGTCCCCATCGTCCCCCTAAAAAAACTCGATCCGACAAGGTAGTTGGGGCCGACGTGCTCGACGACTGCAATTCCACCGGGGTGATTCATGGTGGATTTGGAGTCTCAATTAAGCTTCTCAATCTGTTATTTTTTAAATTTAGATTTTTATTTTTTATTTAATCTAATTTTTTAATGTTAAGATATATACCAATGATTGTAATCTTCGGATTTTGGGTTGGTCTATTATTTCTACACTTTTTGTTTTACATAATAATTTAATTATATATTTACAGCCGTAACTTTTTGAAATCTTTTTTAAA
Organism: Fagopyrum homotropicum; assembly: GCA_033239125.1. Lineage (NCBI taxonomy): Eukaryota > Viridiplantae > Streptophyta > Magnoliopsida > Caryophyllales > Polygonaceae > Fagopyrum > Fagopyrum homotropicum. The sequence goes on along the minus strand of BSWB01000001.1, from coordinate 3,707,182 downwards.
ATTACCAAATTAGAAAACATCGGAATCAAATCTCACGTTATACTTCAAATCTAAATTAAAATTTAATGAAAATATTAAAAAAATCTAAACTGATTACGATCGAGATCGTGATAAGATTAAGATCATGATAATATTAAGATCGTGATAATATATTTGTTATTTATTTTCCTATATATTAGTAGTTAATATTAATATATTTGTTATTTATTTTCCTATATATTAGTAGTTAATATTTTTTTGTAAAACATATATAAAAGCTGTGGTTCTACTTTCACCATTTGTGTGATCTTCTCCACCAAAATCTATCCTAAACTGATAAATTTTTAATTTTGCATTTCTAAACCCGGTTAATTGTTTCAATTGAGATTCTCTTTCGGTTGCATTTTTTATTCTTATAATTTATCTTTCAGTTAGCAATATTTTATTTAAATATAAATCTGAAAGTATATGAGCATATTTGAGATCAATAGCAAGGTTTTTTTTAACAAATTCATATCATTGACATGCACGAGCTATCTTTCAGGATGAATATATTGTATTATTAACCCACGATCTTAATCATCTTATATTATGTATATTAAAAGAGATGTTTCTATTATCACATTGTTATCTTATATATTGAAAGATATTCTTCTCATGTGTATTCCAATGGTGACGAAAAATTCAAAGAAGAGTCATCCCGGATCTTATAAACAACGATGAAGAAGGAGATCAGCTTGCAGCATTGTCAAATGATGGTGATGAAAATTGGGACGGGCAAGAAGTTCAACCTTAAACCTGAAGATCATGGTTGCTGTCAAATTAGGATTTTCGAAATCCTCTATGGGAGCTGTGAGCCGGGTCGAAATCAAGATGGATGCATCGTTGATACTTGCCTTTATCCTCTATTGTAGATGAATTTGTTTTGTTAGAATATTTTAGATGAATCTAAAGGGAAAGTGTTTTCTCTATTGTATGAATTTCAAAAGTTCAAATATTGTTCATATTGTGTACATTTTTTTTTTACTGATTCACACAATGGTGTGTTCCTTATAATTAATTCTTGTGCAGATTAAGATTATTTGTGACTTTAATTACGAAGACCCAAAACAACCAAATCAAATAAACAAGCGGTAAGTACACTCCCTCTATTTCACATCAAATCTCATTCTATTGTATTCAATATTAAGCATATCTTAAATTATATATTTCTCTCCGTATTTTTGTGGAATTATTAATATTTCTCTCTCGATTTTTGTTTTGAGATAATTTAACATATTAGAACCGTTAAAAGATTCAAATTTGATTTTCTTTAAAATTAAAAAAATTAGAATCAGCTTTGTTATCTCAACAACTTCATTCAAATTATGTTGTCATAACTAATATATGGATATATAATTTGTTTCTTTTTATAAAAAATAAAATTCCGATTACTTTTCAAGTTAAATTTTATTATTATTATTTTTTTAGGTTGATCTTTTATATTTCTATTTTCTTAAAGAAATCGCTCATAAATAATTTGTTTAATTTAAAAAAAAATGTGTGTTGTATAAGAATTAAGTGTAGAATATTAAGAAATTCTTTATGCGTGACTATTTTATCCTTTTGAGATTAATTAAAGTTGAATTACTATTATATTATAATGTTTCATTAAAAACTCTTTTTCTTTGCACGACTCATGACATATTACTCAAAAGATTCAATATATATACATCCGCACATGGTGCGGGTTATGCACTAGTTATTTTATAAAAATATGGTCATTTGATGCATAATAATTGAGGCATCTATGGGACGGAGAATATACGATGTTTGATGGAATTAGTACCAGGGTGACGGAGAAAGGAAAATAAATCGGAATAGAAAGAGGAAAAAACGGGATAGGTTAAACGTCAATTTTTTAATGCAGATTTCTTTAATGCAGATGAGGTTAGTGGTTTCCGTGATAGATATTACGATACATAATATTTTTTATATCATCGTTGTGTATAAGCATCTCCCTAAAATCCCTTCTTTGTACATTATGTATGTTTCATATTCTTTCTTACACTGTTCAGAACGCCCTATATATGTAAGGGTTTTGATAAGAATAACACACAATTACAATATCGTGTTTTTGTCTTGGTCTAGTTTATTGGTTTCTTCATGTTTGGCTCATTGGTTAATCATCGGCATCCGTGCTAAACTCGTAAGAGAGGTGTGCTCGACCTTACGAGGCATGGAAATAATGAAGGGTGCTCCCTTAGACCGTGGGGATGACGTCTTTGGTGAAACTTTGCTTCAAAGCACACAAGGAAGGAGGGTATGGTGACTTGGGTGGGTCATGTTCGGGAGATAGCAACCAATTTTTGACTTGAACTCATCTTCTGCTCGTTCTTAGGCAAATCACCTACAAAGACAATCAAAAGACGAAAGTAGACATCTATATAGCAATAAAGATTCAAATTTTAAGTTAAGATGTCTATTTTATACAAAACTAAGTTAAACTACGCTAATGTACACCTAAAAATCTAGCATGAAAACATGTCATCGTAACCATATAAGTCTCCTATGTATCATATTTGATAGATGGTATTAGTTTTTTGTTTTAATTATTTTCTTGAAAATAGCTCATATAAGGTCCAATTGTCTGAATTTGATGAAAAAGGCCCATGAAGACACCTCGTACAAGCCCATAATCTCAAAGCATGGCCCATATAAAGGCCCAGTAGAGGACAATATCCAGTCACAGGTACACATTACTGTATAATATTCTTGTGAAAAAATATGGTATATTATTTTCTCTTTTTTAAAATTCTTAGATAATTCTAATATTATACACATTTATATTAGTTTATTTTTACCTGGTAAATAGCTCTCGACTTTCCATTAGACCAAGCAAGGCAACACGACTGAATAAGATTATCGACGTTCAAGTAACTCTGAATATGGATTTGACGCGGGCACAATGCAATTGCGAGGGACCATGATCGTTAGATTCACGATTTAGCATGGATTTTAGTGAATTTTTTTATATTAATTGAGTTGTTATTCGTGACAAAAAGAACCATGTTTTTTCGGTGGTCGATAAATAACTCTAACATGAGAATGAGTTATGATCGAGTGAGTCAAATAATAAGAAATGTGATATTTCTAATATTTTTTAGCGAACATGATTAACATAGAACCAACTATTTTAACGGCTTGAAACTTACATAAATAATTCTGGTCCTAACGTGAGTTAATACAACATTATTTTATTTTATTTTTTCAAAACTCGTGTCAAGGGTCTGTTTGGGAACATGAATTTATTGGAGCTAAAGTTTATTGGTTATTGAATCTGAAGCTTAGTGGCTGCTCAAATTAATAGATTTTTTTTAATAAGTTTGATGAGTGTTTGAGAGAAGTTTATAAGTCATACATGAATTAAATTACTTTTTAAAGTGTTTATCTTTTCATTTGATATCAATATTAGTAGTATTGTATGTGTAACATATCAATAGAATTGACACAGTCAATTTTTTGCATGACAATTGGATAGCTCTGTCGCTGCTTATAAAAATTGCACATAATACCAATTTTATTGACACAACCGTAAAAGTCAATTACTTCATCAACAACACGGGGCAATGGAATGCCACCAAAATCGATAACGAACTAAAAAACATCATAAACCAAGATTTTAGGGGGATAAAGGAATTAATTATCCCAAACAATGAAATTCATGATAGACCGTGTTGAAAAGGTACCAATAATGAGTTGTTTACTACAAAATATGCCGCTTAGATGATTGAAAAACAATTGTGCTTTAATTAGACAAACTCATGTGACTGGATCTGGAATCTTGTTACCCAACCTAAAATAAAAAAAAGCTTCCTCTGAAAAATTTTACAAAATGGAATTCCAACAAAAGCAAAGTTGAACAAAAGAATAATAGTCGTTACAAGACACTGCGAACTTTGTAACCACCACATTGAGGATCTAGTCAATTTGTTCCTCGAATGTCCTTTTAGCAAATAAATTATTGGAAAATTTGACAAAACAATGTTAACCGAAATAAGTAAAATAAACTATAACAACATATAAATCATGAAATTTTAATTGAACTTAAAAATAAACTTGGTCTAAACAAACTTGTCCGCGTCACAACCAATGAATAGAGCATTTGGTATTTCAGAAACAAAATCATCTTTAACAATGAATCCATTGTGTCATGCAACAAGATCACCGGCTTCATCAAAGATCAAATTCATAGATGAAAGGTCAATACTCTTGATGAAAATGAGTATGCCATTAAACAACAAATGAATTTAAATCCTACCATAAGGAAAACAAATAATATTAAATGGGATAAACCAAAACCGGGCTTTCATAAACTAAAATTTGACGGATCAAAATTTGACTCCGGAATTACTTCTATTGGTTATGTGATCTCGGATCATAATGGAAAAGTCGTAAGCCTTGATGCAATAAAAAATAACTTTAACTCGGTTTTAAAATATGAAGCTTTTGCCTTAAAATCAGGCTTTTATGAGACAATTAGACTACAAATAAAAAAGATTTAGATTTGAAGGTGACAACCTCCGTGTTATAAAGGCACTCCAAGGATGCTGGAGTTGTCCTTGGGAGGTCGAGATGATTTTATCCGACTCCAAATTGGACCCCCGATTTTTTGACGAAGTCCACATTAGACATGTTTTCAGAAAAGTAAATTGTGTTGCAAACCGATTAACCCATTTGAAAATTTCGACACCCAACACCAACTCTTCTGATGATATTGAATTTGATGTTATCATAGGATGAACTACCTCTAGAAGATAGTCATTCTAACCGCTTTCCATTATCAAAAATTTTTTTAGAAAATAGATTGAACCAAACACATCACGACTTATTACATAGAAACTGGAACATTCAATTTCGATAAATTTATCAGGAAGCTGACTTCGTTGCGGATTTCTTAGCCTCTAATGATTTCAGCTTTCTTTTTGACACTTGTGTACTTCAAGAACCTTCTAGTGAAGCTGTTTATCTTCGAGTGAACTGGTTAAATAAGCATTTTTTGTATAATGTAGCGTTAAACAAGCTTTTTTGTTTATTAAGAGACAAACTAGGATCCTTTTCACCCCTTTTAATCAAGTGTTTCTAGAATTAAAAAATAATCTTACATTAACAAGAGTCTAGTTTGTATCAACGATACAAAAAATACCTTATTAGAGCAATCTTCTCTTTATCTTCTCGCCAACGACCTTAGAGCAAGTTCACCAGTTCGGTCTTAACCGATTGTCACATAGAAAAAATGATGTGGTGACATCCAATATTAAAAAGCAATCTCCATCCGTTTGTTTTAAGGGTCTTGATTTAACATTTGATAACCTTAAAAATTTTAAAAGCTAAAATCTTAACATTTGTTGTGACATTTCTAAACCAATTACTAACTATATTATACTCATATGTGGTCTCATTTCATTATATTTATTTTAAAGAATTTTTTTTAAATACCTAATAATTATTCCTACTTAATCAATTTAAAATAACTAATTTAATCATTATTTTTTAGATATCTTGTTATGATTTTATTTTAGTAAAATGATGTGTTTATACAAATATTTTTTGATGCAAAAAAAATCATACTATTAAAATAAAAACTTAAAAGTAATATATTTATACAAATATTATTTGATGTAAAAAATTATACTATAAAAAATAAAACTTTAAAGTAATATATTTACTCCCTCCTTTATAGACCTGTTCAAGTCTGGACTCAGGCCGAACTCAAACCAAAGATTCGCTAAAACAAGCCTGTTTAGTCGGATCCGGATCGAACTGAGCCCGGCTCACGAGCCTATAGGAGTCGTCGTACCCGCACACTGCCCGAACTTGAGCAGGTCTACTCCTTTACCAAAAAGAAATGAATCAAATACAATGGCATTATTGTAGTTCTCAAATGTTTAGGCCTCTTAGGGGCATAAAGGGTATTATTCGGTCTATTGAAATTCCTTGCGCGGTTTCTGAAAAGTCCGAGCAAAGTTGCGGCTCTGCACTCCCCCACGCGTGAGGTCTTCAAGTAGGGCCCCACACTGCAGCTCATTTTCAACCCTTTAATATCCGCATTTTTCCTTTTTTTTAATAACATAAAATTAATATTTAATAAGTAAAATAATAAACGATAAGTTTGCAAGAGTTACACTATAGTAGTGGTTATCATTGTTTTGATTTCCACCGTGTTGCACGTTTTTGCAAACTTATATTATAATCACTTAAAATTGTACCAATATTTATTTATTTATTTATTTTCTATCTTGTGTAATATTCCTACAAATACGAAAGTCATAAGATGTATGTATTTTTCTTGTTGACTTTCACACTTTGAATCAAATAATTAGCTGTAACATGTATTTTTCTTATTGACTTTGCTTACAATTGTTTTACTATCTGAATTAGCCGTTTTGTGAGAATTGACTGTAGGGTATGAACGAGCACGAGTGGCTGACCTAAATTTAATGTTCTGTACTCTATAGTGCTATTTTTGTCGAGCGAATCGAGTTTTGGCATGTTCAAACTCCGGTTATTTATATATATTCATGTCGTTCACGATTCTTAAATTTAATCACATTAAATCGTGTTTGTAATCAATTTTATAAGAAAGAGAATGAACTTTAATCGAGTTCGAGTAGTTTGACTCATACAATAACACTACTTCACTTTACAACCGGGAAACAACACACATTTGTATAAAAAAACAAATCATAAAATTACTAAAATATACTTGGAAGCTAAAAGGGTAAATACTAGTTAAACTAGACATGAGTCCGGTTTGAACTAACCCGCCAAACTGGCGGTTTTCAACTCGGCAGTTTAGGTTTGACAGTATAGGTTTTCGCCGGTTTGTCGGTTTAAGTTTAGGAAAATAAAAAACCTAAACCTTGGATAGTTTTTTTTTTCGGTTTTTTAAATAAAATTTTAAAGGACCAAATTGGCGGTTAACCGCGAGTTTGGTCCGATTTGCTATTGTTTTTAACAAACCGTTGCTAAATCGACAAATTGGTGGTTTGCTTTGGATACCTAAGGTCAAACCTAAACCAGCAGTTCGTAAATCTAAACTGGTTTAGATTTACTACCCATGTCTAAGTTAAACGAAGATGACAAATTTGTGTGTTCATGCAAAGATCATAAATCTACATTAAAAAAAGTAGAAGAAGAAGTCTAATATATATAATGTTTTACTCATTTTATTATTAATTGACTTTGATGAGTTTTGTTCTTGGAGGCTTGATGTCTACCTATTATTTTTTATGACAATATATATATATATATATATATATATATATATATATATATATATATATATATATATATATATATATATATATATATAACACTACAATCTAACATTAAATAAATTTACTAAAAATAAAGATTATAATACCAAAAAAATACGAGTCTGTGTTGCTAGGTTGAATGACACAAGACGTTTTACGGACCTATACATACGAGTAAATCATCGCATGTTATTTGAATATCAAATTATATATCGTGTTCAACCATAAAACTCTAAGATTTATAGTTTAATCGCCCATGATAAACATAGGATCAATATTTGTGTTACATCATTTGCATGCTAATTAACTATATAGTCTACATACATAGCCAAAAGAAAAACTATAGTCTATAAGGGTGTGTGTGGAAACTTAAATTGAATTTAATGAGAGTTGAAAGTCATAACATTGTGAAACATAGAAAATGATGTGTGTTTGAAGCTTAAACGTAAGCTTATTTGTCGGACTGTCGGATTATATATGAGTACAACAACATGTGACATGCCTAACTAATATAATAGATATTCACGTACTTCACGGTCGGGAAAGTTAAGGTATACAAAGTAGTCGTTTTCAACGACAACTAAGCAAACTTGCGACAATGCATGTAATAATAAACATATCTACATCTATGTTTATATATATTTCATATGTTAACCAAATAAGATGGCGTAGTAGGACTAATACTCAGTTGGTCTAGTGTGACGTAGTGGTCATAGATTCCTTAAGTGGTTAGCTTGGAGATTCGAGTTTGAATCCTCCCGACAGTTTGTATGGAAAAATTGATATTGGGAGGGTATTCTCCATCAATAGTATGTTAGATCTATCGGGACAACGCTACGTAAATTGACGGTTATGAACTACCGTAACTTAGACACGAGTATATACATAAGTTAAAATAGGGGTGAGCATCTCAAGATATCCGATCCGACAAACTTTAAAAAGTCCGATCCGAGAACATCTGGATATCCGACAGTTTTATTCGGAGTGATATCCGTTCCGGATATCCGATCTGATCCGAACATTTAGTATTAGACTATTCGGATATATCCGATCCGACCTTTTCATCTAAACCCCGATCCGTATCCGATCCGATGGTCTGAAAAATATGCTCAGATCCGACTCGGACTCGGATCACCAATTGTCGGATATCTTCGGATTCGAAATTTTCCGGATCGGATCTCCGGATTAGTCGGAGCGGATATTTTTGCTCACTCCTAAGTTAAACGAACTTGGATCTACTCTACCGCCCGAGACCCGAATTTTGTCCGAGGCTTGCGAAACGAGTAAAATTTTGGTAAATTATGAGTCGAGTTTTGTCTGAATCCGAAAATATCCGGGTCTCATAGCACCGAAATAGCTTGTGGATCAGTTATAAACTTGATAGTTTCAGCCTCGATTCGGCTTTAAAATTATGTGAACTTTTAATACATTATCTTTTATAATAAAATAATAAATCTAGGTAGACTGATACCATATGTCAAAGATCGAGTAACTAGAAGTCAATAGACCTTTTATAGCACACATGTATATTATTTAATCACATTCCTGTCACTGAATTTAATGTCTTTTTTTTATAATGTAATGACTCATGGTAAAAGTCACCGACCACTAATCAACCTAACTTTGTTAGATTATTTTTGTCAAATTCATTTGGCAATCTTTAGGGTTTACCCCATAGACCAATAGACCATATTTTATAAATTCGGTTTTTCCTAGATAATAAACGAAAATAAATTACTTTCGAAATTAGGTATGAAAGAAAACTATTTACAAGAATAAAAAGTATTGGGAGGTAGGAAAGAGTCGCAGGTAAAAAAAAATTGGTGTGCACAAACTACAGTTTTGATTTACAAAAAAATTTTAGTTGAAAACCGAAAACATTATCACCGGGAGTTTAAAATTGTAGAATTAGTGCCATATGTACAAAATAACCGGATTTAAAACCACGGTAAATAACTTATTTTTTATGTAAATTGTGGTTTTAATTGACGGTTTTTTCTGAACCTCTGAGACTTCCTATATATTCTCGTAAATACTTTTCTTTCATACCTAGTTTTGAAATTTTTTTCTCTATATTATTTAGGGAAGAATCCAATAAATTTATTTTAACATCTTTTATCCTAATGAGGAACAACGTACAAACACTTTATAAAGAAAATAATAATATTACAAACAAATCACGTAAGAATACAAATCATAAAACAAAATAATCCTATTTTAAAAGAGAAGTTAAGTGCTTGTTTGGTTAAACAATGGATTTACAATTTTTGGGAATTGACTTTCCTAGGAATTGAATTAATGGGAATTACCATGACTAAGAATTGAGAAAATATGTTTGGTAGCAAAAAAAATATCCAGTAATTTGTAATGTGTTAAATTCATAGGCATTATTACTTAATGACAATTATAACCTTCATTTTCAAAATAAAAAAGGTGTGAGATGAAAATTTTAAGGGTAACGAAAAAAAAGCTCTGATGTCTCAACCTCCTAATCCTCCCCCCGCCCCTATGGCGACAACCTCCTCCACTCAACCACCAGTCCCACCAGACAAACCCCCCGACATAAAATCCTACGCTGCAGCTGTAGGCGGTCTCTCCAGTTCTGCTGCCCCATTATGCTGTGATACTCTCATAGAGTCACGAAAAATGAGGATAACTTATCCAGAAGGTGTAAAAGGCCTGGCTGTAGCCGAGATTGATGAAGATGTAGTCGAAGCGTTGGCGGAGAAATGGAAGACTGCCGTTATTGTCAAAGTACTAGGGAGAAACGTGGCGTTCCGACTGCTTGAGAAAAGACTCTATCAACTGTGGCGACCGTCGGGATTGATGACAATCCTGGATTTACCTAACGGGTATTATGCCGTTAGGTTTGATCAAGAAGAGGATTTCTTGAAGTCTCTAACTGAAGGACCATGGAGATCTTTGGCCATTATATTACTGTGCGTCCTTGGGTGGCAGGATTCAATCCGTATAATGATAATTTGCGCACCATCTTCGCATGGGCTAGATTATCCGACCTCCCTATGCAACTGTATGACGAAGGAGTGCTCTATGGTCTTGCGTCTGCGCTGGGAACCCCATTGAAGGTTGATCTTAACACCCTATATGCCACTAGAGGAAAGTTTGCACGTGTGTGTATCGAAATAGAATTGGATCGACCTTTGATAGGAACAATTCTCATTGGGGATAATCGAGTACACGTTGTGTATGAAGGATTAAATTCGATTTGCCACAGGTGCGGACTCTATGGTCACGGAGTTGAAAGATGCACACAAACACCCACTTGCAATCCCCCGATTAACGAGGAGGTGATTGTGCAAACGGAGGGGAGTCCAATACCCTCCACCGTTATTCAAGTTGCAACTCAGACCAAGCAACCTGAACAGCAAGAAGAGGAAGCCTTCCTTGGACCATGGATGTCTGTAACTAGAAGACCTAGAAAGCCACGAACGGTGATGATGGGCAAGGATGGAAATCAAAACCCGGTAGTGTCAGCCAACCAGTACCATCATCTCGACACCGAGGAAGAGGCCACTACCACCGCCATCAATGGAGAAACCGTTACTAGAAATGAAGAAGGGCTTCAGCAAGCCATCATTACGCCGATCATTAAGCCCACTAAATCAGCAAACCCAATTAATACTCTTCCTGTAACGTCTTCTTTAAATGAAAACCCTAGCCCTACTCAAAAGCATCCAAAACGTGTCAAAACTAGGGGCCCAACAAGTACCACACAGCCCAATGGAAGTGTCGTTAATGCTGATCCAATCATTAAACAAACCAATCATTCTAGTATTCATAGGGACTCAAATTCCCCTAGCACTGTGCGTAAAGAGGATAATAACACTGTTAGTCTGCCTGCCGCGTCTATGAATGGCACCTCCTCTGTTTCTCCGGCTATGGATATCGATATCCAGTCCCCTAATGCAATCACCGAGTCCGTCCCTCCGGATAGACAAGATGTCCAGATGGGAGAAGCGTCAACATCTAGGGATATCAGCAAGCCAACTGGGTCCGCCATCACAGATGGTCCCAAATGATAGTGCTATTTTGGAATTGTAGGGGCGCGGGTAACAGACGGTTCCGCAAAGCCCTGAATTATATGGTCAACCGTCATAAGGTGGATATCCTATTTTTATTTGAGACTAAGATATCTGGAGATACTACAGATAATGTTTGCAGACGTACGAAGTTCACAGATTTCGAAAGAGTTGAAGCTACGGGATTTGAAGGTGAGATCTGGGTGTTATGGAAGTCTGGAGAACTGTCCGTGGAAATAAAGAAGAAAAACCTCTCTTTTATTCAGATTGCAGTTCGCATAAAGAGAAGTTACATTGACATATTTGCTGTTTACAACCCTCCCACTGCAGGAAGAAGAGCCCCGTGTTGGGAGGCTTTGAAAGAGGCTGTAAATAGCTGTTCGGGTCAGGTTATCGTCGGAGGCAATTTTAACTGCGTCATGAATCACAGAGAAGTCGGAGGGATATCAAATCTTTTGTCGAGAGATGCTGATGTTTTTCAAGACTGGGTCGAGAACACTGACATGATCGACATGGGTTTCAGTGGCCCCTTATTTACTTGGAATAGGGGCACAACCACAGCTACTAGGATATCGAAAAGGCTTGATAGGGTTTTTATCAACAGTGAAGCGAGGATCCTTTGGGTTGAAGCTACAGTTCGCCATCTTCCGGCGTTGTCTTCAGATCACAACCCTCTTCTACTGTAACTTTATCCCCAAAGAATTATAAATAAGGCTCGTCGCCCTTTCCGGTTTGAGGCAGCATGGACTTTGCATCCCGATTTCCTTCAAATTGTGTCGGAGAGTTGGGCTACACAAGAAAATGGACTTGATAGTGCTCTCACTGCCTTAAAAAAGAAACTACTCAGATGGAATGATACTACTTTTGGTAGGATTGAGCAAAGAAAAAAGGCACTGTTGGAAAAGTTGTCATCGGTGCAAGCTGAGATCGAAAGGGACTTAACTCAGGGACTACTTGATCTTCACAGTTCGCTACAACTTGAGTTCGAGGAAATTTTAGAGCAGGAGGAGTTACTATGGCAGCAGAAATCTTGTGAAAAGTTATGGGTTGAAGGAGATAGAAATAACAAATTTTTCCATATCAGTACAATGATCATGAGGAGGCACAACCGAGTAGAGTGCATTAAAAATGACGATGGGATTTGGATATCGGACCCACAACTTCTCAGAGAAAACGCAAGGAATTATTTCCAACAGGTTTTTTCGAAAGATGACGAGACTATTAGAGCTACAGGTACATTTTTTGCTAACTTTCCTTCTCTTTCACAAGAGGAGCTAATGTTTTCATGTAGGCCTTTTTCGGAGCTAGATATCAAGAACTGCTTGTTCAGTATGCCTCCACTGAAAGCACCGGGCAAAGACGGATTTAGCGCGGTTTTCTTTCAAAAATCTTGGGTGACTGTTGGACCGGGTGTGATTGAATTTGTCTCTCAGTTCTTTCAATCCAATATTCTGCCCACTGGTGCAAATGATACTTTATTGTCGCTGATCCCGAAGGTTGAGAATCCGGAGCATATGTCTAGATTTCGGCCAATTGGACTATGCAATGTAAAGTACAAACTAATCTCGAAGCTCATAGTTTCCCGTCTTCAACCGGTTATGAATAAACTCGTCAGCCCATTACAAAGCAGCTTCATACCCGGAAGGATGATTGAGGATAATGTGATCATTGTCCAAGAATTGATACATTCAATTGAAAGAAAGCGGATGGGGAAGAAGTGGATGGCCATAAAAATTGATCTTGAGAAAGCGTATGACAGGCTTTCTTGGGATTTCATAGAAGATACTTGTGAAAGGATTGGACTCCCTGCAAGACTCAATGGTTGGCTCTCCTCCTGTTTTAGATCTCAATCAATGTCTGTATTGTGGGATGGAGAGATGACGGATAATTTCGTTCCAAGTAGGGGGGTACGCCAAGGAGATCCTATTTCCCCATACTTATTCGTACTTTGCCTGGAACGATTCGGACATGCTATTCAACAGTTAGTGGATAACAAAAGTTGGGTGCCTATTAAAGTAAAACGAGGAAGCGTCGGCTTCTCTCATGTATTCTTCGCGGACGACATTGTTCTTTTTGCTGAGGCATCGGAGAATAACATCAATACCATAAAAAATTGCATCTCGGACTTTTGCACTGCATCTGGTCTTAAAGTGAGTATTACAAAATCCAAGATTTTGTTCTCTCCCAGTGTTGATGAAGACCTTAAAAAGTACATCAGCGAAACGACCGGATTCCCAATTGCGGAAGATTTTGGAAAATACCTGGGCTTTCCGATTATTCATTCAAGGATGAGAAGATCTGATTTTAATTTTTTAATTGAAAAGACCAAGAGCAAACTTGCTGCGTGGAAGGGCCGGGTGATGAGTTTTGCGGGGAGAATGACCCTCATTAAATCCGTTTTGAACTCCTTCCCAACCTATATCTCAAGAATTATTAGAATCCCAAAATCTGTATGTAACGAGTTAGACATATTGTGCAGATCCTTCTTGTGGGGTGGTTGTGATACGGGTCAACGAATACATCTTGTATCCTGGAAAGTTGTGTGCCGTCCAATGGATAGTGGAGGGCTCGGAATTCGCGATACTGCTGGTGCTAATGCGGTGGCTCTGGGCAAGTTATCCTGGCGGTTTTTACAGTCTAAAGATGTAACACCCCGAATCCGCGGGACTCGGGATATCACATTGGGCTAGGATCTCACAATGGATCCTGACCCTAGCCTGACAACAAGTTCACTGGACCTTACAACATGGCACTGACAGATATAAAACAAATACATAAAACAGTATAAACTGTACGACCCAAAGTAAACAACAACATAGCCGAGTATATAAAACGACATCCTCACATAGGAGGTACAAAAGATCATCCTCACGCAGGAGGGGAGACACAACAACCCCAAACCAACCACCTAATGTACGAGAGTCCTCGGCCTGTCACCCTGCCAAATCGCAGTACGGAAAACCAATAAATTCATAACTTATTCGTTACTAACCCGATTGACGATCTGAAAGAAGATTCGGAATCACAACGACGCAGGCTACGTATGGACAACATCAAATTCATCGGAATCTGAGCGACGGAACCGTCCTGGTGACATATATGCTCGACCAGCCCTCCATATACTCGGAAATGCAAAAACTCGGTACTGATATGAAGAGAATGAAGAGAGGAATCCAGAAACTCAAACGGAACTGAAATCGGATTAGAAACGGAGAATAGATCTGAGTTTGAAGGTTGAGAGAAATCAGAGCTTTTACGAGGAAACGTGAAATGAAATGAATTAATAAAGGATTTTCCGCTATTTATAGTGAAGACGATAATTATCCTTTAGTAAAGTCGATAATTATCCTTTAACCGATCCAAATGCGGGTCGAACCTCTTTCTCCAAACTTCTCGAGATTGGAACATTAAATCTGGAATATTGTAGGGATAATTATTCCACAATTGCCTCGAAAAACGTGTATTCCTAAGCCGTCTTTCTTAACCATTAAGAAACGAAATAGCGACTCTTTTGGCCGTTTTGCCTCTCCATGTTATTTCATATCTAGGACATATCCGATGTTCTGATCATTTCTCTCAACTGCATTTTTATTAATTGAAGATCCCAAATGCTCCAAATAACACCGGAGGGTAAAAATAATTACCCGGGGAAAAAGTAAAAATTTTCCCAAACGTCCAAAATTACGCCAGGAACATAACGGTGGGACTCTTACTCATCACTTGCGAAGTCTTCGCGAGTTATATGTTAATTACTATCAACGATTAAGTTAATCAACATTAATTAGAATTCGAAATCCTAGCTATTACATCACACACCCCATAAAAAAAGTTTCGTCCCGAAACTTGAACAATTCCCAAATCTTCTCGGACCCATACGCCGAGGTATAACTCTCACTCTTTCTATCGGAGGTATCACATCTCCGTTCAAAAGATCACAACCTATAACAATCTATAACCTCAAGTATAAACATGGAGGAATCATCACTCCAAGAAACAGGGCCATAACGCTACCCAAAGGCGTAGAGGAATCACGTCTCTCGCCATACCACATCACAAGGCATAGAGGAAGCACATCTCTAGCCAAAACATATCACATGCATAGAGGAAATACGTCTCTAGCCAACCCATAAACATATATATCGCATGGAGGAATCACATCTCCACTGAACTATGTCCATCAAGGTAGCATGAAGGAAAGAACCATCTCCAGCTGAATCCTAATCCCACTCAAATAGCGTGGAGGAAAGAACCATCTCCAGCTATAAATATGATCATACTCGGGTAGCGTGGAGGAAGTAATCATCTCCAGCTATAGCATACATCACGCTAGCACATCAAGATCTACTAAGGTCATAAATCACATCACAACTAGCATGGAATAACATATCAAGGCATATAAGAACATAAGCACATAAGCACAACATTCGTCAAGATAACACTAAGATATACTCGTGCTCCCACAAATGGGTATGTCCTAACATATACTCTGGATAGTCCCTCAGTGCACTATCCTCAGTCTCTCACATGGCCTCTTCAGGTCTTCATCTCGACCATCATATCCTCAATATGGGAATGTCTTTTGAATGCAAGCGTTTCATATCTCATTCCAAGAATGTAATCGAATGCTCAACAAAAGCGTGGTTGGACTCAACCATCAATCATCGTAACTCACAAGGTGTCTCGAGTCTGGTATATACTTCCTCAGTTGAGACATATGAAACACTGGGTGGATATCCTCTAATCTCATAGGCAAAGCTAAACATCATGCTACCTTCTCAGTACTAGTCGATCTCAAATAAACCATCATATTGGAAACTCAGTTCCCTTTCCATATTAACATGTCTAACGTCTCGCAGCTGAGATACTTACAGCCGGACATGAACTCTCACTTGAACTTTAGAGGTTAACGCCTCTTGTCTACATATAATATCTGGTGACTCTGTACAACCAGCATTCTTCCTTCAATCAACGTTA
The DNA here is from genome assembly GCA_033239125.1 of Fagopyrum homotropicum. Taxonomy (NCBI): domain Eukaryota; kingdom Viridiplantae; phylum Streptophyta; class Magnoliopsida; order Caryophyllales; family Polygonaceae; genus Fagopyrum; species Fagopyrum homotropicum. Next base: position 3,690,891 of record BSWB01000001.1, on the reverse strand, counting down.
CTTGAACTATAAAATCCTGAATTTGGTCAGGTATTATTCCACTACTACTGCTAGATCACTTCTAGCATAACGATATACGCCATCTATGTCTATATATATTGCCTCATAGGGCCATCCCAGAAAGATGCACGTCCTTCATTGTTATATAATAAACTCATTAATGGAAGGTAATATAACCATCCACGTTTCCCATTCGACTTACAACTTATAATAGATCTTTAAGATCTAGATGATCCTCTCTAACTGACCATCTGTCAGGGGGTGAAGTGTAGTCATGGGGTACAGACTCGTCCCCAAAGCAGTCTGAATCTGCTGCCCAAAATCTCAAAGTAAAAACATCCATCTCAATCAGAAATGATCATTCTCGGTATACCATGGAGTCTCACTATCTGTCTAGTGTACTCCTCAGCCAATTCATTCACTAGTCACGTCCTTCTGATAGAAATGAAACGTGCTAGTTTCATTAATCTGTTACCAACAATCCAGATAACATCAATCTTCTACTGGGTCACAATCCCATAATAAAGTCCATAGAGATGTCGTCCAAAATTCTACTACTACACTGTTAGTAGGTGGGGCTTATCTCTAGATCGGAAATACTCTATCTGGACCTGCTGACACGTCACACACTGTATCACAAATCTAGTTATATCGGCTTCACACAATATAATCGTCTCATCTCGTGGTACATCTTACTCGTACCTGAATGTACTGAATAAGGCGTACAGTGGGTATACCGTAATATTCTTTGTCTTCATCTGCATCAGCAGGTACACAAAAGCGGTCATAACTCTTCATCAGTCCATCTACTCCCATGGAGAACTATGGTGCCTCAGTACGAGACATCCTTTCTCTAAACCTTGTCAAGGCCGGGCAGGTCTCCTACTTCTGTTGGACCTCATCCAACAGACCAGGTAGAACCTCTGAGGTATAACTGGGTATCCTCATCAAGGAACTGATTGTCCAACTCTAGCCAAGCTAGATCTCTTTGAAGTTGAGGTTGAACTATCAGTCTCACAATCATCTTCTCTTGGAGCGTCTTTCCATTCAAGTTATCGGTGACAACATTCAACTTCTCTGAATGATATGGAATCTTCAAGTCAAAGTCTTGATCAACTTAAGCTCTTAATACTGGCGGTTATTCAACCCCTGTTGCATAAAATATACTTCAGATATCTATGATCTATAGAAACCTGACATGAAGATCACACCGGTACGGTCTACAAAACTTAAAGGCTTGAACTACCACTACTAACTCTAAATCATGAGTCGGGTAGTTCTCATCATACGTTCTCAGTTGTAAACACACATATCAATAAACCTACTCCTCTGTAGTAATACACATCTCAGACTTAGTTGGGATGTATCACCATAAATCACGGGATACCAAAAATCTTCTAACTACAACAGAATGGAAGTAGAGGTCAAATGCCTCCTCAACTCTTCACAACATAGACACACTGCTTTCATCACGTAGTTATGGTGGTCTTCTCAAAAGACTCGCAAATGAATACGTAATCATATAAAATCCTTCGTCAAAGCATTGGTAGCAATCGGCTGAGCCGAGAAAACTATGTATTCCTTAATGTTCATCAGTATCTCCCATGTTACAACATACTTAATTCTCGCCAGGTCAACCATGATCCCACTGGCGGAGACAACATGGCCTAAAAAGGCTACCACTGGCATCTCAACTTACACTTAGAGAGCGTAGCATACAACCCTCTATCTCTCGAAATCTGCAGAACGGTCCTCAGACGATCGGTCTACTATTCTCTGCTATGAGAGTATACCGACATGTCATCAATGAAGTCCACCACCAACTAATCAAGGAAGTCGATGAAGATACTGTTCATCAACTCCATAAAAACTACTAAAACATTCGTCAACCCAAATGACATCACTACAAACTCGTAGTGTCCATAACGGGTATGGGATGTTATCTCATACACATGTTGCTCTCTCATCCATGACTAGGGATATCTTGAGCACAAAAGAATCCTGAAAACACAATTGCTTCTTGAAGGTAACTCATCAGGTCGTCAATACGGAACATGGAACCCACTAGGGTAAACCCGTTTCGATCAACTTTTCAAGTTATCAGTACAATATCTCAACAAACACCATATAGTGTGATTTTCCCATGTATCATACTTCAACTCGATAACAATGTCCACACTCTGCTGAGGTGGCAACTAGACGGTTCAGTAACAAATCTATAAACTCATAAACAGCTGGAATACCTTCCAATGTTGGACTATCTCGCTCCTTCATGGTATAACACCAGAAGGCGTCACATCCCTGTGCTATCAGCTCGCTGCTCGTACCGTCCTGATGACAAACCCGTCTCTTCACAGGTCTTAACCTCAGAAGACCTCTATTTAACTCAACTTAGTAAAGACTATAATAGTCTTACTATTAAAAGCTAACACCACATGATATCTATTCATCCAAACCCTACACATAATGACTTCCTCATGCACCTACGACATGACAAAGAAGTTTGCAACCATACACGGGTCCCTGAAATAAGGGAACAAACACGCATCTCACGGGTATCTCAAACCCAAAAAGGTAATCCTGTAAAGGAAAATCCACCTTCTACTATATACCAAAATTCAACCATTAACGCATGCATCGAAAGACATGACGTGCATAGCACTCACAAAAAGCAAAACACCACCAGGTAAACCATTAACGAGAATGGTACCTATAACAGCTAACACTCGTAGCTCCACTACATATCATCACTCAATGTCAGATCCATGCTCCTCAAGTATCACTGAGGTCATTACTATAGCCTCCACTTCCACTCTTTCTGCACCGGAAAGAGGAAGGTCTTGCTGGGAAGATACACCACCGTGCTGACAGAAAGGGCCAGATGACCTAACTCACCACAAGTGAAACAAGCTATCAGTGCCAAAGGGCACACAGAACGCAAATGATCTGGATAACCACAACTGAAACATAATCGTCTCATTCTTGCAACCTGTGCAACTGAAGGGTAACATAATCTTCGTCGTCCACCTTGAATGATCTTATTCCGAGAGGGAACTTGTAAAGGCAACGCCTTGCCCTGTCGACAAAACTTCGCTCTATATCCTGCTTTACCACACGTAAAGCATATGATGGGCGCCTTTGGGGCACACAGCTCGTCAGTGTCCCAACTTCCACGCAATTAAAACACTATAGTTCCTTGCCAGTCATCTTCATGGCCAAAGGATCACTAGATTGTCCTGATATCGGACTTGGTTCCCCATTCATCATCTTTGCTTCTCCAGTAACTGATTCAGTCCATTGCTTCTTTCCGGATCCAGAAGCTTCAGTTGATCTCACAATTGTTGGTAAATCCGGTGTCGATCTACCCGCTATCACCGCTTCATATACTTGTTACAAATATTCTTGAAACTCGGATCTACTCGTGGAGACACGATCAGCCTCTTGAAACTCGTTCTCTACCATAGGCGATACAACAGCGGAAACTGGTCCCTGACCTATCACTACTAGAGGAAGAGGGGGTGTACCCCTACCTCATCCCACTACAGATACTACTCTAGTCTGAGTCATCTGTAGGATATACGCACCTAATCTTATAAGGCTATATATATGCCATAGGTATCGATATGTATATAATACATCCACATAATCCATAGCACACACAGATATATATACATATTTACGCTGTAGAGATCCATGGCAGAGGTGACGACTTCTCGTACATTCTATCCCAAAACCACACTTAAAACCAAAACCTTTGAAAACGTCAGATCCCATGTGGGCTCTGTTTATTTTACCTATCAAACCTCATTGCAGGTAGCAAGTGCCATTGTTGTCAACCTGGGCTCTGATACCAACTCTGTAACACCCCGAATCCGCGGGACTTGGGATATCACATTGGGCTAGGATCTCACAATGGATCCTGACCCTAGCCTGACAACAAGTTCACTGGACCTTACAGCATGGCACTGACAGATATAAAACAAATACATAAAACAGTATAAACTGTACGACCCAAAGTAAACAACAACATAGCCGAGTATATAAAACGACATCCTCACATAGGAGGTACAAAAGATCATCCTCACGCAGGAGGGGAGACACAACAACCCCAAACCAACCACCTAATGTACGAGAGTCCTCGGCCTGTCACCCTGCCAAATCACCCAGTAGCGCCTAACCTGTAAACATCTACAACACGGTATGAAACCGTTAGCTAACCATACATATATGAGGTAATGCATAAGCACAATCACACATAGGGAAAGATAAACATATCAACATGCTTTCACTCATTTACCCATTTATTCATCTCAATATAATGGTCATTCACTCAAATCGTATAGATATAATATATATGAAACTAGGTGACACGAGGACCGATACATCCTCGCCTCTGAGCCTGCTAGCCAGCCGTACTAGTATCGGTCACACAATCCGTGTACCCTATGGGAGTGGATTGCGCCCTTCCTGTAAACCGGTCTGGCCTGACATCAGAGACCCTCCCAGACTCCACGGCGGGATGAAAGGGAAAGGTTATCACAGCCACGCAGTGGGGCAATTAATAAAACATAGGTCGGTAAATACGACATCACATGCTATCATAGCAAACATATAAGGCACACACCACTCATACAAACACCCAATATAAGGATGGTAGCTAAGTAAGTCCTACGGACTTACCTCAACCTTGTACAAACTCAACCACGATCACCTCTACACTGGAGGGACAACACGGCCTATAAACAAGGCATAAAGAGATATATCAACCTCTATTCATCAAAGGGGTCACACCTAGACCCAAAGGGATCCATGAGGATCATAATCAATCTATAAGCCTCACAACCAACTAAACCTCAATATCTCAACATAACTCACAATTCCTCAAATCTCAAGGTATTATCTAATCGACATTCCTCAATCTCAATTATAATCCTAATTTAATTAATTAACCTTTAATTAATTAATTAGATTCCGCCACAATAACGTTTTGCCCGCAGGCAATTTCTAAACCCCCTGTCATCAGATTTCATCAAACAAACAACCATAATCACCAGAATAATATAACGACCATAATGGAATTTCTAATAGTCCTATTTGACAAGCCTAAAGTCAATTTAGGCCAAATCGCAGTACGGAAAACCAATAAATTCATAACTTATTCGTTACTAACCCGATTGACGATCTGAAAGAAGATTCGGAATCACAACGACGCAGGCTACGTATGGACAACATCAAATTCATCGGAATCTGAGCGACGGAACCGTCCTGGTGACATATATGCTCGACCAGCCCTCCATATACTCGGAAATGCAAAAACTCGGTACTGATATGAAGAGAATGAAGAGAGGAATCCAGAAACTCAAACGGAACTGAAATCGGATTAGAAACGGAGAGTAGATATGAGTTTGAAGGTTGAGAGAAATCAGAGCTTTTACGAGGAAACGTGAAATGAAATGAATTAATAAAGGATTTTCCGCTATTTATAGTGAAGACGATAATTATCCTTTAGTAAAGTCGATAATTATCCTTTAACCGATCCAAATGCGGGTCGAACCTCTTTCTCCAAACTTCTCGAGATTGGAACATTAAATCTGGAATACTGTAGGGATAATTATTCCACAATTGCCTCGAAAAACGTGTATTCCTAAGCCGTCTTTCTTAGCCATTAAGAAACGAAATAGCGACTCTTTTGGCCGTTTTGTCTCTCCATGTTATTTCATATCTAGGACATATCCGATGTTCTGATCATTTCTCTCAACTGCATTTTTATTAATTGGAGATCCCAAATGCTCCAAATAACACCGGAGGCTAAAAATAATTACCCGGGGGAAAAAGTAAAAATTTCCCCAAACGTCCAAAATTACGCCAGGAACATAACGGTGGGACTCTTACTCATCACTTGCGAAGTCTTCGCGAGTTATATGTTAATTACTATCAACGATTAAGTTAATCAACATTAATTAGAATTCGAAATCCTAGCTATTACAAAAGATGCCCCATGGGCATCAATTATTGCGTGTAAATATGGGCTCACCAGTGATAGAAAATTTCTGGACTGCAATAGGGTGAGGCGCGGGTCTTTCATTCTGAAAGGGATGCTTTGGGCCAAAAACAAGATTGTACTGCCTGGATTGCGCTGGATTGTTTCAAACGGACAATCTGCCAGATTCTGGACCGAAGCCTGGTGCAGTGAGCAACCCCTTATTAGCATATCTACTTGCCCTTTTGCTGATGAGCTCCTGCTGTGTACGGTAAGCGATTACTGGACCATGGGTAAGGGTTGGGACTGGGACAGGCTGGGGTCGATCTTGCCGGCGAGCGGCCTTGTTAATGTTGCAGGCCACATAATCAACGAAACTGAGTATAGTCCGGACTGTATTTCATGGAAATTGACGTCAAACGGGTGGTATACTTCCCATTCGGCCTTTTTGTCTTCAGTTGAACAAGTTGATGAATTGGAAGTGTTGAAGCCACTGTTTGTTAGTATATGGAAGCTTCATGTCCCAGAACGGATCAGAACACTTATGTGGCTTATTGCGCATGGTAGGATCCTTACGAATGCCGAGAGGGTAAGACGTCACATGGCTGAGGATGATCAATGTGTCATATGCGGAGCCAGCGCAGAAACAATTTTACATACCTTCCGGGATTGTCCTAATATGACCACTATCTGGAGTAATCTATTAAGCCCTTTCACTGCCGCAGGTTTCTTTGGTAATGATGTTGTGCAATGGCTCTCATACAACATGGATAGGACTGAAATTATTACTGACAAAATGCCATGGAACGTTTGTTTCGCCGTTACTCTATGGAAATGCTGGAAGTGGCGCAACGAGTTCATTTTTCGTTCGGTTCAGCATCCCCCAAATCGTATTGCACAGATTGCTACTGTGACTAAAGCCATTACAAATGCTTGTTCAAAGGTCAGTACTAACGCCACTGGAAGGGTCCACACTGAGATTTTAGTCCAATGGAAGGCACCGGATGTGGGTTGGATTAAATTGAATACGGACGGTTCGGTTAAAAGAAGTCTCGGCGCGGGAACTGCTGGTGGTATATTTAGAGATATGCATGGGCAATGGTTGTGTGGTTTTCTAATGAATTTTGGGCCTTGTTCGGTTCCAATGGCGGAACTTTGGGGGCTTTACACTGGACTATATCAAGCATGGGAAAAAGGGTACCGACAAATTATAGTGGAGGTTGATTCGGAATTGATTATCAAGTTGGTCACTAGGTCAATCCCGGGTTACCATCCACTTTCTAGCCTGATATCGAGATGCCAAGGCTTCCTTCGTAGGAATTGGCGCGTCCAACTCCGACACACCTACCGTGAAGCTAATGCCGCTGCCGACCATATGGCATCCATTGCTTCTAGTTATCCCCTCGGTTACTTTTACATTCAAAACCCACCTTCTTCTTTGATTCAGTTACTGAAAAACGATGCTCGTGGAGTAGCGACCCATCGACATGTCACTTGTTAGCTAATTTTATTTCGTTGAATAAAAGTACGGATACGCAAGGCGTTCCCCGTAGTCATTACCAAAAAAAAAAAAAGAAAATTTTAAGGGTAATTTGAAAATTTGATATCAAAATAACACGTTAATTGTTTTGTTACCTAGGGAGGAGTGGGTAATTGTAAATACTCCATTTGAGGTGATTGAAAAATATCCAGTAAATTAGATTAACGTGTTTATCATTCTTATTTTGCAACCAAACACCTTAATTGAATCCCATTTAATGGATTAATTTACTTTACTGGGTTTTTTTACAGCCAACCAAACAAGCACTAAATTTAACAAGTATACAACAAATATCCGTTTTTATCGTCGTTTTTCTTGGTTCTAACCTCCTCCCTTTTTTGCCTCCCACACTTCTCCCGGATCGGTTTCTACGTGCGAATACAAATATGAATATGGATACGGATACGGATAATACATATCTATTTTCAAACTTAGACACTTATAAACTAAAATAATAATATGAGAAGGATTGTATTTATATAATTAGTTCCAATCCATATAAGTTTGTATGACCGACCACCAAAGTTCCCTACAAGGTAAGTATCACAACAACATAACCCTAAATGGAAATAAATTGACTCAAATAAACAAATAAATTATATGTACACTAGTTGAATATATTATTGAGTGTATGCCTAATTGTCAACCTTTTGCACAGCAAAGAAGATAACTAAAATTATCAAAGTAAGGGTTTTTAAATTAAAATGTAAGATCAAAGTTTTTTTAAATTTAGTGTTTGGATGTTTTGACTTGAAACTTTATTTAAGTTCATACCCACTTCCTTGGTATAAGAGGAATGAAATTTGACCATTTAAACTATATTATTTAAAATGATGTTGGAGTATTGGTCTAATATATTAGGTTTAATATTATTTTTTCACGTATTAATATATGTATGATAAATATTATTTGATCAATGAAATAAATAAGTTTTTATAAATCTCTTCGTGGTACCGAAGTCTATGATCCTTAAACACGCTTTCGCATAAACAAAATCTAAACCATGAATCCTAGTTGCGCCGTCATCAGTCATCACCGCCGCCAACAGTTGACTATCATGCCATCTTATAAGCGCCCTAGAGCCCAAATTCTAGGCGTGATGTTATCGTCAAACTAACAAAACAAAAGAAGTAAGATCGTACATCAAGTCCTCATTTCATCCCTTCGTATTACTCCCTAGAACGTTAATCTACATACGTCCTAGGCCAAAAAAGCTACACTAGGACGCTAAATCTACCCGCGTCTTAGGGCCAAAAACCACTCTAGGACGCTAATCGACGTGCGTACTATGGCCAAAATCTACCCTAAGACGCTCATCAACTTGCGTTTTAGGGCCCAAAACTTACCTTAGAACGCTAATCAACTTGCATCCTAGGGTTAAAATCTAAACTATGACGTTAATCAACTTGCGTCCTAGAGCTCAAAATCTATCCTAAAACGCTAATCTACCTGCTTATATTAGGGCTCTTACCGGCGTCATATCTATGTAAACAAAACAAAAAGACCAATTAAGTGAGGTCCATCGAGTCCTTCCAACATCTATTCGCTCCATTAACAATTTCCCGCTCCAGACTCAAGTGCAAGTACGAAGAGCATCAACAACCAAAAACCTTCAAGAATCTATGTTCAAGTTTGGAGTTGTTGCATCATCGTTCAAGCTTGTCGTTGTTGAATTACCGTTGAAGCTTGAAGTTATTGAATAACAACTCCAGCTTGAGGGGGAGTGTTAGAGATTTAGTGTCCGTTTGGTTTAAACTCTGAAATCGGAAACGGAATGGAAACAAATCTAGTATATACGTATACCCTTGTTCATGAAAGTTTTTGGAATTATTCCTTATGGTTTGAAGTAGTTGTACTAGATTTTGATTACTTTTGATACCCTATAGAGAAACAAAATTTGGGGAAGCAAGTGCATTTTGTAGCAAACCACAACGAATGATTCTATAAAATTTCATGAATAAGTATATACATATGTACTAAATTCGCTTCATTCCGTTTCCGTTGTCGGAGTTGAAACCAAACGGGCCCTTAGAGTAGACTCAGCATATGGGTAATATATTGAGCATATTCTTTATTGTATCTCTTAATATTTTGTCAATATAAACATAAAAAAATCTTATCCAAATATTGAAATATATATATTCTAGCTTGACGAAAGAAAAAGCCGTGAAAAGTCGATCAATTTTTTACCAAAATCACTTTTTAATGTGTGCAATAAATACATAGATGAAGAATATTTCTCGGTAACGTCATATGATTGTTCTTTTTTGGAAAATAAAGCGAGAGCGGTTTTTGTTTTGCAAATCGTACTATTAAAGGTATTTTTATATAAAAAAATATAAGAATTAATTTGGTTTACTAGGCTTTTTCTAGTTTTGTGTTTAATAAATGTACCTCATAAGAGAAGAGCGTATAGAGTTTGAAAATAAATATAAAAGGTCGGGGTACATTTACTTAATTGAAATATTAAAAAGTCTATTTACTACCAAAATTGCCCTAAAAATAACAGTGGTTGTTTATATGGCAGGGTTGGATTATCTTTACACTTTTAATTTTACTAGAATCATAACGGGCATGTTATTTACGAGATTTTCATTTTACTTATTACCGAAGATAATTTAGATGACGTAGGTGTTCAAATTGATTTGTATTCCGGACGTCCGCGTCCAAATTTTTTTTTTTTAAAAAGCATAAAATTTTAATCATGCATGACAATATCTAAATACCGGATCTAAAATTTTGAACACCAATGCCCAAAACCCTAATTTTAGTCATGCATGACAATCCTACCGGACTCATTGTTGATAAGAATGACTGAACTTTATTGTCCTAGGAAAAAAAGCTAGAACTTCGTTCGCGGTGAGAGAAAGGCTAAGACAGAGGGTGAGATAATCTTGTAACATTGTTCGGCTAATTTTAATTGGGCAAATTGGTTAGTAGGCTATTTAGAGAAATAGTGATAGTAAGTAGGCTTTTTTGTTTTTCAATTAAGTAAATATACCCCTCTTATTTTTTTTACCATCAAACCTTCTCCATTCTCTTGTTTTCTTCTTTCTTTCAAATGCTTTTTAAAAACTGAATTTCTTTTTTTATTTTCTTTTATTAATTTTGTCTTTTTTATTTTCTTTATTTTTTATTTATTTTCTAGAATGAAGAATTTTTTCACACACCGGAATTATCACATACCAGAATTATCACATACCGGAATTTTCACATACCGGACCGGAATTTTACATACCGGAATTATCACATACCGGAATTATCACATACCAGATTTTCACATACCGGAATTTTCACATACCATAATTTTCACATACCGGAATTTCACATACCGGATTTTCACATACCGGATTTTCACATACCGGAATTTCGCATACCAGAATTTCACATACCGGACATTTACATACCAAAATTTACATACCGGAATGAATTTTTAATTGTCTAATATTTAATTTTGCAAATTTAGGGGGCTCGTTGTAATTTTGCAATTTTTTTATTGTAATTTGCGTATATGATGACGGTTTGCAAAAATGGGTCCATCACCGTCTCCTTTGGTTTCCAAAAGACTTGTTCTTTTCCCAGTTGACAATGACAAATGACAAGACGTGGAGGAGTTGAGCATTATTTGAGTGGAGAATTATATGTTAAAATTGTCTCAAAATAAAAGTATTATGTAAACAAAAATAAATAGCGGACAGAAAGCACAAGGATCAAGTGCTGATTGTGCCGCTAGTTTTAATTCAGAAATTTCTGGAATGAAATTTCTGGTATGAACTTTTCGTATGAAATTTCTGGTATGAAAAATTCTGGTATGAAAAAGTTCTAGTATGAAAAAAATTCTGGTATGAAAAAAATTCTGGTATGAAATTTCTGGTATGAACTTTTCGTATGATAATTTCTGGTATGAAATTTCTGGTATGAAAATTCTGGTATGAGAATTTCCGGTATGAGAAATTCAGTCCAGAAAATAAAAAAGAAAATAAAAAATAAATAAAAAAGGCAAGAAAAATAATAAAAGAAAACAAATTCAGTAATTAAAAATAAAAAATTATACTTATATAACAAATAACAAACATCATTTATTCTTTCTTTTTAATAGAAGGGTTAATAATTTTTACCTACTATTAAATGAAAGTGGTAAAAAATTTGGGGTACATTTTCTTAAATAAAAACTAAAAGAAGCCTAGTATGTCAAATTCTCCCATTTTAATTTGATATTATAACACATTTAATATATCACTATATATTTATATCTTCATTTATTATTCTATTATTTTATGAAAATTTACAATTAACAATTCACTAATTATTGGAGTGTAAAAAAATTGTTATACTTTTTTAAACAACAATTGTTTTGAAAGGTAGGGTACAAAATCTGGATTTTTTTCCAAAATAATAAAAAAAAATAAAAAAAAATTCTAACTTTAGGCACGGAGTAAAACTTATTCCGAGAATAGGAAAGAATTAGGGTCGGATAAGACCTGCAGTTTAAAACTGCGGGTTTAAATGATTCATCTATCCTCCATGCCTGGTTGTAAAAGTAACATTAACATTTTATTAATTATAAAAATTACATTTTAAGAGGAAAAAAATACAAGAGCCGAAAATAAATAATATATATACGATTTAACATGATGAAATTTTAACTCACGAATTTAATTAATAAAAATTATAATTAACGAATTTAACTCAAAATTTAAATTATATTTGTATTTTTTTTAAACATGTATATTTTTTCAAAATTATGTTAAAAAATATAACAATTTACATTAATGTCTATTGTAAAATACCACATAAATAAAATGTATCATCCAATAATAGTGGGATAATTAATTAATTTATTTAAATCTTGGAATGAAATTCATGAGTTACAATTTTCATTAGTTTCGCTAAAAATATAACTGTATTAAAAATAATACCAATATAATTTTAATTTCAATTAAATTCGTGAGTTAAAACTTTCATTACGTTAAATCGTATATAGATGTACATATTATTTATTTTCATTTTTTTCAATATATTTTGATAAAAAAAATTTTGCCATTGTAGTTTTCCCTCTTAAAATATAAATTTTAAAATTAATAAAATATTAATTTTACTTCTACAAAAGGCTCAACAGCACCGGCATGAAGGAGAGATTAATAATTTGATTTGAGAAATCTTTGAATGACGTACTGCACATCATATCACATCGCATTGGTATTCACTTTGTAATTATGTCCGCGTTATAAGGGTAGTTTCGGTACACAAAACTATATATAAATCTACTCCACTAGCCTCCACTTTCCTTCAACAATTATCATCCTCGTTCTCAGTCTTCTTCTCTCTGTAAATTCATATAAGACAAGATGATGCAAATAAACTCAACTCTTCCCTCTCAAAATTTGAATTCTTTCCACCTCAAACGGGTCGGGTTTCATTGCAGAGCTTCTCTATTGAATCCAGCAACCGATAAAACCAAAATTCACCTCTCAAACCTTGACAAGATCCTACAAAAACAACCGGGTCAAGAAACCCAGATCCAGTCGGAGAATCCGACCCGAAAAACTGATATTCCTGCTGAAACCCGACGTCGACGTCGGATCCTTCAAGGTCTTAACCTCCCATGGCCGCCGTCGGAGGAGGAGGAGATAGTTTCTCCGGGAAATCTTAACCGCCTTCGACGACTGTTGTCGATGACGGCGGAGCATTCCCCGCGTAATCGCATCGCTTCCCGGTGGAGGGAGTATCACGGTAGTTGTAATTGGGCCGGGCTTCTTGACCCGCTTGATGAGAATCTCCGGCGTGAGGTGGTCCGGTACGGGGAGTTTGTTCAGGGCGCTTATCACTCATTCCATGCTAACCCAGCCACGTCAAATGAGTTAACCCAACGGGAGGTGGCGCTTCCTGACCGGTCCTATAGGGTCACCAAGAGCCTCTATGCCACGTCGTCGGTCGGACTTCCGAAATGGGTTGATGATGTGGCGCCGGACCTTGGGTGGATGACGCAAAAATCGAGTTGGATTGGTTACGTCGCGGTTTGCGAAGATAAGAACGAGATTGCTCGAATGGGGAGACGGGATATCATTATCGCTTTACGAGGAACCTCTACGTGTCTTGAATGGGCCGAGAATTTCCGTGACATTCTTGTCCATATGCCTGATTCTGATTCTTTATCCCAATCTGATAACGTTAAAGTACAATGTGGATTTCTTAACCTTTTCGAAACACGTGGGGAGCACATGCCGAGCCTATCCGAAGCCATAAAGCACGAAATCGAGAAACTCACACAACAATACAAAGGAGAAGAGCTTAGCATAAGTATAACGGGTCACAGTCTCGGTGCTGCCCTAGCTCTCCTCGTAGCGGACGAGGTGAGCATGATATCAAAATCTGTTCCGGTCGCAGTTTTCTCGTTCGGCGGGCCACGAGTAGGGAACCGTGCATTTGCAAGTAGACTCGAGAAGAAGAACGTGAAAGTTCTTCGCATAGTGAACACTCAAGACATGATAACTCGAATGCCAGGAATGTTAGTAAACGAGGACTTGGATAATAAGCTCCGTGATGGAGGGATGGCGAGTGGGGTGATGGAAGTGTTGGATTCGAAGCTCCCATGGGCGTATAGCCACGTGGGAGCGGAGCTAAGAGTGGAGACGAGAAAGTCGCCGTACTTAAAACCGAATGCTGACGTGGCATGTTGTCATGACTTGGAGGCTTATTTGCACTTGGTGGATGGACACTTGGCGTCCGACTCACCCTTTAGGGCAAATGCAAAGAGGAGCTTGGTCAAACTGTTGACCGAGCAGGGTTCGAATGTTAAGAAGCTTTATACAAGTAAGGCTAAGTCGTTGACAAAACTAAATGTTGGTCAAAGAGACTTAGCACCATCACTTCAACACTTGTCTTCGTGTTTGCCTAGTCCCTCTTAAGTATGCTTAGATACGTACTTATGTTGTTGGTAGAGAGAATATGCGTATTTTTGCATGCCTCTCCCGATTATGCATATAGCTAGCTAGCTCCATGATTTTTGATCGATCCTACTTGTATTTAATGATCGATTTTAGTATGAAATTTATCGGATTTACATGTTCAATTTTCATACATTAATACTAGATTTGGACAAATCCGGACAAACCCGTCCCCCCAAAAAATAGACGGTATAAGTTGACAAACTACTAGATAGGCCTATTCGGACCGTGAACCTAACCCGTCAGACGGGTTTGACATGCTCAGTGGCCTGAAAGTAGTGGTGGGTCGCAAACCTAAACCGTCAAATCCAAACCGGCGGTTTAGCCGGTTTATTAAAAAAAAAAAAAAAAGGACCAAACCGGCGGTTAACCGACGGTTTGATCTCCAAACCGCCGGTTTGGTCCATTTTTTTAAAAAAAAAAATAAAAAAAAAATAACCAAACCGGCGGTTAAACCGCCGGTTTGGGTAAACCGCCAGTTTAGCTTTGGCCTTGGCCAAACCTAAACCTAAACCGTAAACCCACGGTTTGGCCAAACCGGCAAACCTAAACCGCCGGTTTGGGCCGGTTCACAAACCGTCGGTTTGGCGGTTTGGTTCAAACCGGACCCATGTCTACCTGAAAGGGCCGCTGAGTCCGGCCCGTGTTTAAAAAACACAACCACCTCTTATACCTCTCTTTCTTCACTTAACCACCCTGTACAAATCCGGGCCGGCCCGTCCAGCCAGCCCGCCCGCCCGCCCGCCTGCCCGGGAAAAAACATGGGTATGGGTAGCAAGTTTGGCCCGTTCGAGTCTGGCTCGACCCGTATTTTGGTGGGACGGGTACGGACAGACATTATGGCCCGTGGGCCAACCCGGTCCGGCCCGCATATAGTTTTATACATATAATTTTTTTATATATGCGTATATAATTTTTTTTATTGTTTTGAGTGTCACATACTCTAATTTTTTATTTAGTTTGTTTGGAGTATTTTGACGAGTTATACTTGTTTGTAATACAAGATTGCACGGCTAACTTGAGCGTAATGATACTTGTTGATTTTTAGGAAATTAAATTTATTCATTTTTGTGTGTTGATTGTTGTTGAACTTGTTGATAGTGCACTATGCAAGTATAATGGGATTGAAAGTGTGTGTTAAATACATTATATTACTTGTTTTGAACGATAAATTTCGGAGAAAAAACGCACAATCAAGTACTTACTGGCCATCCGGCCCGGCCCGGCAGCCCGCCTGCTTTTTACATGGGTGGACATGGGCAGTGTTTGTGGCCCGGACAAGCCGGACCGGGCCAGTCCGGCCCGCACCTTACGGGTAGAGATTTTAAGTATGTCCCGGCCCGAGCCCGCTTTTGTACAGGTCTACTGGCCTAGTGTCGGAACCTCCCTTCTCTAACCTTCCCTTCTCTATTTTCTTATAACTAAAATCCTAGATCCACTCCGACGAGGGAGAGGTTGCAAAGTTCTTGCGAGTGCGAATGCACACGAGGCTGCGAGTTCTCCCTCCCGAATTAACAACTAAATCCGGAAAAAAAGGAACTTGCCGGTTGCCCAGGTCCGGAAATCCGACACGTAGGAATAAGATGAACGATCCGAGTTCCGGACTCAGCCCAAGTCCGCTCCGAATAAACGGATAAACAATATATTAATCAAAGTCCGACCCATGTCCGAGTATAACGTACATACTTTCTACGCAACTTGATTCAATCTCTGATCTATAATTCATTAAGTACAACCGCCCAAGACGGTTAAACACTATATAATTCATTTGTTTTCATCACGGGTCAAGTCAGATTCAATGTATAAGATTTCGTCACACATTCGAGCGCACATTTCATTCACGGTCACTCGAGATCATGCAGCTAATTAACATGTACATGTAGCGTATTTAGGCATTGGTCAATTAGGTTTAGAATCCACTATCAACTATGCGCACGTACGTGATCCAAGTCAAAATCAACCATTACAGTAATGAACAATGGCCCCTTAAATGATCAATGTGTTTTTTAATAGACTCACCCATCAAACAGTGAATTATATATTAAAAAAACATGATTAAATTATTTCTTTTCGTGCAGTTTTTCTCCTAATGATGTATTTAAAAATAATAATACTTTACAAAGTTAACGTTGCCCATTGAGTGGATTTTTTTTTGGTATGAAGTAAATTAAAGCATTATTTTGATGATATTTATTTATTGGTGAAGTGGGAGTTATGAAAATTTATAATCAAGAAATATTATTGTATAAATAAATATATTTTTTTTGGTTAGAGTATAAATAAATTCATTATGTATAGCAAACTAGTGTCATAGGTGAATGTTTAGTGGGTAGTTGGTTGTACATGTAGTTTGAGAATAACTCCGCGGGCGGTAGCATCTGCCAGTGAGCAAAAATATCCCATCCGACTAATCTGATCCGCTAATCCAAAGATCCGATTCGAAAAAATCTGAATCCGAAGATATCCGACAATTGGTGATTCGAGTCCGATCCGATCCGGGCATATTTATAGATCTTCGGATCGGATATCCGGGTGCTGTCGGTTTGGATTCGGATCGGAATGCAACCTCATCTGCTTCCATTATCTATTTGAGTATTGAGCGAAAGGTTATACCTATTGGTTCTGTATTACAGGTAAATCCCACTCTACTAGTACTAATAGGCAGCATAGGGGAAAAACACTAGACCTAGAAATCAACAAGACAAAAGCTTTGTTAACTTTTTAAAACTTGTCGGATCGGATATCCGGATATGCTTACCCCTAGCATCTGGCGAGTAATCTTTGTCCATTACATCGTGTTCTTGGTTGGTCTCTTGCATGGAGGTCCCAATTTCAAGAATACATATCACGATTAACGAATATTATTAGTTACGATTGTGTCTTACGTGAAAAACTTAAGTCTAACATATAAAAATAAAATGTTTATATAACGGGGTTAAACCTAACAAGTATGCACACAATTCCGTCCAAAGTATCTTTAACACGTTACACAACCTTATGTCAAAGTCTCATTCAACATTAACACAACCTTATGTCAATATTATATCATTCATTTATCCACTCAATCCATTGACCTTTTCGACTTGCATAGTGTTTAAATGATGAAGATTTAGGCTATAATATGTTTCGTACGTACGTAAAGTGACCCAAATGTGTATACACATGCATGTAGGATTGTAGGGTGCAGAAAAGATTGAATTTTTCGCATTCACCTCCATCACCATATTGAAAGTTCTTTAATTATTTCAAAAAAGTGAAATATTTTGGACGTACAAGACCTATTTGAATATCGAGTGGCCGAAGAGTGTTAATAGGATGGAAAATACTCGATGGCCGATGAGAATTACCATCATAGAAAATAAATGGGACGAGAACGGAGATGAGGATAAATGGTCATTTTTTATGTGGAAAAGATGTTAAAGTTTTCTGTCCTGACCCAACCCATCCCTTTAGAATTACCACGGGAATTTTCGGTGAGTAGATTAAATGGATAAATTGAAGGTGATTTATAGTTTTTAATATAATATATGAATATTTTTATGATAGTATTTTATTAAATTGGTTTAATATTTTTTAGTTTTATGTTAAATATATTACGTCTATAAATGAGTTCCTATACTTAACTCTTGTAGATTTATAAACGGAAAATTTAACAAGAAAACTCACGAAAAACTTGACTAGAACTATTTATAGGGAAAATTAGGCAAAAATGTAGATTCCCGACTTAAATGAGGATAAGTATAACCTTCAACCCCTGAACATGTACATGAACGAGAATGGGACATTATGCTAATTAAAGGGAGAGGAGATGGAATGTCACTCCCCGAACCGAATCTGTTCCGGTTGACATCCCTACTTATCGTAATGAAGTAACCCTACATGCAAAGTGCCAAGGAAAAAATGCAAATGTTTCATCAATTACAAACATAAGTATTAATTTATAATTTATATCCGATGGGTCTGTTGAAGCTTAGAAATGAGAGAGAAAGAGAAAGAGAAATATTCTGATTGTATGTGAAAATGTATATGACGCATTCTATTATTCCGTGTAAAGCTTTATATACACGTGTACGTGTGAAGCAACTAACTTAATTCAAATGTAACTAAATTTTGTTACACATTAGGACTTGTATCCCCAACAAGGTCTCAAACGTTGAGGTGATACATCCTAAGTGAACCTACACACAAGCCTTAAAATTTATACTAAAATTTATTGATAATAAAAAGAACTTTATGTCCGTCATGTTTGAATCCCAATATTATTGGAGAAACATAAATGGATTAATATATGAGAATAAGTAATGAATCGAGGACGGTGGAGGAAAACTAGCTAGTATTATAGAGTCAATAAAAACTAGCATAAAGCTAATGTATATATGAACTAGTTAAAACTAATGACTTTATATAAAGTTAATTAAGTTAAACGTACGTGAATTCTTCAATCGTGGCTTTGAGGTCGAAGATTATGACTAAAAAGAGGTTCAAAATCGTCAAGGCATGTAAAGCATGTTTTGGTCGGTATAGTATAATTACATGGAGGAGAAAAATAAGCTAAGTAGTTTATTTGGGATTTGAATATTGACTTTACATTGTGTTCATCACTTGTTTTTCGGGTTTAACATAAAATGTTATAAAATGTTCAAAAAAGGTAAGGACTCGGCTTACAAATTAGTCTTGTGTTACCTATGCATTGAACCATGTGGTTCAATGTAACACTTTGCAAATTTAGTCGGAGATAGAGAAGGACGAAGGTCTTCTCGTTTGGAGTTTGGGGATGGCATCGTTTATGGGATTCCAACGAGAGTCTCGATGCCTGGTTCAATGAGTCTGGAATTCAGGGGTACTAGATCTGTACCGTTATATATTTATCTTCAATACTCTGATTGACTTTCAATTTTACTTTAATAGGGGTATATTTACTAAATGAAATTATGCTATGGGCCTACTTAATAGAACAATATTACTACAATACATAGCAAATAATAGTTATCTTTTGTTATATCAAAAATTTAAGGTCAATATTACTAACCTTTTGGTAATATTGTTCTAAGTAGGCACATAACACAATCTCATTTAGTAAATATACCCCTATTAGAGTCATAGTGGTAAAAAATTAGAGGTGTATAGAAAACAAATGCCCACAAAAAAGAGTCTACTTCACTAATTTCTTTCAAAATTTAATGTATCAATGGTAGAAGAGTATAAATTCGAAAAAGCCTAAAATTCAAGAACATCCCGGAAATTGAAAAACTCGATCTAGTGCATAATTAAAAAAAGTCAAAAGTACAATGAAACTATTCAGATTTTCCTTATAAATTTATTGGAAGATATGATATATTATAATTAGAAAGGTTATTATATTATTTTGATTAAATTTATTTGATACTATCTTGTATAATTTTTTCCACCATAAGCCTATCAAAATTTGTGCTATTTTGAGGTCATATAAGCAAATTATTTGTACATGCATAGTTTCTACTTTATATAATCGTGCTCATTGGAATTTGTTGTTTGCATGCACATGCAGTTACTACTTTGGGTCTGTTCGGTGAACTTGATGGAGATTATTTTGAAGATTTTCATCCCCAATAATCCCATAATCCCCATTGAAGTGGATGCAAATTTTTCCAATTTTAATCTCCAATAATCCCATAACCCCCAATAATCCCCAATAATCCCTACCCACCAAACACACCCTTTATATATAGTCATGAACGTGTATACATTATTGCTTTATACATGTGTAATCGTGCTTGCAGGAGTGCATGCATGCGTGTATTTTGAATTTTTCGTGCACTAGTCATGCATGCACATGCAAGTGTAATTTGAATTTGGTGTGCACTATTGATGTGTGCATGTACGTGATGTACATAATCGTGCTTAATTATAGGAATGCATGCATGTGTAGTTTGAATTTGTTATGACTAGTGATGCATGCACGAACATGTGTAGTTTGAATTTGTTATGCGCCAGTGATGCATGCACATGGACGCTTATATATAGACCTGCACGTGCATGCATACAAATTAACGAGGTAAGTAATACTCGTGTGAAGTTAAATTGGTGATAAATACTTTTCAATTTCAAATGGTAACCGTATATATATCTCCCAAATTACAAAGTATATAATTAGTGTACAAAAATGATATTGCATCATAAACGTCGATTTGGTTTAATCATGGGGTCGAGATTTGTTCTCATTTTTTACTGTAAGTTATGTTATCTCTCTCTATCTCTCTCTCTACATATATGACATTGATAAAGTGTTCTAAGCAAGGTCGTGAAAAACTTAATACATAGAGCAATGAGAAATTTCGACGAGTCAAAGATTATATTAGAGCACACAACACATGCGTACGCGTATTAGATTCGCGCCCACCGTCCAACACATAAGTCCAAATAGTCTACCTTAATATCTTGTGACAATAGAAATAGTCAATTATTATATGCTACGTACGTGTTTAGTTTTGGTGAAGTTCTTGAAAAATTTTTTACCTAGAATTGAATGAATCTCAACCATTAAATGATGATCCAATGGTTAGATTAAGTTTATTCACTCTCCTAATCTTTTTTTTTTACAATTATCTTTTATTGAGTTTGATTGTTTCTCTAGTAATTTTTAAACTTCACCTAGAGTAATTCTAGAAAAACCAGACCCGCTACGTACACTCACTCTTTATTATCGATATTTCACCTAGGGGTGAGCATCTCCGGGTATCCGATCCGATCCGAAGGTCCGGATATCCGAACCGGCAAACATTAAAAAAATGATCCGAATCCGATGCGAGAGCACCCGGATATCCGACAGTTTTATCCGGACGGATATCCGATCCGAAAATCCAATCCGATCCGCACATTTATTCTTAGACTAGTCGGATATATCCGATCCGATTCGACTTTTTCCCCTAAACTCCGATCCGTATTCGATCCGATAAATCGAAAAATATGGCCAGATCTGATCGAACTCGAATCACCAATTGTCAGATATCTTCGTATTGTGAATTTTCCTGATCGGACCTTCGAATTAACGGATCGGATATTTTTGTTCACTATGATCTCACCCTCTCATAGCAGCATGAGTTGATCGGACGGCATAAGAAAAAAAACAAAAACTTTTGTCCTTACATAAACCACCAATGCAAAAATGGGACGAGTAAAGGCAAATTGTCTACCACTATAATATCACATAATTGGCCTTCCAAACATAAAAAATTGCAAAAAATCACCCTTTTTCAAATGGTGTTACTAATGCTAGACAAAGACAAAACGTGTGCAGACTTTTTTTGTCAACATTATACGTGTTCTTTTTTAAAACATAAAACTTAATACTAATCACTAAACACAAGGAACTTGTTAGTTCGTTGACTTATATATCCAATTAAACATATAATATAACGTTTATTATATAGTTTTATTTCGTTAATGATCAATCACGTGCAGATTAAATTACACTAACACCGTCCAATAACTTTTTATTGTAATAATTATTTTCTTTCGTATGTACGTTTGGACGCGACATTGGGCCCTAAAGACATCACTAAGTAGTGAGAACATTAGAAAGCGATTAGGAAGTACTATATTCTAGAGGTAATCCATCGTAAAACATAATTGCGGATGAGAACACGATATTCGAGATCGTCAGAAAAGTGTGTTGGGGTTCGAAATTTCCAAATGGGTCAATCGGTTAGCAACACAGTTGATTTCTCTGAACACATGCCTGACCTGGACTTTCTCAAAGAAGCGAAGATCCAATATGGAGTCGGATACGATCATCTCGATCTCCCAGGGACAACACCAAAACCCTTGAAGTGCCTTGATAACACATAGGTTATCACCCTCAATTTCGATCTTTTTGATATTTAACCTAATTGCTTCTTTTAGTCCAGCTTTTAGAGCAAAAGCTTCGCCTTTGATCACCGAGTTAAAATTGTTTTTCCTTAACGTTACCGAGATAAAATTATGATTTCTTGAGTTATTACAGTATTTTAGCTTATTATTATAATTACTTTTTTTTTTTTTTTTTGTATATAATACTGTATTAGTGTCAACTGCCAAGTGTTACATGATATGTTTTTTTTATTGCTTGTGTATAAGGTCAAGTGATACGTACATGTTAGTTTGTTGTAAATTATAATATAACATAATCAATTTGTTTGATTAGGGTTGTTAGGACAACTAGCAATAATGGAAGTTGAAGTTGATAGGTTTGTTAAGAGTAACGCCTAATCCATCTTATCAAATAATATCATTATATTTACTTGTTCATGCATCAAAGAAGGGGACTATTAATAACGTGAATATGTTAATTTTTATCTATTTATCTGTCCCGAATCCGTGACCTTAGACGTGGAGGGCACGCGTCTAATGGACCATACACATAAACACAGGGGTTCATACTACAACTAATTAATAATAGGAGTAACTCGATCATGAACTTATATATAAAGCTCACAACTTATTTTGGAACAAACTTTCCTTCACATTTTGTATGTCTAATAAATCCAACCGGAGTTTAAAACAAAATATTAACACATATGTAGCCTTATGTAACAACATGAGCTTTGGATACTCATGAGGAGTCACCGCAGTCGTGGCCGTGATCGTGGCATGTTTCTATCCCGCGGGGCGGCTCGCCGTCGTGCCACCGCGGGTGTGACCATTGTTTCATGCGGGTACGGAAAAACAACAGATCATGACCTTTTATTTTTTGTAACCGTCGTATCTTCTTTCCTTATTCAATAAAAATACGAATCTTGCGACGATCCAGGTCTTTCTTAACCCTAGCATACGGTTTCCTTGCCCTTCTTTCATGTATCAACGCTTCTTCTCCTCCTCTCTTCTTCCATAATCAACTTCTTCTCTCTTTCAATCTTCTTTCCAAGTCAAGCTTGTGTGAGGGTGCTCTCTCTTTCATGAACAATTACTCAGTATCAACCAATGAATTGCTTGTGCATCTTTGACAGAATGCTAAGCATTCCTTCCCTTCTCTTCCTTCTCCTTGTTTTTCTTATTCTTCTTCATGCATGGCTTAAACTTCCATCGATGTTTGATAAATTTTGGTGGAGGAGACCACACAAATGGTGGAGGTAGAACCACAATTTTATTGATACAGCAATGACCCTTTATATAGGGATTACAATATAATAAGAATTGAATAATAAAGATTGCAATAATAGAACCAAATATAAACTAGCCTAATATAACGGAATAATATCATTATTTATTTAGTAGGAAGATATTGTGATATGTATCTTCCAATAATGTTCCTTGTTCCCTTTCGTTCTCTCAGTGATTTATGTGTCTTTGGATGTATTCAAGGATCTTGTTGGCATCCACAGGAGAAAAACAAACGACCAGTCAAAGGAATCGCCAGCCATAAGAAGAGAGATCGTGTTCTGTTGTTCACCCACGATCGCGCAGCTCGCGCCTGCCCTATGTCAACCCCCTTCGCGCCTTCTGACCGTCGCGGTCGCAACGTCTTAGATCCGGTCACCGCGATCACTACGCCGAGTCACCGCGGTCGTAGTAACTTTGCCAACTTCCCGCCGCCACGCCTCCATTACTCCACAATCACAGAACCCTCCTAAAGGTCCCTAAGTTTGGAGTTCCGACTTAAGGGTTGATCATAGATATAAGACTCTTTCCTTATACCTTTCTAGTTGTTATGGGTTTATATAAGAATGTTTAGCATGTCTTGAGTTGGAATTAGTTATGCAACTTTGTTGATGTCAATCCTTAAGGACTAGAAGTTGGAGACTTTTGGTGATGTGATATGTGATTGATAGTTTGCCTTGTATTATATCAGGTTGTGGTGAATTCTAGTTTGGATCAAGATTCGTGTGTAGCGGGACTTAGCATTTGACAGGTAAATCCTTGAGACTTACTTAGCTGCTATTGTATATTGGTTGAGTACATGAGTGGTGATTGTTGATGTGGTTATAGCATGTTATTGGTTTAAGTATAATTGACGTGTAATTGGCCCAAGTGTAATGGGCGGTGAAAATCTGACCAGCTCTCCAGAGGGATGCAGTGAGGTTTTTCGCGACTAAGGTCAAACATGGTATACGACTATACGGGGAGGGTACTGATCCACTTCATATGATATACGGGGAGTTGCTCCTGCTGGATAAAGGGACAGAGGCGAGAGTTGTAGACATCTTGTGCCACAAGTGTAATTGGATTATGAGTGTACGACATTATAAAAGATAATTAAACAAATTATGTGATAGCATATCTGGTGTTTATTGTACTTCTTTATGTGTGTTTGTGCTTATGTGTTCTTCTTATAAATGAGTGGTTAGCTAAGGGTTTATCCGTGTTGTTAGATGTCTTGCTGGATAGGATAGTTGTTTAGTGATCTGGATAGTGCGGTTAGTCGGGGATTCCCGTACACGTAGGATGGGTGATGGTTTATTTGCTTTTCTTTGATAGTGACATTCGTAGTGTAGTATGGATATTATTGTTATATTTGGGTGGTGGTTTTTTTGAATGGACCAAACCGACGGTTAACCGCAAGTTTTGAGGGCCAAACTGGCGGTTAACCGACGGTTTGAAGACCAAATCGTCCGGTTTGGTCCATTCAAAAAAAATAAAATGACTAAACCGCTGGTTTGTGAGGTCCTATCCCGTAATACCCCGAGTCAGAGATTTGAGGTGTTACACCTTACCGATAAAAAAATTGCTTATTTTGGAAAATATTATAATAAATCATTTAAATATCTATGCTTTTTCCTAAATTTTCTTCCGAATTTTTTAAATAAAAATCAAGTCACAATTATTTTAAAAAGTGTTTTTTAAATGTTAATATAAATTGATAATTGATTTTTAAATTCTTTAAAAAATATTTAAATAAATATTTTTATAAAAATAGTTTTTAAACTTTTACGAATTTTTTTTACCAACAAGCATATCTTAACAAATCAATTTAAAAATATAATTAATTAGAAGAGATAAATACTTAAATGAGAATTAAAAATCAAAATATTGATTATAATTTCATTTTTTGAATTTTTTATTTTACAAAAATACGCATATAAATTTCTAAGTATTAATATTTCTTAAAACTGAACCCGCACTTTGTGCGGGTAATACACTAGTATAAAAACTATTCGTAAAGTTGACATTTATTTGATTATTTTAAATTCAATATTAATAGTTAATACTATTTTAAGTTATTCTATTTTTATTATTGTAAATTTATTAAGATAAGAATTTACACCAAATGTAATATGGCGATTTGTTCGTGTCGTATTCAACATATCTTCAAGTTGTTATCGTTGTACTAGTTAGTTTTCGGGCGATTTACTTAACTTCTCGATATATCAAACATATTCAGTAAATCAAATTGTTTTTCTTATTAAAAAAGAAATTGTTATTTCTCTATATCATCTTGATAGTAAAATTCATTTAGCCTCTTGATTAACCGGATAAAACACCAAATTATTTAATGTTTATAAAAGAACATTAGAAAAGAAATTTGTTCGACGTGTCATCTAAAATATCTACACAAGATTTTGTAAAAGGCAGATCACGACACTTACGTCGTAGTAAACCTAATAAACGTGCGATTAATGGTGTAATATGTAACACAAAATTATAAAAACAGGTAATGATTCAGACAATCATTTCTGACGAGGATAGTACAAAGAAATGGGCCAATGTGGGCCATCCAGGGCAGCCCTTATGTTTAATATGGGCCGCTTGAATAGTCCAAGAGTGGGCCCACCGAACATATGACTTGGATAAACGAGGATTGATTTAGATTTTAGATTCGGTGTGAAAATAACACTTTTTTTTTTAGGAATATAACAACGTGATAGCGTATTTTTGGGTTTGTTCCTTTCCCATATCCTATATGAGTATATCAGATATCGGTATCGGTATTAATATCAGAAGAGGGAGACTTGGGAGGGAGAGTTGAGAGGGAGACATGAGAGAAAAATAATGTGATATCTGTTAATTTTTAAAGATATCAAAATCGATTAAAAAAAAAAAGTAAAGTATTGATATCTGGTATATCACTTTGATACTCATCTACTCAATTACGAAAAATGGATATCGGATATGTGATATCCATATCTCATATCAAGATATGGGAAAAGAATATACCCTTAGGGTTCATTTGGTATGATTGTGAAATGAGATTGAAATCATATTGAAATAAATAATTAAAATTTTAGCCATTTTTGATACTTGGTGTTTGATATGACATTGAAATTTGCGATTCTTAAAGCATCTTATATGATTTTATACAAATTATGAAATGATTATTAGTGTTTGTCAAAAAGTAGATGGTTTGGGAGAGAAAATACACCTTTTATAACAATTGAAATTTTAGCCATTGTTGATACTTGGTGTGTGATGTTTTAGATTATATATTTTGTCTTCTCTTACATAGTTCCTTCTGTGTGAATGCGGCAGGGCCCTCCAATGGGGAGTTTAAAGAGCCCAACGAAACAGGGCCCCATATTTTACATATTTTTATATATTGTTATTACTAATAAAGATTTAGTATCAAAAAATTGATGTAGATTTTCTTTTTATACATATATAACACAATATCTCTCCTAATTTATCTTTTTTACTCATTTTTTTTAAAAAAAATATCTTCTACTTTTCTCTCCTAAATTGATTGTTCGTTTGCTTTTATATTTTGCATATTATCAAATCGACATCTTCATACCTAAACGAAATTCCAAGTGTAGATCATCAAATCAGTTTTACAACATCATCCTCACTCTATAATCTCTATTCAAAAGATGACAAACTGGAAGATCCGTTTACACAATTCATTGTTTGTACATGGAAGAATGAAGATTGAACCCGAAATTGTGAAAGATTAAATTAGAATTAAGGGGTGAAAGAAGACGAA
The DNA here is from genome assembly GCA_033239125.1 of Fagopyrum homotropicum. Lineage (NCBI taxonomy): Eukaryota > Viridiplantae > Streptophyta > Magnoliopsida > Caryophyllales > Polygonaceae > Fagopyrum > Fagopyrum homotropicum. The sequence goes on along the minus strand of BSWB01000001.1, from coordinate 3,663,553 downwards.
TCGGAATTTTATTTTAAATAGGGTGATATTTTATTTTGGAACAGGGCCACCAAAATTCATTGGACGGCCCTGGAATGCGGACATCTCACTTCTTTTTTCTTCAATTGATTCTTTACAAATGTATCAAAGAGCAAATCGAAGACAAAGACGAGCAGTGAATCTGATTAGAGAGAGGAAACCAGTAATCGTCGTCTTAATGAATACTTGACATCACACTTCCTTTCTTCTTGGATCGTAATTCTACCGAAACTTGAAAGAAGGACAAATATTATGAAATTTGTTGCCAATTCCCTGTACACCACTAGATTTGTGTAGTCGACGACTTTAATGACCGAGAACGAGAAAGAAACCCTCCTATCGATGGTTTTGATGACCGATAATGAAGAAGAAAAGTAATTTAAGGTGAAGAATCGATGAAACCAAATAGGAATCGAAGGAAAAAGGAAGAAAAGACATAATTGTCTTTAATTTTGAAATCAATATCCCAAATCTCTCCAAATTTTAAATATTTATAAAATCATTTAAAATAACCTCCTAAAATATAATCTAAACCTCTAACTTGATTTGTAAATCTATAACTAAACCAGCATAAAAACAACCTATTTAAAACCTAATATAACCTCTTCCACCATGTTCATAGTAATATATAAAAGAACAAAAACAACCAAATGAGCTAGAACGAAAAATGATATCATAACAAACTTATCATGTCCAAGAAAGTAAAACTTGAATAGTTTAGATCAATACTTTGTAAAACACAAACCACATTATAGTCTACTACTTAAGTTCATACTTAGACAAGTAAACATAACAAACACAAATGAGATGAAGTAAATGAGTCTATCTCAAAATGGATCAAACATTGTTCATCCATCAACTTCAAACAACACAACATCCTTCACATGTAATCTTCCGGTGGATTGAAGTTCAGGTCGGGAAGAAAGTTGAAGCCTTTGCGCTCTTGGAGATCTTTTTGAAGCCTTTTTGCCCTAAGAAACATCAAACAATGTGTGCTAGTGATCTCCTTCATAACTTCTTCACTCACATTTTTGAAGCCATAGTTTGATATCCACTTCTCCTTCATAGGTGAGGTAGATGGAATGTAGAGGTGCTCCACACCCAAGTCCCTAAGAGTCTGTTGTAGCAAATCATATAACAATAACTTATGTTATAATGTAGATATCATATGATCTATAAGTGTTCATTTAGTGTTCTAACCTTTTCGATGAAGCCAACGAAGGTTTTACACATCCCTTTGCCCCTCCAGTTATCAGAAGTTGCTATGAAAGGCATTTCCGCAATCTTGGATCCATGGATTCTGATGTTCACAAGGGAACTTTGTTCAGAAAAATGAAGTTAAGTTCATAATGGTGAGATCTATGTTGGGTGTTACCTTATAGAAGCCACTGATATAATCTCTTCTTTTTCTCTACTCTCTAACATGATAGTGTAGAAGCCAGAAAAATCGATCCTTGGAAAGTTGGACCTGTCGAGAAGTTAAAACAAATTGACAATAAGAAGAGTAGCTTAAGACCGAAGTAGTTTAATACTTGGGTGAACCTACGCACATAAGTTCACGTTCCATCCTAAAACCAATTGGTTGTAGAATGTGTAATTAACGTGGGACACATTCATCAGATTGAGGACACACATCCGGCGAGCCTACAGACATCAACCCACAAGGTTCTATCCTAAAACCAATTAGATATAGGAGGAATAACCCGTTGAGCTTATATGCTAGTCTCATCCTACAATGTTTTATCGATAAGAGACATATCCTCCCTAAATTACACACGTCCGCAAAGTTCTATCCTAAAACCAATTAGATATATGAGGATTAACCCATTGAGCTTATATGCTAGTCACATCATGCAATGTGTTATCGATAAGAGACACACGTTTTCCCTGAATGACACACTTCCGGTGAGCCTACCCACACAAGTCCACATGGTTTCATCCTAAAACCGATTAGTACATTATAGGATGAGTGACCCGTGAAACTTATATGTTAGTCTCACCTAACAATGTGATATCGATGTGATCTCAACAACAACATATTTCAATTTCACAATATGATGAAAGAGTCTTACTTGCAGTTCAATCCAACACTTCGAACCACATTGATTTTGGTGAATCTATCAATGATCGGCTCAAAAGAATCTTCCATGAGCTTTGTAGCTACTGCAACTCTCAAGTTTCGAGTTACTGTAGTGTACATTTCTTCAAAGGTTGCGCAAAATTTGTCTTTAGCCTTCATCAAAGTGCATGACAGATCTTCGTTGATATGTTGTTTGACTGCTAACATCTTTTGTAGCTTATCATGAATCTTCACAGAAAATGAAGTTTCATTAAGATAAGTTTCAATATAGTATCAATGTAAGATATATAGAACTCACGTACCTCATTGCATTCAATACAACAGAAATGAGAACTGTTTATGTTAAAACGAGGATCTTCATCTCCATAGCATTCATAGTGATCTGAAATTGAAAGCGAAAAACACTTTATAAAACCAACAAATAAGACCGGTGAAGTTTTATCCTAAAACTGATTGGCAAGAAGATTAGTAGCTTAGCATAATTATATACTACATGCCCATTAAAGTGAAACCTCCTTCTACCTCGGTTAACACTTGATAACATGTCTTAAAGTCAGCTGACTTGAGACTATTTTTGTTTATGTCCACAATATATATCTTAAGGCCAACAAACCCAAACTGACGGACAATCTTTTGTTCAAGTGTGTGCAATCAATGTTAAGGTCATCAATCTTGATAACCCGTTATCTATATATAACTGTTCTATATCATGATAAATCGTTATGCACATGTAACATAGAAATCTAATTGAGTTTCATCCTAAAACCATTTGGTAAGAAAAGTATAGCTCAATGGAAGTATATACTACATGCGTATTCAGGTGAAACCTTCTTACTAAGTTAACAGTTGACAACATGTCTTAAAGCATTTGATCCAAGACTAGCATGATGAACAATCTTTTGTGCAAGTATGCCCAATCAATGTTTTGAGGTCGACAATCCTGATAATCCATAACCTATATATAAATGCTCTAGCTAATACCACAATAAATTTTTTTGGGTCAATAAGACATGAAACCCAAAACCAAACCGTAAATTGAACTGAAACTGAAATTGAATCTACAAATCGAACATATAAGTTGATTATGTTTCATCCTAAATCTACCACTATCTCACTCAACACAAATTGAAGATCATAGACTAGCAAGATAAAGATAAGAAAACTCTTACATTTCTTTTCACATTGTTGACAAGTCTTGTATTCCTTTTCTTTATGGTAAACATCTCCACAATACTTGCAACAACAATATGGGCATTTCCAATTGTCAAGTACAATCTATCAAATATGAAACACATACAAATAGTTAGCAAACATTACACTACAAGCAAAAAAACACAAACAAAACCTCTTAATACTCACTTGAAGATTCAAACACCTTTGATGGTAGGTCGAAGGACAAGAAGAACAACAAATCAAATTCCCACCATCTGCACAAATGATGCAAGTATCATCGTTCTTATCCGTAGGATCATCTTTGTTTTCGATCTTATTGTCGCCATCATAAGTCTTTATATGCCTTAGAATAGACCACATAAAGGCTACCAAGTTGTACAATGAGAAGCTCGTTTCAGTAATGTTGATGTTGTCTTCTAAGAATCTTGTTTCTCCTCCATGAACTCCAAACCCGGTTAGCGAAAATGTCTTGTTACAACAATCACAAATAACCCCATCTCGAGTTACCATTCCGCTTCTCAAGTGATGCTTCAATTCCCGATGTCGGAGTTGTATCTTGGTGAACTCCTTAAAGACTCTCATGTCAATAAGCCATGATGTGAGAGTACCCTTGATTAGCTTAGGGCCATATTTAGTAGCATTGCTTTCATTGATTTCATTGCTTCTCTCATTCATAAGTCTCTCGAAACCATACGAGCTCAAGTGAAACATCGGGTTCCTTGGGTTCCTCGTTTCCGTTTCGTTCACCATAGGTGCATCCTTTTTCTTGATCACTACTTTGGATTTTGGTCTGACCATTTTAAACTTTATAGAAGCATCATCTTCCTCCATATCTACTTTGTAGTTTGGTTTGTTCCTTTTCGAGGCTCTTGGAAGACTCATTCGAGTAGGGAGAGGCCTCGAAGACGAGATTGCCTTTGCCATCATCTCCTCTTCCTTCATTGCTCTTGCCATTGATGTGTAGGATTTGGAGTTCATTCTGTGATAGTATGGGAAGATATTAATGCAATTCAAAGAAGATCAAATAGGGACTTGCATATTTGTATCACACGTGATTATAAGTCATTTAAATCCACAAAGTAACATTATCATATGATTTACTTCCTAATATACTATGCTTTGATGTATTCCTTTGAGTTTCCAAGTTTAGAGAGACTTATATTCCATTATTTCCTCTCATGTCATTGCAAAAAAGCCAATTTTGATTGTGTATATGAAAGAAAATCAAAGCAATTCAAATTAGCAATCCCTATATACTCTAAGAAGATCCCCACATCAATCACCCAAACCCTAATCACAAACTAAGGGCCTGTTTACTAAGGGTTTGAGTTTATTCGGGTTTATAAACTAAATGGGTTTATACGGGTTTAAAAACCCAAATAAAAATAACCTCACCTTGAGAAGGTTATTTTTTACGGGTTTAAAAACCCAAATAAACTCGTTCAAATAAGAACTCATACACATGTAAACGGTTACACAAAATCAGCAAAGGTTTATAAACTATCATTTAGTTTATAAACCCGCAAGGTAAACAGGCCCTAAGTGTATTGAAAATATTACTAACTCGAACTTAGGGAAGATAATGAGTCGGGTTTGACAGAAACTACCTCAAACCGAAGAGAAAAAAATTGTAGTTTGAGTCGCAAAATCTATTTTTCAATACCCGTCTCTTATAAAAATTTATTATGTATAGTTTCGAAACAAATATATTAATAGTATTTTACGAATAAATCATTTAATTAGTTTTAGTCTTATGTCATAAACGAATAAAATGAAATGAAATGCCGAATAAATGAAAACATTATAATACTTTTAAAATTAAAAAATTAACATCCATACTAATTATAAAATTATGTAAAACTAATTTGATAATATAAAAATAAAGTATCAGTTAATTAATAAATAAATCTAAATACAATAAAGGTGATATTTTATGAAAAACAAATCGATATGATATGATTAATAAGAAAAAAATTAATTTGAAGGAAATAAGCATTAATTATACTTTTATATGTGGTATAAAAGGTTTTTGTAAAAATTAAAATATACAAAAATATTAAATAATCAACTATAATATGTTTATTATCGTCAAATGCTATAAAACATAATCAGAAATAATAAAATTATATTTAAAAATATATTTTACAAGTTGATTTTATAATAATATAAAAATGCAACATAAAATATAATTTTCATAGAAAAATTCATATTATATATAAATACAATATCTTTTTTGTCATAAAAAATCATAGCGGTTGTAATCGTAACCACCACTGCACCGTTTAATGACCCAACAAACTTTGACCTTACTCTAAAATTGTTCATCTCTTCTCTCAAGAACATAAACTTGAGTTTTTAAATCTAAAAAAAAGGAAAAATTAAAAAAAAATGATAATATGTAATTCAACTAAAAATAATAGATTAATAATATTATTAAAAATAATAGATTAATAAATAAATTGGAGTTGTCGATCCAAAACGGTTTTATTTTGTTTTTTTCGAACTTGGATTTGAACACTATGTTGTGCACAGGTATGGCTGCACAGATTCATACCGGATTAGAAAACCGGATGGGACCGGGTTTCTACGGTTTGGTCTACATCTGGTTCGGATCAGGTCCGGTCTAGGTGTAAGGTGATTTTCGGTCCAAAATCGATGCGGGTCTAACAAAAATTAATTTAAAATTTAAAAACTACAAAAACAATTAAGAAGTGAGGTTAGCCGGACTCGGAACGAACCAAAACTCCGGTCCACCGTCCGGGTTTTCTAAAAATTTTGGTCCTCCGGTCCGGTCTCTTGTCTGAATATTTCAAAATTTTGTACCTCCGGATCAGACTAGTTGCACACCCTATACAAAGGTAAAATTTTATATTAAAAAAAATCTAAAAATTGAAAATGATTAAACTCAATTAAAAAATAGCGAATCGTTTCAATAAGATATGAAATCATGAATCTAAAAGTCAAGACCTTGGATTGGATTATAATATATACGGTCTTGAACCGAATTTTTACGTTCTTGTTCGGTTCTAATTATGTTCAAGACCGCAAAATACACAACCCCAATTAGTATAATATAGTTATTATATATATAAAATAATCGGTATCTAAAAACGTCAAAATCTGAATCCGAGGAAGAAGATTTCTCAAGTTGTTCAATTTGAGATAAAAAATGAAGTAAACGAGTAAGCACGCTCTAGATTCTCGATCCAAAGTATGGATCTACATTCACAGAGCCGTAAAATTAGATTAAGTTGCATTCAAGTAAAAAGAATCGTAAAAATCTTACCTTGTGTACGCTTAAACTCCGATGAACACCCTTTTGCGCCGATATGACCCTTTAAAGTAAAAACGAGTAAGCACGCTCTAGATTCTAGATCTAAAGTCTAGATCTACATTCACAAAGCCATAAAACTAGATCGAGATGCATTTAAGTAAAAAAATCGTAAAAATCTTACCTTGTGTACGCTTAAACTCCGATGAACGTCCTTCTGCACCGATACGACCCTTTGAAGTAAAAACGAGTAAGCACACTCTAGATTCTAGATCTAAAGTCTAGATCTACATTCACAAAGCCATAAAACTAGATCGAGAAGCATTCAAGTAAAAAGATCGTAAAAATCTTACCTTGTGTGTGCTCAAACTCCGATGAACGTCCTTTTGCACCGATATGACCCTTTGCTGCAACCTCGGCGCCGATATGACCCTTTGCTGCAACCTCTTTGTAAGACGAGTTTTGTAAGAGTTTTTCTCTCTTTGAGGCGTCTTTCGCTATAAAATGACAGGGATAGAATAAGGTCGAGGGTTTATATCATAAGAGGAAATGGAGACGATACGATATAATGAAAGACCGAGATACGAGATGTAATATTGAGAGATACAAAAAATGAGTTTAAGAGATAAGAACAAAAATCTTTATCTTAATGTCATTTCCTAAATTGCTTAATTTTATTTTTTTTTCAAAAAAAATGCTTATTTTGTGTTATCTACCAATTTTGGTGTATTCTTGTTCCATTGTTCTAAACCATGATGAATCCAAACAGCCCAATAAGATAAGAAAACATGAACCCAAAAATCAAGACCCTGGACCGGATTCTAATATATATTTGAATTGGAAACAAAAAGGGAGGAACATTTTAGATCTAGGAATCCTCTAATTATGAATTAACTTATGATGTACGGACACAGATACGGAAAACAAATACGGCAATCAATGAGGAATCGACAATCCTCAAATGTACAAAAAATGAGAACACGACAAGAAAACAAATAATATAGCATTTTAAAGCTATTGAAACGTAGAATCCACGTAGCATAATGAGTTACATATATATGAGTAGATAAAAACATTAATATGTCAACACAATAACCGAAACAAAAGATTTGAAACAAACATTTTTTTCTTACAAAACATATAAATAAACATATTTAGTCTTACAATCTCAAACAAACACACTTAATTTCAAAATTGAAGAACGAATCATCCATTTTGCAAATCAACAAAAACCGAACAACATAATCAGCCAAGGAAAATTAAAAAAAATAATTGCAAATAAAAAAAAGTGAAGAAGTTGAAAGAAGAAGAAGGCTTTGTTGAAGATAAGAATATGAAGATCGGTGTTTTAATTCCGGCAACCACAATCTCACATGTGGACATACGGGGGTTGGGTTTAGCCGAAAAAAAAAGGAAAAAAATAAGAAATAATAAGGTAAATCACTTTTCTTTGTTTTTTTAAAAAATTTGTTTTTCTTTTTCTAATCTTAAAAATTGGGAAAAGTTTCGTTGACCGTGTCTTGACCAGACACAATTCATGTATGCTTTGTGTCCTCGCAGTGTCTCCGTGTCTAATTTGGTAGGGTATGGGACACTCCGTCTTCCAGAAGTGTCTGTGCATTATAACCACTAACCCATAAATTAGAGTTTGATTACTGTATTTTATGATATAATCTCTTTGTACTCTACGAGAAGAAAATGAATGTAAGAGATATAAAAAAGGGTTTAGAGGGTGAAAATACAAAAGAGAAGATTAAGTTAGTAAAGTAACTTTTATTTTTAGAATACAAACAAGGCCCTAAGTATTTCACAAGTTGAAGACTGATTATGTACATACGTTGTTGCGAAAATATTACTGATTAACTATATGTGTACCAAAGTTTGTGTACATTTGGATAGAGATTTGATGATACATAGACATATTTTTTGTGTACATATAACATGACGTCGATTTGAATATGTACAGTTTTGTGTTTGCAGTCTCTGGTGATTATGTACATATTTTGCTGCGAAAATGTTATTGACTAACTATATATGTACATATGTTTGCAGTCTTTGCGATTATGTATATATGTTGCTTCGAAAATCTTATCGGATTGATTCAATATCGTCGTCATGGAACGCAAGTTGGAAAGGACGAACATTCCGGAAAATATTTCCTGAATATCCTCCTTTTATTTAAATAAATCTTTTTATATAATTCGGAGGGTTCATTTTATACACATTATTAACTTGTGGACGTTTACATGTCCATGGTTACAAAACATATCTACTTCCCATTTTACCCTATATTTTTTAGTAAATAATTTTAAATTTGTGTAAACGTACTTTTTTTCTATATATTTTATTATTATGTAACTGAAAGATAAGAATACATTTATAACATATTTTTTCTATTATTCCACTCCAGCCCATTTTGTTATTATTATAATATAAAAGAGAGAGTAGGTGAACCGAAAAAGGTAACAATATTAAAAGGGACGAAACGAGATAATGAAAGAGGGAGAGACGAAACGAGATAATGAAAGAGGACGAGACGAAACGTACTCTTGGACGAGAAAATGAAAGGGTTAGAGAGTGAATGTGATCGTGCTAGTAATACCGGGTTGAGTTTTAATAAATATTTAATACTTAAAGAAGTTATATGTATTTTTTTGTAAATTAAAAATTCGGAGAATGGTATTATAATCATTATTATAATTTTTAATTTTTTTTTAAGTATTTATCTCTTCTAATTAATTATATTTTTAAATTGATTTGTTAAGATATACTTATTGGTAAAAAATCCGTAAAAGTTTAAAAACTATTTTTTATAAAGATATTTATTTAAATATTTAAAAAAATAGAAATCAATTTTCAATTTATATTAAAATTTAGAAAACACTTTTAAAAATAAATTTTTAGTTTCGAAAATATGACGTTGACACATGACAATAAATGCTTATCTTTAATAGATATAAGATTTGTGTCTTGTTTTCATATTGGTTTAAAAGATAATAAATTTTAATTAAAAAATTTAATTAATAAAATGGAATTGATATTCGATCAGACGGAAGGAGTCAATGTATTTACCTCCGGGATGCATTGAGTAAAGATTAATGTAATATGACATTTTTGTATAAGTGATACAAATTAGACCCCTAAACATTAATCTAATTTTACCTTAATTATCTTAATTGATTACAAAATATTCTGAAGATTTATTTCCTATTTATCTAATTTGGGTTAAATGTCTAACTAAACATTTTACTACTATTAATCTATTAAGAATACCCATGACATAAACTCATTTAGTAAACATACCTCTATTTAACTCAATTGTTTCATTTAGGAGAATTATATAAAGAGTATAATAGAATGGTCTACAAAATAAATACCTATAAAAAAACAAGGCTATTTAACCCAATTTTTTCATCTAATTTTATATTTAAGCCATCTCTTGAAGAAACATTTTCTATTAATCTAATTTTAAAATTACTTGACATTAAAATCGATAATTAATAATAAGTATTTATTTCGGATAATTCAAATGGGTAATTAATATTTTGAGTATTTATTTGGAGTATCCGATTAAAATGGGTATCCAACTAAAGAAATACTATAAAAACCTACTTAAAATGGATTAATTATATTAAATATTTATTTTGAGTAATGAGAATGAGTAATTAATATTAGGCATTTGTTTCGGGTATTAAAATTTTAAAATTGATGAATTTTAATTCAAGTAATTAATATTGGGCATTATACTTAAAATATATTTATAATTAAAAAAGGAGCATGTTATATACACAATTTTAAATTTACGTAGTACTGAATATGAACGCTTTGCGGTGGCGCTCAAACGGATCTGAGCGCTTTGTGACGGCGCTCAAATTTCAAATAAAAATAAAGTAGGCAAAAATTCGGGAAAATTAGGGTTTGAGCGCCGGCGCATGGCGTTGGCGCCCAAAACCCTGTTTTTCGTATTTTTGCCCTTTTTTTTATTAAAAATTTGAGCGCCTTCGGAAGGCGTTGGCGCTCAAATTCTTTGTTTTTTTTTTTTACTTGTTGAGCGCCAGCGGAATGCGTTTGTTTTTTACGTTAGTAAAACAAGCCTCGTGCATTTAGCTTTTTCGTTAAAAAATCATAAGATTCAATTATTGGGGGTGGGTGAGACTAATAACTTTCAAAACCCACCAACTACAATTTAAATTAAAGAGCTTTTCTTTTTACAATTAAGTGTCATTAAAAGTTAATAATTGTCATTAAATACCTTTCAGTTTCAGGCGGTGAATATATACAGTGACACAAATTACTATTAATTGTAATTAGATAAATTTTTTAATTACAGGGTGTGTTTGGTAAGAAATGAAAGTTATTTTAAAAACTAATGTAGGTGAGGTTTATTGGGGATTATATGTTACCAATTGATTATAAGATTATAAATAATTCACATTAGGGTGTTTGGTAAGAGTTTTTTTTAATGGATTTATTTATAACAAATTTACAATATCACCCACAATAATATAGAGTTACTTCTTCTTCATTCTCGTGTATGGAACCAACATCGTGATAGCCACAACAATACACAAGTGATAGGAGTTTTTTTTTTTTTTTCCGGGTTAGAATTCATGTAAAAAATTATCAGATCTGGAACCCGTAAAGTTCATGATTACGGATCCCGTAACCGTGACATTATGACGGTTACGGAATCCGTATGTGTGGTGCAATAACGAAATCTTAAAACGTGCGAATACGACTTCCGTTTCTAAAGGCGGATGTTAGATGTACCGGCGAAAAACGTTATTTGTAGTCATAACTACGCACGCGAAGTGCGTAGTTTCGCTTTTTGCATCTGGGTTCGAACTACAGAAATGACGTGCGTAGTTGTAGAGCCGTCTAAGCCAGTTGGAGCCGATGATTTTTTTTTTTTGGATTTTAAACTTCGGAAATGGTTTGCGTAGTTGGGCCTTTTTTTTTAAGGCAAACTCCAAGTCCGCTTGTCATAAGCGTAGTTTAGGTGTAAAATGATATGTGCGCAATTCAGCCCCAATAGCGTAACCCTCGTCTTCTCCTTCGCGCCGTCGACTTCGCTTCTCCTTCGCCTTCGTCCTCTCCTTCCTTTCGCCGTCGGAGCATCCGGTCGCCGGCTGCAACTGGGTACCTTCTTCCTCTTCTTCCTTCGCGCCGGCTGCAACTGAGCACAAGTTAGCCCTAATTTGTCTTCTTCTTTGTTGTTGCACTGCTGTTGAAATTCGGTCCCTTTGTCCTCTCCTTCCTTCGCGCCGGCTGCAACTGAGCACATATTAGCCCTAATTTGTCTTCTTCTTTGTTGTTGCACTGCTGTTGAAATTCATGCTCGTAAAAATCCGAATTCGCCGGCGTCGGAGCTGCTGTTGAAATTCATGCTCGTCGGAGCTGCTGAGAAGACCACTTTGGTTTCTCAATTGGATTTCGTAATTGAGAATTTATAGAAACTCTATCATTGGAATGCATTTTTGATAACTCTCTTATGCAAGCAAATCAGGAGGTCGATAATTCCCGTTTTTTTTTCTTTGTTTGAACAACGAGCTGCACTTTAGTTGTGACGATAATTCCCGTTTTTTCTTTGTATGAATTTGTATATGAGCTTCTGTTTTAGTTGGCTTACTGTTGTTGAACTCAAATCTTGACATTGATTATATTGTTAATGTTCTAGTTATGAATATGTAGTCTTCATCCTCGTATAGTAATATCCTAATGTTAGCCCACTTTGCTCATTTAGGTTTACCAAGGAGCAAGTTGAGCAGCTTGAAAGAAGCAAATTGTGGTCGAGGGCTCTTGATGGTTCCAACTACCTCCCTGGAATGGTATGTGTTTTATTATTGTTATAGCATGTTCATATCCTTCGGAGGGATAATAAGCGACCTAATTTTTCTTTCCTGACCTCAGGTAGGGCTGAACAATATACAAGAGACTGGTTTTGTCAATGTAACAATTCAAACTCTTATGCGAGTTACGCCTTTGAGGAACTTTTTCCTGATCCCAGAAAACTACAAACATTGCAAATTTGTCCTTTGTTTTTATGAAAGGTGAATCAAATTGAAAAATTATACTAATTTGTATTTTATGCAAATTTGTCCTTTGTTTTTATGAAAGGTGAATCAAATTGAAAAATTATACTAATTTGTATTTTAATTTGTTGGTGATTTGGAAGGTGAAGCAAGAAGAAGAAATCAAAATCGCATCCAGAAAATTGAGAAATGACGGATGAAAAACGAAAGGTGAGTCTCTTGAATGGAAATTGAAACTCGGAATCGATTTTGGATACAATTGCTTGATCGAATGATTTGGTGTAGTTGTAATTGATTGAAGACGTTGTTGTAAGTTTAAATAAATTTTGGATATAATTGACTGAATTGAATAGAAACTGAAATTGATACTCAGAATTTGGATACATTTGATTGAATTGGAATTTGGCTACAATACAATTGATTGACTTGAATTGATGATCAGATATTGTTACTTGTGTAATGTCGGAAATTTTGTGTTTTAATTGTTGCTTGTGTAATGTCGAGATTTTGTATTCCTATGCTTGTGCTTGATGATTAGATATTGTGTTCATTCTCTTGTTTTTTCTATCATAATATTCACTTTGAACATGAATTTGTATTCAAATGTTGAAGTAAACATGTTTGTACGTAAATGTTGATATCATATGCTTATTTGTTGAATATATGTATTTTAGATCGATAGAAATATTTCGAGTAGACCTGTTACCGCTTCAGGGCGTGATAGAGCAGTTCGTCTTCGTTCAGTTGGTGAGCCTAGTGTTGATGAGACTCGGGTATTTATTACCGAGATGGTTGATGAGCCACGAGAGCATGATGAGGAGGATACTAGGGTTGATGAGGAGGTTGAGGTCTTAGTTGATACCGGGATTGTTGAGGAGGACACTAAGGTTGAGGAGGAGGAGGTTGAGGTTTTAGGTGATACCGGGATTGCGGAGGAGGACACTAGGGTTGAGGAGGAGGAGGTTGAGGCGTTAGGTGATACCGGGATTGTGGAGGCTGACACTAGGGTTGAGGAGGATGTGCTCACAGATCCACTCCTTCGAGAGGGGGAGATTCTAGAGGATGACATTAGGGTTGAGGACCCCGTTGATGAGGTCCTAGGTCATGTAGGAGGAGACCAAGCCTCCGACCCTTTGATTGTTGACACCATAAAGTATTACAACACACATGTGGCTAGCGATATATGGGAGGGTATTGAGAGGGGAGTTTTACGTGTTCATCGACATCTCCCGATAGTTGACCAGTGGACTGAGGTTGTTAGGATGCAGCCGGATGGTCCTAGGACTTGCTTATCGTTTGCTCGTCGTAGTGGGCTCGTCGGCTTGCACGAGATCGACTACAGGATTGCTGACTGTAGCTTGATATCTGCTTTTGTGGAGCGTTGGTATCCGGAGACCAACAACTTTCACTTTCCTTGGGGCGAGATCACGATCACGCTTCACGATGTCGTGAAGATTTTAGGATTGCAGATAGATGGAGATATGCTCACTTGTACCTCGAGCCGTGATACTTTGATAGCTATGTTTGAGGGTATGTTTGATATGGGTGGAGATGATGTTAGGAAACAAATCAAGGAGGGAGGGATCAGGCTTAGATTGTTAGATGAGAGAGTTACACGTATGAGACGTGATGGCCTATTTCCAGAGCACGTGGCTAGTGGATATCTGCTTATATTGATTTCTTCGACATTATTTTTGGACAAGTCTACAAACCGGATGAAGCATCATTTGTTAGATGTCTGCGGGATCATGAGAGGACCGGGACATTATCTTGGGGTTCAGCTGTGTTAGCCGATCTTTATAGGAAATTAGGTAAGCCCTCTCGTGCCGGTTGTGCACAGCTAGATGGATGCACTATCCTACTTCAGGTAAAGTTAACAATTTTCTTTATTTTTTATATTTTAAAGTAGCATATCTTATTTTTGTTTCATTATATGTTTTTTACTTATGAATGTAGTGTTGGATATGGTGTTATTTTCCGGCTTTGCGAGGTGCTTCGCACCCAGATCCCGATAGACATGGATCAGGTCGGTTTGCATTACGTGCTGGTCCGAGGCCTCATGGCTTGCAGTCTGATGAGAGTGCCCGATGGTATAGGGTTCAGCTGGATCGGTGTAGAGCGGAGGATGTAAGCTTTAGACACTTATATGTAAGGGTTTTTTTTTCTTGTAGTTTTCTACTACACACTAACACTTGATTTGTTTTCTCTTTAGGTTATATTCACCCCATTTGGATCGATTGACTTTGTTACGGGGCCTCTACGTCTTTCCCGTTATAGAGGGCTTATTGGACACTTTGAGCGATACGAGCCATACATGCCGGATAGAGTACTTAGATAGTTTGGACGTGTGCAGTGTGTTCCCGTCTTAGAGTTGATTGAGCCTGCGAGTTGCAAGCGACCAAGGAAGGGTGATTACGAGCTGACGTTCACACAGGGTCATCACTGGGCGACTCGATATGAGCATCTCTATGACATTTTTCAGCACGGGGAGGTGGTTTCAGCTTGGGACGTGGACGAGCACTATTGTGATTGGTTTGAGCCACGTACCCATATGTACGTCTCGAGGGATGCCATCAGACATGATCCTCCTGTTGCGGATGCGGTTCGGGTATGAGTTTATAAATTCAAATTTAGTAAACAATTAAATAGTTTAACTAACATGAAAATTGATTTTGCAGCGACTTCAGATCTTGACAGGTGTTCTACGCGAGTTTAGGAGGGGTCCTTTTCCGATGACCTTACATGCTGAGCAGTTTGATCATATGATTGAGATCGCAACGGGAGACACCACACCAGTAGCACCACCTCCATTACGGGCTTCACAGCGTGATCGGGCTGGCCCGAGTGGCCACTAGTTATGTATTTGTACGTTGGACACTTTTGTATCTATTTAGTCTTTATATCCTTCTTGAAAATCAAACGTCCGAGATCGTCAATGTTCAAATAGGTTAAAGGAGGTCCGGTACCCTCCACGCTTCGCATGCGCTTCATTGATATTAAAAACGGGCTAAGTAGTCAGCAAACAGGGGATAGCCCTACCCCTTACATTGATATTGCAAGGAAAATAAGCTAATACACCCTCGAGAGGGTCACTCAAATACATGCAAATCAATGTTCAAAGTAAAAAACGAAAACAAGCTAAAACACCCTCCATAGGGTCACTAAAGCAATACATCACATACCATCTCTATGCTTAAGATAATGATAACGCTCAAATTGTTTCGCAAACGGAGCATCGAAGCCTTTCACACTTGGATCCTTACCTTTCCAAGATGCATGGAGGGGAGGTAGAGGTGCTTGTGGACGTAGCCAAACCTATAAGTTATATACTATTGTTAGAATATACAATATAAAAATTTATGAAAACTTGTAAATATAAAAGCTTACCGGGACAAAGTGATTGTCGTTTAGTATGGCAATTGCATAGACCTTAGATGGGGGCCCTTGACCAACCGAGGTCGTGATCATCGGTAGAAATGTTCTTGAACCTTCCCGACTAAACAAAACAAGTGCTACTTGATAGAAGGTGGCGAATGCCATTCCAGCTAGGGGAACATTCATCTAATACTCGGCACTACAAGGGTTTGGATTTGAGTAATTAACCTGGTCAATCAAAGTCGGAAGCACTTCTTTAGTGTAGGCGCGACTATATACTTCAAAGTGCTCGGTCAACTCCCAAGCAAGCTCCACCCGGACCCTCGTATATTCATGCTCATCGTATCCTAGCAACTTTGCAAATGAACGATATCCACAATGTCCGTCACCTGAAACATCAATTACGCGATCCACATAAGCCAACATGAAAGGCTCGATGGTTTGATAACCCCAATTGAACCCCCGAACTATAAAATCCCGGGGTCCACTCCCACTTGCCATTCGAGACTCTTGTGTATCCTCTCTTGCACCCACAATATCATTTACAACATCTTCTTCTTTCGGTATAATCTCACTTGCACCGTCGTCTCGGCTTTTCCTTTTCCACGTCCTCTCCCCGGTCCTCTCCCACTTTTACTGCGTCCAGCTTGTGATGCCCTCTTGCTCAAGCTAGCTTCCATTTCTTTTCGGGCATACTCAAATGATGAAGCGTCTCGGGTTGTGGAGTTCTTCGGTCTTCCTTTTTTTAGTACCCCAACTTCTGGCTCCTTCAACATCGAACTCCCCGGGTACTTTACGTTGTAGTAATAACGACCCAAGTTTTCAAGCTGGTCTTGACTAAGTTTTCCTTCCATATGATCGTTATGCATTTGTGTACACAGGATATCTCCTAGAGAAATATCATTACTTGTGATTACGACATGCACGATGTTGAAGTTTTAATAATAGCATTAACAACAATTAATATAATACACAAGATAATTTTGCTTACCTAGAGAAATAGGTGTTGGTTGGAGTCCTTCATCTTCTTCGACATTCACTCGGTCCCACCTTATTTGCTTCCAAAATTTGTGTATCTCTTGTAAGTAATCGGCCTACCAGCTTGGATGGCATTTGCAAACTCGTGCACACAAGGAATTCCATAAGTGTATCTCCAATACCAATCGTGACATTCAGAATCGTATTGCCCCTCCAATACTTTTTTGTGATTCTCAATGAGGTATTCCATGCATGTGTTGGATATATGGTACAAGACCCTCGCAAACATCGGATTATCTTGTACTTCTAAAATGTGAAGGTCACGTGTCTTCTCCAAAGAACCTCTAATTTTATGATTTTGATCTTCAAGCATCAAGTCAATGTTTTGAACAACATTATCAAATCCACCTTGTGATGACATCAAAGTACTCTTTAACAATGAGTGTGCACTCTCAACCCTACAACAATATATCAATATTTGTGATTACGACATGCAATATATTGAAGTTTTAATAATACAAAGAAAAACAATAAATATAATACACAAGAGAATATTGCTTACCTATTTGTCGTCCTTGTTCCAAAATGATGATATCTATCTGTCCATGCTCGAACAAGACATTCCTTGAACATTGTCAACCAAGTATTCTCAAGATAGGTCATTAGGTTCCACTTATCACCCCATTTCAATTTCATCTTGTGAAGCCTCTCCTCATAAGTTGTGCTAGAGTGTGAAGAGAACAAACCCATACAATTTTGTTTGAACTTGTTTTGTTGTGCAACCGAACGTGTCTTGTACCATCCATTTTCTTCAATGTTTCGTATCAAGTGAACGTTGCAAATTATATGCTTTGCATTGGGGAAGACCTTTCCGATGGCTTTGATAAGGGCTAGTTCCCGGTCCGTCTTAATCACGTCCGGTAGCCGATCCCCACATAATATCTTCACACGCTCCAATGCCCACTCATAGTGATCCGTAGTTTCCCTCGACATGAATACAAATGCGACGGCAAATGTTTTTTCCGTGCTAGTGAATCCAACCACCTCCAACAACGGCATTTCGTACCTAATATCATATATAAAATTGAATCAAATGGGAAAATAAATTATAGACAATGACATTAGTGTATGTGCAATAAGGTACTAATTAACCGGTTTGTCTTGTACGTTGTGTCCATCACAAGGACATACGGAAACATGCTCAACCAATGTCTTGACATATGGTGACTCAAGATAAGATCACTAATGATGTTTGTCCCAGGAAGATTCCTATAATCCATGTAATACTTGCGCTCACCCAAAAAATGTAATGCTTGTTGTGTTATCGTCCTTCCGCCTCTATCTTCGATCTTCAACTTATACCGAGCGTTGTAAATTTGTTGTGTAGATGTGACATTTGTGGGATATTCCTTTCGAAGCATATCCAAAATTTTTACCGGTTTAACGCCGGAAGCAGAATTGGATCTCACCTTTTGCATTTGTTTGCTCGTAAGCCAACCAGAAAATGAATGGCCTTCTAGTGATGGTAGAATTTCGTGGTTGTGACTACCGTGAACCACGGTAATCTTCCACTTAGTCGGCACAACTCCATTGCTACGTTGTACTTCATCTCCCACTATCTTAAATTTACAATCTCGCTTCTTTGACTTCGACCTACGCCTTTTCGAAGGATCAACATCTTCGTTCTTTGCACTCTTCCTCTTCCCAAATTTCTCATACACCAATACAACCTTCCCATATTGGTGATCTCTCGGCCTGTATGATTTTAGTATGATCATCACCATATAATGTTTTCTACCTTCTTCACGAACCCAATTAACTAGAGAATCTTTATCCGGAAAATATTGTTCAACTCCAAACACATCCGAATAATCTAGTTCCTCTATTTCGGGTTGATTTTCCATATCATTCATAAATCATAAGCTACAATATATATATTAAAAACTTGTAAACATATTTATATCTTAAATTAAAAATTATTAATATAAAGATACGATGAAACATACCTCATTTTGCAAATCATCGTCGGAAGAAATACCGTCGTCACCATTAGATGACGTTCTTCTTCTTCTTCCTCCTCCTCCCCCTTCTTCTTCTTCTTCTTCCTAGTTTTTTTTTGTAGAATATGACTGAATTATTAAGATAAATAAGATAACAAGTGATATATATAGACATAATTATTAACGTTACAATATGACCGTTTTTCAACGGTCATATTATAAACTACGCTAATGAGGTACGTAGTCGTAAACAATACGACCGTTGGATTTTTTTAAAATTAACTCCAACTACGCTATTGACAAGCGTAGTTGGATTTGTTTTTTTTTTTAATAATTAAACTTCAACTACGCTTGCCATAAACGTAGTAGTTGGAGTTTTTTTTTTATTCAACTCCAACTACGCATACCATATGAGTAGTTGGCTTTTTTTTTAAAAAAAAAAATTCAACTCCAACTACGCTCGCCATATGAGTAGTTGGAGTTTTTTTTTTTTTTAAATATAACTTTAACTACGCCAACCATAAGCGTAGTTCTTTCGGCTCCTATCGGCTTCGCATCGGCTCCAACTACGCATGCCACAAGCGTAGTTGAACTCCTGAGCTGAAAAACAAAACTACGCACGCGAAGTGCGTAATTATAACTACAAATAGCGTTCTTCGTCGGTACATCTAAAACTCCCGTTTCTAAAATAGATTTCAAAAAAAACTGCAAAGTTTTCGTCCTACTACGTACATGAACCAACCCTTAAAATAAAGAGGGCAATGTATTAAATTTACGAAAAGTTGAAAATTTCAGATATCCCTCTAAAGCTCCTCCCTTTCCCGCGCCTCAAATTCCATGGCTATGGACGATAAAGCTCTTAGACCTACTATGGAGAAATCTACACACATCAAATGGAAGACAATACACCTGCTGATTCTACTAAATTGAACCCTTACCCTGAATCTGCTGTCTCAGACATCGTTGCTTCCATAGGTAATCTCAAATTTCATGGCTATGGACGATTAAGCTCTTGTTTATACAAATGGGCTTCAGCTGATAATTTGTTGATTGATGATTTGCTTGCATCTAAATTAGGGTTGAGAAGCTCAACATTTATGGCGTCGGAATATTGGGTTTAGAGTTAGGGTTTGATTTTTGTGTCGATGATCTTCCGTTCCAAATTAGATGGATTTCATAGGCGTGTCACAGGTTTTTTTACTTTTTGAATCAACTGACCAAATTCTAAATTCATGAATTTGGATTCCTGCCTTATAATTGCTAGAAATGGCGAAACTCTTAGAATGTCTGTAACTTGTAAGAGAATGAGTTTCTTTGAATTGGTTTATTTTCTTGTTAACTTAGTTTCTGACGCTTGTCATTTGCTTTTTTCTACTAACTGAATTGTATTTGCGTGAAAACCTGTACAGAGACTCCTGATCTCAGAGATTGGTTCTCAAGTTATGTTTACCAGTCTCCAGTATTGTCTTCAAGCTACTGTTTTGAAGATACTTTGGCTATAGAAGGAGAATCAAAAGATAAGGGATTGTATGTTGAAGATAGTGAAGGCGAAGAAGAACACACCAGAACTGATTACACTAGTATTAGGAACAACTATCCTCCCAGATCTGTCAAGAAGTTTGATATTAATGAGTGTTGCTTACATGAATTGTCTGATGAGTGTGATTGTCAGCATAAGGTGAAGCTACCACTCTAAACCCGCCATACGTGTACATACACTTCTATTTCGGTTATTGAACTGCAATTTCAATGTTGTTTCGTACCATCAAATGATAGCAAAGAAATTACAATTTGAACAACTAGGATTGTCTGGTAGGTTTGATTGACTGATTTTTCATTCAACCAGGATTGTCTGTTGGTACATGACTTGAATAAGGAGATACTGGCAATAATAGATCATCATCTGTACATCTGTATGTCAACTGTTCTGGAAATTGATAATTTGTTCTACAATCTGATCTGAACATTTGTTCGTCTGGCAATAATAGAACTTAGAGGTAGCCAATTTTGGTGAACCGCATGGTAATTGTGTCTTTGTTCTTGTTTGTTCAGTTTCTTTTGTCATTTATCTGTGGTCTATTTTCGTTGTTATCTCAACTTGATCATCTACTGAAGTATTGAATTGTGATAGTTTTTCGGATAGTTGTTCTGTTGTGACTTGTGATCTCGTATCAATTGCATTGGTCCATGTTGCTTCTAACAAAGATAAGCTAATAGCTTCCGGGTCAATCGAGTGAGCACTGAAACTCCAAATTCATGTTTTGCTCATTATACATTTGCTACATTGTTGCAGGTCCTGGAGTATTCCGACTCACCTCTATCCGGTGAGTTTACAATTACTTCTTCAAGAACAAACAAAACAATAATTTTAACCTTTCACTACAATGTTTCTTTTTTCGGAATTTTCAGAACCTCCTGACATAAGGAACTGGTTCTCAAGCTATGTGTATGAATCTCCTGAACTGGATATTGCTGAGATTGGAGGCTCTGTACCAAGTATCACCAATAATGACTACACTGAGGACGACGTTGGACAAGAGAAACCCGGGATTTCCACACCAATAAAAACTAAAGCTAATATCCTACCAAACAAATCAATACACACAGATGCGTTTGTTAAAGAAAGGGATCTTATTCGTGTAAAGAGCGAAACTGAATCTTCAAAACAGGTGAACGTTTTGCTGTTTCCTTGTGATTCTTTTATATGAATGACCTTAAAGATTTGAGATTGCAGGAAAATGGAGATGAACGCGATAATCATAAGAAGTCAGCCACAAAGATAAGCTCACCAGTGAAGTTCAATGAAAGAGTAAGCTCAGATAAAGCTACTACTAAACCTGAAGACAAATCGAGTAACATTGATGATCAAACAAATCCGGGATGGGTCTTGCCCAATCGTAAATCAAAACGAGGGAATTCAGGCAGTATCAACAGAGGCATTACACAGTACAAATTGCCTGAAGATGGTTTCACTTCAAGAATGAAAGTAAATCCAAAGAAGCATGAGCGAGCTGAAACCGGTGCTTCACTAGAGGTCGAAAAGGGTTCAATGACAACTAGAATGCCGTTGATGGAGATAAGCAATGTATTGGGTAGAGACTCAAATGAGATTGCAGGAAAATGGAGATGTCCGCAGAAGAGTAAACCTTACAATGGACCTCCTCTTAAGCAACTTAGACTTGAGAAATGGATCCAACGTCTATGATTGATTGTAAAGGAAAAGCCTTTCCTTTAGTGCTTGTAATATACTATTAATCAACCAAACTGTATTAGTAGCAAAAGAGTATCGGAATAATCCATGTTCATAAATGAGCAATTTTATTATTTTTCATTCTTTGTTCTTAATTTTTTCCCATAAGTTTGAGTGATTTCAACTCATCTTTTCTAGATATAATATCATATATTAATTGCTCACATTCTTCTGTACTTACAAGTAATCTATATAAAAAAAAAAATCCAACTTTTCCTTTTCTTAATTTTGTCCTAGTATCCATGAGGTTTTCTAATCTAATTATAATTAATGTAGGGTTTTAGTAAAAGTTTGGGTTTGTTGAGTTGACTTCTCATGTTTACGGGATTCTTAATAAAATTAAATACATCATGAGTGTGTAACTTAATTTAAATAGTTATAACGATAAACAAATAAAACAATAAAAAAGTATTATCTTCATAAAAATGTATTATTAGTCGTAATTTAATAGTTTTCACATCGGACAAAAGTTAACATGCACAATTTTTTGGTATTTAGCCACGTATAATTTGTAGATGTTAATTTATAGTCTATTTGGTGGTTAACTAAAATATGTATTTACTTAATGCATGTTAATTTTGATATTTAGCCACATAAGTTGTAGATGTTAATTTTGAGTCTATTTGATGCCTAATTAAAATAAGTAGTTTTTATTTGTATGAATTTTTTTTTTTGCCTTAATTTGTTAATTTGAAAGTATTAACAATTACAAATATTCATGAAAAATAAATGAAACTAATACATGGTTTATAAAACTTAATTTATTAAATCTCGTGGAAATCGCGTGGAAATATATTTTTAAAATTGTTACCAAATCAAATGGTTTCCTAGTATCATTTATGTTTCGTATATGGGCTTATAAGATATTTGCAAAGCCCAATTATTCAGGTCCAGTAAGTAATAGTCAGGCCCAATGGACCAGCCCAACATTCATGATCAATTCCAATAGAAAGTATACAAAAATAGTATTGCATTTCAAGTTCTATTTTGATTTTTTTTTAATTTAATTTTTAGCTTCCATCAAAACAAAATAAAAAGCCCTAGATAAGTACAATCTCATAAATATAGTGTTTTCCTATATAGATATAAAATGTTTTGTGAACATAAACTGAAATTTCTAATATAAATGATAGGAAGTTTATAAACAATTTTGATCTTAAACTATTGAATATAAAACGTATATTATGAAATGTTAACAATTTCTCATGTATCGAAAGAGTAGAGCGGTGTATATTCGGATCTCTGATAATTTTACAAAAGCCAATCCACGAGTACTGGATATCCGACACTTTCAGCCGGATATTCGATCTGGAATTCATTCGGAGATGTAATTCGAGTAAAACATGATCCGGAATCAGAGTATTATTACCATATCAGTAAGATATATTCAGTCCGACTTTATCATGAAAATCCCGATCTGTGAGTCATCTAGTGATCCATAAAGTACCCTCAAATCAAATTTGAATAATCAGTTAACGGATATTTTCAAAATCTCATTTTTCGGATCGGATATTTAGATTAGTGGATAGTAAATTTTTGCTCACCCGAAAAAAGAAATTTATATTTTTTACATTATTATTTAGGAAAATAAGTGTATTGGTCATAATAGCCCACCAATCAATGGAACATATATATATTTAGATATATTATATTCCCCTTTCACATAAAAGTACATATAAATATATAATATATATTCCTCCTTAAGTGGTAAGTATGGAATATGTGATGAAGCAAAGAAAATGATTAGATCCAAATCAATAAGTTAAAGCTGGCCAAGACAAAGAATAATCATTAATTAGCTAAAAGCTAATCTCAATCTAACACTAATAATATATACTAATAATTACCAAAAAAATAAGAAAAAAAATGATTAGACTAAAATGATTTGCTTAACAAATTGGCATGTGATTTCTGTAACTCTATTCCCTGTCATTCCTCCTTGCCAAATCATGCCTAATCCCACCAACCAAACATGCCTTTAACTTTCTTTCTGTCTTTTTAGTTAATTAATCTAAAAATTAATACAAATTATGGGCCTAAGCCCATTACCTAATTTGCACCTTCATGTCCATTACAATATACATAAAGTGAAATATCAGCTTTTTACCAAATTTAAGGGCATATAAGGTCTACAATTGTAAATATAGGGCCAGACTTGTATACCTTTCAAATAACTATTAATAATATTATAAATAATAATAATTTTTTTGAATTATATCTAAGAATTTTTCAGTTTTCGAATGGTGCTCTGAAATTTTCGAATATTTTGAATTATACACTCTACTATTCATAAATTAATATTTTAAAACTTACAAAAATATAAATCATTCATTCAAGAAATTATATGTTCCTTTAAAATCACTATAAATAATATTAAAAGTTTTACCCCCAAAATATAAACTTATCGTCTTATGGACGATGTAAAGGGTATAATCTGAAAAGTCTAAAATTCATGGATATCATTCGAAAACTGAAAAATCCTTAAACTTAATCGCGAAAGTAAAAAATACAGGAAAATCTTCCGAAATTTTCCTAATTTATTTTTTCATTTATTTGACAATTTTTGTAGAGTAATATCTAATGATATCACAAATATGGGTTTTTCCCCATAATTTGGCATTCATAAGCTAGAGTTTTTATTTATTATTTAATTGAATAATCTCTTGATTTAAAATACTTTATTTTTTAATTTCTCACCTTAAAATTATTTTCGTTGAAAAGCACCCCTAGATAAATCATAAAGGGCAATTTTGGTAACTAGGTCTTTTTGAAAAACTATAGTAGTAACTAGACTTTTTAATGTTTCAATTAAGTAAATATACCCTAACCTTTTGTATTTATTCTCAAACTCTACACACACTTCTCTCAAGGGGTACATTTACTAAACACAAAATTAGAAAAAACCTAGTAAACCAAATTGTTTCAATCATAAATATGTACCTTTTTGTTTGTATTTATATTGTATAATCACTTGATTCACAATGATGTTTATTTCTCTTTTCGACTTTGTAAAAATTATAAATATTTATAATTTATATAAAATAGAGATTTAAACTAACATTAAAAAAAAACAATAATACTATAGTAATCCAAATACTTGTATACCTAATCATTCCAATGCACCCACACGTGCATCCCAAACCCAAGACAAGCAACAAATAATTAAGAAACCAAATTTATTATATTTAACTTAAACCAATTTTAATTAATAAACAATATAGTCTTCTTTCTAGAAAAAGAGAAGCATAAATCTTTAGAAGAGTAACATGGTAACGTGCGCCAGATATTGGAGTCCAACCTCCTCACGTGCACCTAGGGTTCCGCACGTGCGCATGATCAACGGCTCATGGTGAACCGGGTCAAGAATACGGGTTGAGCGGACCCGAATCCGGAAACGAAAGTGCATGGAAAATAGAGAAATAATATAAGGCTCGAAATGGTGGGGTGAGCATCTCCGGATATCCTATCCGAAGGTCCGGATATCCGGTTCGACAAATTTTAAAAAGCCTTATCCGAATCCGATCCGTGAACACCCGGATATCTGATAGTTTTATCCCGACGGATAGCCGATCAGAATATCCGTTCCGGATATCCTATCTGTTCCGATCCGGATATCTTATCCGATCCGGATATCCTATCCGATCCGGATATCCTATCCGATCCGGATATTCTATCTGGTCCGATCCGGATATCTTATCCGATCCGGATATCATATCTGGTCCGATCTGGATATCTTATCCGATCTGATCCGGACATTTATTCTTAGAATTTTCGGATATATCCGACCTGATCCGACTTTTCCCCTAAACCCTGATTTGTTTCCGATCCGATGATCCGGAAAATATGCCCGGATCGGATCGGGCTCGGATCACCAATTGTCGGATATCTTCGGATTCGAATTTTTCTGGATCGGACCTTCGGATTAACGGATCAGATTAGTCGGATCGGATATTTTGCACACCCTCCCCGAAATGGTATAACTAATTAGGCTACAATACTGAGTTGTCGGGATTAATGATTTAAAAATTGGCATTATGCTAATGATTAATGGGTTTAGCGTTGGATTTAAGTGATGTTTTGACCGTTGAACAAATCAAAGTTTTGTGTTGACCGAGGACGCATGTGAGGTATACACGTGTGCATTTGCTGGATGTTTGTGGGTGCCACGATTGATGCACATGATGTTAATAATATTTTTAACATAAACTTACATTAAATGTCATTCTATTTCAAAATCGCCCTGGTTACCCTCGTATCATACAAATATCAAAGATGATATAAAAATGTTATTATACATATGTGTGATGAATGACTTTTAGGATGCTTGTATGATATTTGTAATTGTATTTATATAATATAAATTGAGTGGCTTATGAGAATTGTTACTGATAACTATTATTATTATTATTATTATTATTATTATTATTATTATTATTATTATTATTATTTCGAAGGGAAAACAAATTACACGAAGTTGGATGAGAGCCGACTAACATCTTAAGCTCCACACCATTTTTTAATGGTAAAAACACTCATAGTTAAAATAAAACAAGTACTGTTATTATACCCGAAAAGCTCTTTAGCATATGTTCCCAATCTTTTAAGGAGAAGACTTTTAAGATGCTTCTATCAGGTAAATAGACTTCTTGGAAGAGCGGCGAACATAAATTTCGTTCATTTTACTATTTAGTTAAGTTTCAATTCTATATCAATTCATTTATAAATATGAACGATTTTTAAAAAAAAAATCCACTTATTTTGATCTCAAAAATTAAATAAACGGCTGGCATTAAAAAAGTAAACGGGTATTGAAAAATGAACAAATTTTTTTTATCACCTCCTCTATAGAAGGAACCTTCTCACCGAAACCGATATATATATATATAAAATCTTAAGTTTAAATAATATTAATGGGCTTGTTAATATTTTAATTCATGATTAATTGAATAAAGAAAAAACTAGCAGTATATATTTAGCAATTTTATTGATGAATTTTAATTGCATGTGAAGATCTATAATCACCTCAAAATTACCAATATAGATATACTCCCTCCGATTAAAAATAAGTGTCGTTTTAGCATTAAAAATTTAATCAAAATTATCTGTCGTTTTAAGTTTTTTAGGCCAATAAATGAACAATAATTATAAGAAATGTTCTTGAAAATTGGTGTAAATAATTAATTTTACTTCTAAAATCTTTCTTATTGGTTTAAAAGTAGGTTGAATATTAAATAAGTGATAAGATTTAAAAAAAAACTTTACAAAATCTATGTTATTTAATATTTTTCTTAAAAATTGTGTCAAATGCTAAAATGACAGTTAATTTTGATCGGAGGGAGTACCTCTTAAACAAGAAGCTAAGAAGATCTTATAAAAAATGAGCATTTTGACATAGAACATGCAAGTCATGTAACTATAAAAACATTTATCTAGGTTAGATAGAAACCTTGGATTATGCTTAAAATGTTTATAAATATCTTATTTGGTTATTTAAGAAGTTGATATTGAGAATATGAAAGAATTAATTAAAAAAAAAAGAAAAATAGAGGAATCCAATGATGAAGCAATTGAGGGATGTTGAATGTTGCTTTTGGGAAAGGCAAGAAAGAAGCAAAGCATGTGGGGTTGGGTTTGCTTATCTTGTTGCCCTAATGGGAAATGAAGGTCATGTGGGGTTTAGGGTTTCAGGTTTGGTAGAGAAACCAATTCAAACACCATCCCTATATATCATCATCATCATCTCAATCTCAATCTCAAGCCTTTAAGATTCTTGATTTGACTCTCAACTTGCCTTCATTTGTCCAATCAATATGTTTATTACTCTATTCTTCTACAATTGTAAATTTTTTTCTAGTGATTTTACATTATTAGTCTTGAAATATTGTAATGTCAAATAAGTTTATGAGGTTGAAAAAAATGTCCAAAAATCCTCAAATTTAATATTCTCATAATATTTTTTAGAAGAAATAGAGAATTGGTTATGTTATGAAGTACACAAAATATTTAGTTATATAAAAAAAATTCAGGGTGGAGGCGATGAAAAAGAATTTTAGAAATCTAAAAAAAAGATGGCATAAGTTGATTTTCGTATGGATTGTACTTCTAAGTTAAAGATAAAAAACCCAATTGTAATTCTCTCATATTTTATTAGTAAAGGCTTTAATAAATATTATAGTTTTTATGCTTAGACGTCTCAATAAATCATCGTCATCAAACACATCCTAAACAAAGTGGAGTTAATTTTTTTTTAAATAAAGTTTTTTTACATTATATATATTTTCATCATCTATCAATTCTCGTCATACTATCAAAATTTATAAATATAAGAACTAGGTTAATAATAATATCTTTAATTTACTATTAAAAATGTAAAATGTTTAGTACGTATTGCTATCAATTTTTTATTGACTAAAATATATTTCTATAGTAAATGATTGGGATATTTTCCCTATCACATTTAGAATTTCACGATATAATTATTTTCATTAATTATATCTAATTAATTATATATATATTTTTTAATACATATATAATATTTATACTTTCCTTTTAAAAAATGTATACTATTTTTATTTCTCACTCTCTTAATACTGAAAACTATATCATTTTGCATTTTACAAATTTAATCACAACGTAAATCACCTCTAATTTTATACATAGATATATTTTTGTTATTTTTGTAACATTCGATTTGAAGGACCTATTAACTTGTCTCTAGGCTTATTAAGTCGACGAATTTGTTTATTGTTAATTCATTTTGTGTGAGGTTTATTGAACTTATATATCGAAATTGAGCCTAATGTACATTTACGTTCGTATGACAGAACTATCATCTTATATATACTCATCGAATATCCATCATCACATATTATAGTAAAAGAGATGGAAATAGACACAGCATGGAAGAAATCATTAAGCTATGTTTGGGTTTATTGAAACCAAATCATGATGTGAAAACATGCTCGATCTCAAGTTGATTAGTATTATGAATAATCTTGTTAGTAAGAAATAATTACCTTAATTTGCTCATGCTTCATAAATATTATTGCTCACCAATAAGTGAAATAATCATTAAATCTAGTGATGATCGAGTGACTGAAATCCATTCAAATTATCATTGCACCAAAACGTATACTATAAGGGCCCGCTTGGTTTTAACTCCGGAATCGGAAACGGAATGGAAACGAATCTAGTCAATACGTATACCCTTGTTCATTAAAATTTTTTGGAATCATTCCCCGTGGTTTGTAGTAACTGAATGAGAGTTGATTACTTTTAATACCCTATTGGGTAACAAAATGTGAGGAAGCAATTGCATTTTTCATTAAATCATGGATTCATGGAGAATGATTCCATAAAATTTCATGAATATGGATATACATATGGACTAAATTCGTTTCCATTCCGTTTCCGTTTTTGGAGTTGGAGTCAAACGGGCCCTAAGTCTATCATTTTCTTTATAGATTAATTTATAAATAATGTATTCAACAACTTTCATATTGTAATTTTTTACCATTAAAAAACTTCAAAACCTTTAAACTATTTTTTTAAAATTACAAATAAAAACTTTAATGTATCACATTTAGTTATTAATAATATAAAAATAAATAAACTAATACTTAAACATAATAAAAAAATAAATAAATTTTCCTATCTTAAAAAGGTAAGTTCTTTTAAATAAAATCTAATGCATTTATAAACTTAACTTTATACTTATAGGTTATCATATGTACAAACATAGACCATTATTGAACTAAATATGTATATTAAATCTTGTTTTTTTAACATAAGCTGGACATCAATTGTAATTTTGTATAGTTTTTCTAAATTTGATAAGAATATTATTTGGGATAAAAAAAAAATGTGGGCACTTTTGAATTTTGGCCTCCACTCATTTCTATCCACTTCTAATAATTACTCTATCATCATCACTCATTGAATAAAGACACCTCACCACTTGCTTTTGAATGTGACCTCCAAACAACTATTCCTCTTCTTTCTTCCCATCTTATGTTTCACTTTTTTAAGATAAATCCTCCCAAATATTATGTATTTGCCAAACATATCCTAAATTTTCAATTAAATGCAATTTCTCTCCCATTTATTTTGTATAGATTGTCCAATCAATACCTAGAGTTCCAAAATTGTTAGCCCTAATTGTATGTATAAGTTCTTCTATGACTACTTAATACCTCAAAATAAAATAAACCCTAAAAATAAACGTATATTTTGGTATATAATACGATTCTCGAATAGGTATTGTCTAGAAATTTTTCTTACTGAATTTGAAGTCATTTGTTTATAAAATTCTTTTTTAAATACGAATATTAGAATGAGCCGTTCTCATTCATAAGCTCCAAAATCGATACCAGTTATACGTTAACATCGACCCCCATCTCAAATGCTACAATATAAATGTTCTCTTGACAGAATTTTAGAATTATATTTATGCATGTTTTGGTCTTATAATCATTATCATAAACGATAGTGAAAAACCTTATCTTGAAAATATCACTTGAAAAATATCGCTAGATGACGGGTTTATAGGAACTGAATTACCAAATTTTAGATATTTATTTATTTACGATAATTTTTTATCTCACTCAAGATATACATCAACAATATCTATTCAATCATTGAATTTGAATAAAATCTTACTAATTCAATTATCTTTGAATAAAGATATAATAATATAATAATTGAATGAAATATTGTAGAAGTAGCAAGGGCATTTTGGGAAAAACAAAAAAAGTACGTACACAAAGTTATTAAGGGTTTGTTTGGGTGATGGCAACATCGTGAAGGGGTCCAATATCACGTGCAAGTCACATGGGAGAGGAGCCTCGTACGGCCCCATCGCCAATTATTATTTATAATTGACCATCACCATGATCATCATCATCATGGAGATTCAAGACTTGTCGGACTTTTATTTTCTTTTTCTTTTTTATTAAATTTAAAAAGCTAAAGCCGGCACGTGGGGACAGCTAGCACGCACTCGTGGGGACAGCATGCACCTCAATCATCAACCCAACATATTGTCGGATTTTTCTCTCTCCACTCCCACCTTTTTCTCCACACACATATTATTTTATTATTATATTATAATATATTCACATAATAAAAAGTTACAAACTTTATCCTAAAAATGGTAAAATCATGAATCATTACATAGTTATCTTTTTATTATAAATAATCATCATACTATTATCATACTATTTTTTGCTAGATACTAGAAATTAAAATTTTTATTACAATCAAATGAATATTTATTAATTTTTTTAAAAAAAATATTATGTTTTTTTTATAAAAAAAAACGAAAAGCACTTAGAAATCACTATCTTCTAGAGGTTAGTCAATCCTAAAGCATCCTTGTGTATGAGAACATGAAGTTCGGGATCGTTAGAAAAAGGTGTGTTGGGGTTCGAAATTCTCAAATGGATCAATCGGTCAGCAACACAGTTGATTTCTATTAACACATGTCTGATCTGAACTTCCTCGAATAAGCGAAGATCAATTCTAACAGGGACAACACCAAAGTCCTTGAAGTGCATTGATAACACAGATTATAACCCTCAATTACCTTTAATCGTGTTTGATTATTTCTATAGGATTCTTTGAACTTCACCTAGAGTAATTCTAGGAGAACAAGACCCATCTTCTAGAGGTATTCCATTCTAAAGCATCCTTGCGGATGGGAACACGAAGTTTGGGATCGATAGAAAAGGGTGTGTTGGAGTTCGAAATTCCCAAATGGGTCAATCGGTCATTAACACAGTTGATTTCTCTGAACACATGTCTGACCTGGATTTCCTCAAAGAAGCGAAAATCCATTATAGCAGGGACAACACTAAAGTCCTTGAAGTGCATTGATAACACATAGATTATCACCCTCAATTTCGATCTTTTTGATATTTAGTCTAATTGATTTTTTAAGACCAGCTTTTAGAACGTAATCTTCTGCTTTGATTACCGAGTTAAAAAATATTATGTATTGTGGTTCACAAAGTGATGATAATATAAACTATATAAAAAGATTGAATATTGATTAAAGTAATAAGTTATTTAAAGGTCAAAATTGTTCCTCAAAGTTCTCAGGAGTTTGTCCCCATTTTATATAGGGCAATTATTAATAATCAAACTTGGCAATAAAGAAAGATTAAAATTTGTACTTGAGTTGTTTCTTGCACTCTTTATTTAAATATATTTCCATAAGCTTGACTCAAATTATGACTACTAATCATGTGTAATAATTAAGTCCCACGTCGATCATTATACATGGATTATTTTAATATTAAACTTTTAAACCCTTTTGAGCACAAAATAAAGCAAGATTTTGATGTCCCTGGAAAGGAGAATGACAGTATTAGACCTAATTATATCATTAATTTATAATAGTATCCCACTTGTCTCAAAATATTAATTGATGGACCGGCCTATGAATACTATTGAATAATTCATGTTTAAAGCTAAGATTATAAGCTAGTTATTATTGATTATCTTGGACCAAATTATTGTTCTTTTTGAGCATAAAGTTTTGAATTGTGAAAAATAATTGATTTGTAGTATTCAAAATCATGACTATTAGATCATAAAGCAAGATTGCATGTCAAACCTATAATCAAAGATAAAATTAAAATAGACAAAATGGACTTTCCTTAACAAAGTATAAACTAATACTCCTTTGATCATAATTAACTGTCATTTTAGCATTTGACACAATTTTTAAAAAAAATATTAAATAATATAGATTTTGTAAAGTTTTTCTAAATCTTATCAATTATTCAATATTCAATCTTCTTTTAAACCAACAAGAAAGATTTTAGAACTAAAATTAATCATTTACACCAATTTACAAGAACATTTCTTATAAATATTGTTCATTTATTTACCTAGAAAACTTAAAACGACAGATAATTGTGATCAAATTTCTAATATTAAAACGACACTTATTATTGATCGGAGGAAGTATCATATATAATCAATAAATTTTAACAGGATAAATGACGCAGAGGTTTAACATGTTTGTATGTACGTATTATAGTATTAAAACTCTTTTCTGGGTGTTTTTCAGAAGTGGGGGAAGTCATACCATGATGGCCTTTGTTGATGAGCGAGAGACAGTTAATTGCTTATTTGTCTTTCAAATAATATGAGATTCACCGAGCATAACTAAAAATACAGTCGTGGAACGATAAGTGACGAGACATGTAATCCCGAGTCACAAAAAATATTGGGTTGGAAAGAGCTTGAGCTATAAAGGAAGATTACTTGACTAGGAATGCGTTTCAGATAGATAGGTATTCTCAACCCAACTTGTTAGTGTGCTTCACCAAGGTGCAATAGAAACTATGCCAATGTATGTATTGTATAGTACAAATCAGGTTGGGCTATGGTGAGATAAATGAGATGTCGAATCATCCACCTATACTGCTCTAGTTGGTCAAGAAGCGGGTTGGTATCAATATTGAAAGTATGTTGCGGTTCAATTGGAAATAATGCAAGCCGGCAGCTCAAATAAACAGTATTTTTTTTTGAAAGGTTATAAGTAACTCCCGGTTCGATCGGCTTTTCCGCTCTATATCTGGAACGGGTAAAAATCGTGGCCTAATTTGGGGATACCCTCCCAATAACAATATAAACAATTTAAAAAAGGATGTCTTTAGTGTATTTCCTTTGATAAGAAATAGGTAAGAAGGCATATTGTATGTTTTCATGATTAGTGTTTAGAAGCATTTAGCCTTAATTTAGGCTTATAATTATACGACTTAGGTATCTATTGATTTCACCGTGACATATATTTGTCTATTGGATATCTACTTTTTTTTTTCTTTGTCTTGTAGGTGTAATTTCAAGTATCTATGACCTTCAAGTAATCAAAAGTCCAAAACGAGTCATTGAGTCTAAACCGGATCATTGTCGAAGCATTGAGAAACATATGATGAGGCTAAAGAACATTAACAATCGATGAGACACTTATAGATTCAAATTATGGATGTTTGGAAGTTTCATAGAATAGCACAATGTAACCAATGAAGACTTGTGGCCACAAGAAGGTCTAGATGACGTTTTTGCACACTTTTGGTATAATGAATCTATAGGATCCTCCATGATGAACTAGAAGACAGTAAAATACTAGTTGAAACGGTATTTCGAAGGGCCACAACTTTGTAGTTTATACAAGAAGGTCTACATGACGTTTTTGCACACTTTTGGTCGAGATGACGCTTTTACACACTTCTGGTCCGTTGATAGCACTCCAAATAACATCTTTTATCATAATCATCCTACTTCATTTTCTATCCTTTTGAGCTTAATAAACATATCATGTGGCATATTTTCTTTATGTTCCTATTTCGGTTATCTACTAGTTGGTTTATGTAATTGCATGCATCATTGACACTTGTAGAGCAAAAATGAGGCATCTAGTGTTGAATGTTCTGATACACACTAAGAGCTTCCTTGCGGTCATCGAAGTCAAAGATCATTGACGGAAATGACTGAAGTCCGAGAGTGAAGAGAAGAACATTGGACGAAGATTTAAATGTGCTCGATTGGCCCATGTCGCACAATGACCTGACCATCACTCCAGCCTTTGACCCTGAAATGGTCACTCGTTGTTGTTGAGATGATCTTGAAATAGTTTTGGACAAGGCCACACTTTTGGCCCACGAGGTCAGACGACGACCCATTACTCGATCGATCCACATCAACGTTAGTTTTTACTGCTTTGTTTCTATCTTAGCTTTAATCCGATCTTATCTTAGTAGAATAGGAGATCGAGTATATTTGATTCTATCTATATAAAAAATAGAATCCCAAGAGATCTAGGATTTTACCGGCCTTTTCAGACCCTATAAATAAGGCTTCTCAACCATTAGGTTAGATATCACATTTTTTATTTTCAACATTTTACGAAGCGTTTGGGTAAACTTTCCATGCCATGACATGTCGTATGACCCCTATACCCGTTGGACGACAACCACTACCTTCGATCAATAAAATACTTTGTTTTTTCATCTGAGGTATGTGTGACTAATCCCTCCTTTTCTAGGGTTTAGTGATGTAACAACCGGGATTTTAGACTCTAGTTGAGTCACCGCGGTCGCGTCCCGCGACCGCTGAGTGTTGCCTACCCATGACCACGCCCCGTTGCCGCGCTGCCGTAGTTGCGGCTGCTGTTTTGGCAGTCGCGGTTAAATAACAGAACGTGACTTTCGGTTTCGTAACCGCGGTTTTATTTCCTTTCTGAAATATATCTCGATATTTTCCTTCTTAGGATCCGTCTGCCTTTCCTCCAACCTTATCAAAAGCCCTAGATTTTGCCTACTTACTTCTTCTTCTTCTTCTCACGTACGTAACTTTCCTTCTTTCCATTTCCTCTCATTCCACAACATACGTTATTCTTCTCCACTTCCTCTCCATTCAAGCGATCGAGAGTTTCTTCTCTTTTTCGAGAACGCCAATAATCAACAAACAAGGAAACAACTTGTGGTGCCTCTTCTGGACAAACAACAAGCAACCCTTCTCCATCTTCTTCCTTTCTTAATCTTCAATCAAGATCTACTCTTTATTCTTCCTTCTTTCCTTCGTGTTATGCGTGTCGGTTTTTTTTTATCAAGGGAT
This sequence comes from Fagopyrum homotropicum, assembly GCA_033239125.1. NCBI lineage: Eukaryota > Viridiplantae > Streptophyta > Magnoliopsida > Caryophyllales > Polygonaceae > Fagopyrum > Fagopyrum homotropicum. Next base: position 3,627,750 of record BSWB01000001.1, on the reverse strand, counting down.
CTAATTGGTACCTCTAGACTAGAAGTAGACAACCAAGAGAGGGAATCACCATCCAAGGGAGTACGAGAGTCTTTCTGCACGTCGGCAAGCGCAACGACTGACGTTCTGGACTTCGCCCGCGATCGTGCATGCACATCGCCGCGGTCACGCGTGTCACATGTCACCGCAGTCACGCGTCCACCTCACCCCGATCACGCCTTCTCACCGCGGTTGCGCCTTTGTTCCTCCGTTGTCCCGGAAATTATCTAGAGGGTTCCTAAGTTCGAGCTCTCGAATTATGAATTGAATCTAGGTATGATATTCTTTTCTCATAGTTCCTTTTGGTTGGATTATGATTATATGCTATAGTTGACCTCCTTTTAGTTGTTAATCTTATGATGATCCTTATGGAATAGAAGTTGGAACCTCTAGTGATAGGATAGAGTGTTGATATTCATGCCTTGGTTTATAATAGGTTGTTGTGAGTTCTATTGCGGATCAATATTGTGTTTAGCTGGACTTAGCATATTAAAGGTAAGTCCTTTGGGATTACTTAGCGGCAATCTTTGTATTGCATGTTTACTAACGATAATTAAATTAGGACGACTTTGTTTATTTTCGGCCCAAGTGTATGTGTACCGGGTGGTGGAATCATCTGCTCAGCTCCGACGTGAGACTGAAAGGTTCTCCGTGACTAGCCCATACATGGTATACGGGGAGGTGAATCGAACCACTCATGATGGTATACGGGGAGGTGCATCTAACCACACTTGTTGGTACACGGGGACGGAGGCGAGAGCCGGGAGACTTCTCATGCTACAAACATAAGTTGAATTAGAAGTGAATGACCTATTTAAGATAGTAACTAAATTATGTGAGAGCATGCTATGAGTTTCTTTTCCACATTGTGTTGTGTGTTTGCCTTTGTTATTTCTTCTAATATGTAGGTTGTCATCTAATGGTTTATCCGGTATTGTAGATGCTTTGCAAGATAGGGTAGATGCCGAGTGATCCGGATGAAGTGGTCAGTCGAGGTTTCCGCACGATATAGGACGGGTGTGGGTTTATTGTTGTTCCAGTTCTTTTGATTAACATTAGTAGCTCATATTATGTCTTTGATGTAGTACTCGGCTGAGAGTCTTTTACTTTGATCATGATATTACATGTTTATTATCTGGATTTTACATTTTTATATTTGTGCCTTGTTGTAAGGTCCGGTGAAGTTGTTGTGAGGCTAGGGTCGGAACTCATTTTGAGGTCCTAACCTGTAGCGCCATGAGTATGAGATTTGGGATACTAAGTGAGCCCGACATGCTTAATATATGATATTTGATTGTTTCTATATATTTCTTGTATGTCTTTGTGTTATGGTAATATCATTTATAATATATGTTCTATAAAGGGTGACCTTGACTCAAAATGACAATGGAGTGCTCACACCTCAATCCTCCGTTCGATGTGATGAATCGGCAGTGTCTTGGGTATGACAATTAAGGTGTCAACATCGATGTACCACAAACAATGAGGTAACCACAAAATGACAATCGACGAAGTTGTGTTTTTACATAAATCTAGCATATTTGTGACATTGTGGAATTGCCTCTTGAGATCTATTATGTGCATGTTGTGATGATTCAGGTTGTGAAATGCTTTAACTTTATTGATATCTATTGTTTGGATCTTATCATCCTCCAATCCGATTTTGAACGATCTACTCATCCAACCTTTATCTCTCTTCTCTATCTTTACTTATAAACTGTTTTACGAGCGAATCGGGTGATTTTCTCAAGAGACTTCGGACGACCTACCCTATCTCAGTCTAGCGTTTTACTCAAACTCTCTCAAGTCAATATCTTACCGTCCTCTGGTGGTTTGAACCATTTCTAACCCGGTCGACCTCCTACCCGTCGTACGACCTTCTTTGATGTCCTTGATTTCTATCTTCTTCCAATGATCCTCCATACATGTATACATTTCCTTTACTTATTTGCTTGGTCTTGGTTTGTTAACTAATTCGTCAAATCGAGACATTGTCTTCTCTGTATTCGATTCTATCTCACTGTAGTACAACGAAAAGCTGTTTAAATATGAAATAATTAATCAACTTGCACAAATAATTATGCATTAATTATGTATAACCACTCATTGTAATCAACTAAATTCAGCATTGTTTGAATTGGAGATGGATTTACTTTGACCGAAAAGGTATGTAGTTTTTTTTTTTTTTTTTTTTTGTAAATTAGTGGTTGGATGCCCATGTTTTATTGTAAAAAAAACAATTTTAATAATAAGGTATTTTTTAATTGATTTATATTTAAAATTTAATGAAATAATGTGTGAATAATTGACATCTTTCGTGATAAATTATTATCTTATATTTTTAGTAATTGGTGTCTTTTTGTGCTCACATTAAAAAGTTACATATATTCTTTAAACAATAACCTTTTTATTTGTTGAGTAACTGCATTATGTTTTTATATATAATAAAAATATTTTTAAAAAAAATATTGGACAAACCAATGCAAAAAAATGGAAAAAATATCTATCAAGTTGTGATTAATAAAATAGATAAAAATTCAATATATAAAGTCTTTTCAAATTTACTCTTTTATTTTAAATTGTTAAAAATAGTATATTAAGACTAAAGAGAAATTACTAGAATTATTTTAGATTTTATAAAATTAAGTTATTCGCTCAAAGGATGATTAATAAATATCCTTGTAGTTTTCTTTGTAAAAAAAATAAACACTACTTAATGGTTTTCAATATTTGAAATTTGATTCACAATATTTGACAATATAAGTGTTGTGAATACTTAAACTTTCTACAAATATATTCTTATCTACCTTTTTATTTATTTTTTATATTTTCAAAATATTATTTCCTCTATTTCAATACTACTCTCACTACATCACCATTGTTTTTATATAATTTTTAAATTATAATACATCAGGAAATATTATACCATCTATTTTTTTTAATTATATTCATAACATCATTTACATAATTTTGTATTTTTGCAGCATATATCCTTGCAAATTACAAACATAATTTTGTTCATTTTCATACAAGATTTTGTCAGGTGGAATGAATAGCTAAATAAAATAAAATAGAATAAAATTAGACAAATAGAGAATAAATAGAGTTGGAAGATTCTAGATGATGGTGATCCATTGCTCAACTTGCATCTAGTGGCCATGTTCACCTTAAAGAATCTTGCTGTTTAAGAATATGTTGTACTTCATGTCCAATTAATCTCCTTAACTAAGTTTTAATTAATGGGTGGTATTATATTAATTAGCTATTGTATGAGTGTGCTTCACATTTTTTTTCCAAGTTTAAGCCATAATTTTGAAAGGAGCAATTCTACAAAACAAACTAAATATTTAAAACTTTTTGTGAAATCCCTTTTATGTTTGTATCTTGCACTTTGTGAGCAATATCTAATCAAGACTTAGAAAATATCAAGAAAGAGTTCAAAATGTATCTCTTATATGGAGTAATAAATAGATTTGTTTGATAGGAAATGACCCGACGATGAAATCGGAGGAGAGAAGATGTATAAACTGGATCGAATTTGTAAATAACCGAGTGACGAGACTCTTAATAAATATATCTGATTAATGATGCGTAAATGAAACATGTAAGGATACATACTTTGCTTCTGCACTAGAACAAGACGACGTGGCTTGTTTTTTGAATAATAAAAGAGAATGTTGTCTCCAAGATAAACACATTCCTGAAGCTAACGACGAGTGTCTAGACAACCAACCCATATTAACATCTGAATAGGTAGTTGTGGAGAGTTAAGGAGACTGTGTGATAGTGAGGCCAAGAGAAATTATATCCTCGATATGCTATAAAATGTGTTTTAATGTCTACACATGGTGTTTCCCGTGATCATGCATGAAAAGGCAACTTGTTGCACGTCATAATAAAAGTCTAGTTTAGTGAATTTCGAGGGCATTTTTAAGTTGATGGAAAACAAGTTGGTTTTGAATCTCGTAGAAGAGACGCCCAAAAAATAACTCAAGCTCTCAAGGTAGGTATTGCAAACTCAGAAAAGTATAGACCACATAATTCCATTGAGAAGGGAAACATAGAAGGCAATGAGCACAAATAAAACTGCAAACCGATCAAGTCCATAAGTCACGATGAATAATAAGAAAAATAACGTAAGTACTAGACCTAGAAGAAAAAATAACAACGTCAGTACTTTAATTCCCAATTGATAAGAAGAGAAAACATAGAGACTGATGCACTTTCGGAAATGAGAAGTGGTTGACATAGACTATGTAAAGCTTTGGAAATCAATCGACCTAGACGAGCAGAACAACAAGAGGATTCGGCCACGACATGTGTAGACGGTCTGATTTTATTTGATCTTTAGTGAAGAAGGTAACCTTATTATAAGTATTAATAGGCTCATTATTAAAAATAATTATAGTTATGAAGAACCAGATTCTCTACCAGATAGTTCCAAAACATGTGAATTTGTTAAGTTCAATTTTAATTTTTAATTCATGTAGGATATCGTGAGTTTTTTTTATTGTTGTAGTTAATATTGTTCATTTCAGTTAGACTATCCTAGTCGATTTTAGCAATATTTGTTTACTAAAAGGACAATTAAAAAGCAAGTGACACATGTCCACGAGATAGTGGTTACATTGTTTGCAGTGCCTGGTTACGACAATTCTTCTTTATTCAAGTTTGACTTTTGTTAGAATTTCATTTTGTGAAAATTTCAAATTAAAGTTTTTTTTTATTTTAAGTAGGGTATCAATAGACTTGTTCATATCCCTGCTCGGGCATTATAAAATATTGAGCCCGTTTAGCTGGGCCTGAAATGTATTATAAAATATTGAGCCCGTTTATCCGGCCCGACCGGGCTCGCGGGTACCCTTTTCGATTTTTAATAAAATATATTATATTTAAGATATTTTATGTAAAATATATTAAATTTATTATAATTGAAATACATATTTTATTTTATTACTTAATATTTATAATAATTATACTATAATAAATTTATTTATTTTATTTATCGGGCTGATGGGCCGGACTTTTCGGCTCGTTCGGGCCTATGACCTTGTCCGGATTCGACCCGACAAGGCTTGTTTTCATGTCCATACCCGCCCGTTTTCCAGGTCGGACGGGCAGCCCAGAATTAAACAGGTCTAAGTATCAAGTTTTCATATCCTATCACACTCATTGTTTGGGAAAATGCTCATACGCTCCTCAATTATCTCCGAAGTAGATTTTTTTAGTGAGCCATCCATTTTTGCTACATTTAAAATATAATATATCCAGTATATCATTTTTTAAGATGATTGTTTCCTTAATCCCCATAATATCCTAGTTGATGAAATTTTATATATAAAAAAAGGTGATTTTTTTTTTGTTAGGTCTAAAGTTTTTTGGTGAAAATAATATCCTTTAAGCCTAATTTCGTATTCTTCTACCTTAATTTGTCAATTTTGATAAATTTACCATGAAAATCGACACAAAAATTTATTAATAATCAAACAACCGTTAGATTTTGCAATAAATTGTCATAATTTACTAAAATTGAAAAAAGGAAAGAAAAATAATAATATTCAAATAGCTAAAGTAGAGTTCTTTAATGCTGACACGACACTCCCAAATTCAATTAATTCAAAATAGAGTTCTCCCAAATAAATCTAAAAAACTTTTTTTTAAATTATCAAATTATAATTATTTATAACAACTAGAATAATATCAACTGAATTTAAATAAATCATCCATTTTTTTTACAAGCATAACAAATCAAAGTTTTGTTTTTTTGAAAGATTTTTATTTTTTTTTAATTTATTTTTGAAGGATTATAAGCACAATCTATTTACGTTAAATATTTTTAGGAATTTTGCTATCCCACGTCTATTATCAAGTATGACTCATAGTTTGATAACTTGTATAAATAGAGGGTTTGAAGAATACAAAAAATCATTCATTTTTTGGCCTTTTGACTAATTTGAGTATAATTTTATTCATAACGGGTTAGTATCTGTTTTGAGGGTCGTTGGCCTACGACTTTGTTGGTCGTTGACCTAATGTTTTGTGAGTTGCTAAATATTTTCAATTTCAAATCGATTATCAAGTAACACTGATAGTTTGATAAATTGTATAAATAGAGGGTTTGAAGATTATAACAAATCATACATTTCTTAAATTTTGGCTAAGTTGAAGTATAACTTTTATTCATAACAGATTAATATTTGCTTTGCGGGTCGTTGACCTACTGATTTGTGGGTCGTTGACCTAATGTTTTGTCGGTTGCTAAATATTTTCAATTCCACGTCGATTATCAAGTAAGATTGACTAGCTAAATATTTTCAATCCCACATTGATTATCAACTAATGATGATAGTTTGATAATTTGTATAAATAGAGGGTTTGAAGATTAAATAAATCATATATTTCTTGCCTTTTGTCTAAGTTGAAATATAATTTTTATTCATAACTTTTATAAATAGAGGGTTTGAACAAACAAATCATACATTTCTTGAACGTTGAGTATGTAATTGGCTATGAGTCAGCCAAAGTATTATCTTTATATTATACATTCAACAATTATATGGTAATTAATATTCGATGTATATTTACGTATATTATCAATGTACTCAAAATTAATATATATTTTTCAAATACCCGTACAAGTCACGAGTCTAAAATAGTGTTAAATGAAACCATTTTTTTAGCATTGGATGTCAACCGGTTAAAACTGAACGGGTGAGACGTCCCGGCATGAAAGGAGACAAGATGACACGCACGATTGGAGTGAGAGTGTAAGCTAACCCCATTGCATGGGAAGTCATACGTGTCAAGTCTCAGCACGTGACCTGGATGAGAGGAAGGTGGGACCACCCACATCATCCCACGTGAAGTCCACCCTCCTATGTCTGTGGTCCAAGCAATTTGCCCAATCATTGTAACATTGTAGGCATGTATCTACATTTAACTTGGTTAAACTTTTATATGACAAAATATCTTAATATAAGGATTTTGGGCCCACCGAATCAATCCCTTCGCAGACTATTGAACGCATTGTTCGTTCCTATGTACCACCACGCATGACTTTATTATGCATTTCACTGCCCTTTCAAATTTCAACTTTGCTTCAACTATTCCATATCCTAATTTTATAATATATTCCAAAGCACCCGAGTCGTATTCGTATCGTAACCGAGTCGAAAATCTGAATTTTAAAGCATGCAACCGATGAAGTTTATATTAAATTTAGGCTTAGTAAAGGAGAAAATTATTCGTTCGTACCTAAATTTGCTATTAAATTATCTTTTATAATCCGACGGCTCTAATACGTGGAGGGGATGCACCTAAAGTGAACTTTACACACAAACATTCGGATTTCATCCTAAAAACTATTGGCAATAGGAGGAGTATTGTCATATTGTCGATGTGGGACAATACTCCATACATCTTAACACTCCCCTCAAGTGCAACTATTTTGGACTAGTTGCACTTGTCACAAAGCCTTAAGGCCGGCTTTGCCAAGCGGGCAGAAAACATACTCGCTAACCACAACCCAAACACAGGATTACGAGACCCGCATGAACCTTAACTCTGATACCATATTAAATTATCTTTTATAATCCGGCGGACTAATACGTGGAGGGAATGCATATAAAGTGAACCTTACACATAAGCATTCGGGATCCATCATAAAACCAATTGACAATAGGAGGAGTAACCCTAGCTCTTATATGTTAGGTTCGGGTATTATCATATTGTCGATGTCGGACAATACTCCACACATCTTAACCTGCAAATATGTCTCAAATTGAAGTTAGGTACTTGAAATTGGACAATTAAAGTTGAGTGGTTGAAGTTGGGTAATAACTGACTACTCAAATTCAATTAGTTCATATCGTAATAGGATGAGAATGTAATCTTGCTAGTTAGGGTTCGGAACCCACAAACTACCAAATTTGTAATTTGAATTTGAGTAGATTGGGTGAAAAAAAATTATCTTATTCGATACTTCTGTTGACAAAACGAACTCATTTACCCATCTCACCCAAGTTAAATTTAGCCTACTTGAAAGTCTTGAAATTTCAATTTTGGATTTGTCCTTGTTTAGTTGTACTCGTTGACGGCGTGTGAAGATGATCGATACAAATCACACATCAATTACATAACCACTAAAAATCTCGTGTATAAGGTAAATGAGTTACTATATCTGGTTTTAATTGTTGGGCTTATAACACACGTGTGCTCGTTTTGAAGTCCGGTTTGTTATAAATTAGTTCATGTCTATACGAACACGCATGCAAATTAGACATAAACCCAACATATAAGCTCAATTTCATCTCTAACTTAAGTTGTGAGAGATTTATTATCTCTAACAATTGGTCCCCACGACCCAGTTTAGTCTCTCGAACTTTCACCACAAACAATTTTACCCGATCCAAAAAATGTACATGACTTGATTTAAAACCGGATCGAATGGGTTCAATCGGGATCCGTTTCGGAACAATAAACCATTATAATTTCCTCCATTGAGGTTGAATCTTATGAGTTGGAAGCTTCTCATGCAATAAATCAAGATTGACAATCAATGAAGCAAGAGGTAGAAGAAGAAGAAAATATGAAAATGATTATGTGGTGGTGGGTGATGATAAGGGATGATGATAAGTCACTTTCATTAAATAGGGGGCAAAGTGTACATACAAATAAATATATCAACACCAATCTGCATATATTTATTATTTACAGCCCCCTCTGAAACCTGGGTTCAACACTTTGGTCCCCAATCTTATTTCCCTTTCAATCTTTTACACTATCATTAAGCCTTTGTCCCCATATGCCATAATTCCAAGGGTAAACATATGATAGTAACTAGTAACAAAAATCATTGCTTATTATGCCCTTTTTTGGTAATATACTCTAATATATAAAGATATTTGGTTACACCCTCACCTACTCGAGTTTTACCCGAACTCTAGAGCGTTTTTTTTTCTTTAATATTGTTGGAGATAATAAGTTCCCATATCAAAAATTGTGAATATTTCGAGCCTATTATATAAGTGTCAATCAGTCTTGTAACTTCCGTAAAATCGTCAACCTGTATCATTTGAACGGGGATTTGTGATTGACTTATAAGGATGGTTGCTACCCATGTCAACAAGAATTCTTCTTTTCCAGTGGTAGAATGAGCACAAATAACTCTGGAGTTAAAATTTCAAGATGAGTGACCTCCTGAGAAGTTTCTGTGCGAGCATGGTTGGCATGAGGACAACGTCCCTAACACCTCGGGTCGTACATGTTTATACCCTAGTTGAACTTGTTCTCACATCGAAAGTTCTGGACAATCTGAATCTAGTATATAAGATTCATTTTAGGATGAAATCTTGTTATATATCTACCTTTTATATCCGTTAAGAGCTCTATTTTTATAGCGATGGGTCCGGTTGATGATAGGTGTTACCCGAAAAATGTAAGTTATTTTGTATGATGCCTCATTATAATTTGACTACACGGGACATTTATCTTTTATGAAGCACGTGAAAGGGACGCGCACTACATTGAGTGGTGAGTAGTGGCGTGTCAAAAAATAGTGCAATTTTTTTCATGTTAAAAAGACTTAGAAAGCGACTTTTTAAATTATTGCAAATTAATATTACAAATTTTCCCCTCTACCATTTTTACCATGTTATGCATTATTTTTAATCAAATATTTTCACAATTTAGTTGTGTAAATTAAATTCATTCAAAAATGTGTGTATTAATGTAAAATATAATTGGGCAATTTTGATAATTAGGCCTTTTTGAAAAACTAGAGTAGTAACTAGGCTTTTTAATGTTTTAATTAAGTAAATGTACCCCAACCTTTTGTATATATTTTCAAACTTTACACACTCTTATCTCAAGGGGTACATTTACTAAACACAAAACTAGAAAAAGCCTAGTAAACCAAATTGTTTCAATATAATTTAGGTCAGTGAAGTTGTTATTTTTAGATTAATTTAAATTAATAATTTATAAATTTAAAGAATTTAATTGTACACTTGATATGTCATACACACAACATAAATTAATCTTGCTTTAATATTTATAGTCCATTGCATGTTCCTAAATATATTAAAAATATAAGTTTGCTGTGTCACGTGACGTAACCTCACTTACACATCATAAGAAGTTTATATTTTTTCAAATTTCATTTTTTTTAAATTGTGTTTTTATATTCATGAATTGATCAATAAATTTAAATATTAATTTTACTTAATTTTATCATTCAATTCGAAATTATGAAAATCGTAGTTAAAAGTAAAATATTACTTTGTTAAAAAATTATTACTAAACTCATGAACCTATAATTAAAATAATTAAAAAAAATTTATATTCAAGAATAAATTTTAATCTTTTTTAAATGTTATCTTTTCTAAATAATATTTTTTAAGACCCAGATAATTAAATATTTACTCAAAAAATTTCCTTAACTTTTACTTAACTAAGTAATTTCAAATATTAAATTTCCTTTATTTTTATTAAAGATAATATTATCTATACGTTTTAACTAAGCAATTTCACATATTACATATTCTTAATTTTTATTTCAATATCTAAGTTATGTAAATCATAGTTAAATATTATTTTATGTTTGTTAAAAAATACTCTTAAATTCAGGACTCATACTGAAATGATAAGTTTAAGAAATTTATATATTTTCAAAATATTTTTTTCCAAGTAATGAGTTTTAATACATATTACTATAATTTTTGGATTTCATCAATAAATTTACATTCTTTTAATTAAATTTAATATATTTATATATTAATTAGAAGGAAAGGAAAAGATGGTATTGGTCGATAATGTCATCTTCAATATTATTATCCAAAATACGTAAAATTTGAATAAGTTAAGTATTGAATGGACATTTACCAACCTCGAGTAAACAATATAAAGTATATTTTAATATTTATACTCAAAATTTCACAAAAATAATGATATAATAAGAAATAATGAAACTCAATTCACATGGTATGATGGGCTATGAACAAAGTTGAAACAAAATGATGTACATGTGAATAAGCATGATGATGATGTTAGTGTTAGCAATGTCAAATCACCAATCATGTCCGTCCAATTCACTCATGATTTGATGCTCCTAAAGCTACAGTCTTTATTGCCTCTTCTTTGTTAAATTCCATTTACCGTATTATAATTTTGAACAAGTTTTACTTACTTCTATTTAGGGCCCGTTTGGTTCTAACTCCGAAATCGTAAACGGAATTGAAACAAATATAGTCCATATGTATACCCTTATTTATGAAAGTTTTTTGAATCATTCCATGTGGTTTGAAGTAATTGGAGTAGAGTTTGATTACTTTTGATACCCTGTAGGGTAACAAAATGTGGACAAACAAGTACATTTTGCATTATACCATAAGGAATGATTCCATAAAATTTCATGAATAATGATATACATATGGATTAAATTCGTTTACATTTCGTTTTCGGAGTTGAAACCAAACGGGCCCTTAGAGTTTTTCTGAATAAAAAAACTATCTTTATATTCTTATTATTTTAACAAATTCTTATTATTTTTTTAAAAATCACCTTGTAGATGGTGTTTTACTAAATTTAACTATATTAGATGATTCAAATGTTTTTGGTTATTTAAAGAAAATATTAATTACACCAATAATAAGAGTTTTAAAACATTGTAATATAATAATATGTTCAATAGTTTTTATAATAAAGTGTTGTTTTACTTTCAAACAAATTCTTTCATAAACAATTAACAACTAATCATATTATAAAGATTAATTTTTTAAAAAAAGTATTCACAAAATATAATAATAAAAAATATTTTGAAAATAATAGAAAAAAATATAATATTTAATAGAACTAAGATATTTTGGTCGAATAATTTAATAATTTAATATAAAAAGATTGTGTTCAATTCCAAAATTTCTACTATATAAATTACTTAAAAAGTTTTTGTAAAAGATGATTTTTTTTTTTTTTTTAAAAAAACACATTTTAAGAAGGTTTTTATTAACCATGAACAGGAAATATTGAAATGAAAATATTTTATTTAAAATTCAAATATTTAATTAAAGGTTGATTCAACATGACTCAACTCAACTCAATTTGGTTTTCAAACTAAATAATTGAATTTGATATAGTTTGTTTATTTGTAGTCATTGTAGTCGAAACAATAACAACTCGACTCAACCATTCATATCACAAACTTCACTTAAAACAATGTTATAAATAAAATAAACATTTTGATATTATTTCATATTAAGTATTATTTATGTCAAAATAGGAAACCTTTTATTTATGGTACGTTTTTCTCGTTATTAAATAAATGTCGTGCGATAAAATATGACATGAGATAATTACGACAAAAAATGACATACGCTAACTCTAGCTCCTAGTAATAACAACTCACCGCTTTTGAGTGATTCATGGGTGCTTCGAATCACATAAAACAATAAAACTTATTTTGGGTTTTGAAAAGACTACATCCAAACCTTGTAAGTATATCTATAGTTATAAGGGTTTCGATTTTTCCGGTGTCACTCGTTAAAAAGTTGTCAAGATTCACAAAGTTCCTAGTGGATTCCGTACAACCTATGTTCGTGGATTCATAAAGCTATCATCCATTATTGTGTAGTTAACAATAGTTTTTAATTGTAACGGTTTCAGCAATAACTATCCCGCCATATCTTCAGCAATAAAATTCTCCTATTTTGCGGAGATAAATAATAACAACAAGGGATACACCAACAACACACGTTTGAAGCTTCTCAACCTCCAAATAGGAATGAAAAATTATCAATATCATCATCAACACATTTTCAAACTTCTCAAACTCCAACATGCCGCAAAACCATCAATTTCGTCATCAAGTTACTCAAATTATTATGGTTTCCGTGGGCTTTGGCTCCCTTGTCTACGCATTGACTGTTTCATTGCAACAAATTCCGGAGAACCGTCAGTATCAAACCGTGTGGGAAGTTTCTGTATCGTAACGCCATATTGTTATTTCACACTTTCTTAATGTATATTTAAGGAACCGATTTAAATGACATAACCACCATTCTCACTATCTATATGTATATATTTTCTAAATTTTGACTTTTAAAATAAAATTAAAATGGAGAATTAGAGCCGAAAAAAAGAAAACTCATAAAACAATCTTGATACATCACAATCTTCAATAAAAAAAGGATCAATTTTTAAAAATCAATACGAAAATAATCCTAATCCCATATTAATGTCTTTATTTACTATTTTTACTAATATATTGTAAAAAAAACATTACAAAAACAAGATTTAATTTCATTGTCAAGAATACAAACAAAACTAATAAAATAAAAGACTCCATTTTTTCCCCAATTTATCAAATTACACATCTCCTGTAATTAGTAATCTAATTTCCCGACTAAGAAACTTGTTCATCCCATATGAAAAAGATATTTCTTTGAAACCTTTATGGCTCGTTTGAAACCGGTAGGAATTATTTTCGGTAACGGAATGATTCCGAATCAATAAAAAAACTACGTTTGGTTAGATGTCTTTTAACACATGAAAGTAATTCCATCGTTACCATTTCATTTCCTTACCCTTATCCGATTTCATTCCGTTTCCATTCCACCGCTCCAACCAAACGAACACTTAATGTTTAGTCATTAAAATCAAAAGAAAATAAATGTTTAGTCAAAGTAGCATTCAAATAAAAGTCATAAATACAGGAGACTAAATAATTAAGGAGATAATTAATGTTCAACAAATCCCTTAGCTTCATCAGCAAGACAAACCCCAATTACTTTTTTCTTAACAAAATATTAAAATAATTAAAAAAAAGTAAATCTTTTACCTTTTTCTTTTATTTTTCTGATAAAATTAAAAGGAAACTCTTTTACAGTTGAACACCTCAAAAGAAACCTCCCTTAAAGCTCTTTTTAATGTCTTTCACATTCATTTTCCTTTTTCTTTTTTTTTTCTTTATTACAGTCAACGGTCAGCGTGCAATAGATGATCCCATACTTTAACCTCACCCTCCACCCATGCACTTAACCATGGTTAGTTTTCTTCAAATCCTAACCTCGTGTACAGAATCGAAAAAAGGCATGTAATATTATTCTTTTAATTTCCAATAAAAATAATTGAAATATATAAAAATAAAAAGGATTATTTTATTATTATCTGACAGAAAGTCATGATTGAGTTGTTTACCTCCCTATTCCCCTGTTTCTATATAACCAACCTCAATCTTCATCTTCTTCGCTCCCATCCAAACCCTTCATCTCTCTCTCTCTTCATTTTACAGTTCTCGAGGGAGACTTCTGAGAGAAGCTTCATCTGATATGATGGTGGAGAAAGAAGATCTAGGTTTGAGTTTGAGCTTGAGTTGCAATAGTAATCATCATCTTGTTCAACAGAATCGATCTCCATTTCAGTTGAATCTCATGACTTCTTCTCTGTTTGGTGGCTCTTCTTCAACAACAACCTGTTCGTCTTCTCTTCCTTTCGCTTCCGCGAAGAATATCCAGAAGAAAGCTTCATGGCTGGAGTCATTTCCTGGTAAGGTTTCGTACACTTGCATGTATTTCGGATTTCTCAGATCTGGCTATTTTTTGGGGGAAAGTATTAATCGAGATTTTCGTGGATTTGATTTTGTTTTACAGATCGGGCGTCAGAGGTGGCTTGTAGAGTGGGAGGAGGAATCGGAACCACTACGGTCGATCCGAGGTCGTTTCTGAGAGGGATCGATGTGAACAGACTTCCGGCGAACGGAGGTGAGGAGGAAGAAGCTGGAGTATCGTCGCCGAACAGTACGATCTCGTCTGTGAGTGGAAAGAGGAGTGAGAGAGAAATAACAATCATCGGAGGTGCAACCGCGAGCGCCGGAGACGATCAAGAGAGAATCAGCGATGATGAAGACGGTGATACATCGAGGAAGAAGCTCCGACTATCGAAAGACCAATCGGCTGTTCTAGAAGATAGCTTCAAAGAACACAACACTCTGAATCCCGTATGCAATACGCCTTCTCTGATCTTGTAAATCCAAGCTTTTACTAGGGGTATTTAAGTCTTTTTTACTGACACGCCTTTATTGTGTTGTAACAGAAGCAAAAGTTGGCTCTGGCGAAACGGCTCGGCCTGCGTCCCCGTCAGGTGGAGGTCTGGTTTCAGAACCGTAGGGCAAGGTCAGTAATATTATTCATTATTCCATTTATACCCTTATGTGTCAGTCGTATTTACGGTTTCGATTTTTGAATCAACAGAACAAAGCTGAAGCAAACAGAGGTTGATTGTGAGTTTTTAAAGAGATGCTGTGAACAGTTAACAGAAGACAATCGGAGATTGCAGAAGGAGGTTCAAGAGCTCCGGCAACTGAAGCTTTCGCCGCAGTTCTACATGCAAATGACTCCACCGACTACTCTCACCATGTGTCCCTCCTGCGAGCGGGTTGCAGCTCCACCGTCTTCGTCTTCCGCCGCTCCAACCACTCCCGCTCACCGTGGCTTGCCGATGAACCCGTGGGGAGTTGCGGCTCCGGTACCAATCCGGCGATAGTGGCTTTTTAGGGTTTTACAAAAAATAGGGGTTCTTTTTTATAATTTTAGTATTTGGTGTGACGATGAGGGTAGTTTGGGGAAAAGAGAGTAATTTTTTTTTTGTCTTGTGAGAGATTGCTGTTCTCTTGCTAGGTTTTTCTCTCTTTTGTTTTTCCATCCAAAGGTTTTATTTTCTCTTTAATGCCCTTTGTTAGTTGGGAGAAAGTTAAAAGTTTTTGTCCTTGGAAGAAGGGTAAAAGTGGAAGGCAAAAAGTAATGGTTGTAATTGTAAATTTGGCTAGTTCAAAAGTTGCTATCAATTAAATTCATTACATTCATGTTCTTGATTATTGCTCCATCTTAATACTTTACATTTAGGACCTCTTTGGATTTAACTCCGGAATCGGAAACGTAATGAAAACGAATCTAGCTTACACGTATACATTAGTGGTTAAAATTGGAGTAAAGTTTGATTAATTTTGATACCCTATAGGGTAACAAAATGTGGGGAAATAAGTGCATTTAACCAAAGGATTGATTTCATAAAATTTCATAAAATTTCATGAATAAGGATACATATATGAACTAAATTCGTTATAATCAAACGGCCCTTAAAACTTAAAATTTTGATTCGTAATATTAGCATTAATAGTTTTATTAAGACTTAAATTTATCCCTTGTGAATATTTGCATGGAAATGAAACTTTTACTTTTAATGGATAAAGATTGTTACTTTATCAACTGTAATTGGGTAAAGTTACGAGGAAGAAAACCCTTTATTGCTAGTTAATTTTTTTTAGTAAAAAAAAAAAGCTTTGGATGCTTTGCAGTGCTTAAAATTAACGCCAGTTAAGAGAATCCACAGGCAGATTTATCATATCAATCAAAGACTGTCAAAATTATTCTCAGATTTGTCATCCATTCAAAGTGTTATTGAAACTCGTCCGATTCGATTGATCAATATACAGTAACATTTGAACCGGATAATTTAAGTTACCATTATTTTTGGTATGTATGGTTATGTGAAGAAGGTTCCGATTTGAGTTTACTTAACAGCCAATTCATATATTAAGCCCAATTAAGATATGCAGTTAGTTGGGCCCAATGTGATCCAGTAACGGCCCAATTGATCCAGCAGGAGCCCAATGCTTCAAAATAATACTAACAAAGTCGACTATGACACATTTTAAAACGAGGTGAACATGAACATACCAAAGCTCCAATGTAACTAAGTCATTGCTCAAAATCTATGTCATTCTTGCTTCGTTGATGATTTGCATTATCTCCTCGACGCTCTGGTAGTTTGTCGCCTCGTCTTCCGCCACATATCCTGGTAAGCTCTTTAGGAACCAAGGATGGCTTATGATCTCTTCTATAGTGATTCTCTACACGTAAAGATTCAAGTGGTAATCAATGCAAATAACCATGACATACATTTATCAACTAGTATAACTCGAGAATGATGATATATTACCTCTAAAGGATTTGTGACAAAGATACGAGAAAGAATATGCCTACAATCTTCTGATACATGTACATCATCCGGTATTGAGTATTGGGCGCTCATTATTCTCTATCAATGTCAACTCATTATAGCTAACTAGCAAGCGTTACAATTCCAACACATAAGTATGGTCATGCGCTAGAAACATACCATGATTTCTTTGCGGAAATCTCTATTGTTCTCAGCATGATCCTCAAATGGGTAGGCTCCAACCAACATTACATATAGAGTCACGCCACATGACCAAACATCAGCAATCTACATTCAAAATCCACATTGAAAATCCGCAAATTAAAGATCAAATCTTTATGGAAAAGGACGGCTCTTTAGTTATCAGTGTAGTTTCATTCTAAAATCAATTGATACCTTTCTATCATATTCTTTATGAGAAAGGACTTCAGGTGCAATGTAGGCTGGAGTTCTGACTTTTGACCTCGGTTGTAAGGGTAGTAAATTGGACTACGACAAATTAGGATTAATCACATTTGTCAAAAGTGAGAAGTATCGTATCTATTTCTCTCTTGATTGCATTATAATCTTAACAGGGATCGTATAAAAGCTCAATGCTATAAGTGGTACCTGTGAGTAACCGAAGTCGCAAATCTTAAGATGCGGATAGGGGAGGCTTACATCTAGGTAAGTGTTCTCTAGCTTTAGATCTTTGTGACAGATTTTCTGTAGTAACATAAAAGATTCTATAAAGTTGATAAAGGGAAAAGTGCTGAGGAAAATGAACAACATTTTACCATGGAATGACAGTAAGTAACTCCTGATATCAGCTGTTGAAACAATGATCTCGCCTGCATCAACATGAAGATGGTAAGTTGTATTCGAGAGAAAGATTTGAAATAACGACAAAGTAGACACCTCGTTTTCGCTAAATCGTCCGGCATTGCGTATGTTCTTGAAGAGTTCACCTCCATCAACATATTCCACCACAATGGTTAAATGCGTTGGCGTTAGATATACCTACAAATGTGAAATATGGTGTTTATTTAGATAGTTCAAACAGGCTGATTTACATGGTTCATAAAAAATGTCTACGTATGACACGGGTTGCGATTCATGGTTGTCCCGAGAGCTTCCGGAACGCTCTAGAAGTTTGTAGAGAACTCAAAGGATTCTCTAAGTCTTATACGGTATCATCTAGGCTTGGCTAGAGCCTTATGGAATAGTCCCCTTTTTAGCCACAAAGGCTTCGGGTTATTCAAGAATAGTCTAAATCCGGATCCTTTCTAAAAAAGAGATAACGACTCTAAAGATAAAGGTGTCACCTTTATCCGGATCATCCAAGTTTTTAAGCTCTCGTTCAAAGTATTATAAAGAATCAATCTCAAGGATCTTCCTTTGCCAACATTAGGGTTAGTCTAATCTTAGCACAACTACGAATTGAGATAAGCTAAGAGCCATACGGTTTAAACACAAGTTATACTATGAGCAATGAGCAAGTATGGCACCTCTTTAAACCCGATTATATTCGGGTGTCGAAGTGAACAATGACGGATGATCTCGCTCTCAACAATTTCATCAATCTGAAAGGATAGACAGAAATTAGGAAGACAAGGATGATATATAGTAATTGATGGTAGAAATGTGTAACCTTTTCTCCCCTTTGAATGTATTTGAGAGCAACAAGTTGTTTGGTCTTGTTATCTCTCGCCAACTTTGCCTCTCCAATGTTCCCACATCTTATGGGCTCATACCTATCCGCCATTTGAGAGGACAAATCAGAGCTTGCTTATGAATAGATCATTCAATCATACCCAAGAGGGTTTTTGTGAGAGAGACAAGTCAATGTCAATTCCAATCATACTAATAAAATAGGGCCCTCTTATTTACGCCCCAAATTACAACTCAAAATGCTACACTGACGTTGTATCTGATTCCTTTGAATATGTCAAGATGTCACCTCAAGTGATTGGATGAATTACAGAATTGATAATTGTGAATTTGTTTTGTTTGCTTACTAGTAACTAACGATTACTAGTATTAATTATAATGATTAGTTATTAATATAGGTTAATTATAATTAGTTCTTATTAACTATTACAATTAGTTATTATTTGTAGTTATTATTGATGACTATTATTAATCTATTAGTATTGATAATATATTAATTACTAATTATTATCAATTAATTAAAATTGATAAAAGTTAAGAAAAATTAAATATTATAGCTATTATTCCTATTACACTATATCGTTCGACTTTTTAAGGAAAAACTTACGTAATTCATATGAATAGCTAAGATACGAGATGATTGTATTGTTGACGAAAGGGCATGTTATTTGCACGTACTCAACTTAAATATTATAATTATTCTCCGTTGCACTTTCGCCTATACTTCTCTTTTCGAGTCGTACTATATGCGCGCGCTAGATGCACGACCTTATATAGTTTAAATGAGATTAACCGCAACATAATATAGTTTAAGTAAATGACTATTAAATTTTGAAAGTTGTGAGAATTCGAAGATAATATAGGAAGACGGATCGAAATTATGAAACTATTTCATGAAGCGAACGTATATATAGAGGAAGTCATGAAGCAAATATATCCCGTGAATTGCTCGTGGGTCCCAATTAATGAGTGTCTTGTATAGGGATGAAAATGGGTGCACAACCACCCAATCAGCCGGTCAACCGACCCAAGTATACATGTGAAATCAGAAGAATTCTGGGTCGGGCTATTAACGAAAAAATTGACGGATGGTGGGGTGGATATGAGTTGGGGTACAACCACCGACCACCCGCGGTTCACCCATCCGCCATATTCCACCCGTGTAACTTAATTTATAAAAAAAAATCACTAAAACTATTAAAATACATATTAGTTTTTAACACAAGTTCGTTGTTTTAAGCTTTTAATAAACGAATTATATTCGTTCTCATTTATTGTTCTTATGTGAAAAATAACAATTGTTCTTATCTACTGTAACCTAAAAATTAGAAAAGTAACAATTATTTTCATCTATTGAAACCTAAAAGTACAAATATTTCGGTGAGTGTATGATAATAATATAATCAAAAGCGGCTAATGTACAATTAATGCGTTAACATTGTACCGGATTAACATAAAAAAATTAAAATAAATTACATTTATGAATGTCATTTCAGTTTCACTAAACAACATTCATTAATAATAATTTTAAGGAACATGTTAGATGTACCATTATATTTTATTTCAAAAATGTTATATATCCAAGCAACATTGGATTTCTTTGCCTTTTTCGTGTTTCCAAAAAAGAGTTCAAGAAGTGTCGTTGGGTCAAGACCTTCCGATTGGGCCCCGCTTTCGAGGAAGATAAGACGTTGCGGATTTTAGAAGACCGACACAATTGTGTCGTTGTAGAGCACAAATTGAGGTTTTGGACGTGAATAAGGTCGTATGGTGCCCCTAGGACCTAATTGCATTGTAACTCATATTTATTTATAAGGGAACAATCTAGTTAGGTCTGTTCATCAGCCATATCATTTGGGTCACTTGTCAATTCGACCGTGTTCAACAAATTCCGGTGGAATCCATCTACTCATTGAATTTGATAGAAACCGAAACGCCTGACCTATAGCTTGGACTTTTAAATGTTATAACTAATCAACAAATTATTTATTTATTTTTAAAAAATAAAGCCAATATTTGAGTTATTGCAAACAGTATTTTACTATTAAAAAAAAAGAAAATTAATAATAATAATGGACGTTGATTGTTACGATTGGGGAGTGCAGTATTTTATAGCCCTTGTACACGCGTTATACATGCATACAAATGCATACACCGTACCAATTATAATCATTAATCAAATGCTAGTTATCATTATGATTGATTTGAGTGATGCTAATTATATTTGAGTGGACAAATAAGGGGTGCGAATATCTCTAATAAGACCCTCCACCCAAGAAGAAAAGCATAAGAATTCAAATTGCTTAGCCGACAATACTTTTCATACATATATAATATATATTGACCATGGATAAGGGCGAAAAGATTATTCATGAGATTATAATTGACTATAATTTTGAATAATACTATAATTTAAGTTTACGATATATTGAGCTCTAATCACGGTGAATTCATCAATCTCTCATTGGTATACATAAATTTCAAATCTTGTTTTCAACAAACATCTTTTTCAGACAAGTGTTATAAAAATATCAATTATGGGCCTGTTTGGTAACGTAAGATTACGTAGACGAAGATGATGATGAAGTAAATTATTCAGATGAAAAATTAAGGAGATGAGGATAAGTATTAAAATAAGTGAAATGAGTGATTGGTAAAATGAATATATTTGTAAGTAAATTGTTTAAGAGGATAAGGAACTCAATGATAAAGAGATGAAAAAAAAAGGGGGCAATTTTGGTAACTAGGCTTTTTGAAAAATTTTATAGTATATTCACTAAACACAAAACTAGAAAAAGACTACTAAACCAAATTGTTTCAAAAAGAAAAAGGAATAAAAACGAGATTTTAGGCTCAATGATCCTTATAGTTTCTACAATCCATGTTTTATAGAATTACAAAATTCCTATGAACTGATTCTCTTAATTTTCGTAATCTAATACCTTTAGGGCCCGTTTGGTTTTAACTCCGGAATCGGAAACGGAATGGAAACGAATCTAGTCCATATGTATACCATTGTTCATGAAAGTTTGTGGAATCATTCCTTGGGGTTTAAAGGAATTAGAGTAGAATTTGATTACTTTTGATACCCTATAGGGTAACAAAATGTGAGGGAGCAAGTGCATTTTCCATTAATCCCCAAGGAATGATTCCACAAAACTTCATGAATAAGGATATACATATGGACTAAATTCGTTTCCATTCCGTTTCCGTTTCCGGAGTCGGAACCAAACGGGCCCTTAATCTCTTTCATTCCCTTACCAAATAAGATTAATAAAATTATTTTTTTTTATTTTAATTCCCATAACCTTAATCCCTTAATTTATACACTTACCAATTAAAGTCGGTAAAAGATCATCATGTCTGGTCGCTATTGTGTTATTGTCCTTATCGGTTGAGTGGCTTTGATTTCTTATCGTAGTTATGATTATAGTCTTTTTTGGGTGCATTATTAGTGAGCAAATTTTTTCTAGTTATGTATGCATCTTGGCTTCCAAGTCAAAAGCTATTTATAACGGGATGGAAACGGTTGCCTAACCATTCCATACTCATTTAAATATTAAAAAATTATAAACAAATACTTAAGTTTATAATGTAAAATCCTAAATTCATTAAAATTTGTCTAAAATAGAAATCCTCCGTTTCTTGTTGCCATCATTCATATCGACTATTTCATAAGCAAATTTCCATCAAGCGATTTAGCCCTCGAGTCCAACAGTTATCCACTTATCCCCTGTTATTAGGAGGATTAATGTTCTCACATCTATAATAAAATAATATGCACGTGAATTCCCTCCTACGGTCCGTCTGTGTCGGACTTTATCATGGTATTAAAGTAGTTCGATCTCTCGAGTCCTGACTTATTGGGCCAGTCGGCCTTTTTCTTGGACAATGATAGTACATCCAATTGGACTAGCCGGCCTTAAGGCGTATCGTCAAGTATCAATTGAGTCAGATGATTGCACTTAACGGGGACTATGGAGATCTCACATCGATAATAAAAAGGAATAACGAATCTAGTATATAGGGGTGGTGGACTACTACTCCTGTTACCAATTAGTTTTAGGATCAAACCCACTTGACTTATGTAATGGACTTGAGCCAACAAACATGTACGCTCGGACGTGCGATGGATCCCACATTGTATTTGACTCATTGCAATCTAGCAGTCTCCCCCATTGACCACCATTGTCCCTCGCTCCCTTAGCTTATCAAATTTGAATCTTGGATCCGGGTTTTCTAACTCTCTCCTTCGACACTTCTCTAAATGAGTTTGACTTTAATTTATCTTGGATCCTGGTTTTTTTCTGGTCTGGTCCGGGTCGGAATTTCCAAATACAGTGGACCGGGAACATAACTGGAAAAAACCGGTTCAGTTTTCCGGTCTAGGTCAATTTTGCACAACCCTACTTTAACCTATCAGATCTTAATCTTAGATCCGAGTTTTCTAAACTCTCTCCTCCGACACTTCTATAAATGCGTTTTGACTTTAATTTATATTGATTCATGTTTATTCGTCGTATACATATAAATGTTGTTTTATTTTAAGTTTGCAAAATTGTAGCATTTGTGTTAATCAACAATTCATTGAATTTCATTTTGGTGTTGTTCTATAATTGCGGATGTATTTCTAATATTTTAGTTAACTTTTTTATGTTAAAAAATCCTGGTGTATAAGATTCGATATATAAATAAAATCGTTGTTTAGTAATCTATATATTTTATATTTTATATATCTATATATCTATATATCAATATATCTTATCTTATCTTATATCTATTAAAGCAGAAGCCTCTATTGCCACGTGTCAACGCCATGTTTCTCGAAGCCTAAAAAATTATTTTAAAAAGCGATTCCTAAATGTTAATATAAATTGAAATTGATTTCTAAATTTTTTAAAAATATTTAAATAAATATTTTTATAAAAATAGTTCTTAAACTATTACGATTTTTTTTTTTACCAACAAACATATCTTAACAAATCAATTAAAAAATATAGTTAATTAGAAGAGATAAATACTTATTATAGAATTAAAAATCATAATAATGATTATAATTTCATTTTCCGGATTTTAATTTTACGAAAATATAAATATAATTTTCTAAGTATTAAATATTTATTAAAACTGAACCCGCACAAAGTGAGGGTAATACACTAGTACATATTAAAGTAGAGGACAAACAACTGATGTGACGCTATAAAAATTGAGTATTAAAACCAAATATTCATATATTACTAAATTGTCATTATTTAAAATTATATTAAAAGCTTAACGTTAAATTGTTACAAAATTTGTCCAGCATATCTTTTAATTACTGTTATTTACTAACGATTTAAGATTCTCTATTTTAAACTTATTTTAGATTTCAAATAATTATTTTCCTTTTTCATAATTAATATTTGTTCAAAAAGTTTCATAGCATTATTTTGTTAATAAAACTCAAATAAATACGGGTGTATACCTAATATTTCAGTTGATTTTTTATGTTTAAAATGTATAAATTTGATATTCAATTAAAACCAGCATTTACAAATATATACCTATCCATATATATATACTAAAGTATCTTAAGGATTGCTGACGTGACACACTCCAAATTTTAAGCCAAATAACCATATATTACTAAACTACCACAACCCTAAAATTACTTATTTTTAAGACTATTTATTTTTAATTATCAAAAACCATCAGATTTTGTGATTTATAATTTATAGTTTTTACTTTTAAAATTATTTAATTTTAAGGGATCCTATAAAATTCTTTATTTTAAGGGGATATGTTAGTCAAATTATTTTATGTGTGTTGTCTCTTTATTTTATTAGCAACAATAATTATATTGTTATGATAAGATGATTATTTTTTAGAATTAAAATTCTCTTTTGTTGATATATTTATGTAACTTGATTTGTAATGCAAATTTGTTTTACTTATATGTATTAAGAATACCCATGCACGGAAGAGGTATTACTATCGTGAACGGGACGAGTCTAGCAGATGAAGAAGTTAAGGTTCATTCCGTCCCAAATTTTATTAGTTGGACGGAATTACTATTTTGTATGAAATTTCGGGAAGGGGTCAAAATAGGGATATAATCGGAATTTGTTCTCACTTCTATTTATCTGTATTAAAATACCCGTGCACGACACGGATTTTAACTAGTTATAATTTAATAGTTGGCTTAATCATATTTTATCTTTACTTTTTTTTTTATAATATTTTTAAATCTTATTTTTAAAAAAATTTATTCCGTAATTCTAGAAAAATAATCTATATTTATATACATACTAAAAGAGAGCATCGTTTTTGCTGACGTGACACGCTGTTGAAGCAATATTGAAATGAAGCTCCCACAATTTTTTGCCAATAAATCTTTACTTTTAAACTAATTTTTTAGCCGAAGAATTTTTATTTATTAAACTAACAATATGTTTTTAAAAGATTTCACGTAACTTTTTATTTATTATTGGAACCTATCTATTTTTGGGACATTTTGTTTAATAAAAATAAATGGACTCCGACTTTTCTATAAGTTTCAATTTCTATTTACGTTAATTATTTTCACGTTACTTTTGGTTAAGCAATCGTACCCTGAAGTTTTATTTTTTGGAAATATTTTTTCTTTTTTTTTTTAATTTAAAGGATCATCAACCTGATTTATTTACGTTAAATTTTTTGAGGGATTTTGTTATCCCACATCGATTATCTACGAATGTTGATGGTTTTAAACTTGTATATATATGGACTCTAAAAATATACAATAATACATTTTTTTGACCTTTTGCTTAAGCTCGAATATAGTTATTATTCATATCAGATTAATATATATTATACGTGTCGTTACCTAAAATATATATTAAGTAATCGTGTCCCTCAAGTTTTATTTATGTGAACAGTTAACAGAAGCTCCGGCAACTGAAGCTTTCGCCGCAGTTCTACGTGCAAATGACTCCACCGCCTACTCTCACTATGTGCCCCTCCTACGAGCGAGTTGCAGCTCCACCTTCTTCGTCTTCCGCCGCTCCCACCACCCCCGCTCACCGTGGATTGCCGATGAACCCGTGGGGAGTTGCAGCTCCGGTACCAATCCGGAATAGTGGTTTTTTAGTTCAAAAGTTGTTATCACTTAAACTGAATGCATTCTACATGCAACGCGTTATATATTTTTGATTATATGTTCTTGATTATTGCTCCCTCTTAATATTTCATATTTAAAGCTCAAATTTTTTATTCATAGTATTAACATTAATAGTATTATTAATACTTAAATTTATCACAAAAGTCGGTGAATATTTGCATGTAGATGAAACTTTTACTTCTACATGTAAAGATTGTTACTTTATCAAAACTGTAAATACGTAAAGTTACCAGGAAGAAAAAACCTTTATTACTAGTTAATTTTTTTTAGTATAAAAAAACTTTGGAAGAAAACCCTTTATTATATCAATCAAAGACTGTTAAAATTATTCTCAGATTTGTCATCCATTTAAAGTGGTATTGAAACCCGTCCGATCCGATTGATTAACAACATATGGTAACATTTGAACCGGATAATTTAAGTTACCATTATTTTTGGTATGTATGGTTATGTGAAGAAGGTTCCATGTGATTTGAGTTTATTTTTTTTTTTGGTAATATGTGATTTGAGTTTACTTAACAGCTTATTCATGTGTTAAGCCCATTTAAGATATACAGTCAGTTGGGCCCAATATGGTCCAATAACGGCCCAATTGATCCAGCAGGAGCCCAATGCTTCAAAATAACAATAACCAAGTTGACTATGATACATTTTAAATCTTTATTTATTGATACATTTTAAAACTTAATTCTAAACAAGGTGAACGTAAACGTACTAAAGCTCCAATGTAACCAACTCATCAATGAGATCAAACTCGCGCTCAAAATCTGTCTTTCTTGCTTCGCCTAGGATTTGCATTAGGAACCAAGAATGTCTTGTGGTCTCTTCTATAGTGATTCTCTACACGCAGAGATTCAAGTGGAAATCAATGCAAATAACCATGGTAGACATTTATCAACGGGTTATAACTCGAGAATGATGATATATTACCTCTAAAGGATTCGTGACAAAGATACGAGAATGAAGTGAATTATTTAGATGAAAAATTAAGAAGATGAAATTGTTTAAGACGATAAGTATGAAAATAAGTGAAATGAGTATTTGGTAAAATGAATATATTCGTAGGTAAATTTATAACAAATATATATATATATATATATATATATATATATTATTTTTTTTTATAGATGAAAGAGATAAAAAAAAAAAAGAATAAAAACGAAATTTTAGCCTCAATAATCGTTAATTTATACCCTTACCCAACAAAGCCTAAATTTTAGCCTCAAAAAATATATTGTGATGCTGCATCTTCTGAACATGTATGTGGTATTGGTATTATAGCACGGGACGAACTTGGTGGAGTATGTTTCATGGCATCGAAGAGAATTCAGGCTGGGACGACGACAGAAGTTGCTGAGGCTGAAGCAGTATTGTGGCCGGTACAATGCGCGAGGGAGCTCGAATTATCGCACGTCATTTTTGAATCGGATTGTTTGACACTTATACAGAAGCTAAATAAGAAATCTCCTCAGCGGAATGTTGTTGGAGCCCTGGTCAAGCGAATTGTGGATGTGGCGAAGGGGATAGAATGCCAGGGTTGGAGATTTGTCAGGCGCAAAGGAAACGAGGCAGCTCATCTCCTTGCTCATCTTCACCCGTTGTTTCCTTTTTTCAATTTAAACTTGTTAGAATATCCCACGGAACTAGAGTCTATTTTGTCGAACGATTTTTTGGTTGTTTAATTGCATGAGTTTTCTTATAATAAAATAAAATAAAATAAAAGATCATCATGTATTGTCGCTGTTGTGTTATTGAGTGGCTTTGATTTCTTATCGTAGTTATGATTATAGTCTTTTTTGGGTGCATTTCTTTTCTAATTATGTATGCATCTTGGCTTCCAAGTCAAAGCTATTTATAACGGGATGGAAACAGTTGCCTAACCATTCGATACTCGTTTAAATATTAAAAAATTATAAACAAATACTTAAGTTTATAATGTATAATCCTAAATTCATTAATATTTGTCTAAAATAGAAAGCCTCCGTTTCTTGTTGCCATCATTCATATAGACTATTTCATAAGCAAATTTCCATCAAGCGATTGTGCTCGTATGTACGTGAACCCTGCCCTACGGTCCGTGTGTGTCGGGCTTTAACATGGTATTAAAGTAGTTTGATCTCTCGAGTCCTGACTTATTGGGCTAGTTGACCTTTTTCTTGGACAATGATAGTACATCCGATTGGACTAGCCGGCCTTTAGGCATGTCGTCAAGTGTAAATTGAGTCATATGATTGCACTTAACGGGGCGTATTGAGGATTAATGTTCTCACATCGATAATAAAAAGGAATAACAAATCTAGTGTATAAGGTTGGTGGACTACTACTTCTTGATAGAATATGCAATTATGTAAAATTGAGGATGCCCTACGTAAATATTGTAAATACGTTTGTTATAAATATACCCATCAGTCAATGGAAACCCTACGGGGAATTTATTCATATTCTCACATGGTATCAGAGCTTGATGTGGAGGAATGGTAACCGGATAGAGCTCCCCGGAGCTATTACATCTCATGCAAACGGTCCCCGTTTGTAGATCCTTCACGGTGAAACCAAAGGGGTCAAATTCTACGGAAGCACGGTTATCAGTAGTGAAGCGTCTAACGAAGACCAAATTTTTGACAAGTTTGGGAGCAACAAGGATATTGGTTAGTTTAAGGGGTCGCTTATTGGTGGGTAATGTAGCATTGCCAAGACCTGTAGAAGGAATTCGCATACCATTTCCAACAATTATCGAATTTAAACAACCATTATGTGAAAAAGACGAGAGGTTACCGGAATCATTCGTCATGTGTGATGTCGCGCCCGTGTCCATATACCAAAGATTGTCTGCGGGATTGAGAGACATAGTCGCAAAAGCTTGATCAAGGGCAGTGGGCTGCTGGAAAGCATCCGAAATAAAGCCCAGATTTGCTTGTTGTGGCGTGGGCTGAGGACCAGGCCCAAGAATGCCCTGCTGGGCTGTTGGATAGGGGCAAGGAGGGAGCTGGCGGGCCGTGTGTTGCTGCTGGAATGGGCCGGGAGATTGGGCCTGAAATCAAGCGGCCTGGGATGGAACATTCAGCCCACCAGATGCTGCAGCGATAGGTTGCCACCCTAATTGCGGATGGTATGCGAACTTCACGCCGGCGGTAGCGGGTTGCCGGCCCTTGCCCTTCCGACTACGGCCACAACTCCGGGTCCTCTGGTCCGGTGCAGGGGGGTTGCGGTTGGACTGTGGGCTGGAGCTGTTGCCAGCAGTGGACGTGGTGAGAGCGGTCGTTTGACCGGAGGCGGTTTGAGCGGCCAATCTCATTTCTTCAAGAAGCAATTGCGACCGTGCTTTGGTGAAATTCGGAAGTGGATCCGATTGTTGAATAAAGCTGGCCGCAACATTGTACTCAGCAGGCAAGCCTGAGATGAGTTGAAGAACGAGACGGTTGTCCGAAACGGGAGATCCGACACCCTTCAATTGATCAGCTAGAGATTTAAGTTGTAGACAATAAGCAGAGATAGAAGCAAACCCTGACAATTTACAGTTGGAGAACTCGTGTTCAAGATAAACTACGCGGGTATTCTTGTTGTCCTGAAAAATGTTCTGAACTCGAATCCAGGCTTGAAGAGCGGTATCATCCGGATCTAAGATTTGGAGAAGAATGTCCCGTGAGACTGTGCTGTATATCCATTGAAGAACGGTCGCGTCAACTTGTTGCCAGAGGGTATCATCAATGTCAACCGGTTTAGGAACCGTGGCATCGATGTGATCCAAAACATTATGAGCCTTCGCAGTGACGCGAACTAAAGTGACCCATGATGCGTAAGGAGTGTCATGGTCAAGGACGAGAGCGATGTTGTTCTTGATGTTGGATATTCCGAGCGCAGAATGGAAGGATGACTTTTTATCGGCAGCCATGAGAGGAACTAGGGTTAGCCGGCGGGGAAAAAGAAAAAACGTGCGGAAGAGGAGGAAATTAGGCTGATGCCATGTGAGCATATGAAAAAATTTCCCGTAGCAAGACGTTTCCAAGGCGTGAGGTCAATAACATGATGCGTTCTCTTCTTTTTCATGCCTCTATTCCCATTTCTTATTGGCCTCACGCCTTGGAAACTTCTTGCTACCTTCTCAACATTCTCCTCTCCACCACTATTCGAAATTTATCCCCCACCCACGTGTTATACAACACAACCCCTCTCTTTGGTCATCTTAGAGTATTCGGTTGCCTTTCCTACCCCAACCAAAGTGCCACCATTTCCCATAAACTCCAACCTCTTACCTCCCCATGTGTCTTCCTAGGATATCCATCCCATCATCGAGGATACAAATGCCTAGAATTAGGTACAAATAAATTAATTTTTTTCTCGTCTTGTCACTTTTGATGAGTCTAGTTTTCCGTTCGCTTCCCGGAATACCATCTCCCCGGATCACTATGACTCTCTCATCGACGACGGAATTTCACCCTATACACAAAATCACCTTCGTGATTTAACCTTCAGCTATCCCCCTCCTGAATCCGGCCCACCACCAGCCCACTTTTCGCTTGGCCCAAACCTTGCTCCGCCTCTTCCACGTGTGTCGCCAGCTGCAAGGGACAGCCCACCTGTTTCCATTGGCCCACTCCATCAACCCGGCCCATCTCAGGCCCCATCCCCTGATGATCAAAGCCCACCAGCACCAATCCAACAGTCCGGCCCACATGCTTTCCCACCTCCTGCGCCTCAACCCAGCTCACAAACTGTCCCACATTCGTTACAACAGCAACGATCTTCCTCCCATCAGACCATAAATTCACCTATCCGTCCTACTAACCGCCCACAAACCCGGAGTCAATCCGGAATCGTCAAGCCCAAATAGATATTTGATTTATCGGTCACCACCACCCAGCTTCCGAGTTCCGTATCTCCCATTCCTAAATCCCACAATGTAGCTCTTCAAGATCGGTGTTGGACCGCAGTCATGCTCGACGAGTATCGAGCCCTTATGCGAAATAAGACTTGGGTTCTGGTTCCTCGTCCTCGCGATGTTAACATTGTGCGATGCATGTGGATTTTTAAGCACAAGTACAGGTCTGATGGTTCCCTGGAACGGTAAAAAGCTCGTTTGGTTGCTAACGGATGTTCCCAGCAGATTGGAGTTGATTGTGATGAAACTTTTAGTCCAGTGGTAAAACCGGCGACTATCAGGATGGTTTTTCACATTGTTGTATCTCGTTCTTGGTCTATACACCAGCTCGATGTTCAGAATGCTTTCCTCCACGGACATCTGAATGAAACAGTCTATATGTTTCAACCTCCAGGTTTTCGTGATCCAAATCACCCTAACCATGTCTGCCTCCTACAGAAATCTCTCTACGGTCTCAAACAGGCTCCCCGTGCTTGGTTTCAACGTTTTGCTGGTTTCCTTGGTTGCATCGGCTTTGTCAATAGTAAGAGTGACTCGTCTCTTTTTATTTACCGTCAAGGCCCTGACATTGCTTATTTGCTTCTATATGTTGATGATATCATTCTTACAGCGTCTTCGGACTTGTTACGCCGTTCTCTGATCGGAAGTCTAAGTAAGGAATTTGCTCTTAAAGATCTAGGTCCTCTATCCTATTTTCTGGGCATCTCTATTCATCGCACTTCGTCCGGTCTATTCCTTTCTCAAGGCAAGTATGCTCGTGAAATTGTTGAAAGAGCTAACATGACCAACTGCAAACCGTCTGCAACACCTGTTGAGACAAATGTCAAGTTAAGTGCCTCTTCTTCTCCGGCTATTAGTGATCCAACTCTTTACAGAAGCTTAGCCGGAGCTCTTTAGTACTTAACTTTCACGCGCCTTGACATCAGTTATGCCGTCCAACAAGTATGTCTTTTTATGCATGATCCCAGGGAAGCTCACTTCGCGGCCCTTAAGTGTATAATCCGATACATAGCAGGCACTTCTTCGTTGGGTAATACAATTTCTCCCTCCCCCAACTCTGATCTTATTGCTTACACAGATGCAGATTGGGCCAGTTGTCCCGATACCCGCAGATCTACCTCAGGTTACTGTGTCTTTTTTAACGACACACTGATCTCATGGTCTGCCAAGCAACAATATGTCGTCTCTCGTTCTAGTGCAGAGGCAGAATATAGAGGAGTTGCCAACGCTGTTTCGGAGTGCTCTTGGCTTCGCAACCTTTTACTCGAGCTTCATTGCCCTCTTACCAAGGCTTCCATTGTCTACACTGATAACATATCTGCTACCTATCTTGCCAACAATCCAGTTCAACACCAACGGACTAAGCATATTGAGATTGATATTCATTTTGTCCGAGATAAGGTTGTCCGAGGTCACGTTCGAGTTCTTCACGTACCATCGGCTTTTTAGTATGCATATATTTTTACAAAGGGGCTCCCTCGACAATTGTTTTTAGACTTTAGATCCAGTCTTACTGTACTGCCTCCTCCAGTTTCGATTGCGGGGGTATGATAGAATATGCAATTATGTAAAATAGAGGATGCCCTACGTAAATATTGTAAATACGTTTGTTATAAATATACCCATCAGTCAATGGAAACCCTACGAGGAATTTATTCATATTCTCACACTTCTGGTACCAATTAGTTTTAGGATAAAACCCACTGGACTTATGCACGGGACTTGGAATCTAGCAGGTCTAGTATATAAGGTTGTATCCGACTCATCGGAATCTAGCAAGTCTCCCCCATTGACCACCATTGTCCCTCACTCCCTTAGCCTATCAAATTTGAATCTTGGATCCGGTTTTCTAACTCTCTCCTCCGACACTTCTCTAAATGAGTCTGACTTTAATATATCTTGAATCCGGATCTTTTCCGGTCCGGAATCGGAATTTTCAAATATAATGGACCCGGAACAGGACTGGAAAAAATCGGTTTGTTTTTTCAGTCTAGGTGCACAACCCTACCTTAGCCTATCAAATCTGAATCTTAGATCCGGGTTTTCTAACTCTCTCCTTCGACACTTCTATAAATGCGTTTTTACTTTAATTTATGTGGATTCTGTTTATTTGTGGTATACATGTCAACGTTGTTCTACTTTATGTTTTCAAAATTGTAGCATTTGTGTTAATCAACACTCATTGAATTTCATTTTGGTGTTGTTCCATAATGTTGATATTATTACTTGAACATAATGGTTTTGTATTATTTTAAATATAGATTTAGTATTTTTTTTTAAAAAAAAATTATAAGAAAACTCCATTTTCGTTTATTTCCACAAACTACCCAAACTCTCCAAAGGTAATGAATGAATGAGTGACTCTCCACGGATAACAAATGAATGAGTGGATGACGAGTAAAATATCAGAAACAATTTATCTAAAATGACTGAAATATGAACGACTACTATAAACAACAAAATATTCGAAAAGACTATATTTCAATCTTTCTCACAAATACAATACAATTTTTAAAACATGTAAAGAATATTATATAAACATACAAGCAATCAAACTACCATCACCGTAAAGCTATATACAAATTGTACTTCATTAAATGTATCTTATTCTTGTACCCAAACCAAAACAGACAACTTATTCTACCAACACAATTCTCCTCAACTACATTTGACAAGATGGCTCTAGACATGAATGATCATACCGGGGTAACGAAGTCGTCGCTAAGATCCGAATCTAGCTCAGCATCCAAGTCATCAGGCTCTAAAGTCCCACAACCACCAACTTGTTCATCACAAGCCTTGGAAGCTTCCCCTGGAGTTCTTGCTTCTTCTATGATTCGCATTATCTCCTCGACACTCTGAAGAGACGCTTCCTCGCAATCTTGTCCTTTGTAGTTCGTCTTCTCGCCTTCCACAAGATCTTTTGGCATATTCTTTAGGAACCATGGATGTTTTTTGATCTCCGGTATTGTGATTCTCTGCCAGGAAGGATTTAGCACGAAATCAATACTTTTGAGTCATAGTGTACTCATATGAAGGTGCATAAGTAGCGAGTCGCGGATTACCTTTGATGGATTTGCGACAAATATACGAGAAAGAAGATGCCTACAATCCACTGATATACGCACATAATCCGGTATTGTGTATTGGGCGCTCATGATTTTCTGTGTTGAATGCACACGTTATATATTAGGCTTGATTTATCTATTTAATAGGCGTCTTGTAAAAGTTTTGATATTTTTTAGTGACATACCGTGATTGTTTTACGTAAGTTTTTTGGGTCCTCCGGATCCTCAAATGGATAGGCTCCAACTAGCATCACGTAGAGTGTCACCCCGCATGACCAAACATCAGCAATCTACATTCAAATTCATCAAGATCAAATATACAACAAATAAAGCAAACTTACATAGAAATAAAATAAAACTAAATGAGAGCCCTTTATTTGGATTAATCTCAAGATCAAATATACCTTTCCATCATACTCTTTCCTTGAGAGAACCTCCGGCGCAATGTATGCCGGAGTTCCAACTGTTGACTTGGGTTGCGAGTGTAGTAATCCGGACTATAGACCAAATAAGATCAATCATAAGTGATTTGCTGTACTCGAAACTCCAAAGCTCCTACACAATCTCTAAAGGGAAAGGTTTCTAGAAACACTCGAAGTCACGGACATACGAAAACACAAAAAACCTATATAGTACGAAAACTCTAAATGGACAATGTTTTTCTATAAACACAAATTTTTACGAAAAACTATGACAACTATGACGTTTCAATGTCTGTTTCCGTGCAACATAGTATAAAATTATGATGTTTTCCGCTTTCGTATCTGTTTCCTTGTATATTTTCGAGAAATGTCAAAAACTAAATGGAAGACAAACTAGTACCTTTGAGTAACCAAAATCGCATATCTTAAGACGAGGTGTTGGGCTACCATCCAAGAGAGTATTCTCTAGCTTCAAATCCCTGTGACAAATTTCCTATAGTAACACAAAAGATTCAACAAACCAAACACAAAAGAAAAACAAAAAAGGTAAATAAAGATGAAATCTTTTTTACCATGGCATGACAGTAACTAACTCCTGATATCAATTGTTGAAAGAAGAATCTAGCTTCGTCTTCACTAAACCGTCCAGCATCACATATCTTCTTGAAAAGCTCACCTCCTGCTGCATATTCCATTACTATGGCTAAATGCTTAGGCGTAAGAAAAACCTGCAAAAACCAGAAACCTTAAACTTTGTCTTCTGATCTTTCTTAATACAATCATTGAGCAAACCTCGTACCTCCTTAAACCTGATTATATTCGGGTGTCGAAGTGATCTATGATTGATGATCTCCCTCTGCACATTTTCATCAATCTGCAAAGCAATAAGGGATTAAACACAAACACTGAAAAATTACAAGCATTAAAGAATATGGTAAAATCTAAGAAAAGTGAAATCTTTAGAACTACAAGCATGAAAGAATATGGTAAAATCTAAGAAAGGTGAAAGCTTTAGAACTACAAGCATGAAAGAATATGGTAAAATCTAAGAAAGGTGAAACCTTTAGAACTACAAGCATGAAATAAGATGGTAAAATCTAAGAAAGGTGAAAGCTTTAGAACTACAAGCATGAACGAATATGGTAAAATCTAAGAAAAGTGAAACCTTTAGAACTACAAGCATGAAAGAATATGGTAAAATCTAAGAAAGGTGAAACCTTTAGAACTACAAGCATGAAATAAGATGGTAAAATCTAAGAAAGGTGAAACCTTTAGAACTACAAGCATTAAATAAGATGGCAAAAACTAAGAAGGTGAACCTCAATAACTACAAGCAATAATGAAGATGGTGAAATCTAAGAAAGATGAAACCTTAAGAACTAAAAGCATGAAAGAAGATGATAAATTTCAAGAAAGTTGAAACCTTTAGAACTACAAGCATTATAGAAGATGGTAAAATCCAAGAAAGGTGAAGCCTTTAAGAAACTACAAGCATGAAATAGATGGTAAACTCTAAGAAAGATGAAACCTTTGGATGGTAAAATCTAAGGTAAAAAAACTTAAGAACTACAAGCATGAAAGAAGAAGGTAAAATGTAAGAAAGGTGAAACCTTTTTGCCTCTTTCAATGTATTTGACAGCAACAAGCTCTTTGGTTTTCTTATCTCTCACAAGCTTTGCAACTCCAAAATTACCAGAACCCAAATTCTTAATTGGCTCATATCGATCAGCCATTATCAACAAGAAGAATTTTAGTGCAAAGACTTGGAAGAGATGAGTGGTTTATGAATAGATTTTTTGTGTGAGAGAGAGATGGAGGAAATATTTTTAAAATTTTTTATTTGTTTGGATGGAAATTGAAGCAAATAAACAAACAAGTCATTGTCAATTTGAATCTTCCTAATAAAATAAACATGAACAACCAAGCATATCAAAATCTGAAAGGAATGAGAGGACACGTACTCCTTACACGTATCATTTAAGCCTCCTTGTTACTAGACAATTACATTATACTAAACTTGGACAATTTGACACGTGGTCAATTGTTAATGGCTAGGGCCCCTTGTTGTTCATGACTAGTCATGGTATAGCCCCCGGAAGAGGATATTATGAAAACCGATTCCCTTCGTCGTAAATGCTCAAGCTCGGCTCGTCTGAAAACGAGATGAGTCCGAGCTGAGCTTTTGAGCCGAGCCCGAATAGCTCGTCTATAATACTGCTTATATAGTGTTATTTTAGCTAAACGAGCCGTGCTTTACCCAAATAAGCCGAGCTTTTGATGAACCAAGAACGTTCATGCATCATCACTCATAGAATTTCATCATTGATAAGTTGTGGAATTTAGGTCCCACTTATGAAAAAAAAAGAAGATATTTTGATAGAAAATGTGATGTGGGTTATGTCATATGTGGTGGTGCACACAAAATGAACCGGCCAGCTAAGCTTTATAGGTATAGTATAATCGGCCGACCAAGGTAAAGAAGGTCGGTAGATATCAATGGAGTTTGACTTTGACTAATGATTTTGTTTATGATATCTACTAATATTTATTTAGCAATGATTACTATTATTATATGTTTGATTGTTGTTATTTTAAATTATGGTAAATTTAAAAGGTATTTTGAATGATGCAAAATCCACTTTTGAAGATTGGTAATGGTGGATTTGTGCTTTAAATTGATGATGATTGAAGGTTTGGTATTTATTCATTGGGTGCTCTTCTTCATCATCTTTATGTCCCATCTATTGTAAGAAAATACATTGGGTTTATAGAAACCAAAATAATATTTCAACTTCAAACCATATTTTGTATTATGGTAAATAGGATATTTAATGTTGGTGGCATTTGAACATTTTACCTTTTTTAGTTATTACTAGATAATCATGTCCGTGTTATGTATGAGACTACTAATATTATTTTGTTGGATACATCTACTAATATTATTTTGTTGCATTTTGTATCCAACGTTCTTTTATTTTGTGATTATTATAAATTTATTACTTATATTGTCCTTATTAAATTATTATAATATGAGTTACTTTGAATTATTTATTTTTAAACTTATTAATATTTATATTTTAATTTCAATAATTTATTTTTCATTTGAAAGTTTCTAAAACTTAATTATATAAAGTTTTTTGCTTGGAAAAAAAAAATCTTATTTTACATGTAGATATATTATGTTACCATACCTTTTAGTCTTTCATAAAATTTAACAAAATAAATATGAAAATAGAAAAAATAAGAGTATTTGTTAAGCAAAAACTTATTTTACATATATGTAATTTGTTTAACTTATAATAAAATTTTACTAAATAAATATTATTCTATTGAATGAGAACATTTAGTTCTTTAAAATCCTATTTTACATTGCTAGGAACAAAAAATCTTATTTTACATGTATATATAATGTTACCATAACTTTAGTCTCATAAAATTTAACCAAATAAATATGATAATAATAAAAATAAAAGCATTTGTTAAGTAAAATAATTATTTTACATGTAGATATAATTTTTTAAACTTATAATAAAATTTACTAAATAAATATTATTCTATTGAACGAGAGCATTTAGTTGTCTAAAACCCTATTTTACATGTAGATAAGGATATTGGGCGTGTGTTTTGCCATTTAAACTTTTTATTTTTTAGTTTAAGTTCAATTTTGTAATAAACTGTACTTGGCTAATTAATTAAAATTAGCTATAAGTTAGATAGTGTTTATTTTCTTCTTTCTCGTACTGTGTCGATTATATGAACAATGTAATTTTTTTAACACCTATCATAAAAGTGACACAAACTTGTGAGATTGTATACTAAAACTAATTATCAATAGAATTAAAACTATTTTCTTGTTCAATTCACTCTTTATGATATCAAACCGGTTGATCAAATGCACAAGATTTTGAGAGCAAAATCAAATAGAAGATACAAAGTCCGAATAACCCTAAACTAAGCGAATCCGTCAAATATTTTATAGATAATAGACGTTGAGATGTGTAACTTTTTATTTATTTATTATAATTAATTGGTTATAAAACGAAGTTTCAATAATATATTGAGTTCGAACTCCAATCATGAATCTGTATGGAACCTAAATTATTTTTGGTGTGGAAAATATATGTATATGGGACTACATACTTACATCAAAGTTATAGCCACACATTGGAAAGAATAAAATCAGAGATAGTGTAATTGAAAGATGAAGCCCAACCACCACTCACCATCACTTTTGCTTTGACAACAATATAAAGAAGTAGCCAACATAATCAATAGCCTTTTGGAAATGGGCTATAATTCCCACCTTTACTTGTTTGAATGTCCATTAGTCCATACCTCTACTTCTTCTCCCTGAAGCTCTAGAAAAATAAACGTGATTTTTAAATGTACCGGTAAAAATATCAATTAGTGACCATACTACGCACTTCGCGTGCGTAGTTGATAAAGTCCCCAACTACGGTTTTGGGAAGCGTAGTTGGAGTTCCAAATATTAAAGCAATACTAGCAATATAGTCAATTATTCTATTCGCCTCACGATAGACATGTCGAAACTAGATATTTCAAACTCTTACAAGATAGTCTTAGCACATGAATACCAAACTAGAGTGAAGGTGGTGTAAAAGTTGTAACCAATTGTAAAATTTGTTTCAAACCCCCCATCGGTAGCATCTGTCCCATGCAATTTTGTGACCATACACGAAACCATATAAGTATATAACTCAACCATAACGTTTGTCAATAAACCTAAATTTGACCCAAAACCTCGTGCCCATAATAATTGCCGCCGATGTATGTTCATACCTCTTTTTACCCCATATTTATTGATCTTCACCACTTCCGGCGGAGGTTGTTCCCACGAAATATCTCGAATGGTGCTAACGCTTCTTGCATGTACAAATATACTCTCTAGTCTATCTTTGGATAGGTAATAGACTAATAGAAAGTGGGACAACAACGGATTTGTTAGGTCATGTAAAAAAAATATATGATATTTGTAAAATCTTTAATTAAGACGATGAGTTGGTCCTTCTCGGAAAGATAAGAAGGATGTCTACCCTCAATCCTGCAAAGACCGAGTCCAATTGTCCCATGAAAAAAAATCAATGGGTTTTCTTCCTCTTATGGCATGGTCGGATCAATCATTAGTCAAACTCAACCTCTCTTGACTTTCCTCACTACATATCATGTTAGCACGTGAGGAAGCCCTATGGAGGCGTATCACCGCACTACTATAAATATCATTTGTGGTGGCGTTTAGATCGTGACGTTTTTTCGTAAATTAATGTTAAAAGTACTCTTAGAATTTTACGGTGTTTACAAAAATCCTTATACTTTCACGGATATGTTTTACTGAAATTCGTTTTTTTATTTTGAAACGCCGTGATTTTGTGGTGACTACCTTAAAATTTGTACATGATAATGTTTGATATGAACGTTGCATTCTTTTACTTATTCTATATTTATCATTTTTTTTATACAAGTAAGCAAAATAAGAGGATCGGTTTCTGGAAACAGATCAACCTAGAGTATCCTTACGGATGAGGTATATTTATCATTTATAGATGTGGTTAGAACCGTGGATCATGATCTCTTTATCCTGTTAAAAATGAACAATGGATGATAACTAGAAGTTTTGTGATGACAACAATGTCGTTTCTTTTACGGACTATTAGTATTGACATATTTCTTATTCTTCTTCTTCTTCTTCTTCTTCTTTACTGAATGTTGTTGTTTTCAGATTCTTGATCTTAGAGTCTGAGACGACTAGCTCGTTGCTCGCACCAACAAAAAGCAACTGGGTCGAAATGGATAGCTTTGCTAAGGCAACTTCGGCCGTCCACAAAACCACTGGTACGACCCTCGACTCCCCGTCAATGACTTACTACTAGGCACATGTAACCAACCCATGGCAACCACCCCCTTGCCCTTATGCGGGTTGCGTGAACCCTTTGGAGGTCACTGAGGCGTTCACCACAATGACACTCACTTTTCGTTTAGATGGGTGGTAAAGATGAACGAATCATAATTTTTTCATGGCTGAGATTTTCGGTGTATTAAGTTGGATAATCAAATCTGATCATAGTGTGTTACTAAGTAATTTCGATAAGGATATATTTCCTTTTGCATCTCTGATAGATTTTGGTGGATTAGACCATACAAATGGTGGAGGTAAAACACACTCTTATTGATATTAAGATAACCTTTATATAACAAGTAATGCATTAGTGCTTTTGTGAAAAACGCTCTCTTTTCCTAATAGCAAAAAGATTAGGGTTCGCCGGAGCGTTTGCTGACTGTGCTACAAGATGACGACCCCAAATCCACTAGTTGCCGGTGGAATTGCAGTCATAGGTGTAACTGAGAATATTAATGTTGAAGATACTGTCATGACAGATTCTCCCAGACAACAAAGGGGATTGGAATCAAAGA
Source organism: Fagopyrum homotropicum (assembly GCA_033239125.1). Lineage (NCBI taxonomy): Eukaryota > Viridiplantae > Streptophyta > Magnoliopsida > Caryophyllales > Polygonaceae > Fagopyrum > Fagopyrum homotropicum. The sequence goes on along the minus strand of BSWB01000001.1, from coordinate 3,587,157 downwards.
CTACAGATCCCCAGAAGGTTAATGATGTTACGGCTCAACCAGTGGCTGAAACTAATGCTAGTAACGCCGTTGAGAGATCATCTGAAACGAACAAGGATGCAGAAGGAAGCTTCACAATGGTTCCCACTGCTAAATTTTCTATCGGCATCTTAAATGATACCCCTGAACAGAATGTTGTTCCTGTACAGAATGTTGTACCCGCGAGTAACAATCAAGAAGACACAACTACTAACGGCTTAAAGTCTCCGGCTAGATCGTGGAGCGAAGTATTGGGAGGAGTTAAAACCAATTCTTTCATAAACGATAAGATCACCAGAGAATCTCTTACTGGAAAGATTACGGTTAGCTTTCCTTATGGCAATGAAGGTGATCCAGTCATGGAGATCGATGAAGAGACCACAAAGGATCTGGAAGCTAGATGGCACAATTCGATAGTCTTCAAAGTCTTGGGTTTTCCGGTGACTTTCCCGGTCATGGAGAGAAAAGTAAGAGAATTATGGAAGTGTGGGGAGAACGTTCAACCCATCGATCTAGACAATAACTATTTCCTAGCAAGATTCAGAAGCGAAAATGAACTTATGATGGTGCTCACGGGAGGACCATGGGCGGTGTTCGGCCGATGCCTTATAATGAAGAGATGGTCTCCGGACTTTGTCACGTCCAATCCTATACATTCGGCTCCTATATGGGTCCGAATAACTGGAGTTCCAGTATAGTGGTATCATGAAGCAATCATATGGAATATGGAAGAAGGCATAGGTTTACCCATCACTATCGACCCGAAAACACTGCATTTTAACAGAGGAAGATTCATAAGATTTTGTGTGGAAATTGACTTGAATTGTCCACTGAAGAAAGCCATCCATATAAACAAACATAGATGTCCGATCGAATACGAAGGTCTGGATGTCATTTGTTCCAAGTGTGGGCGCTACGGACATTACGCGTCCCATTGCAAACATGCTGATTCAGACTCCACATAGGCCACTAAAGAAGGGAATGATGCTGCCTACAAGAAGCCAGAAGATAACACGAGAACCACGGGCAACACGGTCAGAGAAGACAAAGGATCGGAATAAACTCCGGCCACCACAACCATGGATTCCGGCTATGGACCTTGGATGTTGGTTGCAAGAAGAAGCATATTCGAAAAAGGAAAGAACCAAATCGGAAGGAAATCGAGTTCTACGGGCGCACAGTTTAGGAATCCAAATTCCGGATATCAAGGAAAGAATATACAACAGAAAGGCAAGCCGGCCCACTCAGCTCAAAAAAATAAGATCCCGGATTCCATCTCAGCTAGGGACCGCCACATCACACTAGGCAACATGCCCATGGATAAAGGAGCTTCTACGAGCGGTAGAAGGCCCAATCAACCAACAACAACAAGCCCACGTGGAAGCAGAGAGTAGAGAAATGCAACAGTCTAAGTCATCTCCAGAAAAAACTACTCCAGCCCAACACGACTTTAAAGCTTCTCCAACAAACAATTCCGATAGCAGCAATAGTGACGAGAGAAAGAAGGTTCGCAACAAGAACAGGAACGTTGCACGCCGAGCTGCATGGAGAGCTAAGAAGGATGAAGAGAGTAGCACAAACCAGATTACACTCAAGAGACAAAGAAGGAGCGAAGAGGATGACCTAAGTGAACTCCATAACAACCCTAAGTCTACGTCCATAAAGAATACCAACGAGAATCAGAAGGAGCAAGATAATGTTTCAACGGTGGTTTGTAGTGAAAGTAAAGAACTGACCCAAACCCATGGTCTGGATGCATCCAACACTACCAAAAGTGACAAGCAAATACAACTTCAAACTTATTCATCAGAACCCAGTAGTGACGGTGCTCAGCAAGGACCTATAGACATAGAAGATGATGAAGACATGCTGGACACTACTGATACCCACAGAGATGGAGTTGCAGTGCAACCAAGTATGTAAAAGTTCCTACTATTTCGTCTTTAATTAGTTATTATGAATTACCTATATTGGAATATTTTCGGAGCCTGTAAGAACGGGTTCCGACGAGTTGTGAAATATATGTGTAGACATCATAGCATTGATATCTTAGCCATCTTTGAGCCAAGGACCTCTGGAGATAGAGCACAAACCATCTGTGATAGACTGAATTTTTAGGGATGTTTTCGAGTGGAGGCTGTAGGATTTGAGGGAGGTATTTGGATACTATGGAAGAAGGATAGAGTTAACTTGGACATTGTTGATTCACATAGATGCTTCATCCATGCCAAAGCTACAGATGGTACTAGTTCCATCAGTTTTTGTCGCGGTGTATGCACCACCGGACCACATACTTCGTAGAGATTGTTGGGAAGCCCTTGATAGAGAGCTTGCCCCCATCACCGACCCTCTTATCATCGGGGGAGACTTCAACTGCATAAGGACTCTCCATAAAAGAAAGGATGGTTCAGGAGGACTTCACAAAGATTCTATTGTGTTTAATGATCTAATTACAAGACATGACCTCATAGATTTGGGCTATACCGGAGCTGACTTTACTTGGGATGATAGTAAGACGACTAGAAGAAACATTCTCAAAAGATTAGACAGAATTCTCATGAACCAAGGAGGATGTTTAAAATGGCCCAACACTCAAGTTTGTCACCTAGCAAGATTCTCTTTAGATCACTCCCCTCTCCTGCTTACACTTGATCACTATACAATATGCAAAAGAGAGCGGAGACCCTTCCGCTTCGAGGCAGCTTGGATGACACATAGTGATCTTTAACCCTTGATTGAGATGTGTTGGTTCAGCAACCCCGAGGTTAGTAAAGCTCTCCCTTATCTTAAAAACTCTCTCATTATTTGGAATAGGCTTGTGTTTGGAAATGTGTTTCGCAGGAAACAAGAAACCCTTGATAAGCTTACCAAAGTTCAAATCAAAATCCGCAATAGAAGTACAAACAGGCTTATTGAGAAAGAGAAGAGACTAAAGGAGGAGATGAAAGGTATTCTAGAGCAAGAAGAGGTCATTTGGTTTCAAAAATCACGTGAATTATGGCTTGAGCATGGCGACAGAAATACCTCTTTCTTCCATACCTCAACGATCATAAGGAGGAACAGAAACAGAGTGACAAGCCTTAAGATAGATGGGACCGATTGGGTGGAAGATCAAGCTAAATTGGAGGAACATGCTGTAAGCTATTACCGGTCTCTCTATAGTCTTGCAGATGCACAACCTCTTCACTCTTGCCATCTCAATACCGTCACCTTCCCCCATATCTCCGATTCTGCATGGGATAGTATTCGGAAACCTGTAGAGATGGATGAAGTTTGGTTGGCATCTAGAAGCATGGGGGCCTATAAAGCTCCAGGGGTGGACGGTTTTCAACCAGTCTTCTATCAAAAATATTGGAGCATTGTGGGACAATCAATGAAAGAGGAGGTGACCCGATTTTTTACCACTCAGCAAATCTATCAAGGGAGCAATGATACTCTCATATCTCTTATAGCAAAGGTTGGGAAACCGGAGCTCATCAACCAATTCAGACCTATTGCACTTTGCAACGTTAGCTATAAGATCATTACCAAGGTTATGGTCCAACGTCTTCAAGGAGTTGTGGGAGACCTTGTAGGCCTCACACAAGGGAGCTTCATTCCGGAACGTCTTATTCAAGATAACATCTTTCTCATGCAGGAAGTTATCCACTCTATGCGAAAGAAGAAGGTGGGTAAGCAATGGATGCTTCTAAAGCTTGATTTGGAGAAAGCGTATGACAGGCTACGATGAGACTTCATTGGTAACACAATCCAAGAAGCAGATTTCCCACCAGAATGGGGTGAGATGATTCAGGCATGCATCAGTTCAGTCAGAATGCAAGTTCTATGGAATATTGAATTAGCGGAATAATTCTCCCCGGAAAGAGGTATCAGACAAGGAGACATGCTCTCCCCTTATTTGTTCGTACTTTGTATTGAGAAATTGAGCCATCTCATCATGGAATCTGTTGATAAAGGAGAGTGTAAACCCATAATCCTTTCCAGAGGAGGTGCACGTCTATCACAACTCTTCTTCGCAGATGATATAACACTTTTTGCAGAAGCCTCAATTCCCCAACTCAAGATTATCATGCGGTGCATTGATAAGTTCTGCAAGTCTTCCGGACTTAAGGTCAGTATACACAAATCAAAAAATTTTGTGACACCGAACATGTCGAGAGAGTTGAGTAATAGCATTGCTAGCTTGAGTGGAGTAGAAGTTACGAAAAATCTAGGCAATTACCTTGGTGTACCCCTCCTTCAGAAGCGAGTCAGCAAGGAAACTTTCACAGTGCTACTCGATAAAATCAACATGAGGCTCAGTGGATGGAGAAGTAGGAATCTCAGTTTGCTGGGAGGGTTACTTTAACCAAAGCGGTACTCACCTCGCTTCCCATCTACTCCATGTCTGTGCTATCTCTGCCGGTTAGTTTATGCAAGGACATTGACTGGCTGTGCCGAAATTTTATTTGGGGCCACACAGATGGTACTCGTAAGATGCATACGATCAAATGGAGTGTCCTATGTCTACCTAATGATAAAGGAGGCCTGGGTATTAGGAGTATGTATGACTCTAATCTTGCAGCACTTGGGAAACTTGCATGGAGCTTCTTGAAGAACCCAAACAGCCTTTGGGCTCGTGTACTGCAAAGTAAGTATGGCAGGTCTGGAAGTTATATTCAAACCGGTGGCTATCATATTTGGAAAGGCATTAACACAGGTATTCAGAAAGTGATCCACAAAGGAGCTAAATGGGTGCTAGGTGAAGGAAACAACATCCTCTTATAGCTAGATAAGTGGCTGAGCGATGAGCCTCTAAGCAAGATCACTTACCTGCTACCCTGCCTAGAGGAAGAGTTAAAAACGGTGAGGAGTTATTGGTCCAGCAGCGAGGGTTGGGACTGGCAGTCACTAGGTGGACGTCTACCCATGGAGACGCTTCTAAAGCTCGTTGCCGTTGAACCTTTCGATGAAGATCTCACCTCCCAGTATGAAAACCAGCATCTTACTTTATTAGATGAGTTGAGCTGGAGTGCTGCCCTAGATGGTGACTATTCGACTCGGACGGCATACAAGATGCTTACTGGGGCTGAAGAGCTATAGACTAGTGAAGGTGGTATCTTCAAGGGCATATGGCGCCTTCGCGTCCTGGAAAGGGCTAAAGTCTTCATATGGAAATTAGCTAACGGAGGAGTGCTTTGTAGTGAAGAACGTTTACACCGACACCTCAGCACTACCAGCACCTGCCTTAGTTGCAATTCAGCCCCAGAGTCTCTTCAACACCTATTCAAGGACTGCCCACGAACCAATCTCATGTGGCGTCATCTGCATGCTGATCGAATGAAAATCGATTTTTTCACATCGCCGTTTGCATCGTGGTTGCAAGGTAACATCTCCTCAACTTCTCATTTTAACAATTTATATATGTGGAGCGAGATTTTTGTTGTAGGGATTTGGGAGACTTGGAAGTGGAGAAATGAGTCCACATTCAACAAACTGCATTACGAGGGCAACCGAAGCAGCTACATCCAATCCAGAACAAAAGAGTATGCAAATGTGTGGACTAGAAGAAACAATGGAGGTAGAGAGAAGATTCTAGCATCATCAACGTCACCTGGGAGCCCCCTCCAGCAGGTTTTGTTAAGGTCAACACCGACGGCTCCAAGAACAAAGATGGCTTCGCTAGTGCTGCGGGTGTGGTAAGGAATAACGCAGGAGAGTGGATTAGAGGTTTTGGGGTGTATCTAGGGATATGCTCCGTACCTGTAGCTGAGCTATGGGGTATGTATCATGGCCTTAGATGCGCTTGGGAGCTAGGTATCGAGCGGTAATCGTTGAACGGATTCCCAATTGGTTACCCAACTTCTGAAAAAACCCCTCGCCCCTCATCACCCTCTTGCCAGTTTGACACGCAAGTGTCAAGACTATTTGAAAAGAGACTGGAATATCCAGTTTCGACATGCCTACCGCGAGGCGAATAATGTAGCGGATTTTCTAGCTCTTTTATCATTGAACTTTCCTATTGGACTGAATGTATTGTATGACCCGCCGGAGGGTGTAGTTGATCTTTTACTGCATGATGTAAGGGGTCGGGCTATCCCCCGTGTGATGACTACTTAGCCTTCTTTTCAATTAATAAAAGCGCGTTTAGATGCGCCGGAGACCACTGCCTCTCCTTCCCACCAAAAAAAAAGATAACCTTTATATACGCTTCACAAGAAAATAATAACTAGTATTATATTGGAAACTAAATAACAAAGATATTATCACAATAACAATCACAATCTCGATTTTATTACGATTATTATCGCAATCTTGATCTTATGACGCATCCTTATCCTACCCTTCCCCTCTCCGCCATTATTTATACAACTCTTGGTTGCTTCACCCATAGTTATTTTCTTTATGCCATTGACGCCCAAAACCCTGATCCCGACACTCCTTTTGAATTTGCATCCTCTAGTTATGTAGGTCGCTCAACCTCCTTACGCTTTAACTACTCGTGAATTTTCTTATGATCACAGCATAGTTAACTCCTATCATTATAGGGTTAACCTTTTAGAGCCCGTTTGGTTTTAACTCCGGAATCGGAAACGGAATGGAAACGAATCTAGTCAATACGTATATCCTTGTTCATTAAAATTTTTGGAATCATTTCTTGTGGTTTGTAGTAATTGGATGAGAGTTTGATTACTTTTGATACCCTATAGGGTAACAAAATGTGAGGAAACAATTGTATTTTTCATTAAATCATGGGGAATGATTCCATAAAATTCAATGAATATGGATATACATATGGACTAAATTCGTTTCCATTCCGTTTCCGTTTCCGGAGTTGGAACCAAACGGGCCCTTAGTAGACTAAGATGGTACATACACTTCAATCACATGGATAAATTATAAAGGTTGATTTTAGTTATATGAGACATCTTTTAATGATCCCACTCCTTACCCTAAATACTATTATAAATTATCTTATTCAGTTGTTATACAAAAAGAATATTCCTCATATTAAAACATTTGATAACGAATATCCGTATTTTCTCCAACCAATTATCCATCAATGGACTCTATTTAAATATCGTAATTTTTTGCCATTTTTTCTTCAAATTTTGGCATTTTGCCCTAATTATTTATCAAAGTATAATATTATAATAATGAATGACCAAAATAATGAACAAACCCCCTTATAATATAAACGTATTTTTTCTTTGAAACCTAGTCTCAAATAACATATATGATAATATATATTTTTGGATAATGCATGTATATGATAGTTGACAAAAAAAATAGATATTATAGTTTATATCTAATATTTATGAGGATCGTAGAAATACTTGACAATATGCTGTCATTTTTGACAAATTGGCCATCTACAATTCGAATTTATAAGTATGTATGGCTCCCACATTTTCTTGATTGCCTTATCAACACAAAATCTAGATTGATCCTTTTTTAATGATATCAAATTGTCAAGTATCTATTAAATAATCATTTTAAATAATTAGATACTATATTATATACAATTTTTAAAAATATTTAGGGTTGGTGTGATACTCATATAATGTAATCGCAAATGAGAATACCCGTTTGGTTCCAACTCCGGAAACAGAAACGGAATGGAAACGAATTTAGTCCATATGTATATCCTTATTTATGAAACTTTATGGAATTATTTTTTATGATTTAATGCAAAATGCACCTCCTTCCCCACATTTTGTTTCTCTATAGGGTATCAAAAGTAATTAAATTTTACTCCAATTACTTCAAGTCATATAAGGAACGATTCTTGCTATCAAAATAAAAAGGAATGATTCCAAAAACTTTCATCAACAAGGGTATCGATCCGCAAACTCTATTTGGTGGGCTCGGTTACTCGGCATCTCCCTCTCCTAGTCTTCATCTGGTTCCTCCTAGTTTTCTTCTCCCTATGCTTTTGTTTTGCTCTATGATGCATCTGGCTAAGTGACCATGTAAATCCTTCTCAATGTACATATTTTTTTTTTATAAAAAAAAATCAAAATCATTTAAGCAATAAGTTATTTTAAATTATTACTCCGTAATCAACTTTATTTTCATATAATAATAAAACATTTAGTCATTTATGTCATTCTTAAACTCGACCCGATTTTCGGAACATACCAAATGAACTCTTAATAACCCACATCACACCGGACAAATACGTAACTTAATAATATTAGAAAATTTTCTGATTATATTTTTATAATTTAAAATTTTTCGGATTATGTTAAAATGTTTTTAAGTTTTCAAATGGTTTAAACTTTATTATTTTCTGAATTACATCTTTAGATCATTCATGAATTAACATTTATTAATATTTTGAGGTATAAAAGGATAAGTTATCACTCCATGAAATTGCCTACACATTCAAATGAATATTAATAATAGTTAGTAGATAATAAATTAAAAAAATCAAAATGTTATTTTTGTATAATAAAAGGTATATTTTAGAAATTTATAAAATTCAAAGAGATCATCCAAATACTTGGGAAAAAATATAGAACATAACCCGAAAAGGTTTAATGTGAAGAACATCTTTAAATTTTTCCATAATTATATATTTTCCCTCTAGCTAGTATAAGTTATTGGACTTATGAGATAGAACTGGTTTAGGGATTGTTAAAAACCCTATTTATAAATATTATCGAAATTTAACCTGCTGATTAGGATCATTAGTAGGGTTGAGCATCAGTTCAAAACCGCAAAACCGGAAAACCGCAATCCTAGAAAACGTGAACCGCACGGTTGCGGTTCGGTTGCGGTTTGAACCGCAAAAGAACCGCATTTTGCGGTTTGGTTACGGTTTTGCGGTTTTTTTTTGCAGTTTTGCGTTTTTTTGCGGTTTGCGGGTTTTTTGGCAGTTTTGCGGGGTTTTTTTCGGTTTGCGGTTTTTTTTGCGGTTTGCAGTTTGCGGTTTTTTTTTGTTGTTTGCGGTTTGTTTTGGCGGTTTTGCGGTTTGCGGTTTGAACCGCAAACCGCAAAACAAAAACTTGCGGACCGCAAATCGAACTGATTAAGTGCGGTTCGGTTGCGGTTTGGACCGCAATTTACGGTTCGGTTGCGGTCCGAACCGCAATCTGCTCAGCCCTAATCATTAGATCAAGTTTTTGCATGGTAAAAGAATATGCCCTAAAATTCGAACTTGCATGTGACCTGATACTTAACTTGTTAACAACATGAGGACAGAGATTAACAATAATTAAATTATGTTAACATTTTGTTTGGTTTTTTCGTTAGGTATCAAAAGGTTTTGCAGCGTAGAAAACAAACCGTAGGTTAGGCAAAGAACCAGGCTACGAGTTGGATACCTGCAAACCTAATATGTTTACTTGTCAATATTTGGTTTGAGTTAATAGAGAATGACCACTTCCATCACATAACTCTTTACCTACCATCTTCCTATCTTTCCTTACATATCCTTAATTTTTATCATCTAAAAGCCCGTTTGTTTCCAACTACGATAACGGAAACAAATGAAAACGAATGTAGTCCAAATCTATATCCTTATTCATGAAATTGTAATCAAACCTTGTGGTTTAAGTCAAAATGCACTTGATTCCCCACATTTCGTTAATCTATAGGGTATCAAAAGTAATCAAACTCTACTCCAATTACTTCAAACAACAAGAAATGATTCCAAAAATTTTCATGAACAAGGATATACGTATGGACTAGATTCGTTTACATTCTATTTCCGATTCCGGAGTTAAAACCAAACGGGCCCTTAATGGGTGGATCGGGTTTTTTCAATCAAAATATCCCTTGTTTTATAAAGGTAATATTCAACCAAACATAAAAATAAAAGAGTAGATTTATAAGTTAAAACTAAATGAGAAAATTTAGCCATTAGAGCAGTTTTGGTTTATTAGATACTAATTAGGCCCCTAGTAAATTATGACTAAGAAAAAAAGATAAATAAAAGAGAGTATTATAGGAGGTGGTTTGAGCAGTTACAATAATTTCATTTATTAAAAGTTTCCTTTAATTAAAATACTGGTTATTAAAAAATGGAAACCGTAAATTAAGAAGATTCTGCAAATCTTCGCCCCATCGTATCAACTGCAACTTCGTCCCGAGAAATTAGAAGATAGATTTCGTGCTTTCCTATTCTGTCAACCCAGAATTGCCTAATCGACATTGTCGTCCATTCCGAGCTTCGCAATACCTTCGTCTGCCATTTTCGCTTGTGTAAACATACCTGTAACACATATGTATATATCATACATAGAATTCAGATACACATGACATAAAAGACATACGTACATTTATGTAAACATTATGTACACAATTACAAATTGATCGTACATACACAATATGTAATATTACTCACAACGAAGATGTACATTAATGCACTTAATAAGTGCACAATTACGCACACATAATATGTAACAAATATGTATATATCATACAAAGAGTTCAAAACACATACGTACATACATTACTGTACCTAAAATGTGTACACAAGTTATCTTCGTCAACATAATATCGTCAATCTGGACAATCGTCATTTCTCCAGAAAATGACATACATCATGATTCAAGATTACAACAACATAGTTACACCATTTCAACAACAGAATTACTATTTTCATCATATATGTACACTAACAAGTCAAAAGAAACACAAAATAACAACATAAATTTCGTCCTCCATTAAAGCATAAAAAAGCTTTGAAACACCATAAATTTGACTTTCACCTTACCATTTTATGATAGATGACGCTACTAAAACCAAACAATCGATGCAGTGTACTTCTCCAATCGCCAAAACGTGAACGCAGACAATTGTCCAAACCTGAACGCATAAAAACCCAGAAACCTCCGTCTTCTGTTTTCGTTGAAAATGGTGGACCTTATATCGTAAAAACCAGAAAATAATGGGGGAAGATCGTGACTGTTAATGCTTCCTAAACAGTTATTATCTTTAATTAGCATAATTAATTTTGGAAATAAATATTTTTTAATTAGAGAGAGAAAGATCATAGGATCTCTATTTTGTTAATTATTAAATCTTTTCTTTACATATTCAAAAGGGCCTAGTTTGTTAATTAAAACACAAAACTACCTACTTTGTACACAATTATGCAAAAAGTGCTTAATTAACCATTTTACCCAAACTAAATCAACCATTCTCCGTCATGAAAAAGTTGGCAGGAAAGTCACTTCAAATTAACAAGATGAAATCAGACCTCTAACCTTTCATCATTTGATTTTTAGACCTCACATTAATGAAAAAAAATATATTTTTACATGATTTTTAATAAAAATTAATTGTGCTATCATAATCAATTATGTTGGTATCAATAATATTATTCACAACTTGAAACGCTCTCTTTTGAGCCCGAAGTTAACCTTCCCAAAACCTATTCTTCACCCGCCGCCTTCAAATCTCCACACCTGACGGCTTCAACCACCCCGCAAAACACAACAAAACTCCCCAAATACAAGGTTTCGGCCTTATTTTCGGGTTCAAAGGTCTCCTGGTACCCCATTCTACTCTTCCCAAAACCCAAAACACACAGATCCGGTCCTTTTTGGACTAATATTCTCCCGATTCTTGTTTGCAACTCTTTTGGATATGTGAATCTTGAGTTGTCTTGAATTCGTTTCATACCTTCTTTTGTCCTTCGGAGTGTAGATCCAGAGGAAGGAACCGAAATTTACAATAGGAAGAAATAGGGAATGATGTCTCGTTGCTATCAATAGCCTATGAGGAAAAGTATACAATATCCGGGAAGAATCTTGCTCTCTTTCCTCTCGGTGGAGGTTCGGATTGCGTATAAAACTGTAACGTCCGTGTTTTTGCCTTCACCGCCCCCGCGGTCGCCGCCGGGTCAACCGCCCCTTCGGCTGACTCTAGATCACGGCCGACCTGTTTTTCTTCCATTTTATTTCCTTCCTTTCTTAGAAGATCCAATCTTTTATCTTTTGGGTCTTCTTTCCTTCTATCTTCTAACCCTAAATCTTTGTTCTTTTCCCAATCGTTCTCTATATATTCCCACTGTCTTTCTCTTTTTCCTCTTCTTGCTTACGTTTTCTTCAACCTTCGAGCAAAGCTGCAGCCTTTCCTATGTAATCTCCTACAGAACGTGTAAGTCTTCATCCCTTTGATCTTCCTTACGTTCATGAGTCTGTTGTGTGCTTCTCCTCCTTCTGTTTCCCTTTCTCTTTCTCGTTTCTTCTTCTTCACACGAATCAAGATCGAGTATTGATTCTTGTTTGTCTTCCGTTGTTGATACGTATATGTTTCCAGCTCCTTTGGTTGAGAAGTTATGTGTGTGAATAGAAGGATCAAACTTTGGTCTCTTTGTTGTGACGTTGTTTCAAAAGGAGTCTCGACGACCGTTTTGTCACGCCACCACCCCGCGCATGGACCTTCCCGCCCCTGCGGTTGCAACCTTCTATCGCCCCGTGCCTTCTGTCTGCCGCCCCCGCTATTCACCTACAGTGACTCCCGTCTTTGGTGAGTTGTTTCCTTCCTTGCTTCCTCGTTCCTTTTCCTTGAGCTAAGTGTTGAAGTTGTTCCTTGGGATACATGTAAGACAAGGGATCGTGTCCTTAACTTGTTGGAGATCTCTTCGAGATCGTTGGGACTAGAAGTTGTAGACTTCTAGCTTTCGGTTCGTTTCTGATTTGGTATGCCTTGTTTGAGCAAGTATTCATTCTTTCCTTTGGGAAACTGAGTTGTAGTTGACCTTTGTGTTTACCTTCGAGTGAGGTAAGTCTCTTGGACTTACTTAGCTACATTCCGTATACTGGTTTGACCATATTGGTTGTGTGTATTGTTTATCGTTATAACGGAAAACCGGACTAGGATGACCTTATACCTTGATTGGCCCAAGTGTATCATAACCGGGCGGTGATCGTTTGTCCAATTCAAAATGGGGAAACTGGAAGGTACTCTTGCGACTAGTCCAGCAAGTAACGGAGGGATGCATCGCCTCTATTCTTGTCGGTGAAAGGGGACAAAGGCGAGTTCACGGTGATTCTCGTGTGACAACATAAGTTGAATTAGTCAAGGGATTAACTTAATGAAAGATAATAACCGGTTGTGTGAGATCATGCTATGTGTTTACTTTCTTATGTGTGTTTGTGTCTTTAATGTTTTTCTCATATCTAGAATGTTAGCTAACAGTTTATACCGATGTTGTAGATGCCCTGCAGGTTAAAGATGATGCTGAGTGATCCGGACGGTGTGTTCAGCTGGGGATCTCGTACATTATAGGACGGGATCGGATTTATATTTCCATTGTTGTCTTTTCAATTGTTGTTGAACTCGATTGCGAGTCTTTTGCTTTTCCCTTTTGTTAAACCTTCGGTTTTTATATAAGTTTTGGTTTTCATTTATTTGTGCCTTGTTGCAAGATCCGATGTTATCGTTGTTACTCTGAGGGTCGGGACCCATTTGGAGGTCCTAGCTCGTAACGCTTCGAGTTCCTAAAACTTGGGTTGTTACAAAAAACAGTAGGACGGTCGTTTGGCTTGATTTTTATTAGGCTTCACCTAACCCTTTGTACCGGCGTTCATAGAGTGTATGGCTTCAAAGTGAAGAAACGGATTTAAATATGCGCTTGACTAGTGGTCCTCAACGCACCATTCTAACAACTCTTCCCCATCTTCTATACTTGCTCTCTTTGTTTCTTATGTTACTCTTTTCCTCTAAGGTTTCTTGACCTTTTCCTCTACATCCGCGAAAATTGCCACATTTGATGATTAAAAAAACCCCTCTTATTGTGAAAAATTGTAACAATGTCTTAACAGACTTAAGTCGGGTTTGGTGAAAACAAACAAAATCCATCCAAAATGCCCCAAAAAGGGCCTCAAAGTCTATCAGGCAAAATTCTCTCAGTCCAAAACTGTGAGCGGTAAAAATAAGCTGGACACATTATTAACGTAGAAAATTTGGAAGAAACGAGAGTTGTTTTGTGGTCTTCTTGCATGTTCCGTTTTTTCACTGACTTGCTTTTTTGTTGATTCAGTCTTTGCCAAAATCTAGCTTCTACTTCCTAGCTTCTTATGCACAAAACGAATGTCAAGGAAAAAGTCAAGGCCTAATATAACCACAATTTACAAGATCAACATAACAAATAGATATCTTTGACACAAGAAAGTATGATGGGTTTCAATACCCCATAATTCTAATTTTTATAACGAGATCTGTCAGAACATTTCAATGCTAAAAGAGTACTTTTTAACATGTTCTCATTGTGTTGATTCCTAATGCTTAGAATATGAATGGATCTTTTTCACCATGGCTCATTTGTTGCGAAGTTCAATGTGGATTAACATAATTCTAATTAGAAACAGTTGGATTTAGTCCTTGTAATCTTCTCAAGGATTGGGGATTAATAAGAGGTGAAGTCTCTAATAACCGATCAGAGGATTATAATACTTATTAATTGAGTTATGGGCTTGTCCTATGGAAGGGCTAATTCTTTTTTAAACCCAATTGATTTTGTATAATTGTTTCAATATCGAGTTTGATAAGACTCTTTACGAGTAATTCCAATCAAATATTAAATCTTTGATAAAAATAGGTTTGAATTTCGGTTCTCGTTTTATTGGAAATTTTCCAATAAAATACAAAATTGATATATCAAAACAATCTTCTCATAAAATTTTGCTCATTACAAGAAATTAGGATCACCGGGCTTCTTTGCTCTCCTAATTTTCGTCATAAAAGTAGATAAATGGTAGTTAGCTTCTGGAATATTAGGATCACCGGAGTAACCTCTGGACAAACTTCGATGCAATTTGTAAAAAAGCACAAAATCAAAGTAATTGCTCTCGTGAAAACAAAGTCCGAAACCCCCTGCGATGACTCTTTGTGGAAATTGACAGGCTTCGACAACATGATTTATTGTCCGGATAATGGAAGGGTCGGAGGTTTATGTATCCTTTGAAAATCTTACCAGCTCAGAATTCAAACGATTAAAATCGTTCACAAAACATATTCTTTTGTATCGAATTTATCCGTAACAACTCAAATAACAAAATGAAAATCATCTTCGCTTTTGCTCCGCCACAAGTTGAAAAAAATGAATTTTGGGATAATCTTTCATATTTCAATAAAATTCTCGTATCCCTTGTGTTTTGATTGGTGACTTAAAGGAATTTCAACAATGCTCGGAGAAACAATGAGGTTCACTAATAAATCACAACAAATATAACACATTAATAAACTTTAAAAGTTTATGTAATCTCTTGGATCTTCAAATCTTTATTGCCCAAGGTAATAAAGATTTAAAAACAAAATTGAACAAAATCAGAATAATCAAAACAAAAGCAAATCAATTAAAAAGCTTATGTGTATTTAACCAATTATTTTATGACCAACTTTTACCTTATAAATCTTTATTCTTTAAACCATGAAAGTTATACAATGATACTCGTGATTTGCATAATCGTCTTCTTAGTTTGATGTTTTTTTTTTGTGGCGTTTCGAGTGTTTTGTCTAGAAGGGGGGCATGTTGAGTAGATCATCTCGACCTAAAACATTTTTGTGAATGAGAACACAAAGTTTGAGATCATAAAAAAATTGGTGTTGATATCGAGATTTCCAAATTGGTCAACCGATCAACAACACAACTAAGTGCTATAAAAATATGTCAAATCTAGACTTCATAAAAAACGAAGACAATCTATTGTTGGATATAATAATCTCGACCTTTCAAGGACAACTTCAAATATCTTGGTATTTTTCGATAGGACATAAATTGTCACCTTCAATTTCGATTTTTTTAATTACAATCTAATAGCCTCTTACAAATCCGTTTGTAAAATAAAGGTTTCCAGTTTTGATACCGAATCAAAATTATTATTTTTACATTAACACTGATAACCTCTCCATTGTAATTCCGTACAACAAAACCGAAAGGATAACCGAATAACTCATAGTCAAGTTCAGATCCATTCTGTCTTTTATTTATTACGTTGGAAAGTTTTTGCTTTTTTATTATAATTAAAATGAATATTCTTTAGTTTTTAAAAATAAAAGTCATGTGACGTCACTGTTGAGTTCAGTTTTTAATTGACTAACCGAACTCATAGCCAATCACAACCTCCACGCGCTTGAACATGTAGGCGCAGACACGCGTCACACGCGTAAGACTCACCATGCGCCACCTCTCTCTCTATAAAGAAAAGTACTCAATTCGAAACGCTCATAACAACGAAACCGAAAGAAATCAAAAGCAAAAAGATCTCATCTTCAAATATACAACATCGGCATATTCTCTCAGCCGTAGACATAGACATATCGGCGTGAATTTCTCCGTCTGGCTTGGCTTTGCCCCCTCTCTTACCTCAACCGTCCGATTTTCCCTTTCATCACGAAATCACTGTTGCGATTATAGCATATTACCTTCTTTTAGCTTTTTCGATATTCAATAAATATCTTTGCCCTCATTCTTCTTCTCTGCCTACCAAATTCAACACTTTCAACATCCCACACAGATTTCTCTCTCTCGCTCCGGGCAGGCGTCGTTGCGCCGAACATCGCCGGCGGAGGGTTCTCCACCATCTGGGTATGCTCGCAGATTTGTAGGGTTTTTGTGTTTATAAGATTATGCGCAATCATGCATTTTTGGTTTTTTAATTCCCTTTTGGTTTGAGGATTCTGTATGTCTCCTGGGTTGGGATTATTATAACAGAAAATGAGTATCGATTTCTTGTTTGGGATTAAAATATTGGTAATTTGCTTAATAGTTTGGTGATGGAGTTATTGAGGTCGGTTGTTTGTGTTGTCACGGGCGACAATACCAGCTAATCATAGATGTGGGTTTATTAATTCTTTTCTTCTGATTTACGATTGTGAATTTTGGGTTTTACTTCTCTTGAGCTAGGGTTAGGGCTTGCTTTGTGAATTGCTGTTCAATAGTTGAAATCGTTGGGTTTGGAGAATTCCTTTTGAGTTCTTTGAATTGGGTTATTGTTTGATTCACAGTTGTTGAGGTAGTGATTGCAAATTCAGTGCTTTCTGTTTAAGAAAATTTCATCTGATTTTGAATTTTGGAGTTAACTGTGATGTGTTATGGTGGATCAACAGGCGGCAGTCTAGAGTAGTGGTGAGCTTCTTCCTCCAAAAATGGGTTGCTTTTCCTCAACTGCACGAAAGCAGTTTCCTGGACATGAAGACCCTGTGTCTCTTGCATCACAAACAGCTTGTAAGTTGTCAATTATATCTGTATTGATGGATGCCGGACTTTTCGCTTGCTCGGTGTTGTTTTTTCATCTGTCTTTTGTGTTTGTTCATCACAGTTAGTGTAAGTGAGGTTGAAGCATTATTTGAGCTGTTCAAAAGTATTAGTGGCTCGGTGATTGATGATGGGTTGATAAGCAAGGTACTCAATCTTTTGCTTTTCTCTGTGATTTGTCACCGCCTACTCGAGTGTAGTGTTCCGTAATCCATTCCAGATTATGTGCATTTTTATCTGTTATAAGAAACTGGAAGTCCCATGATCTAATTGAAGTAATAAAGTGCATGAAATGTAAACTAATTCTCTGAAGCAATCGAGCATGGTGATTCCGACTTTTACATGCCCTGATTGCTCAGCATGTTTGCCTGAGTTGTTCGTTGGTTATCGGTTTCATTCTTCACTTAGTTATTTTCTGCACCTTTATTGACAGGAAGAATTCCAGTTGGCATTGTTCAAGAACAAAAAGAAGGAAAATCTTTTTGCTAATCGGGTATGTTTCTCGTGAACTTCAATGGCGTTTAGGCTGATTCTGAATAAAGATCATTTTCATCATGGATGTATCTATTCATTTAGTTTGAGTATACAGCGGTGGCAGTCATCAATGCAGCGCTTGACTTGAGATTTGCATTCGGTCATTCGAGTGTCGTTAGTTTTTCAATCTGCAGGTGCTTGACATGAAAGTCTTATAATGCAGATCTTTGATTTATTTGATGTCAAGCAAAAGGGGTTCATTGACTTTGGTGACTTTGTAAGATCACTCAACGTTTTCCATCCGAGTGTATCACAAGAAGACAAGATTGACTGTGAGTTATCTTATCTGTCATATTTCATTGTTGAACTTCTGAACAGCAAACTGATTTATCTATCTTACGGGTTTTCTTACGTATTACAGTCATTTTTAAGCTCTATGATTTGGATGGCACTGGCTTTATTGAACGGCACGAGGTATAATACTGATCTATGTCTCAGCGTTTTCTCAACCTGATTTGGAATTCACTTCCTACACATATCCTGCAAGTTATTTGATAACTAGTAGTAATTCATGCATGTATCTGTACTCCAAATTTTGCAGGTCAAGCAAATGTTAGTAGCCCTTTTGTCAGAGTCCGACATGAAGTTGTCTGATGAAACAATAGAGATTATACTCGATAAGGTGGGTCGAGTCTTCTTTACGATGTTTTCTAACTCTGAGCGGTTTTTATTCGCGATTAGACATCTTTTCGTAAATTACATGGTATGACTAACTCGCATGGCCATTTTTCTGCAGACGTTTGAAGACGCAGACACGAATCAAGATGGAAAAATCGACAGATCCGAATGGCAACAATTCGTAGGTAGAAACCCTTCATTGTTGAAGATAATGACCCTCCCTTACCTAAGGTACACTACAATCGTAACCTAAAACCACACGAGCACGCCATTTTTAAGCATCAGCAAATTCAGTTACTTAACAGGTGGGTTATAACCTAATGCAGGGATATAACGACAACGTTTCCGAGCTTTGTTTTCCATTCTGAGGTCGACGAGCTAGCAACTTAATGACAAAGGGGAAACTTCAACGAATTTTTGTTTGTTTAAGACTAAATGTCAGCGAACCGAAAAGCCGGAGCAAAATATGAGTATTTAGTTTGTTTTTTTTCCTTGTTTTTCGGTTTCGTAGAGCAGAAGTTCCCTGTCGTTTTCGCTCACGTCCCTGCCCGGGGCTTGTAGGTTTTTCCTCCTTTTCTAACCACTGTGAATGTGAGGCATAGCTTAGCAGTTCTGTTGTATTGTGCTTGAATTTGGTTTTCAGGCACTCAGTGATTTTCTTTTCTTCTCTAAGCTTTGTAATCTTCTCTGTATCTGATTTTTGTTTCTCTGTAATTAGCAAGTAATTATGGGCAAATACTACAGGGGAAAAGATCATTTGCTTTGGACTTCCAAGGCAAGGAATTAGTTTGAGATATATTGAGCTTTTTTTTCTAACAAATTCCTAACGAATTTCGGTTTCAAGTCGAACCGGTATAGTACGAGTTTTATAGCCGGCCGGTTTATCGCTAACTAGCAGTTGCGTTGCATTATGCTTGAATTCGAGTTTTAAAGGCATCCAATTGCTCGATCTCAAGGCCACCATGCTTGAATTCGAGGAATTCGGTTAGAGTTTTAAAGACTTCCAAGGTCTCCGAGAACTCAAGGCCTCAAGGCCACCGTGCTTGAATTCGAGGAATTCGGTTAGAGTTTTAAAGACTTCCAAGGTCTCCGAGACTCCAATGCGAGACCACCGATTCTGTGGATAGTTTGAGTATACGACCTTACCTACAAAATCAGTGGTTTCGAGTTTGAGTGGTATACTACAAGTACACGGACGAAACGAGTTTTAAAGACGCCCAATTGCTTGATTACTTGAACGCGAGACTATAGATGTTGTGGATAGTACACAAGTATACTGCCTTATCCACATAATCAATGGTCTCGAGTTCGAGCAACTGTATGTTTATAAAACTCGTACCCCTCGAATTTATATCGGTGATTTCGAGTGCTCGAACTCAAGACGACCTTACCTACAAAATCAGTGGTCTCAAGTTCGAGTTGTATACTACAAGTACACGGGCGGTACGAGTTTTAAAGACGCCCAATTGCTTGAACTCGAGACCATAGATTTTGTGGATAGTACACAAGTATACGACCTTATCCACAAAATCAGTGGTCTCGAGTTCGAGTAACTGTATGTCTTGTGACTCCTACGAATCGAACATTTTTTTGAAATTTGTGAGAGATTATTATACATTCGTATTAGGCTAAAAATATAATACGATCTTTTTAATGAAAATATAGTATGATTCGAAGGGTATAAAGGTCAAACCTTTTTAACTTAAGATTTAAGTATAGGACATGTGATAGATTGTAGAGTAAAAAGTGGAGTATATTATGTCAACGTTATCTTAAAATTTGATTTAGATAATTTAAAACTTGTACGAAATGTTAAAATACAATAATAATTATTTGTCTATATTACAAATCCATAATAAAAAACAATATCATATGATCTACATAGGATGAATCATTGGAGACTTTGGAAGTACATTAGGCACGTTGTAATAATCCAAGACTAAAATTTATTATGTTATCCTAAAGTTGTACTCAAAGGTCAATGAAAAATAATATATTGTTTTCATATAAACTTAACATACACATGTTATTCTTTAATTTACCTTTTCTTACTTTTTTATATTGCAAGGGCTATTATATTTACACCTAAAATAAGCAATCATCGGATGTTTTTTTTACTTTAGAGTTTTGTCCCTACTTTTTATAAAATTATAGATTTTAGCCATGATTTTATATATTGCATAAAATTATACAAACTAACATATTTAATTCAATTTAGGGGTTGTTTGATATTGATATCCTGATTTCAGATATCAAGTATGAGTATCATATTGATATGTGATATCCTGTTTAGTAGGGCTGTAATATGAGACAAGCTACTCGGGCTCGGCTCGTCAAAAGCTCGGCTCGAGCTCGTTCATTTTCTAAACGAGTCAAGTTTGAGCACATTTTAAAGCTCGTATAATTTTTAGGTTCGGCTCGGGCTCGGCTCATTTATATACAAGCTGAGCTTGAGCATGTCAAAGCTCGGCTCGTTCGGGTAAAGCTCGGCTCGTTCGGCTAAAATAACACTATAGGAACATTATTTTAGCCGAGCTACTCGGGCTCGGCTCGGGCTCGGCTCGTCAAAAGCTCGGCTCGAGCTCGTTCACTTTCTAAACGAGCCAAGCTTGAGCACGTTTTAAAGCTCGTATAAATTTTAGGCTCGGCTCGGGCTCGACTAGCTTATAAACGAGCCGAGCTTGAGCATGCCGATGCTCGGCTCGTTTGGCTCGTATTACACCCCTACTGTTTAGTATATCCGATACCAGATTTGATATCTGATATCACTGTTTGGTATTGATACCTCATATCATATTAAAAACATCAAAATAAAAGCAAAATTCAATTATACCATCGTCATTCACCATAAAATGTGCCAAAATATGCCTAAAAAATTTAAAGCAACAGCAAGATTGTCAACATAAAGATATATCACATGTTTGAGCATAAAATACTTCAAAAGATGAGGCAAAAATCACCATTCAACCACCAAAAGCAACTGCGTCTGAGGAACCACGAAGTCGGTCGATAATCTTTTGCACACACAATTTCTTCCACTGGTCATTTGGACAATTGTAGAATGCCTTGACGCGATTTGTACTAATCAAAATAACGTCGAGTGCATCAATAACATCTTCATTAGAGACTCACGCTAACACAAATTCTTGAAAAGTAGCTCATTTTTTGTTTTGATAGAAGTTCCTCACGCTTCTCAAATTTCACCATAGCGTTAGTTATCTTATCCATAAACCCTTGGATTTTATCTAGAGCAATCGTAAAGCTATTACTTTTTTTAGCCGCCGAAAGTGAACTTTCACCTAACATTTGCCTCTTTGCAAGTGGCGACCTTGAGGTTGTGCCACTGGATGAGAAGGCATCCACCTCTATCGGTGTCTCTTGATCACCATTTTCAATATTTATATTATGAATCATGTCCTCCACATCTTCGGTATGATTTTTGATATTTCGATCAGAACCAAAGATAAGCTCTAACTTGATGTAATATACTAAAGGAGTTTTCAATAAACCTTTGGCCCTAGGATGCATATGGGGAAAATTACAATGTTATATAAATAGTGGTGGTTTTATGCTTGCAATTAGTCAATTAATTGTCATAAAAATTTACCTTGCAAAACTCATTAAAAGCTTGTTTCTCGCAATTGATCATACAAGATGTGTCATCTCATGTGAATCCAAACAATTTGGTCATCTCATGGATGACAATGTATTTCTCCTTCATCTACTTTAGCTTTGATTCAATTTGTGAAGCAGTCAGTGCACTTCCGGGATAGTGGATTTCATAATTTTCTCCAAGTATTAAAGGAAATCATTTTTGAAGCCACTTTCACATCTCCATCGTTGATCACCTTTTAGATCCAATACTAAATCCAAAATTCGCTCATGCTCATTAGTGGTTTACTTCTTCTTGTTTTCCCTTGTCCAGTAGCTCCACTTGAATTGTTCATCCTAAACATATACACAATTTCATATAACAAGTGCAACAAAATAAAATAAAATTACTCGTAAAATAGTTCAACCAGGAAAAATTTCAAATATGAAAAATGTTGGATTTTCGGTGTATGGATTAACATACAAGAGAACAAAATCATAAGCATACAACAATTCAATTACTTATGGAACGTAATCTCACGATGGTGAGTAAAAAAGCCTTGATTATTTACGTGACGAGATTATTATATATGTCATGACTTGTGGTCTCGAATCTCGATCAATGAGTAAATGTAGCCTTAATAAGCATAAGATTAATGTAATCCTACTGAAAAGGTTATTTAACTAAAGGAAAGTAATCTCCAAATGGAGTAGACGTTTGCCCTCATATATATTAAAACAAGTTCAATTATAACAACCAAATAAGATACGGTGGCATACGTTTAATGTTTCAAATTGACTTGGATTATCGATTGAATCATTCACGATGGAATTTTCCTTCTAAGTATATTCGTCCTGTATAAGGTTACCACGAACATCTTAGTGGGATAAGACAATGATGTTACAAACTAAGTCAAGTACAAAACTTCCTTCCTTACGTATGGATGAAAGTCTTTTGAGAAGAATCTTGACCAAACAAGACTCTAAGGGAAGCTACCTATTCTCTCGTCAATACAAGAGAACTTCTAAGTTCTTCCAAGTTTACAATACTCGGCCTTTAATCCTATCCAATGTCAATACAATATAACTATAGACACAATGGCTTAGAAATGGGATGAAGAACAAGTGCAAATGTCTATCCCTTTTATAGACAAAGGGGCATGTTTGTAGGGAGAACAACTGCCACCAAAGCGGTCGAGAGCAGTTACAGGCGGTTGAGAGAAGTTATGGTTTCCTTATCCGTTTTTAGCCCAAGGCCCAAGGCCCAAGCCTAACTCAACTAGGTCATCAAGAATACCAAAAAAAAGCTAGTTTTTTTTTCCGAATTTTTTCTTCACCAATGAGCTTTACTTAACTCATTCTAGCTAGGTTAAGCTCGAAGGTCCATAAATACTCATGAGGTCAACTCAAAATAGCTTAACTCACCAAGTAGCTCACTTGCTAGCTTATTGTAGTTTAATGGACATTTGTGCTTGAATTCTTCTCAAACTTCATCAAAATATACTTGAGGTAAGCTCATTGGAAACTTGAACTTCGAGAACCGAGATTAAGAAACCACTTGTTTCGTCTTTCACAAATTACAATTGAAATTGCATTAGGCATGAGCTACGATGAGCTTTTCCAAGCCACCGGGAGCTGATGCAAGTTGTGCCGAGACAAGCCAAGGCTTCACCTTAATTTTTCCGGGCTAAGACAAGCCCAACTACAATAAGCTACTCTAAGCTCAAGCAGAGTTAGTATAAGTTGCGGCAAACTTGGATAATATACGTCTTGTGGTTTGAATTCTACTTATGAAAGAGAGTTATTGGCTTTGGTGTTGGCACTGCAGAAATAGAAGCATTATTTATTGGGTCATTCTTTTGTTGTTCAAACTAACCATCGGAACCTCAAGTATTTATTGGGTCATTCTTTTGTTCTCCAACAAAACTTTTCCCCTATTCACGACAAGTAAACAAGAAACAAATCTACACAAGCAATTACACAGACGGTTGTGAAAAAACAATTAATTACACAGACAATTTCAAAAAAAGAAAATTATAGAAAAAACGTGTTATTATTATCCAAAACAATTTGTACAACAATTAAACAAACATTTTTTTAAAAATTCATAACAAGTATCAAAATAATGCCCAAGCCGCGCCACGGTAAGTTCATGCTTCTCGGTTTGAAGAGGTTTAAAAATTCGCGTATAAAACGTATAAGACGCAACCTGAAGTAAGACTGCATTATCCGCACCACGGTAAGTTCATGCTTCTCGCAGCAGCAGATGAATAAACAACAATCACAGAAAACCAAAAACCCTATACAATAGACGAAGAATTCTGGTTGGGAAGAAGATCCCGTGGTGAAAGTGCCGTTCAGCTGATTCTCTGGTTAGTTCTTCTTCTGCATCTCTTCTCTTTCAGTTTTGTTGCTATGTTACAAATTTGAATGCTGCTTGGAAGTCTTGCCTTTTTCTTCAATTGAACAACCTCGTTTCCTTTTGATGGTTTTGCTCCTCGATTGAGACGATAAGGTGTGTAATTCAAGTTTGATTGCTTTGAATATTCCGTGTCAGTGAAATTAGGTTTTTTTTTTTGCTTCTATCGGTGCGGATACTTTGAATGCGTTGATTTGGTAAAAACAGAAGCAACATTTGAAACAGTGTTCAATTTCGCCTCAAATATTTTCTGATCGACGAGTAATGAATGATGTTGTTAGCACCACCTCCATTCTTCTATCGAGCTAGGGATTACCTGTAGCCTTCTTCTCTCCCCCGTTTACACCTGATTCTGAGTGATGACTGATCAAATGATGATTATATTCTTAAAGTAGTATGGGCACAAGAATTGCTGAAATGGAAATGTTTAGGGCCCGTTTGGTATTGATAATATGGGCATCGCTGTAGCTATGGGAGGTGTGTGATACCAACATCTCAACAACTACCCTACCATTCCCAACAACTAACAGGACAATCAATCCAGGGAGATGAGCTAGACACACCTGATGATAACGTAGTGGCCATCGTGCTGAGCCAAACGGGTGAGATGCCTAGCCATGAGACAAGCTCAAAAAAACGCACGGCCTTGACTACTCACTAATGAGGAGCCACTTGCCCATGGAGCCATTGCAGCTCAAGGCCAAGCAAAGCCATCGCAAGCCCAGCCGTGAGTGCCCAGCCCGCATATGGCATGACCGCAGTGACACGAAACTCAAATAGACAAATTAGTATCTAGCAAAAGCACAAACCTCAACCCGAGGTTATTAAAGTCATGGTTAGGGTATCTTTCCTAATTGGTTCAGTAATTTGGTTTGCATTAAGATGGTATCTAAATCATAGATTCATATATTGTGATTTGAATTGTAAGATTCTAACATTTTACGTCTTTACAGCTTCAAATTCCAATTGCTGTAAAAAAAACATTAATGGCCCAAAAGGAGTAGCCATGACCTTTTTAGAGTTTGCATTTTATGAAGGAAAAAATCAATAAATAAACCCATATATATTTTATTGTTTAACATTTGCAATTTTTGTTATATTTTTATAAAAAAAATCACACATGTTTAATTTATTTCAAAGAATACTTCAAACATTCATAAAATCACTCATTTATGCTTTTCAAGAAATCACCCAATTTTTAGTTATTGTAAAAACTAAAAAGTCACCCTCTCCTGTTTCTCTCTCCCATTTTTGTGATAAAAACCCTGACTTGAGGGCGGTTCTATGATGTCTAACAAGCATGAACACGGTTGACTATGATGTCTATCCACCTTGGCTTGACTCTGTGTG
Organism: Fagopyrum homotropicum; assembly: GCA_033239125.1. Lineage (NCBI taxonomy): Eukaryota > Viridiplantae > Streptophyta > Magnoliopsida > Caryophyllales > Polygonaceae > Fagopyrum > Fagopyrum homotropicum. The sequence goes on along the minus strand of BSWB01000001.1, from coordinate 3,561,433 downwards.
ACAAAGACGTCCTTGAGCTTGTAGAATATAGTAGATGTGATAATTCGTTAGGTTTGGTCATTTTGATCTTGCATCATGCTTGGATCATCTCACTTTGGCTTTGGGTGATACTATGTTAAGTGAGTTCTTCATGTATTACTGAAACTTCTGAAAACTTTACTTGTTTCCTCATGTTCAATCAAACATGCTTTCGTGAATTTCTAATGGGATCCTGAAAAGCTTTATCAATTTCAAGAGTGTTCTGATCTTTCGTTGGTATGCATCAAAGTTAGTATTTATTATCTTTCAGTGTCTATTGCGATTGCTGTCATATGTTTCCTACTATTTGTCATTGCATTTTATTCTTATTATGTTGTGTTTTCACATACTTCTGTTAGATATGCCTAAGATGGAAGTTGATGGAGTCCTTAGGGAAGAAGTTTATAAACATGGTATGGCCCTCGATCGATTTGATGAAAGAGTTCAGTGCAACTACTGTGGAATTGTGGTTCCAGGGTTTGACTACCTGCAACTTCACCTGGGCAAAATAAAAGAGAACACCCTCGATTGTCGAGGTGTTCCTTCCAGTGTGAAAGAACTGTTTCGAAGTGGGATAAAAATAGTAGAGGACAGAATTCTAAAACACGAAGCTGGAAACTTTATCAAGGCAGATTGTCCTACAGATCCGATTCCGAACTCAAATGGGAATAGCCGAAAGCGTGTGAAGGATGAAGGTCCCAAAATTGATGGACCAAAGGATGCAAAACGTGTACAATCCAGCTGCTCTGAGAATATAATTAATACAATAGCATCATCTTCAAATTTGCATGACGGATCTGCTGAACAAAAAAGGTTTTCCATCAGAGAATATCGTCAATCATCATCTCTGATGACTAAGAGGTGGATTGGTAGATTTCTGATTGAGAATGGCATTGATTTTGATGCTACAAAATCTTATAGTTTTAAAAAGATGATAGAAGTTGTGTCAAATACTAGTGATAGTACATGCCATTTCCCTAGCATCCAAGAACTCAAGGGTTGGATATTCTCTGATGAGCTAAAGGAGACAAAAACCCATGTGCAGGCTATAAAAGCTTCTTGGTCAAGGACTGGGTGTAGCATTGTGCTTGATGGATGGGTTGATGGTAGAGGTCGGAACCTGCTGATTGTTATTGTAGATTGCCCTTTAGGAGCAGTGTATATTAAGCCCTTTGACATTTCATCTTTGGTCGATAATGTTGAAGGATTTGTCCTTTTACTTGAAGGTGTCCTAGCAGAAGTTGGGGTTCAGAATGTTGTTCAAATTATTGCCCATACCGCATCAAAATTTATGAAAGCTGTAGGTGAGTGTCTAATGGAGAAGCACAGATCAATATTTTGGACTGTTAGTGCTACCCACTGTGTAGCACAGATGTTAGAGAAGATTGGACTGTTAAGTTCTGTTAAAGAGGTCTTAGGTAAGGCGAAGACAGTAACGAAATTCATTTACAGCCATGCAGATGCTTTGGAGTTAGTAAGAAGCTACACTCCCAGGTTTGATCTCGTTAAACCGTCTAAGTTCAAGGCTGCCATGCCTTTTTTGACACTGGAGAATATCCTAATTGAAAAAGAGAATTTGGAAAATTTGGTTTCTTCTTCGGAATGGATACTCTCTTCATGGGCATCAAAATATGAAGGAAAACGAGTTGCTGCTCTACTGCATGATAAAGTTTTCTGGGATAAGATCAACACTGTTGTCAGAGCCACAATTCCTTTAGTGAAGCTACTATTCTTGATTAATGGAGATGGTGATCCGTACGTAGGATTTATCTACGAGGCCATGGATCAAGTGAAGGAAACAATTTCTACGGAACTTGGGGACAAACAAGCTAAATACGTGCCTTACTGGGACATAATAGATGATGTATGGAACAATGTCCTCCATAGCCATAATCATGCTGCTGGTTATTTCTTAAACCCGAGGTTCATATATGATGAAGATTTCTGTGCTGATTCTGAAGTTGCTGGTGGTTTGCTGGCCACCATTGTGAAGATGGTGGAAGATAAACACACCCAAGACTTAATCACTAAGCAAATTGAAATCTTACGGCGCTGCAAAGGTGATTTCCTAAGGGGGACTGTGAACGACCAAAATATTAGTATGAGTCCTGGTATATACTCCTTCCTTGTGAAAATACTTCTCTTTTTAGCTTACAGTTCTCTGAGAAAAATATTTGTCATATTAGTTCTTTATACTTTTGTCCTATAACGTTTAGCATTTTCAACAAAAATGTCTACAGCTGCATGGTGGTCATCTTTTGGAGGCCACTGTCCCGAATTACAAAATCTAGCTATTCGAGTTCTGAGTCAGAGCTGCAATGGCGCCGAAGCATATGGATTGAAGAAAGATTTGGCGGAAAAGCTTCTAAATAACAATGGTAAAAATCATGCAGAACAGCAGCAGCTAAGTGATCTGGCATTTATGCACTATAACATGAACTTGAAGCAAAGGAAGTTGGTTGCAAGATCTGATGATGAATCTGGAGACATTACTTCAATGGAGGACTGGATTGTGTAGATGAAGTTCTCCAATCAAAACATGCTTTGCACAAAAATGGTAAATGTATCAGGTTCTTCTGGTAAGCCTAAGGTGTAGTTATGAGTATTAACTCCACTTTATGAAAGATAGAGGTGAAACCATTGTTATTTTGTCAATTATATACATAGGAGTCTAATTTATGGCAAGTTGCTGTAGAAGAGTTTTTGCTTAAAGGTATTGGAAGCTTAGAGGAGCAAAACTGTGTTGTACTTCTTGCTCATCTAGACTAGATGCAGATGTAGGTTATAATCTTTTTGGTATTTGAGACGGTTTCTTCATATATTTGGGAGGTTAGCAACCTTTGATATATATTGAATACAACAAGTTAATATTACAATTGGATGATTACATTTTGGTTTATTTTGAAAATTTTACCTGCACCCGATGGCTAGCTGACCCGTTGAAACCTTGTAAAGTCCGGGTGATAGGCGGATGATGGGCAAAAGTCTTACACCCATTAACCAACCCGGTATACCCAAAATATCTTGATAATAGGCTGGTGATGAAAGTCTTCGTCCACCAATCAATATTGTTACTCGGCCTTCCAGTCAAGTTCAATCGTTGTTTTATCATCAAAATTTTGATAAGTTAATTTTCTCTAACCTAGTTCACTCGTCGCTTTGTCATTGTCAAGTTCAATCGTCGTTTTATCATCAAAATTTTGATAAGTTAATTTTCTCTAACCTAGTTCACTCGTCGCTTTGTCATTGTTTGATGTCTTGTTGTTTGATCACACACTTAATATCATAAGAGAATAAAACGGTTAGCTTAGGGCGAGCTTCCAATAAACTTGTACTTATTGGAGGGTCTCATTGATGTGCATCCAGTAGGAATTGAACCTACGAATTCGCCAATTATGAATTGAGCGCTTTAACCATACAACCATGGATGCAAAGAGACTCGACGAGTGAACTAGGTTTTAGTATTCCTTCTTGAGCTTCTGTTTCCTCCTTTAAAGGCAATTTGAGAAAAGATAGAATAGGAAGGCGTGTTTCCAGAACAAACAAGATACACCATCAATACCGCTACTCAGCCTTCCAGCCATCAATATCGCTACTCGGCCTTCCAGCCAAGTTCAATTGTCGTTTTATCGTCTAAAATTTGATAAGTTTATCTATCGTTTTTATATTTCGACATATTTTGAAGAAGGAGAACTTTCTTGTAGATATATTTGATTGGATGTAATATAGAAAGTGGATAGTATGAATCATTGTAAGTACAAAGGGAGTGTTTTTGGGAACAACCCCCTATCAATTTTATACATCTAGTGATGTTTTACAATCCAACTTTGATCTCCTTTCAAAACCTCTCTTACCCCTTTGAATTTCTTTCCTTTTTCTCTTCCTAGCCTCTCACATGATTAACAAACGGCTTTGCAAGAACAAGGCCAAATACAACATCATCCCTTGTGTTTTCCCCTAATGATCATTTTGGCTATATGCAATGCATCAAAAAGCAAGAACCCATGAGAAGAACAACACTTCTAATACAGCTTGTTGAAGCTTGGAGCCTGTGGGATCTCAGTTAGCCTACTTGGCAAGAAAGCTTCTCTCTCGAGGGACACTTGTAAGCACGCGAAAACTCGTGTAGATGCGATCCAAAGAGAAGGGGCAGCACAAAACGCGTAACCGAAAACCACCAATGCCCTTTGAATCCCATCATGGTACCATGGGAATGCCATGACCAATAAGGCTCCGAAAAATCCCAACCATGGTGTAAGCACAGCCAAAACCGGGAGAAGAAAGGCGTTTATTGCAATGCAGCAAAGTGCAAAGGAACCGAGCAGGTAGACGCTCCAACCTACTAGGGGATGGATGGTTCTCGGGATCAAGAAGAAAGGTACGACATAGGCTGCAAGAATGGAGAACACGGCTAACACCTTGAGGCTTGCATGGTACATAGATATGTTCCTGTCTGAACGCCTGTAACAGAGCTTGGAGAGGCTAGGACGAGCTAACCGCGTGATGGCTATGATTCCGAGGTAGATCACTGCCTGGATCATCACCATTGGCATCTCTGCTCCGTACCTATTACATCAGAAATGACATTTTAGACTTAGTACTGACTATATAGTGTTGGATTTAAGATTAAACCATGTAATCTTTGAACAAATGTGATATAAATAGTATGTGTATTGTTCACAGTTGGTAATTGTGGCTAAGAATGGGTCTGAATGGTTTCAATCTTACCCCACAGTCTTTAGGCGGCGTTCATGCCATTCCAAGCCAAGAGGAAGAACAGGCCATGACCACCAGTACCAAGGCTTCATGTACACCGCGCTTGGAAAAGTGATGACGCTATTTGGCCCACAAGGAACGTTCCATCGGAGTTTCAGATCTGCGAAGTAAGCAAAACAATAAATGAGAAACACGAGATGTTTGCAGGGGGATGAAACATAGGCATATCCAAAGAAGGCGGATTATTGTCGGATTCTATTGTACTTACAGAAGTAAGAAGCATCCATTTGGTACCCAAGAGGAAGCCGGAATTTCCCATCAAGCTTAGTGTTGTTTGCAGGGGGATGAAACATAGGCATATCCAACAAATCAGGAAAATAACCTCCAATAAAACCCTGATCTGCCCCGTCGGAGTTCGGCCTCCCTACCTCTAGCTCATGAAGCATGTCCTTGAAAACTTCATTAGACGGCTGCAAAGTAACATAAACACATTATGCAACCATTTCCAATTACTACCAAACGAAACTCGTATACAAACGAGAATTCACCTGCAAGACAAAGAGACCAGTGTGGAAAATGCAAGGGTTGATGAAAGCTGCACAGAACTGGCCACATTGGAATAGTTCATCTGTCTTTTGGAGAAAAAGGTTATCCGCGTCAAGCATGACAACTCGATCATAATCAACTAAACTCCAAGCATAAAGCTTGTTCATGGTCAGCTTGAATCTATCATTAGAATTGTCATCCCTATACGGGTTATGCACATTCTCCACCCTCACCACTTTTACTCCATCTTCCTTCTCTCTGGAAATCACAAAAAGCCGAGTCTCAAGTTAGAATTTCCTGCTCATAACATGAACTCGTTCCCTGTAAATGAATCCAAACTTTCCACAACAGGAATTCAATCACAGAGCTAGTACAAGTCAACCTCGATCAATTATGAGAGAAACCGAAGTTTAAACAGAACATAAGTTTTCCGCGGAACCCAACTACATAACGCCGTGGTCAAGTGTAATAAGCATTCATTCATTTCCAAATCCAGAAAAAATAAAAAAGGTTGAGCAATCTTTTCACAGTATTGGCTATGAATGTCCTCGCACATGCTAATGAACTTATGAACCCCAGGTCAATAAATGAATTTTATATCATGTTTGAATATGATTGATTGACAGGTAAGCAACAACTCAGCCAGTTCATCAGACACGTCTACAAGTCAATCATAGACATGAAAATAAAGTAGATTTGGTGGTTGAATGGCAGTTCAAAGAGGTAGATATTTTAGACCCTCAACTTGTGCACTTCCATTAATAAAAACATATACCAACCACTACAACTAGCTTGCAGCATATGCAGATATATACTAATTAAATGAGCTTATGTTCAAACAATTTGCATTACAGATAACATTTAATCAAACTAGAAGCATGTCGTTTGTACTTGTACATAAGAACTTTAAAAAATATTTTTGTTAAAGAAAATTGATTCGACAATCTGACTAACCCGGAATAGAACATAAGTACAACAAACCAGGATAAGAGGAGCACCTAAGGAACAAATTGATGCTTGCCTTGCTTGGTCAACTTTGAAATATCTTCTCAATTCTCTTTTTTTACAATTGTATCCTATAATATTTTTAATGAGTTTAACTAAGGATTGGAGGCGTAATATCCGGTCTTATCACATGCCCCCCCTTGTCTTGATCATAATCATGTAGCTTTAAAGCGTGTCTAAGACATGGAGCATTGACTTTTCTCCTCCCATGTAAATTCTGGTTTTTGTGGGTGCATAAATATAGAGAGAAAATAGATGATATTAAGTACATAAATAGATTTAATCATCAAAAAAAAATTAAAAAAATATGTAGAGAAAATAAATATATTAATAATGATTTATGTATCAATATTTTAAAATTTTGTCAACTATAATATAAAGTTTAATTTTAACTTTCGAATTTCTTCCTTTGATTTTTAATTGTCCTTACTTTCTAATATTCTTCAATTGTTTGAATTTCTTATACTATCTTCCTATGTTTTTCAAGAAAATATCTTATTGGGAAAGAATTGAGAGGCTACTACAAACCATTGACCAATTCCAACTTAGAAAAACATCAACATCAAAATAGCAAATACCAAGTCAAGCAACTAGGTTAAGCCTTTCATGAAAATGTTGAACATTTATTATCAAACAAAATACTGGTCAGGATATCTTTCTTCTAAAAAAATATTTGCAACTTTCAAATTACTGAAAGCCACTGTTTGTAATTTTAAATATTAACGCTCAATAAACATGAAAGAATTATATTTCAAAAATGGGAAAACCAGTACAACTAATTACATAATTTGAACTCAAACTCATAATTACAAACTAATCTTGATCATATATATTATAAATCATAAAAAAATATGAAAAATCGGTCATGTTTTAAGGACACCGCCAGGTTGCCGGCCGACATATAAAATATTCAAAAAACAAATAATTGTACTTGTACCTATCTAATTATTATATCAGAAATATAATTCGTAGAAATATATATAACTAACTAAAATATGATTATTCAAAGACAAAAGCTTTAACAGTATTTTTAAAATTCAGATAAATTCAAAGAATATTTAGAGTTGCCTACACGAATACACGTCAAAAATCAATTTCAAAATGACTAAAATTAGTATATTCAACCCAAAATATAACAATTTAGAAAATGCTGAACACTAAATCCCAATTTATAATGGTAATATCCTACTAAAAGCCATAATCAAACCAACTAATCTAAATACAGATATGGTTGAGTGATTACTTACCAATTTTAATCTCAATCGAGTTTCGATGGTACTTGAAATTAATTTTAATTTGGAAAAATATTTGTCAGATTTTCTACTCAAACATACTCATATAGCCGTTTGGAAGAGAATAAGGGACCGTTTGGATAGCCACCTAACGATCCTTCTTCCCTTGTGTAAAACCCTTAGAGTGAGTAATTTCGTTGACTTGAGATAAGCGCGAGTGCACAGTAAGAAACACAGCGCTCCGTCACACCAGATTAATTTAATTTAATAAAATTACGCGCAAATAATGAATTAATTAAGACAGCAAAGATACAGACAAAAAATAGAAAGAAAAAAAGAAAAAGTAAATTAAAAAAAAAGGAAAGGAAACTTACAGAGCCTGGACCCAGCGAAGAGGAACGTCAACGGAGGCAATGACGACGAGATCGGCATCGACGGCGAGGTCGGCGAGAGATCTCATGAGGACACGAGTAGCAACGTAGAACTCGTAATCTCTAGGGGTCCCCATATACATCATCGCAGCATAAGCGTTTTTGTGTTTCCTCAACTCGCCGTATCGAGCTTCCACCAGACCAAACGACGTCGTTGCGACTAGCACCGCTAACACCACCGTCAACCATAACCCTAAATTACCCTTCCAAAACGCCATTTTCTCAAACAGCGCTTCCAAATTTCTGATTGGAACTCGAATTCGAAACGATTGGAAGTAGGAATTGGAGAATGGAAATTGAGGGTGGGAATATGCTTAATCAGCTGGAAGAATCGAGGAGCAGATCGAAGATGAAAGGATATTTAAAAACGGAAGAATCCGCGTATTGGGAAGAGGGGTGGAGGTTCCTTTTTTGTCAGATTCAACGGAAATGGGGAAGAGAAAGAGGAAGAAGAGACGCGATGAAGCAGAGAACGACGCTTTTTAAAAACACTACACACTTGTAGGGTAGGCTCTTTCTCTCTCTAGCTTAATGTATGTAATTTTCTTTTTTCTTTTTTTTAATTATTGTAATGGTTATCTAATTCTTATCTTATGTTACTTTTGTTCATCTATCTATATACTACTTCCTTTTATAAAATTTTAATGTGTTTATCATGTGATAAGACTAAAATATATGTTTTAAGATATATAAAATATAGAGAAATGTTTTTGTATAATTATATGAAAATTGATATTTTTAATTCATGTGTGAGATTATTTATGGCGTTATAATTTTCGAATAACCTATTACCTAAGTCATAGAGGTCGAAAATATAGATGACATATTTAATCTTTGTACGAATAATCTTAGGTTCAGCGAAATTATATTAAAAAATTATTTGAAATATGAAAGAAAAAATTAAAGATAAGTTTCTAGTGTTTCGACTTAGACATGGGACCCAAATCTAAACCGACGGTTTAGGTTTGGGAACCGACGGCCAAACCTAAACCTAAACCATAGAAATCAAAACCGTCGGTTTATATATAAAAAATATATTGGAAACTAGACCAAACCGGCGGTTTGGTTCACTAAACCTTAACTGCCGGTTTGAGTACCAAACCGGCCGGTTTGGGCCAATAAAAATTATAATAAAAAAAAAACCAACCGGCAACCTAAACCGGTAACCTACGGTTTGGCCAAGCCAGCAAACTTAAACTGCCGGTTTGGCGGTTTGGCCCAAACCGGACCCATGTCTAGTTCTACTCATATACACATTTATTTGTTTCAAAGACGAGGAGAACGTTGAGGCTCTACATTGTGAAATATATCTTCGAGCTCGTGAAGGGCTCATGTGCGTTACGGCCATTACAAATAACACGGGAGTATATCAATGAGATTTTGTTCATGAGTTAGGGATTTATATGTACTAATGACACAAGTTGTGGGTGTCTACTAATTAGTCCTTAATAAAATTTTGACTAAGCTTATAATTTTGGAAACAAATCCCCTTTTAAAACAAGATACTATCTTAAGTAAAATTTTAAAATTTATTAAGAAAAACTGATAATCTAAGTTCATCATATATGTCGTGAGACAAATTCAGCTTATTATTTTTCATAAAGTTCTTGTTGTTTTAATGTAGCGTGTAACTCTCTCAAATATGTCATGGACTTTTAATGGTAAAGGGGTTATAGTTTCCCTAACATTGTGTTGAAAGAATTTGGTTATATAGGCCATTTTCTATTTTATTATGGTAATTGAACATTTTTTTAAATTCTTTTTATTTTTTTTATTTTCTTTTACTCTTTTCTCTGCTGGTTTGCTTGGCATAACGAGGAGGCCAAATGGTGTTGTGGTGTTTGGATGTCATGCTTTATAATTTCATACCATAAATTTTCATACAAGAAAATTCGGTTATGAATTTTCTGGTAAGAAAATTTATGGTATGTCCGAGGTGTGTTCTTGCGTGTTCTCGTTTCTAAACATGACATGACACGAGAAACTCCGTCTTCTAGAAATTTCCGTACATCATAGGGTAGTATTGTATCACATGTGTTGCCATCGTGAATATGACTTATTCACGTTGAGTTTTTTTTTTTGGTAATGATCATGTTGAGTTTTATGCACAACACCGTAAACATCACGAATCAAAGCAATACTCGATTTAAGTGAAATATTTTTTTTGAGACAATTTAAGTGAAATATTAAATATATTATACATATTGAATAGTTCTAATCATATACCGTCAGATATCATGCTTGATTAATTTGGATAGAAAACTATTGCATGTTGGCTTCTTCTTGATGCCAAAGTTTATTTTTATTATAAATCATAAGTAATTGGATAATTAAATACAAAATACTTTTATAACAAATCACTGATTACAGACAAATATAATTAATTAAAAAAGTAGTATAATAATTATTTCAAAACTGTATGATAGGATGTGACTGCAATTGATGAATGGACTTTGGCAAAATAAGATAGAATGTATAATATATTTTACAAAATTAATTTGCACATGCATTAAATGTTTGTGGGAACTGAGAATGGTTCAACTGGTGCAAAATAATAAATCCTACTTATCATGATTTTTTTGCAATAAATTTTGTTTCATTTATTGTATGTAATCAAATTTCTAAGCGATAGGCGGATCAACAACTAAGGCTTAACCCCGACCTCTAACTAGTGGAGGTCTTCCTACACGTCCTCGTCCACGGACGGCACGTGGAAGTGGTGGTTGACCCCTTCCTCGCCCTATAGCAGCGGTAGCTCTAGTGCGTGTCATATGCTATAAGGATAAATATATAAGACTATATAGATATAAGGTCACGCTACAGCTAAAGCAGAAATCCAGAAAAAACACATATAAAGGCCAACATATAAGAATCACACTGCTGAGATCCACGGAGGTAGTGGTGATCCCCCGTACATCTATCCCAGACCGACAAGATTAAAACAAAGCCCCCTTTTTGAAAACGTTAGACCCCTTGCGGGTTCTATTTATTTATCCATCCGACCTTTAGAAGATTTCGAGTGTCATTGTTGCCAACCTAGAGCTCTGATACCATATTGTAACACCCCAAGTTCTTGGAACTCGAAGCGTTATGGGCTAGGACCGCACAATGGGTCCCGACCCTCAAAGTAGCAACAACACAACCGATCTTACAACAAGGCACAGACGAATGAAAACCAAAACTCAATATAAAACCAAAGGTTTAAACAAAAGGAAAAAAACATAAAAGACTCGCAGCCAAGTTCAAAACAAAAGAGAAAGCAACAACATAACATAAACTCGATCTCGTCTTATAATGTACGGGAACCTCGGCTGACCACATCGTCCGGATCACTCAGCAGCATCCTGAACCTGCGGAACATTTACAACAACGGTATAAACCGTTAGCTAACATTATACATATCAACAAGAACGTAAAGGCACAAACACACATAAGGGAAATGTAAACATATAACATGCTCGCACACAAACGGTTATTATCTTTCATTAAGTTATCCATTACTAATTCAACTTTTTTTTTGTCACACGAGCATCTCCCGAAACTCACCTCCACTTCCGTCTACCAATAGGAATAGATCAGTACTATCCGTTACCTACGGGTTTGGATCGCAAGAGCACATTCTAGTCTTTTGAAGAACTAGACAAGTGGTCACCGCCCGATTATCATACACTTGGGCCAGTTAAGGTTATAAAGGTGAATCCTATTCCGGTTATTTGTTATAACATGATAAACAACAAACAAGCCAAAATACTCAAGCTATTACGCGAAATGAAGCTAAGTAAGTCCAAGGGACTTACCTCACTCGAAGGAACACCCAACACACTGCACACACTCAAAGAACGGCTCAGTTTCCCTCAAGAAAGGAGTAAGGAAAGCCTATTCACACAAGCATCACGAATTAGAAACGAAACGGTTGCTAGAAGTCTATAACTTCTAGTCTCAATGATCTGTAAGAGATCTCCATAAGTTAAGGCCTCAACCTTAATCTTACAACATACTCAGGAAACAAGGAACATCCATACGGATCAAGGAAAGGAATGAGGAAAGCAAGGAAGGAAGCAACTCACAAGAACGGGAGTTACTGCAGAGGAAACCGCAGGGGCGGATGGTCGGGGGGCGGCACTGCAGAGGCGTGGGGGCAGATATGGTGTAGAGGCACTGTCGACTTCTCGACGACAACAGAACCACGACAAGGCCAAGGCTTGTTCTTCCAGCACTCTCACACTTCACAACTCAACCAAGGGAGCATGTGAACATCAAAGGATCAACAACATAACGCTCCACAAGAATCAAGGCTCATTGATCCTTGGAGAAGAAAAAGAAAAGGGAATAACGAAGAAGAAAACGAAACAGAAGGGGAAGACATGCAACGACTACATGAACGTGATGAGAGACTCAAGGGAGAAGACTTACACGTTCAATAAGATCACATAAAGGAAGGAAGACGGTTGCAGCTCTCAAGGTTGAAGAATGTATGCAAGAAACGGGAAAAAGAAGGAAAGACGGGAATATAAAGGAGAGTAAGAAAGATAAAAAGAAGGGCGTCTAGGGTTAGAAGATCCAAGGAAAGCCGGCCCAAAGATAATATAATCAGATCTTCTAAGATGGGAAAAAGATAGAACCGAAGAAGACAGAAGATCTTCGCGATCTGTGGCAAATCCGCAAGGGCGGATTGTTTGTGCCGCAGGGGCGGTAACACCCACCAATGCCGTTGGGACGGCCTTCTTCACCGCGGGGCAGTGAAGGTGAAAATTGGGGTCTTACACACATGTAGGTGTCACAAATGGCTCAAAAAGAGACTTTATGGTGTCTCGCATATGACACAAATAAAGACAGTTTTGTGTGTCCCAAATGACACATACAACGACATCTTTGAGCGTCGCTTTTTATTTTATTTTAACAACAATAAAAGGTGTCGCAATATTACAATCTGAATTCCCAAATTTGAATATTTCCCTGTCAGTTCCGTCTTCGCAAATGACACAAACCTAAATTCCCAAATTAGATGTTGCTTAGCGACTCGCAAGTTCCATCTTCTCTCAATCCAAATCAACTCACTCAGATAGCACATTTTCCTGTCTGGGTTCTCAAAGTTGTCTTCTCTCAATCCAAATCCGTTTGGTTCTCAGATAACACATTCCAAATTAGGTATTTCCTTCTCTAACAGTGTAGCCATCATAAGGTTTAATCCAAATCAGGTGTTGTCTTCAAGTTGTAGTTGCATAAACGAATTCACGTACTGAGTTTGTTTAGAGTTTGTGCACTTTTTTTATTTGCATTTTTTAGTTACCGTATTAAATTTGTCACCACATTTCCTATAATTTATGCACATAGTATTAGTGAGATTTGTCTTTAAAATGTTGTTACCGTTTTATTCTTTCTAATTTCTTCAATATTACATTAATGACGTATCTTAAGAATCTTGATTCTTCATTTCTTATCAATTATCGTATTAAATTTGTCTTTAGAATGTCACAAATGGAACTATCTAAATTCTCAAAGTTGAATATTATTTACAAGTATGGATACAAGTTGAATGAATTTGCCAAATAGTCATCCAATGTATCTTAATGGTGTTAAAAAGTTTTTGGAGTTGACAAAGAAAAATCTCGTTGAAGGTAGAACGTGATGTCCATGCAAAAGATGTATGGTGGATAAATGACTACCCATCAATGAGGTGGAAGAACATCTCTTCTTCAAAGGATTGGACAAATCTTACAGGAATTGAATTCATCATGGAAAAGGAGATATGCTTCCACGTATGTTGGGGCATGACATACGAAGCACTAATCAAGGATCTCTTGAGATGAACGGATTGAAAGAGTAAGTATTAGTATTAAAAAAAATCACATTTTCATTTTTATTGGAATCATTGTACATATTTATTTGAATGAAACTAACTCTTTTATATTTTTAAACTAGTGAATTCTTAAATCAAAAGCAACAATCAAATTCGAGAGCTCAAGCTAACGAAAGTGTTCAGAATGAGTGGATTATAAATAAATTATCCGGTTGGCTACAAAATCAGGTTATTTAGTTTACTTATCTCTTTGTCAAGTTTGTCATATGAATCTGTTTTTACTCAATTTACTGCTTACAACGATTTCTTTCATCAGCCATATGAATATTCTATAATCTGTAGGTGCATAATATAAATGTCGATATAGAAGAAGGAACACTGAGAAAGACTTTGGCTGGTGGACTAAGTAACTATGCTAGGAGAGTGAAAGTCTTGCATTTTTCTTTCTCCTTTCGTCAAAAGCAACATCATATTTTTATAGTACCCACCATAAATAGAGGCTCGATAAAACTACTCAGCATTTGAAGGTAGAAATCTGAAGGAAGTAAAGGCGAAGGAAGAGTAACTAACAGGTGTTAGAGCGCGAGGATGACGGTGAAGGGAGATCCCCAAATCCACCAACTTTGATCCAAGTCACTTTACTTTCAAACATGAATTTTCATACCATATTCGGTTGGGTCCAGTTTGGTTTGGCCGAATCACATGAATCGGTTTATCGTCTTATGAATTAAACTGCACGGAATTACAAAGGTTTAATTACGTGGAATAAATTGAACTTAACTTGCGAAAATTATTAAGGACTTATTTTCCAACCATTTTCTAAAATTTTACTATCATAACCTTGATGACTTTTAGGTTATTATATAACCCTATAAAATCTTATTCTACTAAAAATAAAGAAAGTAACTTCAATTAACTATCTATTTTAGCTACATAATAAACTATAACTTCATCTAACAATAAATTTAAGCTTCAGTTACAATAAACTCATGGTTTTAAAATATACTTTCAGACTCCGTTCAGATCAATCATAATGAAATCGAAAAACAAAAGCATAATTCTCCTATAATTTTCATAACCGATAAAGCGGTTAGTGTAAGATCAAAAAAACCCCTCATAATTTCCGTTTTGTAAAATTCCTTAATTCTCTTCTACCGAACGCACCCTGTATTACTAAACAAACTTCGTCAACGGAAAGATGATCGAAATCGACACGCTAGTGAGCAAGTGGATTATGGGAAGAGTGTGTGTGGGTTCCATTAATATCCAAAATTGCAATAATTATATCAAATATCTATAATACTATCAAATATCTATATTTTACACATATATCAAATATCTCAATAACTCCCGGTCAACTTTGGGTTTTGGAGGTTAATTGCAATAATTATCCAAAATTTTCATATAATGAAGGATTCTGCACTAACCATAATACTATCAAATATCTATATTTTACACATATATCAAATACTACCCTAGGTTTATAAATAAACACATATATTAGATTAGTTGATATGATGTTTCGTGTAAGGAAACAACATATCCAATCTAAAAAATTGATTTTATATTGTTTATTTTTTGTGTTTTAGTTCAACATAAGATAAAGAATAGTTATCATAATCAAATTATGATTCCTAAAACTTTATACAAGAATTATATCGTATGAAATTCAATATAAAAAAATTATATAAAATGTGATATTTAAATAAAAAAATAAAAACCACAAAATATACAATAAGGGACGACATTCAGTTTTAAAAAAAAGTGCACTAGACGTCGAGATGCACATAAGTAACAATTTTAATAATTTTTCTTTTAATTTTGGTTAAATTCGACATAAAATCAGCGTTCGTTGCAGTGGGTTGAAGTTGAAAAAACTGAGCGTCGTCACCATGCGTCCAAACAAGGTCATTTAAGCTTTTTTCATATTGTTGACGACTCTCTTGCACTTCAAATCTGAGTGTTTACAATTGTTCTCGTACTTCCTCCCTGTGTACTTCTTTTGAAGAAGAAAGTTTATGCTCGTTGCCTCTTACTGGTTGAATCTAAGCATGTCCACGGGTCCAACCCGCCGGGTCAAGGGTCCGGGAAGGATGACCCGGACCCGGACCCGTATAAATGGCCGACCCGGCGGGTCGGCCCTTTTATTTTAAAACCCATTTTTTTAAAAATAAAAAATAATAAAAAAGATGACCGCCGGGTCGACCCTTTTAGGCATTGGGTTACATTTTTATTTTTATTTTTTTTTTCAAAATTGAGGTTTGGCGGGTCGACCCGCCGGGTCACGGATAAGGATCACCTCGACCCTTACCCGTACCCGTAACCCGCCGGATCACGGGTGACCCGTGACCCGTGGACATGCTTAACTGGATCATCCTGCATTTCCTTGAAGATTTTTTTGCTTTTGGTTTCATTTTGATGTATTTTTGTATATTTATTTTCTCCTATATTTGTAGTCCTTCATGACGGTTTGTCCGTCTGCCAATTTTTCGACATTTCGACTCACTAGATGGCGCGCCGTCTAATGATTTCGAACCGATTTCCATTGTTAAAAAAAATATATAACAAATATAAAAAAAAGTTTAAAGATAAAACAATGGTGATCGATAGAACCCGACAAATCCAATACAATAGCCAAAATATCATTAAGGAAAAGTCCATTCAAATGAGGATGACTTGAAAATGTGTCAAAACCGTACGTAACTAAAAGTAGAAGATAGATATGGATCGGAGTTGGAAAGTTGCCGGCGGCCCACCGGTCACCACCACCGCCACCTGGAAGTTACGCCGACGTTGCTTCTTTGTATGCTTTGATTCCTTCTTTCCCTCATAGTATATTCCTTTAACTACTCACACATGTATATACCTTTAAGACTTTGAAATGTTGGACCAAGTCTTGATCAATCATAGATGACATATGATATCACCATCTTCTTTTACATAGTCATTGCATATTTTCTTCATGATTCTATATAGATCAAGAACAATTCATTGGGAGTAGTTGGATTGTATTTGTTCATTTTAAATCAATTTCACACCCAAGTTAACTATTTATACGGTGAGATATAAACTGTATACGCTTACGCACAAAATAAACTATATTGAGTGTAGTCGTTTAAGTCTGAGTTGGAAATTTTCGGGTTTACAGTTTGCGTGTAAGTCAACTGTGTAAAAGCCGAAGCTTAGGTTATTTTAGCCTTGATCCGTCTAAACTCATGTTTTCCAGGGTAAATAATTTATACGATCATTCGATCAACAAAAAAAGGATATGATTTAAAACGAACCAATTTTACCCGAATTTGAATAAATTTGATTGGTGATTTTGTATTAACCCAAACTTCAAAAATACAAGTCAAACCGAAAATAACTTGATTCGAGTAATTTTTTTTTTGAAAGCCACATATTTGAATATTATTTGGTGGGTTGACTAAGTACTAAGTAGGCTTCGTTTTTTATTTTTTTTACCTAATGCAGTATCAAGTAGACTCATTTGTTTATTAGGGGATAAAATAGGCCTCTTATTTATTTAAAAAGATTAATTCAAATGATTATATGTCCGAGTCCAATCAAATGTTCATGTTTACACAAAGTCGATTGAACCGGACAATATCATCTTAACATAACTGGGAATGACCAAACCCATGGGAAAAAAACCATGAATAAGAGAATGAAAAATATTGAAATCATTCATTTTTTAGAATGACTCATTTCAATTCTTTTTTGGTACCAACCTCAAAAATAAAATAAAATGAAAAATTATTTGAACCATTCATTTTTTGGAATGACTTATTTGAGAGTGGTGGGTCGCAAACCTAAACCTAAACCGTCAAAATCCAAACCGGCGGTTTAACCGGTTTATAAAAAATAAAAAAAATTTGAAAAACTGGACCAAACCGGACCAAACCGCCGGTTTGGTCCATTTTTAAAAATAAAAAAATAAAAAAATAACCAAACCGGCGGTTAAGGCCAAACCTAAACCTAAACCGTAAACCCACGGTTTGGCCAAACCGGCAAACCTAAACCGCCGGTTTGGCGGTTTGGTTCAAACCGGACCCAACTCGTTATTTCAACTTCTTTTTGGTACCAAACTCGAAAATTGATTTGAGTGATTTAGAAACCGATATCTGAATCATAAGAACCCATATCAAACTAGTTTATAGTGCATATCGGTTGGCAGAACATACAATCATTATTGAAAGACAAATTTCATTAATATATATTTAAATGAGCCCAAAGACCTAATTTGAGCGCCAATGGACATGTCCCACCAAAAAAAAAAGCGTCAATGGACATGAGGTCATTGGGCCCATTGGGCTCTATTTAGTTGGGCCAAATGTACTTACGGGCCGATAAAAACAGATCCAAATTTGGCCTCGTGTATATGCTTATTTTAGAACATAAAAACGTATAGAAAAATTTGAGATTATAACTTATGTTAATTATAAAATTAAATAATGATCTGCTTAATTGACTTCCATATATAGCCGAAGATGCATGCGTCTAAGCGTTTTTATTGACTAGAAAACAATTACAAATGAGTTGTTAGTTTTCTGCCGTGTCGGACACGCGGACACAATAGGGCACGGCTCGGACACGGTCAAGACACGTTTCCGAGATAAGACACGGCGAGGACGTGGATTGTGTCCGTTCAAGACACGGTCAACGAAAGTTTACCTTATTTTTTAAGGCTCGAATGTTGAAATGTTGTTCTGTCGGCCGACTAAACCTAGCCCCACATGGCCACCTACGAAATTGTGGTTGCCGGAAGTAAGACACCGATCTTCTTCTTCGGCTCTAATATTAAAATATTGTTCCGCCGGCCGACTCTTCTCTCCATTTTTCTTATGATTTCATAAATTAATTTTGAAACTTTGATTACTAATTTATTTTGTAATATTTCTTTGTTGAAGGTTGAGTGTGTTATGCTAATTCTTTTGTTTTTTTTATAATTTGTAAATATTTATTATTGTTTTCCTTTGTTGATCATGCTGTTCGGTTGTTGTTGATTGTAAAATGAATGATTCATTCTTCTGTTTTCATACTAAGTATGTACATTTCAGATTATAAGACTAACGTATGTTTATTTTTATGTTTTGTAAGACTGGAAATATTTTTCCTAAGCTTTTATTTCAATTATTTTGTTACCATATTAATACTTTTATCTACTCATATATCATTTATTTCTTTTCATAAATATATATATATATATATATATATATATATATATATATATATATATATATATATATATATATTTCACTGTGATATAGGAATTCTATATTTTAATATCATTAAAATAATATATTTGTTGTTTTACTCGTTGTGTCCCCATTTCTATACTTTTGATGATTGCCGCTTCGTCGTTTCTCGTCGTTTTCGTTTCTGTTTTCCGTTTCCGTGTCCGTGCATCATAGGCTTACACTGTACCTCTATCTCAAAATTGGATTATTAGATGGCACATATGAATATCTTAAATGTCGACTTAAAGTATACATAACATGAGTTGTGACACGAGAGGTGTATAGCGTACATGTTGTAGCTGCATGCATCATCTTCCTATATGATCATATGTGTGATCATCTACTCCATAGGTAGTCATTTTCAAAAAGTTTGTGTGGTTTCAACTTAATTTGATAATCACCACCGACCAAAGACAAGATGCATTAACCAATTAAAGTATAATGGGTTTGTTTGGTATAACCCGGAATTATCGAGGAGATTATAATCTCCACAATAAGTAAAGTTGAATTAGATTGTTTAAAAAAAATTATTTTGGATTATTAGTGATAAGATATTACTTTCGTCATCATCTCTTTATCCGCCGCCGTTGTCCAAGGCCCCGCCACCAGCGCCCTCTATCTGCCAACCCTCTATTCATGCCGCCGGTTGCCTTCATTGCTAGACCTCAAATCTTGCCGTCGTGGAGAAGTATATATGAATCCCGAAGAAGCTTCTCTATCCCGCAAAAGATGGTTTAGAAAAATTGGCTAACTCCAAGTTATGTTTCTTCGGTGGATGTTTTGATTATGTGGGTTTATTTTTTTATAATTTTTTCAAGGTTTTGCGAGTTAATTGTTGGCACCCGAATTTTTTTTTTTTGTAAAAAAGGCGTGATTTGGTGTCGTCGACGCCTAAAGTTGATTCCGTTACATTTTGAGTGTCGATGTCATCCAACATCGCTTGTTTTGCCCCTAACGTCGACGTCATACGAATTTCTTCGATAATAAGTAAATCGAAAATCTTTTTTTTTGGTAAACAGTAAATCGAAAATCATGCGAATAACACAATCACTACTATAAACATCATATTAATATTTATATCTAAATATCTCTTAATTATGTACCGACCAACTATTTATTTAGGAAGTTAGGTAGAACTTTGTTAAATAAGATAGGTTAGAAATAATGATGTGGGGTTAAATGATGTTTGACGGACCGGTAGAGCGGTGGTCGTGCATACGAGCGCACCTACGCATTAGGCCCAAGCCCAACACATAAATCCGGCGAGGTTCCATACTAAAATCAATTGGCAATAGGAGGAGTAGTCCACCAACCTTATATATCAGGCTCAGAGTGTCCCATCTTTCGATGTGAGACCTTATTATCTTCAACACGCCCCCACAAGTGCAATTAGAGGATATAGACCGAGTTGCACTTGTCCACAGGTTAGGATCGCGAGCCAAATTGAGCCTAACCGCTCTGATACCATGTCAAAGTCCGATACTGACGGACCGGTAGAGCGGGGGTCGTGCATACGAGCGCACCTGCGCATTAGGCTCAAGCCCAGCACATAAACCTGGTGAGGTTCCATACTAAAACCAATTGGCAATAGGAAGAGTAACCCACCAACCTTATATACTAGACTCGGAGTGTCCCCATCTTTCAATGTGGGACCTATTATCTCCAACAAGTAGGATTCACGCTGCTTTCAGAAAACTAAGTAAAAGAAGAAAGGTCAGTCAAACCAGATGAGTTAGCAAAGCAGTATATGTTATATCCGTCTAAGTTGATATAATATCGCTGGAAGTCGGGGTACAATTTTTTTTTACCCCTTTGTTTCCGTCATAGGGTTAAACCGTAATAAAAAAAGGATAGTAAAATATTAAATTGGATATAGTAAATAGCTTCACCAAATATACCTTCAATGCTAGTTGTCAAACTTATATCCTATGTACATTTAGACCTAATATTGGTATGTTTTCATGCATGGAAGTAACGTGACAATAATTAAATATTTACTTAGGTCAACTGGGCGGTGATTTATATTGGGTCACCAGCTTCTATGTCTTGAGGATTAAATTTCATATCAACTCAGTAAAAAATTGAAAGCTTTTACCTTAAGATTTACAGGAGATGAATTTATGGGATTTTATATGTTATATCCACTTTGACTCTTTGAGTGGTTTTACCGCTCAAGTATAACACAACAATACAAAGATAATAGGATACCGGCTAGCTCGTTTGACACTTGATGACATGCTTCAAGACGGTTAGTCCAATCGGGCGGACTATCATTGTCAATGTTCACAACTAGAGTCTTTAAGACCGACAAATCCAATAAGTCAAGACCCGAGAGATTGAACTACACTGATACCATGTGAGGCCAGCTAGTCCAACCGGAAAGACTATCATTGTCCATGCTCGCAATTAGAGTTTAGGACCGACAAACCCAATAACTTTGGACACGAGAGATTGAACTGCTTTTGATATCATTAGAAGTCGGGTAGTCCAATCGGACGGACTATCATTGTCCTTGTCCTTGATTACATTCTTAAGACCGACAAACCCAATAAGTTGGAACACAGAAGATCGAATTGTTCTAATACCATGTGAAGTCGGTTAGTCCAATTAGGCGGTCTATCATTGTCCACGTCAGTCGATTAGATTCTTAAAACTGATAAACCAATAATTCAGGACCGAGTTATCGAATTGCTCTCATACCATGTGTGGCCAACTAACCCAAACAGACAGACTATCATCGTTCATGTCCCCATTTAAAGTCTTAAAACTAACAAACTCAATGACCTTATATACTAAACTCGTTGTCCTTTTATATAAATACGACCACAAGTTTCATCCTCCACAATTATCACAAAAGCCCCCATATAACCCGAATATTTTTTTTTGGATACAAATGTAAGATTAATAGGCTGATCAATTTCTAAAAATAGATCAACCTAATATATTCTTGCGAATGAGGTCTTGAACATCTTCTAGAATAGCCTCGACGTCCATCGTGTGGAAGAGCCCATACATGATAATCTTGTCCGCGACCATATTGATTTTCCTGAAAATATGTTGGACGAAGTAGTTAGAATATCCCGAGATCATATTAGTGATATCAGTGACGATCATATTCATTTTTTTTATGGAGATTTCCGTATTCGATTGTTCAAATTAATAATTATTAAGTTGTCGTATTCAATCTCGATGGATATAACTCTTATCCCTTTGAGATCTTGTTGTCATTCAAAGGGAAGACTCAAACGATGAAGTCCGAAGTAATTAAGTCATCCATGCAAGGATTTGGTCAATAGCTCGACACGTTTGACTTTTCTTTTTTTATTCAATTTTATTCTTATAAATTATTTAAATTTTCAAAATTAAGTACTTACGAATGTTATGCTAAACTACAGAACAAAGAGTTCGTCTTCGTTGACTTTCCATATATCTTCCCAAGCTAATTAACACTTACATATTTTGTTTAACGAAAATTTTGGATAATACTCTCGTGGTTTGAGATTTTTTGAATTTTGCCCAACAGTTTTTTTGAGTTCGGTACCTTAAATTTTCGTTGTTTTTCGAATTTTGTCCAACTTCACTAAAAATTTTCAAATTCCATTAAAAATATAAAATAAAATTAAGTAAAATTGAAAAATAAATATAAAATGAAAAGAATGATTTATTTATTATAGAAATAAAGTAAACAATAATTTTTTTTAAAAAAATCAGTATTTTATATTAATTTAAAAATAAATAAATCATATACTTTTTTACAAAATTGAAAAAAATCAGTATTTTATTTTATTTAAAAAAATAAATAAACCGAATTAGAATTTTTTTTAACAAAATCTAAAAACATAAGTGTTGTACTTTATTTAAAATATAAATAAAATAAGGATTCTCTTAAAAAAATTTAAAAATCAGTGTTTTAATTTATTATTAAAATAAATAAATTAGTCTTTATATTTTATTTATTTTTCAATTTTACTTTATTTTATTTTATTTTACATTTTTTTAATGGAATTTGAAATTTTTTAATGAATTTAGGTAAAATTCGGAAAATAACGTAAATTTAAGGTTACCATCCGAACTCGAAAAATAATTGAATTTGGGGTACATATGAATTCAACGTTATGTTATATTCACTGCAATTGGGTTCGTGCTATTCGTACCCACCATTTCATTCTATTTGTACCCATTTTACGACTACGCATCACGTAGCCGTAAGGAAAGCATAAATCAATCGCCAAAATGCAAGAACAAACTACGCCTACGCAGCGCGTAGGCGTAGACTTCACAACGCTTGCTTGATCGAGAACTACGCTTACGGGATGCGTAGGCGTAGTTCTCGGATCATGTAACCGTTGTGAACTCTACGATTACGCGCTGCGTAGGCGTATTGTGGATAACTAGCCGTTACCAACGGTAATGTAACCCAAAGATTAGTATAAATATCATGTATTCGACCCATTTCATAAAACCTCATTGTCAAACGTTGTTTCGCAAAAAAAGTCCTTTCGAAAATGAATTCCGACGATGGAGAAGCAAGATATCATTCCGGCGATGGAGAAGAGGATGACGGTGTTGCTTTCGGCGGTGGTGAAGATGACGTGGAGGGGGACGAGGGCTTGTTCAATCCCGCGATGCTCAGTAGTTACGATCCGTATTCGGGTGTTGAGGTTAGTTTTTTCAATTCGTTTGTTTTGACGTAGTTTAGTGTTATATGTTTTAGTTAGTTTATGTTATATGCTTGACTCGTTAATTAATGAAGTAGTAGACAATTAGTCAATAAGTAATGTTATTTGACGTTAACTGAAGAATTTACTCGTTAATTAGGTGTCAATTAGTCGTTAATTGAAGAAAATAGTCGTTAATTAATGAATTAGTAGACAATTATTTTTTAAGTAGTTGTTAATTAATTTGAGCAATCTCAGAACATATGATATAGTCGTAGTGAATGAAATTTTCGAAATAATTATTGTAGGTTGCCGATATTCCCGATGATTATGACTATACTAGTTTGTTCCTTGACCATCGGATATGGACGGATATGGACTCGTTAGTTGCGTGGGTTCTTGAGAGAGCAGGAAGTAGAAATATGGTTCTCATCAAACTAAAGTCCTACAAGTCGGATGATAAGCGTTTTGGAAAGGTGATATTTGCGTGTGAGCATCACGGAGTCCGCAAGAGTGAGGCGAAGGGCTTGAGGGTATGCAAAACGAAGAAGTTTGATTGTAATTTTCGCTTACACGTTGATGAGGTGCAAAGGGGTCTTTGGGGTGTGAGGAATGTTCACGGAATTCACAATCATCCTCTTCCGAAGAAGTTGGTAGGTCATGCCTTTGCTGGACGGTTGACGAAGGCACAAATGAAACGAGTCCAAATCTACACCGAGGCGGGAATGCCTCCGAGGGAAATTGTTCGTTTGTTAAAGAGTGATTTTGAAGATCCCGAAAAGATGGTCACTTCTAGGAAGCAAGTTTCAAACGCTCGGAATAAAATTAGGTTGGAAGCGATGGGAGATCGAACGGTAATTCAAGAAGCGTTGAAATTCTTGCAAGATAAGGATTATATGTGGGATATTAGGATGGAAACCACTGAAGGAGGAGAGGTAGTGAGCGACTTATTCCTAGCCCATCCAGAGTCGAAGCGTTGGGTTGCCATGTTTCCATACGTTGTCATCATGGATGCTACATACAAGACGAACAGGTTAGTATGTAATTCATTCAGTTTGTTTATATTAAACTTTTTTTTAATTACAAAGTCTCATTCATTATATTTTGCAGATATGACATGCCGTTGTTGGAGATCGTCGGATTGACTAGCACACAACAAACTTTTCCCGTTGCGTTTGTGTTAATGAAACGAGAGACGACGGGTCATTACGAGTGGGCTTTGGAACGGATTGCCTTGTTATTCAGTGGAAAGAAGCCAGAAGTGATAGTGACGGACAGAGAATTAGGTCTCATAAAAGCAATGCCTAGAGTCTTCGCAGATGCCAAACATATTTTGTGTGAGTGGCACGTGTATCGAAACATAGAATCAAATAGTTGGTGGAAGTCACATTCGCCATCCATCCAAGCAAAATTCATGAGAGATTGTCATGAGTTGTTTGAATCGACTACTATTGCGGCTTATGAGGCGAGACTCTTGCATATGAGGGATAGTTGGATGGACAAGTATCATTTGATGGAGTACCTCGAGAAGACATGGTTGGACAAGTACAAGGAAGCTATTGTTCGTTGCTGGACCGATCACTATCTCCATCTCGGATCAAGGACGACAAGAAGGTTAGACAAATACTCATTGCATCTTTTATTGTTTAGTTTACTTGTGATGATTTATTTTATAATTATAAATTATGTTCTAATCTTAGGGCCGAGGGTGCTCATTCGGTGTTGAAGAGAACTCTTAAGTCTACTCGTTGTGGATTTGATACTCTCATCAAGGTCATCCATAGAATGATTGGAGATCAGATTGATGAGATTCAAGGTTGCATAGAAAAGTCGCGTACTCATACTATCGTAGGCATCCAAGAAGACCCTATGTTTACATTTCTTCTTCGAAAGGTGTCTAACAATTGCATGAAGTACTTGATCGAGAATTGCAAACTGGCGCGGCAAGGGACATTTGATGCTACATGTGACGATTGGTATTGGAGGCAATCGTATGGGATCCCGTGCATTCATGAGTTTGCTGCTGCCCTCCGGGAAAACAGACCTATGTTTTTTACTGCAATACATCCTTTTTGGAGACAAGTTACGTGGCATGAGGTCACCGAAGAAGTGGAAGAACCCGAGGCTATTCCTCTGTCGATGGGGGATATTACTTTGACATCTTTTATGGCCATGCACAGGGAGGGTAGGTTGCCCCAAGACGTTGTGAACAAGTTTGGCGCTTATATTGCAACCATGTTGAATCCGACGGACTCAGTAGCTCGGGAGCCGAGAATTTCACATCTTTCAGACAAGGGAAGCAAGCAAGGACGAGTGTCATCTGGATTTGAGCATGCTCGAGCTGATAAGGATTCACAGATGAGGAAATCTTCACAAAGTTCTAGAGAAAGAGTTCGAGGACGAGGCCGAGGACGGGGTCGAGGACGAGCAGACACCACAGGCGAGCCTAGTACCATCCCGGAGCCTAGTACCATCCCGGAGTCTGAGCCTAGTACCATCCCGGAGTCTGAGACTGCCGTTCCAAATGAGCCATCTGAACCTGTGGTCCGAGGATTCAACTGGGGTTATCGGAATATCCCAGCATTTATGTTATCTTACGTTGATCGTGTGATAGATGTTTCGGGCGATGGACATTGCGGATATCGATCACTTGGTGCGTTATTGGGTTACCGTCCAGATGAGTACATTCGTGTCCGGAGAGAGATAGCTTGGGAGTTGAGTAGACACATGCATGTATACTCCGGAATACATGGTGATGATGAGATCGAAGAACTGATTGACAACGTCAACTACCTTAACCCCGCACCTTGCGCATCACAGTTCTGGATGGAGGTTCCTACTTGTGCTCTCGCATACGCTACTTTATTTCGGGTGTCCCTTGTCGTCTTCTCTAGATTGGACTCCTACACCTGCTTGCCATTGATTGCCGATTCTGAAGCCGAACAAGAACCTCCAACGGTAGTTCAAGCAATCGCAGTACTCAATGATCATCACTACGTTCCGGTAAGTCCATTTTATTCCCTTGATTTGTGAAACAAGTTTGGTTGTATCAAAACTTGTTTGACTAACATGCTATTGATTTGTAAAACAGGTTTGGTTGCATCAAAACGCTCCATTGCCCCCGATATGTCTTGATTGGATGCGAGGTCACGACGCTTCAGTTGATGGTTTTGCCGACATACATAACCGAAGAATAGCAAGATACGGAAGACTGCTTCAGAGAGAAGAAGATGCGGGTTCTTAGTTTGATGTTGAATTGTGATTTCGAATAGTAGTGTTGAATTGAGTTTTTGATTTGTGATTTGTGATTTGTGATTTCAATATTGAGGTTTGTGATTTGTGATTTGTGATTTCAATATTGAGGTTTTTGATTTGTGAGTTGTGATTTGTGATTTCAATATTGAAGTTTTGATTTGTGATTTCAAATTGAGATTTTGATTTCAAATTTGATTTCAAATTTGATTTCAAAACATAAATCACAAGTCAAAGTAATAAAATGAAGCAAGCACGGGACGTTGGAAATAGAAACAAGTCAAAGTAATGAAACATGTTCATACATAAAATGAAGCAAGCACGGGACGTAATAAATAGAAACAAGTCAAAGTAATGATACATCCGGGACATAATAAACAAAATAGAAACAAGTGTCTAGTCCTGTCGCTGTGATGCCCTAACAGGAGGTGGCGCCTCTGGTGCCTCGTCTCCTCCTAGAACATCTAGGAGACGTCGAAGAAAATCAGCCTCAGACGGAGGACAACGAGTCAACTGATCTCTAACCATACCTATAGCTATATGTACACGCTGCAGAACATGAAAATAGGTAAGAAACTGAACTAATTCTTAAATAAAATGAACTTTAACGTAATAATTCATATCGTACCCGCTCTGAAAGTACAACAGGTGCAACTGGAGGTGCAGGCGGTGGTGGTGCACCATCTGGAGGTGGCTGCAGGTGGGAGTGAGTACGTGGTAAGAACCAGTCCAAGAAGTACTCATCCATCTGCCTTGGGTCGACAACTGCTGGGACGCTCTGTATGTCGTACAGATGCTGGTCTCGCGTCGCCCACAGATGCCATGCGTCGGGAGAAAATAGCAGCTCATACTTCCCTATCCTCGCCGGCCTCTTCATCACGAAGGGGCGAATGATACATCCGGGAGGAACTGTATGAAGCTCTGGGGGGACTATCTGTACATGCCCGAACTGACGTAGCATAAACGGTGGCTGATAGGGCTCCTCCAACCAACAGAAGCGTATCACCCCAAAATAGGCTGATACGCGCATCTGTGCAGTCTGAAAGCCGTCTAGCGAACCCCACGGCATCCACGTCACCTACGACAAACATATAACGTCAATTCAGAAGATCAATTCAAAATATACGTAAGAAACTTGACTTTATTAGTACCTCGTCCATCCTACACCTCGACAACTGGGCCCTAAATCCTAATAGGGCCGATCTCTCCATCTGTCCTGTAGGAGCCCTCTCCGACCTATGTGCATGTCTCGCATCTCTCTGTCTAAGAGGGTCAGTATGTCCTCTAGGTCGGAAGTGAGAGGAATAAGCGTGAATCCATGACTGCGAAAAACATATCATTTCAATATTAAATTGATTATCAATTAAAAGATTGTAACCTATGAAATTATAGTTCATTGCTTACCTCTAAGAGAAGAGAACAACCGGTTAATGTATGAACCTCCCTCCGAGAGGACTCGCCTAACCGTCTGTATAGATATGCCAGTGTGGCAGTCCCCAAGCACGGGACGCCATGGTGATGGGGTCTCGACAAACGCTCAATAGATGAGACTTCACCCTGTTCGTGGTCTTGTCAATGAACAGGGTGGAGCCAATGAGAAGAGCAAGAAATCCGGTAGCGATGTCCTCCTGTCTAGCATCTGGGGACTCGGCCATAGTCCTAATAGTAGAGAGGAGATGAGAAGACGGCCACCCACCCGCCTTCACGGCGTCCTTCACCTCCAACGTCGGGAAGCCGAACATGGAGGTGAAGAGTGTGTCATCCCTGGCGCCGATAACCTCGTCTCCGTCAATGCGAAGTCCTAGGAGGTGATATACGTCGTGGAGGGTGATAGAGATCTGTCCCCATGGGAAGTGAAATCCGGAAGTCTCTGGATACCACCTCTCAACAAAGGCAGATGCAAGCGCATGGTCGACACCGCCCCACTGCATCTCTAGGAGGCCATGCAGTCCACTCCCCCTAACCAGTGTCATCCACTCTGACTCTGGAAATCGATCAGCAAGGCTACGTAAGCCACTGACCGTGGCACCTAGCCTATAGACTCGTAAAACACCTCTATCCTGTTATGAAAATATCATTTAAACGTAAGTAACACGTTTGAATTTAAGGAAATATAAAAAGCTAAACGAAATTTAAATCCATACCTGACCGACCCATATGTCACGAGCGACATGAGTGTCATAGCTGTAAAGTAAGTCCCGTATAGCGGGACCTCCTGGATACCCAGCAGCGTCATCTGCAACCACAGGCGGAGGTGGAGGTGGAGGTGGAGGTGGAGGTGGAGGTGGAGGTGGTGGTGAACCCTCCTGACCGAGTCTCCTACTCCCGGCGGCAGAGCTCTCTGAATGAGCAGGTGCAGGTGATCGGCGGTCCAACGTGTCATGCAACTCCAATACAAAAGCATCAACGTCTGCCTCGGGTAACATCTGGCCGCCGGAAACGTCGGACGAACCGAACAACATGTCCATCCGCTCGTCTACATGCTCCTCCCCAACTCTCTCCTCCTCCTCCTCCTCCTGAGGATCCTCAAGAACGTCATCAGGACGCGCTACTCCCATCTCAATCATACGCCGCTTACGGTTCGAAACCGTAGCGGCCCATGGGCGAGTACTAGTCCCGGCAACCTATTATCGAGTAATTTCAATATTTATTAACTAATTATCGAGTAATTTTAATATTTATTAAACTAATTTCTATTAACTAATTATCGAGTAATTTCAATATTTATTAAACTAATTATCTATTAATTATCTACTAGTTCCAATAATTAACAACTAATTATCGAGTAATTAACTAATTATCGACTAATTTAAGGAAGTTAACAACTAATTATCGAGTAATTTCAATATTTATTAAACAAATTATCTATTAATTATCTACTAGTTATCTACTAGTTCCAATAATTATCGAGTAATTAACTAATTAACAACTAATTATCGAGTAATTAACTAATTATCGAATAATTTCAATATTTATTAAACAAATTAAGGAAATATTAATTATCTACTAGTTCCAATAGTTCTAATTTCAATATTTATTAAACTAATTATCTATTAATTTCAATAATTTTAAACGTAATTATCGAGTAATTAACTAATTACGGAATTTACAACTAATTTCAATATTTATTAAACTAATTATCAACTAATTATCGAGTAATTAACTAATTATCAACTAATTATCGAGTAATTAACTAATTATCAATATTTATTAAACTAATTATCTACTAGTTCCAATAATTAACAACTAATTATCGAGTAATTAACTAATTATCAAAAAATTTCAATATTTATTAAACAAATTATCTATTAATTATCTACTACTTCCAATAGTTCTAATTTCAATATTTATTAAACTAATTATCTATTAATTTCAATAATTTTAAACGTAATTATCGAGTAATTAACTAATTACGGAATTTACAACTAATTTCAATATTTATTAAACTAATTACCAACTAATTATCGAGTAATTAACTAATTATCAAATAATTACGGAATTTACAACTAATTTCAATATTTATTAAACAAATTATCTATTAATTATCTACTAGTTCCAATAATTAACAACTAATTATCGAGTAATTAACTAATTATCACCTATTTTAAGGAAGTTAACAACTAATTATCTAGTTATCGACTATTTTCAATAAACTAATTATCTAATTATCGACTTTTTTCAATTTTTATTAAACTAATTATCGACTATTTCACTAACTAGTGACTAATTGTCCACTAATTTAACTAATTATCGACTAATTGAGACTAATTTATTAATTCATTCACTAATTCTATACATAATAAGTAATTAACAACTAATCCTACACTAATTATCGATTACTATTCTCTAATTAACGTGTATAAAGACAAATGTAATAAAAATAAATTAAAACGTACCCCAACCTCGCTAGAAACGCGAGATGTCGCGCAACCTCGGACTACTCCCCCTACTCGCCCTCCCCGAGAGCCCCGTCCTCGCCCAACCTCGGCATCGGAAACCGCTCGCCCCCGACCCTCGCCGGAAAAACTGTCGGAGGACTCACCGCCGCCGTTGCCGGAGCGGCTCCCCCGGACCACGCCTCCGTCTCTTCCCCGAGTTCGGACCATGGCTGCTGGTGATGTGTGTAAACGTCGTCGGAGTGGTTGGTGGTGGTCGTCGCCTCTTCTTCGTCGCGTCGCCCTCTTCTTCGTCGTCGTCGGTAAGGAAAGGTTTGGAGGCGGAATGAGGAAGACGACCTTCCGCTTTCGCGTTATGGAAGCGAAGAGACCTACGCCTACGCGTTACGTACGCGTAGTAACTTTCTGCCGTTTGGAAAGTTACTACGCGTACGTAACGCGTAGGCGTAAAGACTTCTCCCAATTTTGAATTGAGAATGTCTTTACGCCTACGCGTTACGTACGCGTAGTAACTTTCGCCTCATAAGTTGATCCATTTTCTACGCGTACGCAACGCGTAGTCGTGTAATGGGTATAATTAGCATGAAATGGTGGGTACGAATAGCAATCTCGCTGCAATTGCAAATTTGCAATGAAGTTGTGAAAGCATTGTGATTTATGACAATCTATTGCATTTAATTGAGAAGATATCTTCGTAATTATAACGCAATAGACTTCTCACAAATGTTTACGTCAAACTAATTTTCTCGACAGATTAATTTAATATGACTATCAAAGTACGTATGCTATTTATTGTACAAATTACAGATTCTTCAATGAAGTATTCATCATTTTCATGCACCCAATGGAATCAAAGCATCCATTTTTATTCTTTTTAAAAAAATACACATTCTAAGCTTCATCTGAAATGTCTAATTAACATTACTCGAAACAATTTGGTTTATTAGTCTTTTTCTAATTTTGTGTTTAGTAAATGTACCCGTTGAGAGAAGAGTGTGTAGAGTTTGAAAATAAATATAAAAGGTTGGGTTATATTTACTTAATTGAAATATTAAAAAGTCGTTACTACTATAATTTTTCAAAAAAGTCTAGTTACCAAAATTGCCCACTGTATTTTTCATTTAAACCGCTTTATTTTTATAGTACACCTTTTATGTATTCTTAATCTAATATAAATTAATTTTTTAAACTAATAATTTCTTATCTTATATTTTCCCTAATTGTTTTGTTATATAAAATGCTTTATCTTTACGGGACAACAAAATATATTAATTTATAATTACATAAATAATATTATATAATTATTAAATTGCTAAATCTTCTTTTTATAAAAATATATTAAATTTTGTTAGTAATATTTTAAATTATTAAATATATAAATGATTATGTGAACCTAGTTTAGCCATTCAATAGTGTTACTTTTTCTAATATCCGTCCCGGGGCCAAATGACGTGGAGGGCACAAGTCCGGTGAACCACACATATAAGCACACGAGGTTACATCCTAAAATCAATTGACAATAAGAAGAGTAGCTCGGATGTTTATATGACAGGTTCACTTGATTGCGTGTTATCGATGTGAGATACGTTTTCCTGCATCTCAACTTTGTTGATACATAGGGAATGTCTCACATCAACCATATGATATTGTGTGAATCCAATAGATAAGTGATCGAGTTACCGATTCTATTGTCAATTAGCTTTTGGATGGAACTGAAAGGTTCGTGTGTAGATTCATTTTGTCCCAATATCACACCGTGTTATCCGCGGCATTAAGATTTTGTGTAAGCGTCAAGTCCTATATGATATGTCCTAGAGTTATGAGCTCCTCGTATTAGACTTATCTAATATAAACAAATAAATTAAAAGGTACAAAATAAAACCCAATCCTAATCCAAACTACTCCGCATTCGATCACCAAACCCAGGTGGCCACCGGCCAAGCCCGCAGCCATGGCAAAATAATACCCTCCTCTGTTCTTTTGTTTCGTTTTTAATCCACCTAATCCAGTCAAAAAAACGAAGAGTAACCTTTACCCTGTATCCTGGTTGGCATTCCCTTCCCTTCCCTTCCCCTGTTTCTCTCGTCTCTAGTAAAAACCTAACCTTTACTTGAAACAATAAAATATTAAACAAATCAACATGTTAATCACTTGGATTAGAAGGCCCCTAATCCCCAAAATTCAACCATAATCAATTACTATTTCTCTTCTACAAGAAACTTCCCTCTCCTTTCCGTACCCAAAATGCCTTACTTTCTCCCCACTTTAAAACCCTTCTTCTCCCTCACTCATCATCAAACCAGCAAATTCTGAAATCCCCTGTTCAAAACAGAGTACCTCTGTTTCAATCCCAAAACTCAAAACAACCATGGCTAATCTCTTCTTCTTCTTCTTCCTCCTCTTTATTTCCATTCATTTGAATTCATCGTTAGCATCAAACAGCCCATCAATGATTCTTCCGATGACACACTCTCTTTCCACCACTAAAACCACTATCACCCACCATCTGCTCAAATCCATCGCCGCCCGTTCCACCGCCCGTCACCGGAGACGAACCCAAGTCTCTCTCCCGCTCTCCCCTGGTTCCGACTACACTCTCTCCTTCTCCCTTGGTTCTCAGACCATCTCTCTGTACATGGACACCGGCTCCGACCTCGTTTGGTTCCCCTGTTCACCATTCGAATGTATCCTCTGTGAAGGCAAACCTACATCTTCTATTCTCAACGTATCTTCCTCTTCCTTCCTCTCGTGCCAATCACGAGCTTGCTCCGCCGCTCACTCTTCTCTTCCTACCTCAGACCTCTGCGCCGCCGCAAAATGTCCGCTTGACCGAATCGAAACATCCGACTGTGCCAATATCCCCTGTCCGTCCTTCTACTACGCTTACGGAGATGGAAGCCTAATCGCTCGCCTCCATAGAAACACTCTCCAAATGAGTCCGGGTTCGGGTCACCCGTTTACTCTCCCTAATTTCACATTCGGGTGTGCCCACTCTGCTTTAGCAGAGCCAATCGGAGTTGCAGGGTTTGGGCGAGGTTTCCTCTCGTTTCCTAATCAATTAGCGAGTCTTTCACCTAAATTAGGTAATCAATTTTCATACTGTTTGGTTTCTCACTCGTTTGACTCGACTGAGATCCGTCAACCCAGTCCGTTGATTCTCGGCCGGAGTGTTAAAAAACAGAGAAAGATGGATGCAGGGTCGTCTTCTTCGAAAATCGTTTATGCATACACTCCGATGTTAGACAATCCGAAGCACCCGTATTTCTATTCGGTCGGGTTGGAAGCGGTTTCCGTTGGGCAGACCCGGATACAAGCGCCGGAGAATCTAAAACGGGTCGACCGGCGGGGGAATGGAGGGGTGGTTGTTGACAGTGGAACCACCTTCACTATGATTTCAACGGCGCTTTACACAGCAGTGACTTCCGAGTTAGATTCATCTCTAAACCGGGTTTACAAACGGGCCGGGGAAATCGAGACTAAAACCGGGCTCAGCCCATGTTATTATTTCTCCGGTTCAGGTTCGGGTTTTAATGTGCCCGGCTTGTCGTTTCATTTTGGCGGTAATTCAACGGTGGAGATGCCAAAGAGGAATTACTTTTACGAGTTCACCGACGGTGAGGATTCGACGAAGAAAGGGAGGAAGGTTGGGTGTTTTATGATGATGGACGGTGGAGATGAAGCGGAGGATGGTGGTGGGCCAGCGATGACGTTTGGGAATTATCAGCAACAAGGGTTTGAGGTTGTCTATGACTTGAAGAATCGTCGGGTCGGGTTTGCCCGACGGGCCTGCTCCACCTTGTGGAATGAGCTTGGCCGGTAAGATGACGTGGCGTTGACGTGTTTGAATTTCGGACGTCAAGGTTGGGTGCTGGATGGTGACGTGTGTAATGGTCTGGTGTTTGACTTCCTACTCGTGTAAATATTAAGTAAACAGTGGGGCCCAGTAGATCAGTTTGCTGACGTGGAAATAGGAGCAAATAATATTTTTTCTTTCTTTATTTTATACATTTGTGAAAAGAAAATAAAGGGGATAGTTCTTTTGATGTATATACCTAAGGAAAACTTACATACCTTCTTTTCTATTTTGTCAAGTAAGTTATAATTTTGGGTGTTATATTTTTTGTTGTAAATTATGTCTATTCAAAATCTAATATATTAAATTAAAATTTGTGCATATGTTAATAAAAAAAGTATAAAAATAATTTAGAATTATTTTATAATGTATTGATTTGAATGTTTATCGATATATGTACGTTGAAGAATATGTTCATGTAAACTATGAGTAAGCATTTTTCGGTTCGGTTTTTAGACCTGATTGGACCGAAAACAACAGGTCCGGTCCAACTGATTCGGTCCACATTAGGCCATTCCGGTCCACAATCGTTCCGATCCGGTCCAAACATTTTCTTTAAAAATAAAAAATTAAACGGGACCGGAAATATTTTGTTTAGATATTGTTCTGGTCCGGTCCGGTCTAGGTCCGGACCTACAATTTTGTAAATATCACAAGTTTTTCAGTACATCGGGTCCTAGTCCAGACTTGAACCGAATAATTCAGTCCATTTCTAGTATGCATTGTTCTGGTCCGGTCCGATCCGGTCCGGTCCAGGTCCGGACCTATAAACACTCCTAATGTAAACGTTAACGAGGATGACGACCTTGAATCAGTCTAATTTAAGTATTCAGATTGGTAATAGGCTAATAACAAGGCTATTAGAAAAACAACAGATTTGTAGTTCATGTCAACAATAGATAAATATGTCAAATTTTCAAGACGGTAAAATTGAGTCTTATTGAGAATCCAAAAAAAATGTCTACCGTAATCCTACAAAAGGAGTAGAGAAACGTTCTTATTGAGAATCCGGGAGCGAGCCGGGTTTGGAAATTCAAGCAAGTCAAAGAGGAAGCCAAAAAATGTGAGTACTCCTTCATTATTAGACCTTTTGGCCGTGGAGGCTGATTCCAACAAAAAAAAATCACTTCCCCTCTCAAGAGTCAAGTCAGGCATTTGTCATGATTACGTCAACACAATGTTCCATGACACTCATGAGGCTTAACTAAACCACTTTCCGAAAAAGCCAAGATTGTCAATTTCATTGATTTAGTTCATTTCAATTAACTTACATATTTTTGCCCCGTAATCACTTTTGTCAATGGTTTGAATCCATTTCTAAGCAGGCGAAGGGTCCAAACCGTATCCGGTAGTGATCCGGGTTTGTAAATTCAAGCAAGTCAAAGAGGAAGCCAAAAAATTAGAGTACTCCTGCACTATATGGCCTTTTGGCCCTAGAGACAAATTCAAAAAATAAAGCACTTCCCCCTCAAGAGTGAAGTCATTGTCATGATTACGTCAACACAATGTTCCATGACACTCTTGAGGCTTAACTAAACCACTTTCCGACAAAGGCGAGATAGTCAATTCCATTGATTTAGTTCAGTTCAATTAACTTACATATTTTTGCTCCGTAATCACTTGTGTCGATGGTTTGAATCAATTTCTAAGCAGGCGAAGGGACCAAACCGTATCCGGGTGTGAGCCGGGTTTGGAAATTTAGGCAAGTAAAAAAGGAAGCCAAAAAATTAGAGTGCTCCTGCACTATACGACCTTTTAGCTCTGGAGGCAGATTCAAAGAAAAAAAAAAAGCACTTTCCCCTCCAAAGTCAAGTCATGGCATTGTCATGATTGCATCAACACAATGTCTCATGATACTCTTGAGGCTTAACTTCCATTGATTTAGTTCAGTTCAATTAACTTACATATTTATGTCCCGTAATCACTAGTTATCCTAAATTTCGTTCATATATATATATATATGACTATGGTTTAACTCATTGTTTTCCTCCAACTATCTCATTATAGTAGTATATAAACAGAACAAATGTCACAATTTTGGTGTGTTGATCGATTTCATATTGATGTTTGAATCGGTTATTGGAATTGTTAGACATACCCATATAGGTTGAACGGTGTAGGATCAAACAGGTCATAAACAGAATAGATGTTACAAATTGACTTAATTATGCAGTTCGGGTATGGAGAAAACCGGTCATAAAAAAACATTTTTTAAATTTTGGTTTTGGACCCAAGGGCAGAATCAACTAAATCCAATTTCGGTT
The DNA here is from genome assembly GCA_033239125.1 of Fagopyrum homotropicum. NCBI lineage: Eukaryota > Viridiplantae > Streptophyta > Magnoliopsida > Caryophyllales > Polygonaceae > Fagopyrum > Fagopyrum homotropicum. The sequence continues at coordinate 3,524,522 of BSWB01000001.1, read as the reverse complement.
CGAACCCCAAGTGTGGAATCAACTAAATCCAATTTCAGTTTCGAGGTCCAAATGCATAATCAATTGAACTCAATTCCACACTTCAAGTGAACAACAATTACTTCAGTCTTTACGTTCTGGTCTACAATCCAAGGTTCGGAAAGTTACATTCCATCGAAATAGGTTGAAAGGTGTATTATGGTCCGATCCGATCAAACCGTATACACAACCCTACCTACTGTACACACCACCCTCTTGCCAATTTGGTACTTATGTGTCAAAACTTCCTGAAAAGAGAGTGGAATATCTAGCTTCAACGTGCCTACCGCGAGGTGAACATAGTAGCGGAATTTATAGCTAGTTTTGCTTTGAACTTTCCTATTAGATTGAATTTAGGGATCCCTTAATTTTTTTTTAGACCCAAGCCTAACTCATAAGGAATCGGGCTATATCCCGCGTGATAACTACTTAACATTCTTTTCAGTTAAATAAAAGCGCGTCTAAATAAATGGGAAACCACTCACCCTCCCACTCACCCAAAAAAAAAAAAACACGTCTATTATCTCAATGGTTGAGTTGTTACCCAAATTTTAAAAGTAATATTTGGGCTTTGTTATGTTTATAGGCTCACAAGCATATATCCCCGGCCCAATCTGAAATGTTTGGAATGTAAATCTCAACTTGAAGCCCGTAACACAAGTACACAACTAACTTGGGCCAACTCGAATGTATACATTGCTCCACTTAATTTTATTCCTTTTTAGGGCCCGTTTGGTTTGAACTCCGGAATCGGAAACGGAATGAAAACGAACCTAGTCCATATATATACCCTTATTCATGAAAGTTGTTGGAATCATTCCTTGTGATTTGAAGTAATTGAAGTTGAATTTGATTACTTTTGATACCCTATAGGGTAACAAAATATGGGGAGACAAGTGCATTTTGCATGTAAACACAAGGAATGATTCCATAGAAATTCAGGAATATGGATATACATATGAATTAAATTCGTTTTCATTCCGTTTCCTTTTTCGGAGTTGGTGTAGTTTGGAATGTAAATCTATTTCTCCTCATCTCCGTAATCTAACTCCTTTAATCTTCTTCATTTCCTCACCAAACGAGATTGTTCTCGTAATCTTAATTCCTTTAATTTGGACACTTACCAAATGAAGCCATGGATATGTTACCTGAAATAATTTTAAAAAAATCATCAAATTTGATTTAGTGATAGTCGATATTATATATTCGAGAATTTTTTTTATATAAAATAGTAATATTGTAATTAAAACCTAGCGTGATATAGTTATATTTAAGTATATAATTAAAGTAAAATTTCAAAAAATATATAAAAGTAATTGATAACATATCTATAATTAAATATTTTAGAGAGATATATAATAAAGTACTAGTAAATCCAACTCTATATTTTAAAACGTTCAGAAATACGTGGGTTTTTTTTTTCATTTTATCTTTCCTTGTACTTTTATTTAAATGGCACATATAGACTCATTTAAGCACACTAATTTTTATTCTATAGGATAAGCATTATACATAGGAGAAAGAAACTAAGGGCATGTTTGGTTTTAACTCCGGGTCGGAAATGGAATGGAAACTAATCTAGTCCATACGTATACCCTAATTCATGAAAGTTTGTGGAATCATTATTTGTGATTTGAAGTAATTGGAGTAGAGTTTGATTACTTTTGATACCCTATAGGGTGATAAATTGTGGGGAATCAAGTGCATTTTGCCTTAAACAAAAAGGAATGATTCCATACAATTTCATGAATAAGGATACAGACTAAATTCGTTTCCATTCTGTTTCCGTTTCCGAAGTTGAAAACAAACTGCCCTAAAAGGGCATATTAGTTGTTGTCTTAAAAAAAAATTAATGAGAAAATCAATAAGATTCATATTGGTAACCCGAAAGCCAAATACACGCCAATTAATTACTTAGACACGCCAAATTTCATGAGCCTCTTAAGGCGCACGGACCATGCACATCCAAATGTGCACAAACCATGCACATCCAAATGTGCACAAACCGTGCGCCTTAGGAAGCGCACACAAGCATGCACATTCAATTGTGCACATAACATAATTCTTATGATGCGCATACATGTAACTTCAAATCGCCAGTGAAAATCATTATTAAAAAGCAAATGAACATGGGAGAATTTAAATTTTAAATATTAATTAAGATTTACGGTATATATATATTGTGCAAATTATTAAAATATTTTGGATCTATTTAAATTAATATGAACATATAAATTAATTTTACATATTGTAATTAATATTTGTAAAAGATTTCACGATTTTACTTTATTCTATTTTTTAATTGAAAAACAAATGAACATGGTAGAATTTAAAATCTTTCCTAACAATGGATGAATCATATTTAGTTAAATTTTAACAATAAATATAATTAATTAAATTAAATTTAAAAGTGTTACATGCACACCATAAGGTGCACGCTTGTGTGCCTCCTAAGGCGCATCAACGCATGCACATCAAAAGATACACAAAATTGGTGTGACTAAGTAAAATGTCTAAATGCTTTAAGGTTTTGATGACTTCAAAATTGTGTGTTACGCCGATTCCTTACAACGTCATTTATAGAATGCAAATTTTTTAAAAACTACCCTTGTGCGCTTTACGAAATGCACAATACCATATCCAAACCCGAGATTTTCCCAGTTATAATAACATATCCGGGATCCGCATGTCTTGTGCATCTTTTAATGTGCATGCTTGTGTGCTCCTTAGGAGCCGCATACAGTATGCACATTTGGATGTGCACGCTTTCATGCGTCTCACGATGCGCATAGAATCATGCACATCAAATTTATCAAAAGGCGCACATAATTTGGTGTGACTAAATAAAATTTTGGCGTGTATATATCATCTCCCTATTAGTAAATAGATAAGGTAATTTTAGGAAATAAACCGAATTACTAACCCCACCACTTTTTTTTTTTTTTAAACTTATTATTTGTTTAGTGGAGTTGACTTGGTAGATAGATACTTGTGCTACGACATTACTGATAACATATACTGACAGCACGACTTTTGATTTATAAACTATAAAATGAAACCTCAATCCATTATGTTCAAAATATAAATAATAATACGATGGCAAGTGACAAATCGAGGCGACTTAACTACGATAATTGATGTTAACCACTAATATTTTAGTATTATATAGTAGATGATTTGACCTGATATAATTTTACTTATGGTATAATTTTGAGAATTGTTAGAGTATGTGTGGCATTTAGGATTTGTTGTTAACCTGGGTATCTGCTCGGTACCCATGGCAGAACTTTGGGGCATATACTTCGGTTTGAAGATTGCCTGGGAGCTAGAGTGGTAATCGGTTTGTGATTCTTGAATCAGATTCACAAGTGGCTATTAATTTTCTAGGTAAGAAAATGCCTAGGTGCCACCCACTTGCCAGTCCGGTATCTAAGTGCCAAGATTATATTCGAAGGGACTGGACTATCCAGACTCGACATGTCTTCTGCGAGGCGAACAATGTAGCGGATTTACTTACTTCGCTTGCTTTTAACTTCCCATTGGGGTTCAATGTATCGCGTGACTCTCCCGATGGTGTAGTGGATCTTTTTGCATCATGATGTAAGGGGTCGAACTATCCCCCGCGTGCGTACTATTTAACCCTTTTCTTTCATATATAATAAGCGTAACTAGATGACCGGAGACCACCGACTATCCTTCCCAAAAAAAAAAAAAAAAAAAAAAAGCAAGTCCCTTAACTTGGTTGATGCCCACGGTCTTAATTTTCATTTTTTGTCGCTTTTGATTATCCTCTATATGGTCCATTGATACAATTCGCGAAAAGGAGAAAAATGTATTCAAATCAATAAACTTATTTGTCGACTTTGTTATAAATCACGTACACTCGTTGCCTCGTTGGTATGCAATTTCTTTATATATATATATATATATATATATATATATATATATATATATATATATATATATATATATATATATATGGACTTTATCCATATCTTTTAATATCCATGTACTTATGGACATAGATATTAAAAGATAATACATCATAATCACTATAACTTATAGTATCATTTGTAATTTTATTGTTTGATTAGATCTTAATCATTAAACAATAGAGCAATATCGACCTTAGGTAGATCCTCTATATATATAGGACTCTAATATAGTAATATAACTAGTTTAATACCCGCACCTTGTGCGGAAAAATTAAAAATTTATTATCTAAATAATTTATAATTTTCTTAAAAAGGACTAAATGTTAAGAAGAATATATTAATTTCAATCTGATTAGATTATGTAACAAAATTAGTTATTAAATTTATAATAATTGACAAAGTGTTAAATAAAAAAAATTACGTAACAAATTTATATTTATTTTTTTATTATTATTACCTATAACTAAAAAATTAAAGTTTCTGTTAAAAAATTGTTTTTCAAAATCGATTATTTTTAAAAAAAAATTCATTTAATAAAACGATTATTAAAATATTTACTAACGATAATACAAATTTTTAAATAAAATATTGTTATATCTCATATTGTAACCAATAAGATTTAAATTTTAGTTCGGATTTATTTTATAAAATTTAGAATCCAAACAAAATCCATTGATATCTCTAAATTCGGTTAGGTGATATTTTTTTTTAATTATTTTTATAACCGTAAGATATTGAAAATGATGACATGGAATTATTTTTGTTGAATTGGCATAATGAGATGGAAAATATTTTAATTTTGACTTAAAACATTTATTGAATAATGGCATAATAGTAATTAAAATGTGGCAAAATTGTAAATATTTGACAAAAAGTCCTAGGTGGCATAGTTAAGTTGTTGACATGTGGACAAAAAGGGTTCTATTTTAGTAGTATATATAGACACATCATAATCACTATAGCTTATAGTATCATTTGTAATTTGATTTGAAATTCGTATTGCAACAGTACGTACCTATAGATCATGCATTACACTATTATACCGTTCAAATCACCTGGACGGCATCTAGGGATGATAATGGATTGGGTGACAGGCGAATGATTCTAACCGTCATCCAATCCATCTCTCAAAACTATCCACACCATTTGACCCATCGCCGGCCTATACTTTCACTTGGATCCAATCCCCATGTACTCAATAGACGAAATGTGTGGGTTGAGTGAGATTTTGGGTGTTCATAAAATTAAAGATTGAGGAAAGATTAAAACGATAAGTGGGTATGAAGAATAACGAATAGAAAATTAGGGAAGAGGGTGGAGATTTGAGATTCTCCGAAGAGTAGCATCCGAGCAGGAGAAGGACTAGAGAGATGTGACACTCAAGTCCCACCGACAATCAATCAAGGATGAACAAATTAGTAAAAACATATAGTGTTAAATAAAAAAGGTTGATAAGGGTAAGATGGGTGGATGAATGATGAGTGAGTAATGGGTGAATAAAATGCTCACCCAGATAATACTCAACTCACCACCCGCTTTACGTGAATTTTGACGGGTTTTCATCTTCTTCTTTTTTAATCGGTGTGTGGTCGGAAGACTGTTAGGTATGTATGAAATTGTCATCCATAGGTATGCCAAAGCTGAGTGTTTTTACTTTTTTTTTTTTATAAACTGCTTGTTTTTACTTGAACACACTCAACTTGTGCCATGATGTGTAAATGAAAATTTGTTGTCAGCAACTTTAGAAATTCTGTTTTTCAAAACAAAAAATTATGCAACTTTTTATTTATTAATTCACTACACCTAACTAGGTTGTTATATGAGATGTGATAGGGAGGCTAGATTAAAAAAAGTTTCGTGAGCTCGCTTAATTTCTAAACAAATTGAATTTATATATATTTTAAACTCACATAAAATTGATGTTTGGCTAGTTTATAAGCGACCTCAACATGAGCACGATGGACTCATTCAGTTGTAATATCAAGCAAGGTTGCTACGTCAATCGAGATAATGACCATGGTGGCCTCGGTTTTAAGGAGTTGTTATCTTGGAATAAAGCTTGCCTTCACAGCCTCATCTTCGAGCTTGATAATAACCATGAGAGATGCTGGAGCTCTTTGGTTCACCACAATATCCTCAAGCACAACACCATCTGGACTGTCGAGCCCAAGAACCACTTCAGCCACACCTGAAATATGCTACTCAAGGTGAGAAACGAAATCCTCGCCATACCTCTTCCCCACCCCACTACTCGCCCCAATGAAGAGTTCAACACCTCTGCAGCCTACAACCTTTTCACTAGTCACCTGAGCCCTACCCTTTCCATCAAGCACATTTGACTGGGTCTCAACATCTCCAAATGTAGCTTCATCTCTTGGATTGGCCTCCATCACAAGCTTCCTACGCTGTCAAAGCTTAAGCTTTGGAATATAATCCCCAACGACTCTTGCCGGTTCTGTGACACCTCTCCTGAAGATGCAAAGCACTTATGGACCTCATGTAGTTTCATCACCCTTGTCCTGGGTAATATCTCCGGATGGACGAAAACTCCCCCTCCCTACCCATATGCTAATGACCTATGGTCATGGATCATAAACTGCAAACCCAAAAAGCATGACCTCCTCCAAAACAATCGCCTCTACCATTACCGCTTATGTCTACTTCACTTGAAAAACAAGAAATGATCTCATCCATGGCGGCACCTCCACCTCCCCTACTGCTTGCGCTCACCAAATTATCAACGCAGTAAAGAACTTCTCTTCCCTCAAATGGACGGATCGCTCCACTAGTTTCATCTGGTGGGCTCGGCTTCTGGGCATTCCCCTACCTTAGTCGGCCCCTGGTTCCTTTTTTCTCGTTCTTCTACTTATATGCTCTATGATGTTATGGTCAGTGACCTTGAAAATCCTTCTCAATATACTTAACATTTAAAAAAAAAATACAAATTAAATACACTATTGGTTTTTAACTTAAATAAAACTTAGGTTTGAAATCGACTCATTATAAATTTGACGAGGTTCATGTTCCAATTTGACACGAATAAAAACACAACAAAATATATATATATTATTTATTTAAATTTATCAAATTTGTATAAATCGATGCTCAACTGAAATGACATAGAATAAGGATAAGTTTATGGGTGAGTTGGTTAAGTAGTTACATAACGTATTTTTGTGTATATAGTAGGTATGTTTTGTAATGTGTAGACAAACGAGTTGCCCCTAACTCCCACCCTTATACCAATTGGACTAATTAAACTTTGTATATTCTTTTGATGATACACAATATTAATACACAATTTCAATTACGCACTATTGATACATAATTTCAACTACATAATGTTAATAAATGAAAGACTTGTGTAACAAAAAATCTTGTGTACAAAATACTCGAGCATACACAATTTCAATTACACAATAGTGATACATAATTTCAAATACATAATGTTAACAAATAAAAAACTTGTGTAACCAAAAACCTTGTGTACGAAATACTCGAGTGATATAAAATGACTCGATAATACATAATGTACCTACATATTATTCAGGAAAGAAATTCAGTGAAAGGTATTTCGTACACAAGGTTTTGGTTGCTCGTCCAGAGTTCGAATCCTACCTTCTACACAATCTTTTACTTATTATAATTAATAGGAGAAATAAGAATATTTAGTTGCCCGATATAACAAATTATAAAATTTAATTGATTATTAATAGGAGAGAGAAGAATCTTCAAATCTTCCTCTTTTAATGATTATCCAACTCATTTATCTTTATTTTTTATTGTTAAAAATAGGGTGTCTAGTTTGTATCTAAGATACAAAAAATACCTTCTTTCACCAATCTTCTCTAAGTTTATCAATTAATTTCCACCGTTAATTATACTCTATTATTGTAATACCTTTATTCCTAAAAACCTTTTTGAGATTGTTTGAGTAATATAATGAAAAAGTCAATACCACAACCAACCAAAATAAAAGAAGAGAATACCAAATCTTTAAAAAAATTATGACTAAGCATTTATTATATAGTTCATTTTTGAATCACCTCCAAATTAAATTTCAAAAAGTTGATATTAAATATGTAATGGTTATATATATATATATATACACTGAAGAGTGTAGATGGCCGTATAGCACAACCCTCCATCCTCCAGTCAACGCATCTCCTGTTGTCCAACCCAATTATCAATACGGCATCATGGAATCGCAACCACCTCAGCCGGAGATCGTCCATAACCAATCAGCCGGCGGGAAAATCGCGAAGCAAGTGAAGGAAAACCTAGGATTCCGATCAAAATGGGCGGCGGAGATAAACGGAGCAATGGGAGACCTAGGAACTTACATCCCCATCATCTTAGCTCTAACCCTCGCCAAAGACCTAAACCTCGGCACCACTCTCATCTTCACCGGCCTCTACAACTTCATCACCGGCGCTATCTACGGTGTTCCGATGCCCGTCCAGCCAATGAAAACGATCTCCGCCGTCGCTCTTTCAAACCCATCGTTTAACATCCCGGAAATCATGGCCGCCGGAATCTGCACCTCGGCGATCCTTTTTTTCCTCGGCGTTACCCATCTCATGGAACTCGTTTACCGTCTCGTCCCTATCTCCGTCGTCCGTGGTATCCAGCTTTCTCAAGGCCTCTCCTTCGCCATGACCGCCGTTAAGTATGTTCAGAAGAAACAGAATTTCGCCACCTCGAAAACGACCGGTGATCGTGATTGGCTCGGTCTCGATGGGCTCATCCTCGCCCTCGTCTGTGCTTGCTTTATTATCATCGTCAATGGCGCCGGCGAAGAAATTACAGAAGATGAAGGAGACGAAGAGGAGGGTAAAAGGGTAATTTCCTTGTCTAAGGCAAGAAGGGTTTTGTTTTCTTTGCCGTCTGCTCTACTCATCTTCTTATTAGGTACTGCGTTAGCGGTTGCGAGAGGCCCGCCCACGGGCTTCAAGTTCGGGCCTTCTTCATTCTCTATAGTGAAGATTTCAAAAGAGTCTTGGAAACAAGGGTTTATCAAGGGTGCAGTTCCACAATTACCCCTTTCAATACTAAACTCAGTGGTGGCTGTAGTCAAGCTCTCGGCTGATCTCTTTCCGGGAAGAGGGGAGTTCTCGGCCACGTCAGTAGCAACCACCGTCGGGCTTATGAACCTCGTCGGGCCTTGGTTTGGAGCAATGCCTTGTTGCCATGGGGCCGGAGGGCTGGCCGGGCAGTATAAGTTCGGAGGGAGGAGTGGTGGTTGTGTTGCATTGCTTGGTGTGGCAAAGATACTGATCGGAGTTGTCCTTGGGAGATCGATTGTTAGGGTTTTGGTGATGTTTCCGGTTGGTGTTTTGGGTGTTTTGTTGTTGTTCGCGGGGATTGAGCTTGCTATGGCTGCTAGAGATATGAATACGAAGGAAGAGGTGTTTGTTATGTTGATTTGTACCGCGGTTTCTCTTGTTGGGTCCGGTGCGTCGTTAGGGTTCCTTTGTGGAATCGTTGTGCATTTGATTCTTAAGTTGAGGTTCTTTGAGAAGGAGAATTGGAATCCAATCGCGAGGCTGCGAAGAAGCACATAAACAAAGGATCTCGATATGTCTATGACTTGAAGTTTAGTGTTGAATAAGATACCAGCTAGGCTTGTCAATTTCCGTTGACAAGCAATTGATCTATGGTTTCAAATTATGTTACTTTGTAATGTCATTGTTGTTTGATTCTCTTTGGGCATTCAAGTTAGTGTTTTGGAGAATGTAACGCTTTAATGTAAGTGGTTTTCATTTGTTTTTTATTTAAAACCTAAAGATTGCGTCTAGCATATTTGTTTATATGTTAGGCTTGAACCGTTAGGTTTTTTTCACGACAATTTACATTTAACGATTTCTCCCTCAATTGTGACTTCCGGGTTTTACACCTTTGATATGCACGGCCACCGCATACCTTTTAGGAATCGAGATGTACATGTTTCAAGAGACAACCATGCAACGGGCAAAGGCTAATCCGTAAGATACCACCGTAGAGTCAATCTCAAACTACCTGCGCAACCAGCCCACCGAACCTTCAACTATGTACCAATTTGTTGTAAGGTTTGGACACAATTACTCAAGCCCAACACAAGTGAATGGGAGTAGGAAGAATATGAATATAGCATTTAGGTTTTTGACACTTTTATGGGCTCACAGGCCAGTTATAGGCCCGGCCCAATCCAAAATGGGCCTATATTTGGGCTTTGAAATAGTATTTGGGCTTCTAACTGCTGTAATACAAGCAAATTGATGTTACTTTTCTGTAGGAAATATATGTATTTCACGTGTTATTAATTTAAATTTAGCACATATAATTAAAAAAAAACTAAATAAGAGTATTTAAATTCTATTAAAATAAACTATTAATTAACTAGAAAAACTTATTATCGCGTAGTGTTAAAAATCATTATAGATGATAAAAAAAACTTTTCAATCTAAAATTGAGAAATTTCGATCTTAGTATACCACGTCAGTGAACTACTTCTCTTATTACTAAGACTTACGTGTTGGGATCATAACCAACACAATTCTCCGAGTAATCTCCTACCCCGGAAATTAAGGATTTCATCTCCATTTCCCCTCTTTAAAATCCTATAAAATACAAATAAAAAAAACAAAATACATTTGATTTATCTATTTATAGCGAGGATAGATGATATCAAAATGACTTTGAAGATTTCTTGAAGGCTAAGATAGAGGCAAGGGAGGTTGGAAGTTGGAAGCATGAAAATAGGCAATGAAGTCAAAAACATGGAGCGATATGATGTTCATACACAGTCAAGAATTATACAAATATACATGCAAGCTTACACGTACGTATCAAGACGTAGACATACTTCAAATCTACGTTTCCACGTACTAACCCTATTTATAAACATACATGCACGTTAATTTAAACAACACTAACGAACCCTAAACATAAAACTTAACCATTGCTAATATAGGACACGAACATATAGTATTAGTATAACAATAGCAAGTTGATAATGTACGCAGCATATAATCATGTTATATCAAGTATATGCATCACATAATACATCACATAACACATAATACATCACATAATACATGCACGGATTTTATTGCTAGTTTTGCTATAAACCTTCTGATTGGATTGAATGTATTCTGTAACCCACCAGAGGGTGTCATTGATCTTTTACTTGATGATGTAAGGAGTCGGGCTATCTCCGTGTGATGAATACTTAGCCTTCTTTTCAATCAATAAAAGTGCGTCCAGATGCGCCGAAACTATTTACTCTCCTATTCACTCCTTCCCACAAAAAAAAAATGGTCCCTGTATAAACACGGATCCAAAATCAATAGTAAGTCGCATCAAATTCGAATAATCAATATTGATTTTTAGTTAAATTCCAAGCAGATTTAAAAAATATAGAAATATAAACAGACATTAATCGATTATTATACACACACAAAAAGTCTAATATGACCTAAATGTCATGCTTGTAGAGTTGAATCCCACAAGAAATGTTTTATATAAGACTCACAATAGATTTCAAAAGACTCATTCCCTCATCACAAACATGGCTCCAAGAACAACTTCCTCCTCATCACTTGCTCTCTTTCTTTGCCTTAACCTCGTCCTCTTTGCCACCACCTCCGCACACGGAGGTGGTGGTGGTGGCTCAGGCAGCAACTGCAATACTTGTGGGCCGTCCACCCCTACGACGCCAACAACACCCACAACACCAACAACACCGGCTAAGTGTCCCGTAGATACACTCAAACTAGGAGTTTGCACCAATCTCCTAGAGACTCTATTAAGGCTCAAGTTAGGCGATCCTCCGGTTAAGCCATGTTGCTCGTTGATCTCAAATCTCGCGGATCTTGAAGCCGCTCTTTGTCTTTGTAGCGCCATCCGTGGAAGCCTTCTTGGGATTAAACTCGACGTGCCCGTGTCTCTTAGCGTGCTTCTTAATGTGTGTGACAAGAAGGCTCCTAGTGGGTTCACATGTCCTACTAACTAGATATGTTAGTTTAGGGTACGTGTGTTTTGAATAAAATGTTGTTTGTAACGGCTAAATCAATCGATTATAAATTTGATTGATTAGGTTTCCGGTGTTATACTCTTCTACGTACTCGTAGAGTCGTCAAATCTACTTAATTATGCATAATAATAACTTTTTTATGTGACTGATCGATTTTCTCATTTTATTCCCATGTGGTCTAATTAGGGTAAAAGTTATTATACTAGTATTTTATGACATAATTCATTAACCAATTTAATCAAGTGATAATCCAATTGAGTTTAGACTAAATGGACGTAATCCGGTGATAATGCAACCCTAACATCGTTCATCGCGTGCATACGAGCGCACATGCGCATTAGGCCGAAGCGCAACACATAAACCCGGCGAGGTTCCTTTCTAAAACCAATTGACAATAAGAGGAGTAGTTCACCAAGGTTATATAGTAGGTTTGAAGTGTCCCCATCTTTCGACACGTGTATTTTTCTTGTTTATTTCCCTTTTTCCGTACTTTAAAATATTTTTTTTTTGTGTATTTCGTTTAAATATTTTATTTAGTTATTTTGAATCATTATACTAACAATCCATATAATTTTATAAATTTTGCATCATATATTTTACAAATTTTTTTATAATATTAAAAACATTATAATAAGAGTATATTAATAAGTTTTATAAAAAATGAGCTGATAATATATACTTGAACTGTAATGATAATTTTTTACATTTTATAATATTAATTCCAAACTGGGCTTCATGAAGATGGAGCTTCATATAATCAGAAGTGGGCCGGAAGTCTTAGGCCCATTAATCAGCAGCTTCTCAGGTGACGAGTAGCTGAGTAGGCTTCATCTTTACGAACTTTAAGTGACAGCTAGGCAAGACCAAGGGCTCAGTTTCATACGTATTTCACCATACACTAAGATATGTCCAACTTGGTAATTTATGTTTAATATTACATTGCACTTGCTTCAAATGATCAATTGTTGTTGTTACTGGGCCACGGTGTCAGTCTGTCAAACGAGGCATATCTGATCGATGCAAGAGATACGCCAGGTGCACATTTCAAAAGATTGTCGCATTTGTATGGAAAAATTGGTATTGGGAGGGTATCCCCTTAATGGGCCACAGTAAATACCCTATCCGGACGTAGGCGAAGCCGAACCGGAAACGTACCATTTCAAAAAAAAAAAAAAAAAAAAAAAAAAAAGATTGTCGCATTTTGGATTGAATCAACCACAAATGGTATTTCAAAACTTTTGTTTCATAACTCACAAGATTTTGCTTGAATTTCCAAATCCTTACACTCATTTCAAAAGAGAAGACACCATGAAACATAGACACAAGTTCACGTCTGCTGCCAAATTTACAAAAATGTGAAAGGAAAAGATCTACTCATTTTGTTGATTAGGTAAATTTATTCCCCAAGGCAAGCAGTCCCATTCACAAACCTAGTTCAGATCCTAAAATCACTTTTCACTCAACCTGAATCTGGAAAACATCCTTCCTCTCATCTTCTTTCACCTTAGGCACCACAACTTTCAGCACACCATTCTTCATCTCAGCTTTGATTCCATCGACCTTGAACAAGTGAGGAGTCAGATCAATTCTCGTCGAGTACCTTCTCTTTTCTTCGCCAGACTCCTCGTCTCCTTGCTCTCCTTTGATTGTCAGAGTGTTCTCCTCCATGGAAACCTTCACATCCTCTTTGCCTAACCCAGGCATGTCCATCCTCAAATACAGAGCATTCTCGTCTTCCTTGGCATCCCATCCTCTTCTAGCAGCTCCTACTCCTCCCATTCCACGGGTTCCAGCAGCGAAGGGAGTGTCAATTAACTGATCCATCATGTTCATTAGTTGGCTCACGCTACGAGTTGGAGAGAGCGGATCAAATACATCTGCACGAATGAACACCGGTCAGTTTAACTGACATACAATAAATCGATAGATATCGCAATTAATTTTATCAACCGAGCACGGATTTGCAAATCTCATATATGCTTAGCTGCATAGATTAACTTCATAGCATGGAAAATGACCATACATCAATAAACAAGATCCTAACAGATCGAAGAGTTACAATGCAGAAATTCACAGGATCGGAAAAAAATGACCAATAATCAATTCCTCGTGACATTTCAATAAACAAATTTGGACAAATCAGTGTAGGAAACGGAATCAAAAAAGTTGAGAATAAACCGTAAGTTCTAGACAAGTTAATCTAAAATCAGTGTTGCGGAACGAAGAAACAACTACCTGAGAAGATGGAAGGAAAGTCACGACGGCGAGAAGCAACGCGATCATCAGAGTAACGATCAACACCACGCTCACGATCGTCGTCATGATCATCCATTCTGGACATCTGCGCATTGGTGTTGAAGGATCGAGAAGCGAAGGAAGGAGCTACAGAGAGAGAGCGGAAGGGGCGGTGGAGGTTGTTACCGGAGAGAAGAGAGGAACCGAGCCTTCGAAGAGCGAGGTTAGAAGCCATGGATGAAGCTTGAATGATTTTGGATTGAAGGAAAGAGAGTTGGAAATAGGAATTTCTTGGACAGTTGCAGAGCTGAGCTTCTTGGTTGACACGAAAATTGAGTGTGCAGTGGAGAGGTATTTATAGTGAGTGAAGAAAAGAAGGAGAAGTGTAGAAGGTTCGAGAGCGATGGATAACGGAGAAGTGGAGGGAAAGTTGGTGAAGGTTCTAGATTTGTTTTCCCCTTCTCCAAGAATATTGTATGAGATATTTCTTGCTATGGGAATCTATTTCAATGAAATGGGCCTTGTATATTAGGCCCATTATATTTTGATGGGCCTTGCACCGTAGGCCCATATAATTTCAATGAGCCTAAATCATTGAAATGGGCCTTGTCACATCGGCCCATATAATTTCAATGAGTATAAATCATTGAAATGGGCCTTGCATAGTGATTCGTGAGTGTGATTCCGAAAAGACTGAATTCTACAAAACTAAAACAGAAAATTGGCCAGCTATCTTTTAGACTGACTAAACTTTAGTATCTCCTTCGTTTAAACTATCAAAACTATTAGAACGGTACTTCACCTATTGAGTCCGACCAAAGATTGATATCTAAATTACTGTTCACACGTTAAATAAAAGGGTTAAGATAATTGCAATGAGGCCTGCAAGACATACTTATTCAACAAGAAATAAAAGGGAAAGTTCTAGGAGCAAAGTTTTTGTGTTAACTTAACGTGTGAAAAGTAATCCAAATACTAATCTATGGTCTTCAATAGTTGATGCACCGTTCTGATGGTTAAAACGATGAGGTACCAAAGTTTAACCAGTCTAAAAGATGGGTACGGTTTGAACAATTTTCTCAAGCTAAAATAAAGAAAAAATAGTTGCTTAAATATCTAATCATTATTAAACGATTATGATTAATTAAAAAAAATAATCATAAATGTATGGAGCATGCTAGGACTATTTTGGATTACAATTTTAGTGCAACAAGAGATTTTCAAATGTTACTATGCATCAAACTCTACCACAACACACCGTTCGTTACGCGTTTGAAACACGTGCGTGTTAGGCCGAGTGCATGTAGCCAATTTTGGATTACAATTTTAGTGCAAAATGAGATTTGCCTTATGCGAATGCTGACTACACGTCAAACTCTACCACAACGTACCGTAAAAATTCGTTATACGTTTAACACATGTGTGTTAAACCTGAATTTAACGTATAAATCTAGTGAGATTTGATCCCAAAACAGTTAAGTATCGACGTGATACAGTTTCATTTCGACGGTTGCACATTGAAGTCACATGGGTAGCTGCATGATATGGCCGATCCTCATTGTCGTAGCGTAGATGCCTATACTTGTATGTTTGAGGCGGTTGAGCAATCTAGATGTGTTTCCTTACTCTTTTGTCCATTCCCATACATTTTCTTGGGTAATTTACACAGTATCAAAACTTTCTTTTCTTTACATAATCACATATTCACATGTTATTAGTTTATAATAAAACAATATTATTAAATAAAAATAATAATTCAAAATAATACCAATTGAGTTTAAAATAATACAACTTTAAAGTTTACATAATCACATATTCACATGTTAGTAGTTTATGATAAACAAAATTATTAAATAATAATAATAATTCAAAATAATACCAATTGAGTTTAAAATAATACAACTTTAAAGTTATCTATGAATGATACAAGCTATCAAGTTATCTACAAAAATAATGTGACTTTTTTTCCGAAAAAGATCCTAACTCCGATAATGATATGACAACCAATATTTTACATGTCATAAAAATATATGATTAGGTGTGTGTGTCGTGCATTATTTTTAAATAAATATTATTTAATATGCAAAAATCTATAAATCAAGTAAAATACTTATATATATATTTTTAATTTAATCGAAATTTTCTTGAAATTTTGTTGGATTTTTTTCACCGATTTTTAAAAATAAGTTTGTTTAAATAACAAAATTTTTTTGAAAAAAAATGTTTGAATTTGTTTAAAACATATTTATTTTACAAAATCGATTATTATTGTTATTTTTTTTAAATAAACTATTTAAGGGAACAAAAAGATATTAATTAACATTCATAAATTAATTGAAGAAAAAGCTTATAGATGGTAGAAGAGAATAATATTTATTAACATTTTAAGTGAACAAAAATAAGTGATTTATTGAAGAAATTATATATATTTTTAAAATAATTATTAACAATAATTAGCAAATAATATTTATCTTTTTTTCTAAAAATGTAAACTTATGGATGGTAGAAGAGAATAATTCGAAAGATATAAAGTTGAGGGGCACGATCTGAAAACTGAAAAATAAAATTTAAGGCCAAGTTAGGTAAGTAAATCTTTTTGAAATTTCTTCACTAGTAACTAATGATATAAATATATTCAGTAAATGTACCCCTAATTAAATCGCCTTACATTTCAACTTTAATTTAACAAATTTAATGAAAATAAAAAATAGTTTATTTGAGTAAATTTTTTCAAAAATTAAAAGTGCTGGATACCATCCCACATTTTCCAAAAAGCTTCAATTATCCTATTATTTAAAAAACTGATTTGAGTTACTAATCTTCAACTCGCTGTGCAACATTGCATGTGATCGAAAACAAAATTATTCTTTGTGGTTTTAAATTTTCTTCATATTTTACAACATAATATCTTATGATATTTTATAATTACGATGGATGTAACAACACTTCATTTTAGGTCCAAAGTAGCTAAATTTACAGTTTTTAGAATGTCACAATAATTTTTTTAAGGTGAGAATAAAATCCGACATCCATCGATCAATAAGATAAATCAGCAAGAAGATCTAAATGAATATGTTGAAAAGATAATATTCATGTGTAAAGAATGAGGTGTAGAAGGAAGACGAAAATAAGGAATTGAATGTGATAAATTCCGGTGGATTTGAATGATGTGAGGAGCCAAACACATAAAATTGATTATCAATAGAAGTAATTCATTTTTGAGATGCTAGTAGATGAGACTGGCTATTATACAAGCTTATGAAATTGATTATCAATAGAAGAAGTAATTCATTGTTGAGATGCTATTAATCCACCCTTTGAATTGATTGTAGGGCTATATATATATACGGTCTGGATCGGACCGGACTGGTGGACCGTAAATTGATAATACTCTAAACCGTAGACTGGACCGGATCGGTGGTCTGGTTTCGGGTTGGACGGGTTTGTACTTAAAATTGTGCAATTTTGAATATTTCGGACTGAACCTAAAATATGGCTTTTAACGTGAAACTGAAACTTTCACCAATGGAAAAATACAATCCAAACAATTTTAGTGAGGTTTTTCGGTCCAAAACCAGAGCCGGACTGGACCGGACATGATCGGACCAGACCGGATATTCGCAGTGTACGGTCCAACCCGGGAAGCGGTTTACTACGGTCCGAAACCGGACTCGGACCGTAACCCGGGTTTTCAAAAAAATATGGACCGTAGACCGGACTGGTAACGGTCCGGTCCGATTTTGCACAACCATATGTGATTGTGCGTGTGGAGCTTACTTGATATGTGCTCTCCACGTCATTTGTTCTCGAGATGTATACAAGAAAAGGTAACATGGTATCAGGGTGGGTCTGATCCAGGTCCATTTTCTTGACTTTGATATTAGCTAAAAATAAAATGAGATGCAAAATCCGTCAAAAATATTGTGGGCGAGATATAAAGAGATTGAGATGCTCAAAGTAATTAAGGGTGAGTCTTGAGATGTTAGCAGGTTATCATACAAACTTAAAAGGTTATTCCTCTTTTAGTCAATTGGTTTCAGGATGAAACTTTGTGTGCTTCTGTGAGACTGACTTGACGTATGTATTTTAAGTCGTTTGGTTCCGATACCGATATAATGGGGGTGGGATAGTTTTCACATGGCATTCATGGTGAGGAACAAATGGGCAAGGTGACCCCATGTATGGCCTGCTAAATAGATGATCTAAGTGAAACAAAATAGGCATGCAGCCCCTACTGATGTGTGGATCCATTTGGTTTTACTTTAAATGCAATTTGTGTTGTTTTCTGGGGGTTGGGACGCTAAATGTACTCCATTTGGCCCCACGTCAAGATCCAAAATGTAAGTGTTGGGGGACAACAGAGTCTTGCAATTCATTCAATTCTTGATTTCGAGAGATCGACTCTAACGTGATTTCCAAACACATGCATGTTCTCCCTATTTAGTGTTGCATACAAAGTGTGGCACGACATCGGTAAATCGCACATAGATATCGTGTGTGTTTTTACCGCAAGTGAATTATAAGTCGTCCGTAATTTAGTTGTTGACATATGTCTTGAATGTTGATCACATACTTAGCAGGGTTGTGCACTTTTAAACCGGACTGAATCTGATCCACTGTTCAGCTGTAAGGTAATTTCTGTTCCCGGAGGATGACCAAAAAAAAAGGTCTAGTATGTTCTCTTTAGTCTCAACGAAGAAAACACAAAGGTACATAGGTACATAGCAACAACTATCAGAACGGAAGTTCGAGGATTGTTATACGTACTAGCTCTAAGTGTAGGATGTTACATCGTGACCAAATATAATTTATAAATATCTCATTAAATCATCATATGTATTTGTTAATGTGTGGAAATGTGTCCCACATCGACAATATGATATCGTGTGAACCTAACATATAAGTCCGAGTGCTACTCCTCTTATTGTTAATTGGTTTTAGGATGAGATGGAACTCGAAAGTCTTGTGTGTAGGTTTATCTTTACGTGCAAATTCTCCACGCATTAGACCCGACAAATATTAAAAGATAATTTAATAGTATCTAAGTAAAGCCATACTCTAAGAAGAAACTTTGGGACCGTCTAGTATGTTCTCGAAATCAAATAATGTAGTGTTTGTTATATTGTTGAAATAGTCTAGTATTATAACGAATCAAAACCTTATTTTTATCTGAAAACCAAATTTGTTTTTCGAGTCTAGTATATAAGGTCGGTGGACTCCTCCTATTGTCAATTAGTTTTAGGATAGAACCCAGACTCGTCCAACAAGGGTATCATTCGTCCCAACCGCACAAGGCTCCAATTCTTTTGGGGCCCATAATATTTATTTTTGGTTATTCTATTAAACAAAAAAGTGTTTGCCACCATGGTTTGGTTAACACTATATGTGCAATTCTACTTATTCTCTTAAATTTTATTTTTTTTCTTTTTTCAATATTTTTTTAACTCCTCTTCTACTTATTTTTATTTTTATTTTTTATTTCTCCTCATTTGCATTATATTTTTCACCAAAATAATATTAAAATTAAGATGATCTTGTTTTATTTTTTAGTGTTATCCTTTCATGTCTTTTTTTTATTTAAAAAGTAATTTTAGTTTTTTTTCTTAATCAAACATATTTTTTAAAATTGATTGAAAAAAACGTTCATGTCCTTCGAAACTCATTGGACGACCCTGATAGAACCTCATCGGGTTTATATGTTGGGTTTGGGCCTAACACGTACGTGCGCTTGTATGCACACAAGCCCTGCTCTATTAGTTTTATGATGAAATCTCACCGTATTTATGTGTTGTGTTTGGACTTAACGCGCATTTGTGCTCGTATACACAACACCCTTACTCTACGGTCCATTTGTACCGGACTTTTACATCAATAGTGAAAAAACATTAACCTCGATCACATTCAATGCCCTAAAACTTCGGCCGTTGCTCTCAGTGCCTTCCCTTATGTATAAGTTTCGTCTATATATTACAACTATAGTACCATCCTTCGTTTAGACCTCTCACAGGCACATTCATTGAAATACAAACACAATTGCGAGTACAAAGCAAACTTCATTGTATTGTGATCTAGCCGCCATGTCTCCTCAACTTCTATATGTGATCTTGCTTCTGCAACTCCATGCATGCTTTGCTTCTCGAGGTCTCGTCCTCTTCCATGAGAAGCTAATCAACATGCAAAAAGAAGAGCTTCTCCAATCCAAGGTTTGTTTTAGTTACATTTTAAATTATTTGTTGATATGCCTCGAGTATGGTCAAACCAATAGCGGAACTAAGACAATATCTTTTTAGGGTTTTCGGGTAAAATTCGAACCTAACCAAATAACCGATTTCTATAATCCTAAACACTCGTCGATAATATAATCTTTGATGGTTGTAATTAACTTGAATAATCATGTAGGAAGTGAATGAGAAGTCGAACATGCAAGGACTTACATTGGAGTGTCAATTGAAGATGAATTGCATGGAAGCAATGGAACGTTCTAAGGGTGGTTTTGAAGGTGACCTTAAGAGTATGAAGACCTCAACAAGATTGGGTATGCTATTACACAATTCTAACTCCAATTATTAGGGTTTCTTTTATTTTGTATTAATTAATCAAGAATAATTTCACGTTTCTCCGCAAGTGCGACCGAACGTCTTGTTGACATTTGAACAAATGAGTCTAAGATCTCAGATAGTACACATGTTAGGATCGTAAAACATGTAAACTAGGCTAGCCGTACTAAACCCATGTGAAACTCCAACATACTATAGATTAGGAGTCATCTGTGTCCGAACACACATGTGTGCTCGCGAAAGGAGAAATAACTCATGGTGGCAAACACTCATGTGAAACTTCCCTTATGTATAAGTTCATTGAAGTTCCATTATAAAACCAATAAGCAAAAGGAGAAATAACTCATCTATCACATGTATACTTGACTCGCGTGGAGACTTTAATTTATTATCATAATACATATCCTTCGACATTTCACAAATCTATATAATCCTTATAGTAATATTTTTGTGATATGCATGTGGCATGAGTGCATGACCAAGGAAAAAGTTCATATATATATATATATATATATATATATATATATATATATATATATATATATATATATATATATATATATATATATATATATATATATATATATATATATATATAAAAAAGATACCATCGAATATATGAATTAGGTCCGGCGAATATTTTTTCCACTGATCAAAAGATTTTTTTCCCTTTAATATCGCCTAATCTCAACCATCTATTTAACGATCTAACGAATACAATTTATTCTCATTTTATATGGTAAGAGTTGTTTACATGGAGTCAACCCCTCTCTCTATATATATATATATATTTCGGGTTCGACATATTTTCATCGATCTTCACTCGTATACATGTTTCTTCATCGATTTTCACTCGTATATATTTCGTGCACATAAGTATATATGTTCATTTGCAGGGATTGATTTGAAGCCGAAGAAGAAGAGAGTGGTGCAGGTAGAAGATATGCATGCATATATTTATATTTTATCATACAATTAACTAACTTTGTTATGAAAGCCACAATGCTATGTGTAGAATAGTAGGTGAAAATATACAACTTTGTCGATTGCAACTTGTCTTGTGAGGCTGTTACTATAGGGACAAACCAGCCATATGGTCTGCATATGTGCATACCATTGCATTCATTCACTTGGGCCCTCAATATATCATTTAATATTTTATAAAAATGATTATTTTAATAACGACATAGACCCGAAAAGTGATTCAAGGATTCAATATAACAAATAGTATTGCCCGTTTCATTAAATTAGTGAAATGAATACGGAATGAAAACTATTAAGGGAAAGAAAATGAAATGAAATAGTTATATTGCTTTCGTGTGTTAAAAGACCTCTAATATTTTATTTTAATCACTAAAAAACATGATTTTTTTTATTGATTATTAATATTTTGTTGTTTTCCTGACCATAATAGGATGTGTATATCGGTAAATCACGAGCTACCCTTGAATCGTTGACTCCTCATGGGTACGATGAAGGCAATGCATCCGACAATAGCGACGAGCCAGGGGAAGATATTGAGGTGAAGGACTACGCGCAACCTCGACGAAAGTCTCCCATTCACAATGAGAAACCCTAAAAACTACATATTTGCATGTGTATAATCTCTTTATTTACTCACAAGAAAAAAAAAAACAATGTTACTTTTATAGTTACCTTGAATTTTGTTTCTTTATTTCGGACATGTTTGGTATAATGAATTTTAACGGAACTGAAAATGAAAATAAAACTGAAAAAATGTGAATGAAACTGGAGAGAATGAAACGAATTGTTTTGTTTTTATGTTCGTTTGAAATGGAAATGAAGAGATTCTTTAATGATAAAATAGATTTATATAAAAATTATGTATACTTGAATCGAATGAGCAGAAAATGGGCATTTTATTTTGAATTGGTTTTCAAAAAACAAATATAATTTCCCATTAATAAATCAACGGTTCAAAAATAATCAATAGCAGATTCCTATTTTTTTTTTTAATGTTATTAGTGAATGGAGAAAACATAGGATCTGTTTTGTATGATTTAGCAAGAGTTTTTTTTATCTGAACTCTTGAATTATGAACTTTTTTTGTCGATTAGGTCTCATAAGCCAACCTTGATTTGGATAATTTTGCAAGAGTTAAGACCTTCTTTATCGATTAGGACTCATAGATCAACCTTCAATTCATTGTATAACAATCTCCTTCTTCTCCTCGTATGAGTCAATTAATTCATACGAGACCTTCATTTCATTAATATATACTATTGAACGGGGCCTTCATTTTATTGTATTAACAGTGAACAAGATAAAGAGCTATCCAGCCGACTGGATTTCATTAATATATACTATGGTACGGGACCTTCGTTTCCTTGTGTTAACGATGTGGGAAGCTAACCCCATCTTTTTCCTATAAAGTCTTATATGGAGACTTTACGAACACATATTATCCATGTTAACGTGTAAACATATGCATGCTGAAAATTGAACGTAAATTTTGACAATCAACTAATCACATTTAAACATGAAATTTCACAAGTCACAACATACAAGTTTACAATTGAGGGTAGGAAAAGCACTAGAAAGTTAAAATACAAACGGTAATTCCGAAGCAAATTACCTACAAAAAATTACAGCAAGTAAAATTTTAACAACAATGTATAATCTAATATCTTCTACGTACAAACACCTCTAAGAACTTCATGACCAAGAAATACAATGCATTATTTCGCGATAACCGAACTACTACTCCCCGCCGGCAACCCAACCGGAGAGTGCCCTACAAACAACGCGACATGCCCCATGAGCTTATCCTTCCTCGAGAACGTAGTCCCACACGAGCACCGCCATCTAAGGTCGCCACAATGCTTCTCATGAGTCCTAAGATCCGAAAGCACCGAAAATTGCTTCCTATTGCATCTATTACAAACATACATTTTCGGACAATGAGTCCTCTTGTAGTGATTCTTGACACAAATCATCGACTTTAGAGGTTGAAACTTCGCGTGTTTCCTATTCCATCGACACCCCTCTTGTGGACACGAGTATTTCCGAGCCACTTGGCTCGTAGTACTAGCATTCTCGCTAATCGTCTCTTTATTGTTCTTGAGCGGGTTACTTAAGGCCGCACTAGATTTATACTCGTCTCCATGAGCTCTCATGTGCATCCTCAAATTCGCGTCTCGTTTAAACCCTTTCCCACACACTTGGCAATAGTGTGTGTACTTCGCTAGCAACTCGGCCGCGTCTATCTCAATTATGTCGTAGCTTTCCGGTCCTTCGCTCATCATCATCATCGTAGTCCCGTTCGAGACATTGGTGATGCAATTAGTACTATTGTTAGTACTATTGTTGTATGCATCATTGTACCAATAGAATGAGGGTTCTTGATGATCACTTGCAATGAAACTAGGTCTTGCTTGACCTTGATGATCATTTCCTCTTGATTCTCCATTATCTAAACCATTTACATTACATTGATCATCATCATTAATAGATTTCTTACCACTTGTGTCTGAATTGTAGAGCTTGTTGTTGCAGCCATGGAAGTGTGATCCATCTTGTAGATGATCATACTCATAAATTACAGGCAAAGTATTGCTATTTCCTATCATAAGATATAATATCACAAAATCAATGATTCTCCAAAAGGTAATTCAAGAAAGGACTAGAAAACCCTAAATTGATACTTCTAATAGTTATATTAGCCGAGCTACTCATATTCTCTCGTTGACTTAAATTACTGGCAAAGTATTGTAAAAGAATTCTCGATGAACTAACCTGTGGGGGCGGCGGCAGGCGGTGAGACTAAAGTCATTTGTTGGCAATTAAACATCATATTAGAGGCGGTGACGATGATTTCTTGAATCAAAGTCGTCATGCCAGGTAAAGAAGACGGAGATGAAGATGAAGAAGAAGAAGACGAAGAAGAAGAAGTCGCGATTGAGTGAACTTGATTAACCTTCTCCTTAAGAAGAGAGAGGCTACACATGAGTGAATTCAAGTGAGAATCCAATGAGGATTCTTGCCCATGATCCAACATCTCAACCGATTGATGATGTTGATAATCCGAGAAACTAATGATGTTCGAAGAAGGATTAATCATTCGAAGACCACGTCGAGGATCATCCATGATCGATCATACGAATCTAAGTGTCTCTCGATCTTGAGCAATCTCGCTTAGATATGAAGAAGGTTATAATATTTGTCTTGCGGCAGGTGAACTTAAGATGAGCATACGTGTGATTAAGCCAATAAGAATGCGTTGAATTGAATTAGTATTCGTAATTATAAGTTAATTTAATCACAAAGAGGAAAGTAGCATCAGGCATGCATGTCTTAAGAAGGTCAACTCTTTGAGAGTTTCAAATAGTTCTTGCCATCCTCACTTACGACCTCCCTCAGTTGCAATTTTGTAACGTATTTTTTTAACTATTTGTTTATTGTAACGACAACAAAATAATATTTGTTTATTTTTGGTGTGAGAAAAATATTGTCATAGTATGAATAAGTTGGAGGAATCGAGTTAGATGACTAAACGAGGGCAAGAATGTGTAAAATTTGTCTTTGGCAACTATAATATATTAGGTAGCTCTTAATATTTTTTTAATAATGGAAAGCGGTTAGGTTGGGCTATTACGAGAGGTAGTCCTATCTAAACATTATTGCGGATGAGAACACGAAATTCGAGATTATCAGAAAAATTGTGGTGTCAAGGGTCAAAGTTCTTAAATGAGTCAATCGATTAGCAATATAGTTAATTTCTCTGAAAACATGTATGATATGTACGTACTTTGTCAAAGAAGCGAATATCCAGTTCGGAGTCGGATAAAATCATCTCGGCCTGACACGGCAGCTCCACAAATCTTGAAGTGTCTTGATAACAGACGAACGGAAATGGGAGAGAATATTTTGCATCACAACACAAATGTGATAAGAAACTGATCCTTGAAAAAATGTCAGGACAAGCCTCCAGATTATATGAGACATATATTTATCAAGTAGAGGCTAATGTGATATCTAACAAAAGTACTTCTCCACTTGCGAGTTAGAGGAAACCGAAAAAGTTGATATTCAACAAATTTATTCCACTAACAATCTTGTTGACTCGTTCACGAAATCATTGAACCCCGAGAAGTTTGAAGAGCTTGTGTGCAATATTGAAATGTATAGACTTCGAGACATATGTTGAAATCAGGGAAAGCATTATACGCGTTGCACTCTTTTTTCCTTCGATCATGTTTTTTTTTTTCTTTATCCCAATGGGTTTTTCTTGACAAGGTTTCAATAAGACAACTTCACCCAAGCATATAATGAGTTTGAAGTCAGCAACAAACGCTCAAGTTTGATAATGGAAGAAGGTGAATATTCAAGGGGAAGTGTTATGGACAATATGTACAAGACTATACATGATGTTTTGTACACATATATTATATATCACATGCATGTCTTCTAGTGTAGTTTAATCAAAAAGAGAAGTAAATTGTATAAGGTGAATTATTCACCTTCTTACATCTTAGTTTATTTTATTAAGAAATCCTTCAAATCTTAGCCTATAAAATAGAAGTCATTATTAATGTAACAAGATACAGCAGAAATAAGTAAGAAATTTACTATTCTTATTTATTCTTCCCTTCTAGCTTCATCCTACATCTTTTTGAACACATTCTATAAAAGTCTAAGTAATCAAGATATCAAAGTAATCATTTTATAACATGATGGTCATTTGTCACCTATTTTTCGAGTCAGTGACCGGATAACCACTCACATTTACAAAGTGATATATGAGCATTATGAACCGATATGAATTTGAGATATGATAGTTAACGTGAACTGGGCTTGACTATTGGGCTTTGGCCCAATATAAATGGGCTTTCCACTGGCCCATTAAGGTAACATCAGGAGCAATGAATTTTGGGCTTTTGTACAAGTCTACGGTTGTAATTCAAACCATATTAGCATATACATTCTCATACACAAAACCATTTCAACATGACTGATCAAATGCTATTCCTTTTACATTGCCTAACAAAACTCAGATACACAAAACCTCAGTTGAATTTGCTGCACTTTCTCTATACTTGACACATATTCATCCCAACAAATCTACTCACTTCCAGTTTCACTATTCAGTAGATCACCAAACGCGATTTTTCCGCCATAGTTGTTCTGCAAGCTATCAAATTGTTTGCAGATCTCCACAACATCCTGTTCTGATATCTTCCCCATCCCCTTCAGCTTATATATAACATATTCAGATTTACTGCACAAACAAATACACAAAAAAAAATCTCTTACTGTAAGCAAAATCAGAAACTGAACTTAAACACAGTAAACAATCTAACCTTATAGACCCATCATGATCCCAATCAGCAGCATTAAGATCACCTTGAGTCATCTTCTTCTGAAGAACCAATTTCGCCATTCGTCTATTCCTTCTATCAATCCTAAGCTCAGTGACATACACAAAAGCTCGCGCAACCACAAGAGTACTCACCAAAAGCCAAACAATGGCGAAACACCGCCCTTCTAGTGTCTTGAAAGAGTAATCTCCATATCCAACAGTAGTAACAGAAGTCACAGAAAGATAAAAACTATCAACCCATGAATTTTCCTCTATAAAATGCACACAAACTGTCCCAAAACCTAAACAAAACACAACAACACCAAAAGCTAAACAAACTTTAGTCCTAATTCTCATTCTTTTTTTCACTCTATCCATCACATAAGTGTTCACCATGAAATTAAACCGATTATCGTCCATTACCCCAAGTAACACTTCCTCTTGTTGATCAAGAACAAACGTAACGAGCTCGTTGAGGAGAATATAGATGAATCCAAACCCAACAAGGATGAAAATGCAAGTGAATAGTTTTGTGAAGGTTGTGTTTGGGACAATATCTCCATACCCAATTGTACAAAGTGTAACAACTGTGAAATATAATGCATCTATTGGGGCAATTGTCTTATTACCATTGAAATTCTCATAGTTGAGAATGAAAACTGCAAGGCCTGTAATTACATACACAAACAAGCCAAGAAATGCCAGTTTAACAATGTGGGATCTTGACTTGTTGGGATCATAATCATCTGAATCATCGGAAGCTCCGGGCGATTCGAGCTCGTCGCTGATTACTGGAGGAGCAGAATTTGATCTTACTCTAAGCCTTCTCTTCCTCTCTTCTAAGAACACAATTGCATTCTTGATTGCATTTCTTGGAGTTGAAACGAAATCTCTAAATGTGGGTGTTCTTGATCTTGCTGATCTTGGGGTTTCAGCAATGGTGATTAAAGCTTCATCCATGAGATTATGAACTTAGACTTTCATCAACACAGAAATTTGGCTTATGGGTTTTTATTTGTTCTATTGTTGATTTGCTGTCAGCTACCAGTCAATCTTAGTATATAAATTGTTTATGTCTTAATGGTGATCAAGTCATGTAATTTTGTATTAGGTTGTTTAATCCAATTTTCTTGATTGCTGGACAGTATTGGAACCGTTGGATTAAGAGGGTTGAGATCTTGACCGTTGGTTGTCTCTTTCTATCAATCTTAATCATATATTCGTATGAAATGGCGCCGGTTTGCATATGTTTCGGCTGAGATTTTGGTTTAATTTGTCTTTGTACAGTTGTCAGGAAATCCTTGTACCATGGGAATAGGGTTAGTGTCATTTGACTTGTTTAATATTTTCTGTCACGATCTTGCTTAACAAGACAACATTCTTTTTGTTTCAAAGGTTTGAAGAAATGTGTGATGATTAGGATTGTGCATGATCTGACCGGATCGGAAAATACGGTTCGTACCTATATCATAATTATTCAATTGGTTATGGTATGTTCCATGATATTACGATCGTTGGTTCGGGCCGTTTGTTTACACTTTTAATATTTAAAAAAAAGTGGACACGGTTCGGTACGGGTTTGGACCGGATTTAAATCACACCAAAATAATATTTATTTTAAAAGTCAGTATAGACCGTTTCATACAAATAGTGAAATGGTCCCATCTGTAAGATTACGGTCAGGTCTTCACCGTTTGCACAACTCTAATGATGATTATACGATGTTTAGTTATCGTGAGAACATTTGTGTTGTGTGCGTCTTTGTTTCGAAAATGTTGTGTTTTTATGTTTGAGTTGGATGACGTAAAAACCAACAATAATGTGAAAAAATTTGGACATAGTCTAGGGGTAAAAGAACAAAATAGTGCTAAATAGTGCTTGTTACGCACTATTTCTTATTACATTTTAAAACTAACTATTTACAAGTTATGTCTCATATTACGATGTGAGACTTTTTGAATTATTTATCCTGTCTATATCTATCTTATATAGATCAATCAAGTATATCAATACTCATTTGGTCTTGTGGTAAAGTGATATTATATTTGAATCCTTCCGACGCAATGTACGCGGAGAAATTGATATTAGGTAAACTACATCGATTATGCTTGCAATAATAGGTAAATGTTCAGGTACGGTCACTTTATTGCGGTACGGCCGTACGGCCGACCGTACGGGCGACACGTGTCCCGAAATTTTTTTTTTTTTTTTTTCTCTTTTCTGAAACGATTTTTTTTTTTTTTTCGGGACACGTTTGAAAATTTATTTGAATTACCATGTTATAATTTATGCACTATTCTTCTATAAACTTTGAACTATTCCCATATAATTCATGAACTATTACTTTTTAATATAATCCATGAACTATTCTATTATAATTCATGAACTATCCCATAATAAGTTTTGAACTATTACTTTCACTCTTTTATAAATTTTTACACTTTAAACTATTCTATTATAATTCATGAACTATTCTATTATAATTCATGAACTATCCCATAATAAGTTTTGAACTATTACTTTCACTCCTTTATAAATTTTGCACTATGAACTATTCTATTATAATTCATGAACTATCCTTTTAGAAGTTATGAACTATTACTTAATAAGTTTTGAACTATTACTTTTATTCCTTTATAAATTTTACACTATGAACTATTCTATTATAATTTATGAACTATCCTTTTATAAGTTATGAACTATTCCATAATAAGTTTTGAACTATTACTTTTACTCGTTTAAAAAAAAAAAAAAAAAAACTCGTTCAGAAAAAAAAAAAAAAAATTTTTTTTTTTTTTTTTTTCCGGGACACGTGTCGGCCGTACCGGAATAATGGGCCTTACTTGAACACTTCCCTGCAATAATAACGTAAATTTCTTAATTTTGAAAAACATGAGAAAAATGATGAAATAATACCTTTTCATTAATTTGTTTTGAGAAAAAACATGAGAAAAATGATGAAATAATACCTTTTCTTGAAATTGTTTTGAGAAAAAACATGAGAAAAATGATTAAATAATACCTTTTAGTTTAAGGGCTTATCCTCATGGGCCCATGCTCTCACACGGATCCATTCAAAAGCCCACTATTGCAAATGCTTTTACTTTCTTTTGTCCAAAGTCCATTATTAGAAGGGTTTAGTATTTTGGGTGCAATTGTGCAAATTCCATTATCAGAAGTTCAAAAAAAACAAAATCTTTTTTTTTTTTCGAAGGATAATTTTTTCCTATTTCACGGTGAGTGACTATTTTGTAGATCCGAAGATCCGATCTGAAAAAATTCGAATTCGGAAATGTTCGGTAGCTGGTGATTGAAGCCCGATCTGATCTGAAAATATTTTTCTGAATATCGAGATTTTGACTCAAAAAAAAATTTGGATCGGACCGGATATGTCAGACTAGTATACTTATAAACACTCGACTTGGATTGCATATTCGATCCTAATAAAAGTGTTAGATATTATCGGACCAGATTCGGATCAGACTTTTATAAAATTATTGGATCAGAAATTTGAGCCTTCGGATCGGATCAGATATCCGAAAATGTCCGCCCCTAACTATTATGGCATTTTGTAAAGACGCAACCTTTATTTGAAGGTTGCGGGTGATTGATAATAATTTGACATGGGTATAAATGACTAACTAGGCATTTTATCACTATTACTATATTACGAGTACCCTTAACATAAACTCATTTAGTAAATACACACATATTCAACCCATTCCTTTCATTTAGGAAAGATTATATATAGGGTAAAATTAAAGGGGTATACAAAACAAAAGTCTATAAAAAAGAGTCTATTTAACCCAATTATTTCATTTGACATTATGACGTTAATAATTCCCACCGAAATGATACGATGTTAATTAATGTACTTTTGACCGAAAGACATTAAAAAACAAGGTGAATTGGCTAAGTATGTCTTTTTTTCCTATTGTAGCGTCAAATAGGTTATTTTGCTTATTATGTGACAAACAAGATCCCTCTTATCTATTTATAAAAATTATTTGAAGGGTTTATTTGGTAATTTCAATTTACTTAAGTCCATACCCAATTAATTTAATAAAGCTCAAGTTCAATTCAAGCCCACACGAGTTACATAAGTTCAGACTTGGTCCTCCCTCTCACTCTTATATTAGCTGGACTAATTACTACACTTTTTGTATTCTTTTGATGATACACAATATTAATACACAATTTCAATTACACAATGTTAAATCATAATTTCAATCACACAATGTTATGACATAATTTGAATTACACAATTTCATTTACTATGTAAATTATGTATTTAACAAATTCAATCATTTTTCAATTACACAAGTTCCGTTTATTTACACAAAGTTGAGTTAGACAATCCAAAAAGGTTTGTCATGTACACAAGTTTATCATTTACATAAAGTTTGATTACACAAGTCCTCAATTCACACAAGATTTGGTTACACGAGTTAAGTTCATCGAGTTACCCAAACCCAATTATAACTACAATAAATGTAACAATCAATTAGGTGTTCATTTTTACGGAATATGATTGTACTACAAAACACAACCCTATTTCACAAACCATCCTATACTTTTTCAAATGTAACAATCAATTAGGTGGGCTTTTGTTGAGGTACGGTTCAATTAATGCGGTACGGCCGTGCGGTCGAACGTACGGCCGACACGTGTCCCAAAATTTTTTTTTTCAAAAAACGAATGAAATTTTGTTTGAACTACCATGTTATAATTTATGCACTATTATCCTATAAACTTTGAACTATTCTCACATAATTCATGAAATATTACTTTTTAATATATTATATTAAATTATTTATAAATTAATCGTTTATATGTTATGAACTATCATTTTATAAGTTATGCACTATCCTTTATAAATTTTGCACTTTGAACTATTCTATTATAATTCATGAACTATTCTATTATAATTCATGAACTATCCATAATAAGTTTTGAACTATTACTTTCACTCCTTTATAAATTTTGCACTTTGAACTATTTTATTATAATTCATGAACTATTCTATTATAATTCATGAACTATCTCATAATAAGTTTTGAACTATTACTTTCACTCCTTTATAAATTTTACACTAAGAACTATTCTATTATAATTCATGAACTATCCTTTTATAAGTTTTGAACTATTACTTACACTCGTTTCTGAAAAAATAAATAAATAAATAAAATTTTCGGGACACGTGTCGACCGTACGTTCAGCCGCACGTCCGTACCGAAATAATATGCCTTACCTGAACAGCACCCCAATTAGGTGTTCATTTTTTAAACAAAAAGGATGTTGTCTTGTTAAGCAAGATCATGACAAAAAAATATTAAACAAGTCAAATGACACTAACCTTAGTCCCATGCTAACCGCCGCCGGCAATCAAGAAATTGGATTAAGGAGCCTAATACAAAATTGCATGACTTGATCACCACTAAGACAAAAACCATTTATAAATTAAGATTGACCGGTAGCTGACAGCAATCAATAAAAGAACAATTAAAAACCTGTAAGCCAAATCTGTGCCAAAAAGAAGAACTGTTGATTAAAGTCTTAAGTTCATAATCTCATGGATGAAGCTTTAATCACCATTGCTGAAACCCCAAGATCAGCAAGATCAAGAACACCCACATTTAGAAATGCACTCAAGAATCTAACTGTGTGCTTAGAAGAGAAGAGAAGGCGTAGAGTTAGATCAAATTCAGCTCCTCCCGGAATCAGCGATGAGCTCGAGTTGCCCGGAGATTCTGATGATTCAGATGAATATAATCCCAACAAGTCAAGATCTCACATTGTTAAACTGGCATTTCTTGGCTTGTTTGTGTATGTCATTGCAGGTCTTGCAGTTTTCATTCTCAACTATGAAAATTTCAATGGTACTAAGACAGTTGCCTCAATAGATGCATTATACTTCATAGTTGTTACACTTTGTACAATTGGGTATGGAGATATTGTCCCAAACACAACCTTCACAAAATTATTCACTTGCATTTTCATCCTTGTTGGGTTTGGATTCATCTATATACTCCTCAACGAGCTCGTTACGTATGTTCTTGATCAACAAGAGGAAGTGCTACTTGGGGTAATGGATGATAATCGGTTTAATTTCATGGTGAACACTTATGTGATGGATAAAGTGAAAAAAAGAATGAGAATCAGAACTAAAGTTTGTTTAGCTTTTGGTGTTGTTGTGTTTTGTTTAGGTTTTGGGACAGTTTGTGTGCATTTTATAGAGGAAAATTCTTGGGTTGATAGTTTTTTTCTGTCTGTGACTTCTGTTACTACTGTTGGATATGGAGAATACTCTTTCAAGACACTAGAAGGGAGGTGTTTCGCCATTGTTTGGCTTTTGGTGAGTACACTGGTGGTTGCGCGAGCTTTTGTGTATGTTACTGAGCTTAGGATTGATACAAGGAATAGACAATTGGCGAAATGGGTTCCTCAGAAGAAGATGACTCTTGGTGATCTTAATGCTGCTGATTGGGATCATGATGGGTCTATAAGGTTAGTTTCTTCACTTCTTGTGTTTACATAAGTTCAGTTTCTAATTGCTTAATTACAATAAGAGATTTGTTTGTGCATGCAGTGAATCTGAATATGTTATATACAAGCTGAAGGGGATGGGGAAGATATCAGAAAAGGATGTTGTGGAGATCTGTAAGCAATTTGATAGCTTGCAGAACAACTATGGCGAAAAAATCACGTTTGCTAATCTACTGTATGGTGAAACTGAGAGTGACTAGATTTGTTGAGATGAAGATGTGTTAAACATAGAGAAAACTATACATTTCAGCATATGGTTATAGAACAAAATGATATACAAGTGTGAAGCAATAGTTACTTGTGGTAATAAATTTGTCTAAGTAGGATAATGTATGTGTTGAGATGATTTGAATGTAGTTTAACAAAGTCGATACGGGTCTACTGCTTCACACGTGAAGTCTGTGCTGCGGTCTGAGAGTTTTTCGTCAAGGAGAAGCTACTGAGTCAAGTGAACCATATCATTGTTTCATTGATTGCCAAAGTAGAGACACCATCACATGTGAAGCAGTTCAGGCTGATATCTTGTTGCAAGTGATTTATAAGATCATCACCAAACTGATGGCGAATAGACTGGGTCCATATCTTGGTTATCTCATTGACCCGGCCTAATCTGCTTTCGTTCCAAGGAAGTCGATGTCAAATAATGTGTTTCTCGTCCAGGAATTACTGAGGAGATATATTGTGTGACATGATAGCAAACGGTGTTTCATGAAGATTGATTTAGTCAAGGCATACGACACCATCTCTTGGAGGTTCCTACGCTTTGTCATGTTGGAATTGAAATTCTCGACCAAGTTCATTGATTGAAGGATGGAGTGTGTCTTACTTGATCTGGGTAAACAAAACTTCACATGGGTTCTTTCAGGGTCGTCGTGGACTGAGGCAAGGTTGCCCTTTATCACCGTTTCTATTTGTGATATGCATGGAGTTTCTTTCGAGATGATTCGGGTGGAGACTTCTAGGCCCGGATTTAGATTCCATAAGTATTGTAAAGAGCTTACGATTACATATCTTATGTATGCAGATGATGTGGTGGTGTTTTGCCGGGGTGATAGAGGGTCTATCGAAATTTTGATGGAGTGTCTTCGCCGATTTGAGAAGATCTTGAGTTTGGTTGTCAAACTCTCCAAATACTCTATCTACTTAGTATTTATGGTTGAGGACGAGACGGTTGAGGACGAGACATTGAATTGATACAAATCTCAGGTTTTGCGGCAGCAGAGTTCCCTTTTAGTTATCCGAGGGTTCCTATTTCTCCCACTATTATTCGATATGAAGACTATTCTCCGCTTGTAGATAGGATCGGTAAACACCTTAGTTCGTGGAACAAGAGATAGTTGTCATTTGGTGGTCGCCTGGAGTTGACCAGGGAAATTTTG
Source organism: Fagopyrum homotropicum (assembly GCA_033239125.1). Lineage (NCBI taxonomy): Eukaryota > Viridiplantae > Streptophyta > Magnoliopsida > Caryophyllales > Polygonaceae > Fagopyrum > Fagopyrum homotropicum. Next base: position 3,489,519 of record BSWB01000001.1, on the reverse strand, counting down.
CAAGGTAAAACGAGCTTCTGGACTTCTCTTCTCCCAGTTCCAGTGTTGGTGTTTGACAGAGTTACTAGTATTTACAAACAATTCTTGTGGAGTTGACCCCGTGTTGCAAGGTCTACAATTTGTTTTCCAAAAATGGAGGGAGGTTTAAGATTACTAGATCTTAGATCTTGAAGCTCACTGAACGCCCACTCGCATTGGTTGTTCGCGCCAAAACTTCGACCGAAGCCTGGACCACTCTTGAACGGTCCTATTAGTCCCAAACTAGGGAACGACGAATGACCCTAAAACAACAATTACAGACTCTGCAAAAAGGCTCTCAAACCATGATTGATTACATCGATAAGAAACGGTCCATTTCCGACTCCCTTGCTGATAGCCTATATGTTGTCTCCACTGAGGATCTCATCAGCTACACTTGAATGACTTGAATTCCTCTTACGGCCCGTTTATCACGACCTTTATGATGCGAACCTATGATCCCACCATTGATGATAGTCGGTCTTCTTTTCCAAGTAGAGGAACGAATTCTCCGTGATACCACTTCAATTGTAGCCCTCAATGCATCTGCCTCTAACGGGTTACTACCAAACCCACTGTCCGCCACTAAATACTCCACTCACACCAACTACAATGGACCTCGTGACTCTAATCGCCAACACTATTGATCTCGTAATCGTCATCCCTCCGCTCCTAGCCAAAACAGTGGTCATTTCTCTCGACAAGGTCAGCAACAAACCCAGTCCCATACCACCGGTCAATACCGCAAGCTCTCAACTATTAGAACCGTCACAATGAAGCTGAATTTCCTCCTCGTCGCCGCTCCAACAACAACAACAAATCACCCACAACCCCGATCAATCAACACGGCGGACACTAAAGTCATGTAACATACACTAAGAAGAAGTATTTACGTCTCTTGTAATGTTAACCATCTTTATAAATTTATTTTTGTTTCTTTATAAAAACCGAATACTTATTTTATTGCAAATAAAAATCTCCACTTCTTATCCGTATTAAAATGTCATATGTGAATGTGGTTACAACTTAAAATCGTAAAACATTTTTATATTAATATAATACTAATCTACTAATAAATATATTAAATTGAACAATTAAGATAATAAACATATAAGTAGTTTGCTATCATAAAATATAAATGCCATTTCAAAGATATAATGTGACAACCTTTCCTTTTTTTCAAACAATAATAAAATATCCTAATGTTATAAAAAAAATAACACACTGGATATTTAAATTTGTATGACCACATAATATTATTATAAATTGATTTTAACTTAACCCATTTTATATTAATATTGTTTTTTTAATAGTCTTAAATAATAATTTATGTAATAATCAAACCCAATTCAAGTCAAACTTTTTCTTTAGTTCTAAATAAAAAAAACATAATAAAGCGTTTGAAAGTACAACTAATATAAATATAATATCAACTAACATTTTTAACATATAATAATGCTATAATTCTATAGATTAAGACATAAATTCGAAAAAACAATTATAATTTTGACTAATATAGCCTATTAGTGCAAGGCAGTCGATTTCCAACATCGCAAATTATGATTTGCCAATCGTGTTTTGTGAGCTGTGTCCACTTGGGATATATTGTCAACCCTCAATTAAACTCTTTTCCAAATTTCCAATAAACTACCCTAATTCTATAGTATTTTCCCAAAATAACCTACAATTTTTTTTTTATAAGTTTGCCTTTTTTATTGGGTATTTTTCGCCTATCAATTGTAAATTTTGTCGCACATTTCACCTGTACCAGACGGATATTTGATCATCCGATCCAACAAAAAGGAGTGAAAACCCGCTAAAAGACGGATGAAAGCGGATGGTGGATGAAGCGGGTGGTGGATCGGGTCGGATGCGGATGAACGTTTCATCCACCCATCACCCGGTCCATCATCCACCCATCCATCTGACCCGTATTCACCTGCTTAAAACTATATATATTTTTTTAGTAATTGTAATTTTATATTATAAATTTTTTTTACCATTATTTACTTATTATATAATTATATTAAATTAAACCCTACATTTTTATTTCCTAGTTTTATTTTCTTTAGATTTCCAATATATTTCGATCATTATTATTGATTTAATATAAAACAAAATATTTTAGATCTTGCCTTGTTATAGGTATTGTACTTGAAATCATATACATTTTATATTATTTTTTATTTGAATTTAAGCGTGTTCTTGATTTTCAATAAAATTTCTTATTTTTTTAACAATTTGTAAATGAAGCGTAGAATACCCAAAATCTCACCCGATCCATCCGCTTCATTCGATGGATGTGGATGGATTGGATGCGAATGAAACCCTTAGCGGGTGGTGGATCGGGTTGGGGTGGACAATTTTGAGTAATGGATCGGGTGGCGGTCAAGGTCATCCACCCGCCACTCGATCCATTGTCATCCCTACTACTAATGGAATTTTCGGGCGGGGAATCGTAATTTTTTAATTGAAAGGAGTAACAATTTATAAACATTTTACATGAGAATAATTCATATAAAATAACGGATCAATACTTTTGTTTGGAATAATGAATCAATGTTGAAATATAGTATTAATATTACTTATGATAATTAATAGAAAATATTTTATTTATTGAAATAATTTTATTATGAATAGTATATTATTGTTTAGTTGATTATGTTATTTGCATAAAGTATTAATTTAGTTTTTACATAGGTAAAATGTTGTTATAATAGTGTGTTGAGGACTCCTAGTGATTAATTCATTTAATCTATTTTTGTGTTAATTTTATGTTGATTGCGGTAGTTGGTGTAATTTGATAAATTTCATTTAGTAAATAATATATAATAATTTTATTAGGTGTGGATAACATTATTTGCTGGAGAATTGATCTCTGGTTGACAGTCTTCCCCTCCCATCCTAATACTGACCAGCCAAGTTGAATCCCGCAATTTATTATTCTTTTGCCCGTTTGGTTGGAGCGGTGGAATGGAAACGGAATGGAATCGGATAAGGGTTAGGAATGGAAATGGAAATGATGGGATTACTTTCATGTGTTAAAAGAGCTCTAACCAAACATATTTTTTGATTGATTCGGAATCATTCCGTTACCGGGAATGATTCCTAGCGCTTCCAAACGGGCCCTTAATATTTATAAATATATGTTAATTATGATACTTTAATTTTATCTTGTACACTAATTTTCTTGTACAAGAATTATTGTAACTAATTTTTTTGTACACGGTTATTGTATCGTATATAAGTAACTCAAAAATATTATTATATTATTTTTCATGTATACAAATGAATTGATTATTTTCTTGTAGATGAAGTTCATATACAAAAAATAAATACAAATTCTTGTAACATATTAAGGAAAGTTGATATATTAAATAAGGGTAAATTAGTCCATTTACTAAAAAGATGTTATATACTTGATTATCATTGAGAATATATACTAAACAATATTAATTACACAATGTTACATAGGAAATTCACCCATCTAAAAATATTTATCGGTAGGTGTTAAGTTATTTGACGGAAATACTTCCTTGTATAAGTTTATGTAAAATGCGAGTAATAATTCTTTCACTTATATATTTTGTTGTTATTAATGTACTTCATTTATTGTTTTTAGGAAAAATGACTATTTATTTACATACAAGAAGTGACATAAGAATATATAATTTACATGAATTAAGAATATTTTTGTGTAAGAACAATAATAAATTAATAATGAACATAATATTAATTTTGTGCAGGGTAATTAATATAAAATATTTTATTTATGAATAATATCTTATTTAGAGATTGTATATTAGCATTTGGTTGATTTTGTTATTTACACAAAAACCTTAAATATATGTACACAATAAGGATGATTTAATCTCTACATAGGGATTATAAAAATAAATCAGAGCCTAGTTTACAAAATAAAACTTATAAAAATATATTTTCTCTAATTTCCTCCAACATAATTCGCTTGACGATAACTCGATAAATTTGTCAAAACCGTACATACTAATCTCTATGAAAAAAAAGACTTGACCTTTTAAAATTATAAACATCCTCACACAAAAAAAGTACTTTCTTTAACAAAAACAAGTTGACCATAGCCAATTTTTCCCGCTAAATACTCCGATGTGATTTATCTGACTCTCAAAAAATGAACATATAAAACTGTTCATACACTAATATAAATGTTAAAAAAAAATCACACATTTAACAAAATAAGTATTTTCTTACCCATTTTAATGCTTAGATCTTAAAGTAATAATATAGACATTATAAAACAGATTTGTACCCTTTTACTTTTTTTTTTATCTATTACAATAATTATATATATATTTTTTGAAAAAAAGGACAATTTTTGTAAACCGACCTTTTGTATTTATTCTCAAACTCTATCCACTCTTTTCTCAAAGTATACATTTACTAAACATAAAATTAGAAAAAGTATAATAAACCAAGTTATTTAAAAAAAACCCAAAGCCTTCATTATTATCATCTGAATAATATATATTTCTTTTGAGGGAAATGATATTTTTTGGAAAAAAAGGAAGGAAATCAGGATTCTTGAAAAACTATTTTTTTATTAATTTTCGATGATATCTCAATGAGAATTTGTCCTTTCATGTAAAGGAAAAAGTATTTTTTTTTGTTTTTTAATAAAAACAAATGTTGTCAGTGCCACGTATTAGCAAATAGGAAATCTTCACCACTTTTTGCCGCGAATCAAATATTTAATTCGTATCTTTTTATTTTTGGTAAGAATATTTAATTTATATTTAAACGAGTCAATGACAAAAAATATATTCTAGAGAAATAATATATTCTTTGATCGTCCAAAATCTGTAAACCCTTGTCCCGCGTACAAAATCCCCTGTCTGGTTCTCACATCTTCTCTTGAACCCTCCGACGCACGCGACGAAGACGAAGACTATCAGAGCTTTGAATCGCTGAATCCACGGCGTGTATGAAGTCGCCTAGGAGATATGTGGAATTGAAGTCGCCTGGGAGAATTCCGTCACCGCGGCGAACTCCGGAGGTGAGATCGCCGGTGAGGTTTTTTCCGGGGAAACAGTCGTCTCTGGCTCCTTCGGATCGGTCTGATGACGGTGAATGTATGGATTGCGGTGGTGGAGCGGTGGCGGAGATGGAGGTTGGAGTCAGGCTTATGTATTTAGCAAATGAAGGTGATATAGACGGAATCAGAGAAGTCTTGGATTCTGGCGTGAGTATTAATTTTAGAGACATTGATGAGAGGACTGCTCTTCATGTCGCTTCTTGCCAAGGACAATACGACATTGTTCAGTTCTTGCTCCGACGAGGCGCTGAGGTTGATCCTCAAGATCGTTGGGGTAGCACGGTAGTTGAACTTACTACTTTATTTACTTGAATCAAATATTAGGAATCTTGATAAGTATCTGTCTGTTCTGTTCATTGAATTTCTTTAACCCAAACTTAATTAGCTATTAGCTATTAGGAATCTTGATCATCTGGTAAAACTTTTTCATGATTTCAGGATGAACTGCTTGAGTTTGTATTTGCAGCTTTATTTTAGTATCACCTGCTTGTGATACCATTCTATTGCAAAATCTGATTCTGATTTCGTTATGGTTTGTGCTTATCTCAATCAGCCCCTTGCAGATGCTATATATTATAAAAACAAGGATGTGATAAAGCTTTTGGAGAGCTACGGCGCAAAACCTCCTGTATGTATCTTATCTGGCTGATGCTATGTTTAATGTTGCATTTCTTTTGTATTTTCTATGATGACGTTTTGTCTTTATTATATATTGGTGTATGTTCATCATTCTTTTGATGTTGCAGACGGCTCCAATGCATGTTCAGAATGATCGTGATGTCCCTGAGTATGAGATTGGTCCCAAGGAGCTTGATTTCTCAAACAGCTTTCACATAACAAAGGTGAGTACTAATTTTATTTTTAAGCTTGTTCTTTCTTTGTACATCCGGGAAACAAGTGCTTCTTAATTGCTTAGTGGGTTAAGTATTTTGAGCGGAAACGTTGCACTTCTTCTTATCTTTCTTCCATTGAATGTATAAACCTATGAATAATGAATGCTTATGTCCATTTCTTTATGCCCCTTTCATCTATTAACCACACGATTGACTGACATCCCCATTCATGGCATGCCTTATAACCCCTAGATTCGAGGATCAGCATCACACCATTATCTATGTAATATATTAGACTTATTTGTCTTACTATTGAATACCAGGGGACATTTTGTGTTGCATCATGGCGTGGCATTCAAGTTGCCGTGAAAATACTAGCTGATCATGTTATCATGGACGAGGAGAAAATGTAAGTTGGTATTTATATCTGTGTTGCAAATTCGATGAAGTGTTATTTTTATCTTATACTACGTGTCCTAGAGTTTAATATAATTGTTCTCATACCTATTTTGTGCCAAAAACTACCGTACTTGGCAATTGGCATGTAGTAATTAACTAATCATATCTATTTCAAGGGAGGGCATGCAAAATTCTTAAAAGTCACGACAAATGTTAGTATGTAGAACTGTTTTATATGCAAGTTTAATAATGAAAAAAGTCAGATAGAAATCAAGGGAAAGAAAAGGATGGAAGGGGAGGGATGGAGGCAGAGGGCTATGGGGATTGGGGAATAAGCAGCAGAAAATAACAGGCAGGCAAACATCGACACAAGACACCAGGAAAGATATTGGTAGAGAAGGGGGAGAACGAAAAAATGAGAGGAACATTTAGTGTATGGCTAAAAGCCTAAAACTATTGGTAGTAAAACGCACAACCAAAACTAAGAAAGAGATCAATAATAACCATATAGAATAAGCGAAATAGTCTTATCTAGATAAAAAGTTATTTATTTTTATAGTTACACTAGTAAACATGAAACGTAGTTACGGGTATCAAATTGAGTTAATAAATTGTAATAATTATTTCCTCTTGATAGACATTAAGAATAATATTAAGGGGGCTCTTACACTTTACATGATGTATTTAGAAAATTAAATTAATTGGATATTGCTTGTTTTAGAGAAAGTTAACTGTTTTGAAGTTACATGGACTGGTATTAATCACAGTGTTTTGGTATTAGATGGGTATTAATTTTTTTACTTGTGCTACATCTTTCAAGATAAATGAGATTAAAAATATTTCCGTTTGCAGTGTATGAAGTTTTGGTTGTTCCATCTGCTCAGTATCTAATCCCACTAATTGTTAAATCTGCTATGTATTCAGAGAAGCTTTTAGGGATGAGTTAGCTTTACTTCAACAGTTACGGCATCCAAATGTAGTACAATTTTTAGGAGCTGTGACACAAAGTAGCCCAATGATGATCATCACAGAGTACTTGCCTAAGGTTCTCCTTTTTCTCTGAACATTTTTTAATCAAGTGATAAACAATGTTTTCTGTAATTCGTTCATTAGTAACATATTGTTAGCATTACTTGTTTCTCTCTAAGTGTTGCTGAATCATATGAATTCTCTCTATAAAAATGCTAATTATGTACAATACTATTTGCTTGTGGTACATAGTACAGGAGTGATAATTGCAAAGGATGCTCCGATACTTTGGAAACTATGGCAACCAAATAGGGTTTCTTACTATCTGTATCAATCAAGACCATCAAAGTGATGTGAAGAGCAGTCCTCTTATCAATGTCTCCGAAATTAATACCGACACAAGAATCCAACACTTCTCTAATTCCATCCAAATCACCTTAATTTGCTAAATACATAAGTCTAACTCTAGCCTCCAAAGACCTGATAACACAAGTTCCTGTAGATAATCCTGTTTGGGTAAAAGCTATTGGCTTATAAAAGTGATCTTTTGAATTATCTTCTGATTAGTTGGCATCAAATCCAGGTGGGGAATTTAGTTTACAAATCTTCGTTAAATGGCCTTATCTTCTTAGGATGACAATTTTAGCAAAAAAATATGACGTGCATATGAGTTCTTTACTCTTCTGTATATATCTTCTATTATATGTTGGCTTTTTATGTTATATCTATGTTTCAAAATAATGCCCTATATTGCCAGTCACGTAGCAGGAAATTAGAGATCAAATATGGAGTTGGAAAGGAATAGATTGACTCACTACTCAGTGGTTAGGATATTGACATGTATCATACTATCATGCATTGGCTTACATCACAAATACATAGTATTGGATCTTCACTCTCTCTTCTTTCCTCTTTTCACCTAGTCCACTTATCTTCCACTGCAAACCCCTGTAGCCATACAAAAAACAGATTGTTGTGCTGAGTTGATGAGATCCTTCCTATTGACTATGACGAGATGTTTCTGCAAATATATGTTGGGCAAATCCATTGATACGATTGATGATACACCTGACCGAGATTAAGATTGAGAGACACACAATTAGGATGTAGTTATATTTTTATATTTAGGATTTCATTTATATCATCTAGGTTATTATATTCTACTTTCTATTTTAGGATATCATTTCTTTTGTTCCTAATTTGATTATCTTGCCTGGTTATTAGAACAAAATTTTAGTGTTTTGTTGTTAGCCTATAAAAGGCTTCCTTATATCATTAGAAAGGAAGCAACATTATTATCAAAAGTTGATGTGTTCGAAATTTAAACCTAGAAAGGGTTTGTCAAGGACAAGGCTACTTTCAGGCATTTCAGCTATCCATCTACCATCAATCCACTTTTTACCTATCCACCAATTTGCGTCTAATCTGAGATTCGATACTACTTTTGGGGATCGTGACAACTTAGTATAAGAGCTAGATCTGCATGGGTGGCACTAAAAATTTAGCAGCCGCACTAGAAAGCTTTTATGATGGAGATGGATACACGTCAGAAGGCACCAGAAGGGCAAATGAATGAGCTTTTAACTTCCTTAATAGAAAAGGCCCAAAAAGGAAGAGGTGTTAACAACAACAGACGGAGCATGGACTCTGGAAAGCAGCATGGAGAATTATCAAATCTCAAGCAAACAGGATTGGCCAAAGAGTATCAAAGTCATTTTCAGGCACTATTGGCTACAACTTCTAATGTCACCACACGACAGGAAGTAAGCCTTTTTATGTCTGGATGAAAGAAGAAATCAGGAAAGGCCTGAATTGCAACAACCAGGAAATCTTGGAAATGCCATTATTTTGGATCAGGCATTAGAGCGAAAGCAAAGGGTTTCTTAAGGACTTTCAAACTTGCAACCTTCATCAGCACGCCCAGCCCCAAAGCCAACAACAAGTCTGACATTGTCAGCTCCAGAAAACCTGATGGTGAAGACCGGAGAAAGCCCGAAAAGCCAGCAGACAACAACACTAGTAATCAACTCACACCAGAAGAATTTTACTCATAATGTTGATTGATTTGTCTGATGGAAGAGAGGAAGAAGACAACAGAACATAATTTGAAAAGGCCTCTCAATGTCATTAGAGTGAACACAAATTCCCCTACTGCACAGAAGGACGCGCCTTGGAAACTAATTGCACACTTCCAAGAAGTTTATCTAGGTTTGAGCTTGTCCTATGGGATGTGATGATACGGTTGTTGATACACCAGGCTGAGATTAAGAGGGAGAGACGCATGGTTAGGAATATATAGTTATATATTTATATTTAGGACTTTATTTATATTATCTAGGTTATCATGCACTACTTGATACTTTAGGATAAAGTTCATTTAGTTCCTAATTTAATTATCTTGACCTATTAATTAGGATAGAGTTTTAGGGTTTTGTTGTCAGTACTCGTTTGGTTCAACATGGAAAGTAGAACTCATAAGAAGTAACTTACTGGGAAGTGGAAGTAAATCACGTAGGTATTAAAATCTACAAGTAGTATGACGCATTTGGTTCCCTAGGAAGTTGATATTTGTCACAAAATAGTGCCAATTGTCAATTTGGTATAACTGTGTGTAGACTGTATCTGCTTTTTCTAAATACCTTATTATTGGGGAGCTGGGGCAGTACGAAAGTCCATCTGTTTCCTTAAACATGCATCGGATTGAGTTACAAAAGTTTATTTGTTCCCTTAGTTATGCATCTAATTGGTAAACACTACATCTCTAGGGAGATTTACGTGCCTTCTTGGAACGAAAAGGTGCATTGAAACCATCAGTTGCTGTGAAGTTTGCACTTGATATAGCCAGGTATTTTACATTCAGCTCACTGCTTTTTCATTCTGTTCCATTTATGAATTTTTTTCTTGCTGCATATGAATGTGAAGATATGGAAGGTATATCAGTTTCCAGAATTGTCTCCAATGCAGATATCTACTTATCTAGTTTGGTTGTCAGTTTTTTACCTAATCTTACTGCAGCTCCTTTCTGTCATTTAATTATATTTTTCAGGTTATGTTTCTTTCAATCTAATTTAGACAATGAAGAAACTAATTATATTTTTCAAATTATGTTTCTTTCAATCTAATTTAGACAATGATGTGATTATGTTTGGTTAATCTGAATGCATATTGTGTCACAGGGGGTTAAATTATTTACATCAGCATAAACCTGAAGCAATAATTCATCGTGATCTTGAACCTGCGTACGTGTCACCTTTACTTAAATTCAAATTATGTACTCGAGAATGGTGCATTTAGAGGTCCAGAATTTCACAATCTTCTTAATTGTACATGTGGCAGCAATATTCTGAGGGATGATTCTGGACATTTGAAAGTTGCAGACTTTGGCCTCAGTAAGCTGCAGAGAGTTGCAAAGTCTGTTAAAGGGGATAGAAGTATGGCATTCCAGGACTTTTCTTGTAAGTGCTTTCTTTCTCTTTCACTATACCATAATTCTGTACTGGTTACTGCAAACCTGATGACAAGTATATTATTGACTATGATAATTAGTTTTTTCCTCTATAGAAATTTGATGTTTAAGATGAATAGAGCTGTTGCCTGTTGGTGGACTTGTGTACTCATTGTCCCGGCTAGTGTTTGGCTTGCTAAGATGATCACCTTTCTTGCAGGGAGATACATGGCTCCAGAGGTTTTTAATAGTGAAGAATATGATACAAAAGTTGATGTGTTTTCATTTGCCTTGATTTTACAAGAAGTAAGTTCTTTCCCTCTCATTTGTCTTTCTATGTTCTTGTTCATGTAAGATATATAGTTATTTGCTTTCAACGTATGAGATGGTCTTTAGTTACCAGCAATGCTCGTTTCCGAAACTTTTGGCTGCTTGAAATGTCACGAACTTATGTGATTTCTTTTCTAATTGTCAACACGAAAGGGCCGTTTTCTTATAATGAAATCAATATGCTTCCACCCTATAAGTTTTGATTCGTAAATGTTCTGGTGCATGAGTGCATCTATAATTATATGCCGCTGTAAACATGGTAGGATTAGTAGCTAATCAATCCCAACATATTACATAAGGAAAATATTGTATAATGCTTCGTTTTCTGCAAATTTTTTCGATTTTTATGTGTAAACAACCTAAGAAACACATCACGGGTGTAACTTTTAGGAGTTAGGAAATCTCTTCCTAACATATAGAGTGACTATTATTCGTGCTTTTTGAAGGACTGTCAAGTGAAGGAGGTTAGAGTAAATTAATGCAATGAGATTGAGAAAATATTCAATGTCATATTTTTCTCTCTGGTTTTTTTTTGCATTATCACGCTTAGAATCCCTTTGTGTGCCTGGAATGGTAGAAATTCTATGGTAGTTTGACTGTGTTGAACAACTATTGTCACTTGGTTCATGGACAATGAATTTTTTTTTTTAACTTTTCTATCAAAAAAGGAATAATGGATATTAGATTCTTACTACCTGTAGCTAAAGCTTTTTTTGTTTGATGTGTTCCATTGTTATCCTCATTAAAGACACATCATTGTTTAGTTGCTTAATGGAAACTTTGTCGCCAATTTTATGTATGACTTATGCTCAGATGATTGAAGGCTGCCCACCGTTTTCATCAATGTTGGAGAGAGATGTCCCTAAAGCATATTGTGCTGGAGACCGTCCGCCTTTCATGGCTCTTGAGAAGAACTACCCTTACGGCTTAAAAGAGTAAGTCATGTCGGTGTCATGCAATTCAGTACATGTAGGCTTCTTACTCAAAATGCTTCTGCAGCTCATGCAATTCACTACATGTAGTAGTAGTTCTACAAAGTAATATTGTAGATCGCCTCAATTGAGAGATTTGTGACTGAATGATTTTACCTACAGGTTAATTGAGCAATGCTGGAATGAGAAGTCGTGTAAAAGGCCCACTTTTAGCGATATAATCACAAGCCTGGAAGAGATAGCCATCAAACTTGAACAAAGAAAGAAAGCTAAGGTAATTCTTCTGATTATCCGTGACATATTGTTAAATAACTATATTCGGCTTTCGTCACTGATCTTGAGCCAATCAATACTTTCTTTTCAAAATTTCTTGCTGAGCAACATGTGCAGATGGAAAATTACTTGCATTCGTGAGCAAATACAACCCGTTTCGTTGCTTATCTGAAAACGGAATGAATACTAATCTAGTCCATATATATCCTTCTTCATGAAAAGTTTTGAATCACTCATTGTTATTTGAAGAAATTGGAGTAAAATTTGATACCTTATGGGAAATAAAATGGGAGAAAGAAAACACACTTTTCATTGAAAATGAGAAAACATGTAACATTTTTATGAATGAACAGTGACATTTAAGTGGACTAAATTCGTTTCCGGAGTTGAAAGCAAACGGGTCCTAAATGGTATGCTTTAGGCTTGTGTTGCGAAAGCCCTTTGACGGATTTTGCTCAAGTGGTTGTTAGATGAAATGTATTTAGCCTTGTTTCCTGCTGTTTCAATCGTTACACATTGCCCCTCTTTTTCTTTGGTATTTGCAGTTGCATTACGCTGTTTTCCGTTGCTTCGGGATCCGGTTCCGAACCCTGAGAAGTAAGCCGGAGAAAGACAACAATCCTCCAAGCAGTCACGCTTCTGTCTCTACAATCAGATGATATGAATCTCTCTCCGAATGCTTACTGCCATTCATTCAATTTGAACTAAGATTTTCTCCATAACTGAAAACGGCGAGAAGTCACTGTTTTGATCACAAATCCATGGAAAATGGATATTAGTTCGAACCACAAACTATCAATTTGACTTGTGTTACTCTCTTTTGTGAGTATTGAACATTCTTGTACACAGTGTAAGTGTTCATACATATTAGCAAATTAAGATTACTGTCTCATTGTAGTCTCTTTTGAACTTCTGTTTGCATGAGGTTATTGCCTAGTTTTGTTCCTTAGCATAAAATCACAACTTAATAACTTTTTAATAGAGATACTAATGTAAAATCGGATTGTGGTACTGTAGTATTTCACAAAAAAATAACTAAATATAGTTAAAATGTAATATTTATACTATATTATTACGGTTAATGTTTAGGTACGGTTTACTTTTTCCGCTACGGTTGTGTGGCTGACACGTGTCCCTTTTTTTTCTAGAAACGAATGAAAATATTTTTGAACTATGTTATAAATTTTGCACTATTCTCTTATAAACTTTGAACTATTCTCATATAACTCATGAACTATTACTTTTTAAAATATATTATATCAAATTATTTATAAATTAATCGTTTATATGTTATGAACTATTCAATTATAATTCATAAACTATCATTTTATAAGTTATGTACTATCTTTTATAAGTTTTGCATTATGAACTATTCTATTATAATTCACGAATTATCCTTTTTATAAGTTATAAAGTATCTTTATAAGTTTTGAACTATTCTATTATAATTCACGAATTATCCTTTTTATAAGTTATAAAGTATCTTTATAAGTTTTGAACTATCATTTTCATTTGTTTCTGAAAAAAAAACAAAATTAGTACACGTGTCAGCCGCACAACTGTACCGAAAAAAGTAAACTGTACCTGAACAGTACCCATATTATTACTTCTAGTTTTATCATACTTGTCAATATTTCCACTTAGAAAAATCTATCAGCTATAAATTTATCTTTCAATCCTTTTTTAACCTTTTGTAGTGGCATTTTTAGCACTGGAATCGATTCCTTTCGTTGGGTAACACTTCTGGGTTACCTATTTGGATCCAAGTTAGAATACATTCTTTACTTGAGTCCTAAGAGATATCACCAAATGCTATTATAAGTACAAATACAAATAAATACTTTATATTTGAGTCATCTTTCTTCCAACATTCAAGTTCACAAAAAAAATCGTTTTGAGCTGCAAATGTTTCCGGTTTGAAGGAAGGAGAACAAACTCTTGCAAAATTCAAGTTTTTTACAACAAAAAATGGGGTTTCTTGCAATAATTGCTTGGCATTTGGATGCAATGATTGGGTATTGTCCTTCTTCCATTTTCCTCTTTAAACGAAATAACAATTAGCATTTTTCTATTTAAAAAGTGAACGAGATCGAACCGAGCTTTTTTCGAGTTGAGTTCGGTAGTTCGGCTAATACAACACCCCTATAGTGTTGTTTTAGCCGAACGAGTAGAGCATTGACATGTTCAAACTTGGCTCGTTTATAAAATGAACGAGCTCGAACAGAGCCCAAACATCCCGATGATCTCGTCTCTTATAAGAGTCCTGTCGGGTATAAAAATAATAATTTAAATGTGAGATTTTGGGTTATGTTTTAATAGTTTTTCCTCTTTGAACAGGCCTGCGGTGATGCTTCTCTATCCTCTGTAAGTACATGGTCTATGAATATAATCTCACTTCATTTATAATGCAAAATAAAATAATAAATAAAAAAGAAAAAAATGTATATGTATATATGCTTAAGTGATTTGAGAAATGAAAATTTAAACAGATATTCATCAATGAGGGCTATAGAGAGTCCTACAACATTGGATGATCAACAATGGCTGACATATTGGATTATATACTCTTTACTCACTCTCTTTGAGCTCTCCTTCTGGAAAGTTCTTCAATGGTAATCAAGGTTTTTCTCTATTATTATGTATATATTATAGAAAAATTAAAAAAAATCTATGTAATTAAAAACTATGAATGAGTTGCAGGTTTCCAATCTGGGGATACATGAAGCTACTACTGTGCTTGTGGTTGGTGCTTCCTGTGTTCAATGGTGCAGCTTACATATACGAGAATTATGCACGCAAGTACATCAAGTTCGGAGGCTTTATTCCGTCCAACTACCCGGAGAATCAAAGGAAGGTTCTTCAAATGATGTCTTTAGACGCGAGGAAATCTGTTGAGAGATATATAGACGAGTACGGATCTGAAGCGTTTGAGCGAGTTGTCCGAGCTGTAAGATGTTTTTTTTTATCACTTTAAGTATGAGTTCTTGGTTGAAGGTATTAGGAGGGTTTCGGATTCTTAACTGGATTATGTTGCAGGCTGAAGCCGAAGCAAGAAGACGAATGTAGAGGAAGATTGTTGCGTTTTCGGGATTATGGTATAAGTAGTAGGATACTGATTGTGTGTATATAGATAAGGAGTTTTAATGTGTTTGATTGCATATATTTTGGTCATGCATGATTGTATGTGTTCATGAACCTTATTGAAATAATGCTGTTGATGGTGAGAGTACTACAAAGAAATATAGGTTCAAATCGCGGCATTAAGGGTGTGTTTGGCAGAGTATTTTAACGAGAAGGGAGTAAGAGACCGGGAGAGATAAAATAGGCGAAGGAGACGAGGAGGGCAAGCTTAACCTAATCCGACTAGGTTTAGGGCTCAAGCCCTAAACCTAGTCGGATTAGGATTTGCGGTACGATCACGTGCCCAATCTTACGTAACCTACACATGACGAAGTCACGAACCTTGACAGTCTTCCCTCCGGCACACGAAGCGTGCAAGATAATATTCAAGTCATACCAACAAATCTTTACCAAACAATTAAATCCTCCTAAATGTACCAGATGCATATTCAAGTTATACCGACGTTCCTAAGGGAGGACGACGAGGACCCAAGAATCGAATAGAGCAGCATGTAACTTGACTATCAAGGTTTGTTCTTTATAATCAAACAAAATTGTTACAAAAGTTACAGAAATGAAAAATATGACAAGACAGTGTAACTAAATACAATTGTAACATATATGCAACAGAAAACAGAAACTAACCCCAAATCCGAGATCAAGAATAAGTCTCTAAATCAGTTTACAGCAAACTATGCCCAGACTCTCTTCCGCGGAACAAGATCTGTTATTTTTATCTCATCAATTTTAGCAGCTAGGATGAAGTCATTCATACTCAACCCCCCTGCAATTCAGAAAGGAGAATAAAGTTTTCAGTAAAAAAACAGGAGGCAAATTGATTCAAAATTGTTCTAGCATAAACCTTGAAAACAAGATATCTCAATCAGCATAATATGATCAAAAAAGATCAAGCTAGCAATAGCATCTAAATGTTTTACGCGGTTGAAGCCAATACTTGAATCTTTTTGTTATAATAAGACAATAAATCTAGGCAAATTGATTCAAAATTTGTTCTATCTTTCGGGTTATAAATAGATAGGTTTAGGATTGTATTCTTTTCATCCACGAAAGTATACTGAAATCCCTAGCTGCAAGTTCCGTGCAGCAAAACCAAAAACGTTTCCTCTTTTCTCGCTATTCCTCTGATTAACTTGTTCAAATCACAACACTTTTGTTGGGGAAACGTTTATAAGGGACAATATTCGGCGTACCAATAGAAGGAGTCCATAATTCTGCTATAACTTGATTAGGCTCTTCAAGGTGAAGGCTCGGAAAATGGCCAGCAGCTTCAGCCACCTTAGTAATTCTAGTAATAAGTTCAACTCCGGATTGGGTGTCTTTTACCTTCCACATACATTGCAGTTTAAGACCGTCTTCGTGATCTAACAATCTCCACCCGACAACCTGCAGCATGGTAAAGAGGATTTGAAAAAATGGAGAGGAAATATTTCAGCAACAAGAACACTTCCAAAACATCATTTTAAGCTCTCTTCGACAGACAAAAAAAATCCTAGAAAAACAATTGTCTTTCTTTAACCTTTGCTCTCCAAAGCAGCAAATCTTCTGATCAGTGAGAACTCGATAGCAGTAAGATTCATAAATGATTTGGAAACATCAATTGGAGATTTAGATTTTTCACAGTTCAGAAAGCTCTAGGGTTACTTGAAGTACTGACTAACTAAACAGTGTCTGTATAACAGTTCTGGATTCAATTTCAATACAGAATAACAAGATCATAAACACAGAAAGCAAGCTAATCTAATTGAGATCGCTGTAGATATTGCTGAGCTGAGAATTATCCAATTTCAGAAATAAACCCTAGCAACAAAAGAGCCCAACAATCAAATTGAAATTTCACATAAACATCAACAATCCAATTGAAGAAACCCTAAAAGAATTCAAAAAAGGATCAACCTTCAAGAGCATGGACTGAGCATCATCAAGAGAAATGGGAGGTAGAGAAGGAGAAATAGGCGAGCAATCTTGTTGAGCGAGAGAAAGAACAGGGGTTCTGGGTATGAGTTTTTTGTGTTCAGTGTCCATATCCCCAATAACTTTCTCGCCAAAACTGCTCGCAATTTCAGCAGGAAAAGGGTCTCTTCCGCCCAAACCATTTAGTAAATCCGAGCTCATTGCCACCACTCTCTGGGTGTTTCGGAGCTTCACGCCCACGCGCTGCCGTCGGAGAGTGAAGAAATTGGAGCGAACCGGGTTGTGTACATAGTAAGCGCTGTTGGTAGTCAAGGTAGCCATTGCAGAGCGTCGGAGCTTGTGTGTGTGAGAGTCGAGATAAGGATCAAAATCTATCCTTTGTGAATTGCAGGAAACTGGACTACAGTATACATGGTGTGGAACAACGGTAAAGAAGCAAAGAGAGTAAATTACAGAAAATCACCCGTAAATTAGACTATTTCTCACAAAATCGGCCGTTTAAATATTTTCTTTGAACTAACATACTACTATTTAAACTAATAGTATAAAACAAAATGTTTGAACTAAAAACTACAATAAAGTATAAAACTTTAAACTAACAAATAGTACAAAAAATAGTATAATTTTTTTTTAAAATAAAGTATGAAATAATAAAACAAAATGTTTGAAGTAACATACTACTATTTAAACTAATAGTATGAAAATTTTAAACTAACAAATATTATCATAAAAGTTGTGTTCTATAATCATTATTTGAGAATAGTAAAAAAAATAAATGAACTAATTGTGTAAATATGTGAACTAAATTATTACAAAAAAAATTGTTAATATAAAAAATTCAAACCAAAATTGTAACACCTACCATTTTTTTCACCTTTTAAAAAAAAAAAATAATCTCTTCTTTATTTTTTTTCTTCCAAATCAAAAATTTCAACATTTAGTTCATATTATATTAACGAATCATTCATATTTTACCGACTTACGTTTTATAGATCCGTAATTCCGTACCGAAGTTCAAATTTTTTTAACTGAATCTCTCTTATCATCTTTGATAAATTTCATATTATTCAAATTTAATAAAACTTTATTTTCTATCAAAAGAAAAAACACAATCAATAAAACTTTAACATCTAAGCTCTAAGAGCTACAACACGTATCATTCGGTACCGTTAAGTCGTAAACTCCAACAACACTAAATAACGTACAAAATCACTACTAACGGACAAACTCTTTCTTATAATATCGATCGTTGGATTAAGGAGTTTAATGACAAGGATCAAGATTGTTGAACCAAAATAAATAAAACACTATATAATTTCACCTTATTACAACCGAGTAACGGATATTCGGTTATAACATGATCGGGTATCCGAATAACTAATAGTCACGTGACCTATTTGGGAGAAATTGTGATGGGCATTCCTTGAGAAGGAAATGGAAGTGGATTTACAGTGATGGATTCATGAGGATGAAGTAGTGACCAATCATATTGGGTGACAACATAGTGTATGAATACGAGGATGTTAAGCTTAGAAAGTTGGTAGCCTGCACATAACCTCGGACCGCCTCCAAATGGAACATAGACATATGGCGGCGGCATTGTCTCCTCGAATCTTGTCGGATCGAACATCTTTGGATTCTTGAAGTATTCCTCACTTTTGTGGGTTCCATATGTAGTCCATAACACCTGGTACATATAGAGAGATATCATGCAACAATTCTATCACAAACATGTATAGGCAGGGCTAGAATTGAGTGGATCTGGACCGAAACTTTGTCGTTCGACAGGATTTGAACTGAATATTCAAATCCGGTTGAACAAAAAAATTTATATTTATTTCGGGTTTTTTTAAATAAAAATTTGAACCCTTTAAAATTTGATAAGTCCGGTTTGGAGAAAAACTTGAACGGCCCTATATACAAGACCCATTTGATACTTTGATTATTTGGTGGTTGTTTATAAATTATTTAAGGGTAGAATTAATTTTGAATTTTTTCATCCTTCACGGGGTTGAGTCCGGTTTGTATTAAAATTAAGAGTATGGAAATTATGGGAATTAAGAGGGGTGAAATAATCTTAGTTTCGTTAGGTAAGATAATGAAAGAGATAAAGAAGATTAAATTATAGAGATTAAGGGTCCGTTTGGTTTTAACTCCGGAATCGAAAACGGAATGAAAACGAATCTAGTTCATATGTATACCATTGTTCATGAAAGTTTGTGGAATCATTCCTTGTGGTTTGAAGGAATTGGAGTAGAATTTGATTACTTTTGATACCCTATAGGGAAACAAAATGTGGGGAAACAAGTGCATTTTGCATTAATCCACAAGGAATAATTCCGTAAAATTCCATGAATAAGGATATACATATGGACTAAATTCGTTTTCATTCCGTTTTCATTTTCGGAGTTGGAACCAAACGGACCCTAAATATGTAATTCTATTGAACTTAGATTAGAAGGATTACAAGGATTATTGTACCTATAATCTTATTTTCACCCCTCTACGGTTTTTCTTCTCTTTCTTCTATAAAAAATTATACATATTATAAGTATATGATTTAGCCCAAAATAATGACAAATATCCTACCTTGACTTATGATTCAAATAAGATGGATATAAAAGTAGGGTTCAAACACTAGTTATATTTCAATAATAGAGTTCAACCTAGAAAGACTTAAAGTTTGCTCATAAACAATCAAACACATAAATACTTGGTCAAAAGTTGACATTGTTAACTTAATTAACACTCTAATTATTTTTTATAAAGGAACTAATACTCTAATTTTGATTTTCAAGATCTCGATCAATTCTAGAAAATTACGCAAAGCATACTAATCGTACTTATATAACTAGCATGTGAATAAAGTGGGTACTTTGTCCTTATTTAGTTATCTACACAAAATGTCCTTAAATTACTAGATTCATCTTCCAAAATAACATGGGTGACCCTAAAAATGTGACCAATTCTTATCTCAAAAGATGGATCTAATGATTGTTAATGGATATCCTACCTTCACTTATGCTTCAAATAAGATGGATCTAATGGTTTTTAGATCAAAGATAATGTTTTTGTTACACTAACTAGTAAGAAATTCTTCATATTTAACTAGGTTTGAAATTTTGAATCAACATAGGGTTCATATATTTAAAAAAACCTGTTGGAGAAAATAGGGTTGTTTAATCAAACGCCGAAAAATAAAAATCGATAAGATAACAACTTATAATAATTTTTATTTTAAACTATTTTTTAATACGACCGTAAATAAAGATGAAAAGGTAATGTATATACCTTCCATCCTTTAGGAATGAGGAAGCCATCAAACTCGACATCGGTAATCGTCTTTCTAAATGATCCGAATATAGGTGGATGTAACCGCAAAGTCTCCCTCACTACTTGCCACGTATAATTCATTTCCTTCACATCCTCCACCGATACATCTTCCCCTCCTCTTTTCTTCCTACTCTCCAATATCTTCTCATGCTCTATACATAGTTAGTATAACACAAAATCAAATATCAATATATATATTTAACATTTTAAGGGTTTAGGGCCCGTTCGGTACATTTGACAAATTATTCTGAAGATTATAATCCCCGTTACTCGATAATTCAAGTTGAAGGATGAAAATTTTTGGTCAAAAAACTCTCAAAAAATCTTGACTGCAATAATCCACTAAAATTTGACAAGCAAACGCATCCTTAATTACCTTGCAGTAAAAGAGAATAACACTCGGGATGTAAAGCAAGCATCTTGAAACTCATAGCCATAGCAAACGACGTCGTATCAATAGCCGCAAACACAAGTAAAATCGCATTATCAAGCACCTCTTCCTTCTTCATCTCGCCTCTAAGCATTGCAACCACCAATCTCCCCATCAAAGAAGACGACGTCGTTGCATCTTCACTCACTCCTCTTCTCTCAAGCTCCTCTCTTTTCTTCCTAATAGCATTCAACACCACTTTCTCGATCTCTTTCCTTGCTTTCTTTGCCCTATAAAACCTCGTTCCTGGTATCTCCAACTTTACCGCGAAAACACCTTCTAGAACCTTCTCGAATAACATTAGTGTTTCCTCCTTGGCTTCCATATCCAAAAGACACTCGCAAACAACGTTGAATATTACCCTCTTCGCCGACTTGAATAAACTTAGGTTCTGTTTAGATCACGTAAAATATCGCATTTAAGTAATTTTTACTCATCATGTAAACTTCAAAACATATATAGCATCTCGTTGAAACAAATCTCCATTTTTAAAATTTAATTTAGGGAAATTCCGGATGGTACCCTCGTGGTTTGGGGTATTCCGGATTTTGCCCACCAGTTTTTTCAAGTTCGGATGGTACCCTTAAGTTTATGTTGTTTTCCGGATTTTGCCCAAATTCATTACACTTTTTTTAAATTCCTTTAAAAACATACAAAAGAAAATAAACTAAAATTAAAAAACAACTTAAAATAGAAAGAATAAATTATTTATTCTAAAAATAAAGTAAAACATTAGCTTTTTAAAAAATATATATATATTATATTAATTTAAAAATAAATAAATTAGATAAATTTTTAAAAATTCAAAAATCAGTGTTTTATATATTTTTAAAATAAATAATTGAATTAGCATATTTTTAACAAAATCTAAAAACATAAGTGTTATACTTTATTTAAAAAATAAATAAAATAAGGACTCTTTTAAAAAATAAAAAAAGTACTGTTTTAATTTATTATTAAAATAAATAAATAAATTTTCTATTTTATTTATTTCCCAAAACTAAAAGAAAGAAAATAAAGTAATATTAAAAAATAAAAAAAATTAAAAACTGATTTATTTAATTTAATAATAAATTAAAACAGTGATTTTTTAAAAATTTTTAAAAAAATCCTTATTTTATTTATTTTTGATTTAAAGTATAAAACTTATGTTTTTAGATTTTGTTAAAAAATGCTAACCCAATTTATTTATTTTTACAAATAAAAGAAAACACTGATTTTTTAAAATTTTTTAAAAATTATCTAACTAATTTATTTTTAAATTAATATAATATATATATTTTTTTAAGTTGTTTTTTAATTTTTCTATTTTAAAATAAAAGAAAACACTAATTTTTCTATTTTAAGTTGTTTTTTAATTTTAGTTTATTTTCTTTTGTATGTTTTTAATGGAATTTTAAAAAGTGTAATGAATTTGGGCAAAATCCAGAAAACAACATAAACTTAAGGGTACCATCCGAACTTGAAAAAACTAGTGGGCAAAATCCGAAATACCCCAAACCACGAGGGTACCATCCGAAATATTCCTTCAATTTAGTATATTTTTCTTCTCAAAAGTTATCGAGATGACTTATAACTTAGGGTTTGTTTGGGATCTCAGATAACTTTGAGGGAAGAAAGTTATATTTTGAGTTTGTTTCTACTCATATAAGATATTATAATAATCTAATCTTTGATCTTCACCTATGCCCTAGTTGAAAGTTTACATTTACGTTAACTAATGAATTTGTATTTATACAACAAGTATGATGTCATTTTTTTTTTAAAAATCTCATTTTTTAGTTACTCAAAACGGTGTAATGTGTTACAGAAGGGATCGAAAATAATATAGAAAATGAAATGGTATAAGTGTTTTTAATTTGACAAAGTACATTATAAGATGATTTTATCTAAAATAGTTAAAGATGTACGCAGTTTGTCAAAGTCCGATACAGGCGATATATCATCCTAAATTAATTGACAATAGTGGGAGTAGTCTACCGGCTTAGTATGCAAATGCAACTAGGGTATAGACCGAGTTGGCACTCGTCCACAAGTCCGGTAGAGCGGGGATCGTGTGCATACGAGCGCACATGCGCGTTATGCACAAGCCCAACACATAAACTCGACGAGTATCCATCCTAAAACCAATTAGCAATAGAAGAAGTAACCGACCTTATATACTAGTCTCGGAGTGTCCACAATTTTTAATAACTTATTATCTCCAACAAAATTTTTTAAATAAAATATATTATAAAATATGATTTGTATATAAAAAAAGTCCATCTTTTATGTACTAGTTCCATTATCCTATTCTATAGAATATATATATATTTTGTTGAGTAAATTATACATAAACCACATTTTGACTAAAAAATGTGAATTAAGCATAAAGCATCTATAAAAAAAATATAAATTACCTTCTGACCGGACCAATGGGTTTGCAAGAAGCCCTTGACAGCCGTAGAGACCTTAGGAGCAAGCGACTGAAGCCCGGTGGCGCCGAAGCAAGCCATGACAATACCACGGGCAAGGCGGTGGGGATCGCCTTGCTTCTCCATAATAGACGAAGGACCCATGAGCTCGACAGACGTGGCAGGCCAGGCACTAACAACGAGCTTAAACTCATTAGAAAGAAAAAACCGGTTAGCATGGTCGCCGTTGACGATCACCGTCGGCGAGCCCATCAACCGCGTCTTAAAGGTGGAGGACCGGTGCTTGGCGATTCTCGGAGCAATGAAGTCTTCGTAAAGACGGTTGCGTTGACTGGCCTTGAAAAACTGCACCGTCTCTCCTATCCACGGTAAGAGCCCCATTTCTCCCGGTGGTAGACGGGCGGTGATCGGCGACGGCTTGCTGTTGCGGCGGCGATTGTTTATGGTGTCTTTGAAGAATGTGTAGAGGATAAGGAGGAAGATGATGGAAATGAAGAAGGTTGATGCGATGATGGAGGATGAGGATGAGAGAATGAAGGAAGTGTGATCGCCGGCAGATGACGCCATTGTTTCAGTTTGTATGATCGGAGATGAAGACTGAAGAGGGGTATGTGTATGTATATATATTCCACACAAGTAACGTGAGATCATGTGGTAGATAATTTTAAATTAATTTGTTGAAATCTACAATTTTATTAATATTCCATTTGTTAGATCGAAGAAATCTTCGATCACTTCATTGGGATCCAACCATTATGGTGAAAGTCCGAGTACCGAGTTCATCGAACTTATATACTAAGTTGAGAATCTTCGTAACTTTTATATGAGAACTTATTATTTTTTTTAACAAACCTAGTAAACACAATTAGGATATAGATTGAGTTATACTTGCCTACGAGTTGTATCATAAGTCGAATTAAGGCTAACCGTTTTGTATCATTTCAAAGTCTGATAGAGAAGAACCGTAGAACGGAGTTGTGTGCATACGAATGCACATACGCATTAGACTCAAACCAAACACATAAACCTGACAAACTTTCATTCTAAACAATAGAAAGAGTATTCTACAGAACTTAGATATTAGACTTGAAACAATTTCGATGTGTGAACTTATTATCTATTTACCAATAAATTAATATTTTTTAAAACGTGTAAAATGTAAAGACCTAATATAAATTAAAAAATTTAGTATAAATTACATGTAAAGAATTTAATAATTTTAATAATTTCAAATTTTTCGGTAGTTTTTATCATAAAAATTTAGAATTATATAATATACTTTTCAGAGATTATAGTAAAAAAAATATGAAATCCCTAAAGTTCATGGATGAAAGTGAATCGACCCGAGCCTAGATTTAATTCGAGCTTTAAAATGTGTTTATAATCGGCTCGTTTATACAATGAACGAGCTTGAGTCGAGCCCGAGTAGTTCGGTTAAAATAATGTTGATATAGTATTATTTTAGCCGAATGAACCAATCATTGGCATGCTCAAGCTCGGCTCGTTTGCCGGGACATTATCTGCACTTTTTCTGTCGTCCCACCAGACTGCCTGAAGTAGAGAATAAGGGCTGGTCTTCATCTCAGAAAGAAGCTAGCCTTCATAATTTCGTTTAATTGAATCTCCTGCTCCTAGTATTATTTCGAGACGTTCCGTATATGAGCCTCTTCAAACGGGCGGTTATGGAAGAAAACCTACTCCTAACAAGGATAAGGTGTTGAGTTCAGCTTTCGGGGCTACCTTACCTACTTTAGGGCTGCTGAAATATATAAAGAAGAGCCCCACATTTGGCCTATAAACGAGCCGAGTAGCTTGTCTCATAATTACAACCATACAATGGTCACTCGCATTGACGCAACCAGATGCCGTCGACGTAGAGAAACATTTCTAGACCGGAACAAAATCAACGTATTTTCCAGGTAAAATTCCGTGTCATTGTAACTCGACGACCGCCAATGAATTTTTTTTTTCCCCGGGTAAAATCAAAGAGTGCATACATCCATCTTTCTCTTCACTCGTGCATTTCTTTCTCGTGTTCGCCGACACCAATATCAAGCTGTTAGTACACACATCCATATGACAGTGCACGAGTCCATCTTTATGTTCTCTCGTGTTCGTTGATGCCGATAACGAGTTGTTTGTACACACGTCCATGAACAAACTGTAACATCCCAAATTCTCACAACTCGGGAAGCTACTGGTTAGAACCTCACAATGGGTCCCGACCTCAATTTTGACAACAACATTACTAGATCTTACAACAAGGCACAAACGTAGTAAAACAAAGTGAAATCAATTAAGGTTGAAATGATGAATGTATACACGGGTCAACCTTACAGACATAACGACAACAAAAGATGCATGTGGAAATGGAAAGACTCTCCCTTCCATCTATATGAGTACATGGACTCGGTTGACCATCCACTTTGGATCTCTCTACAACTCTTAAACCTGCAAGACATCTACAACGACTGATAAACCGTTAACTAACATTCTATATATTAAAATAACCATAATAGCACAAACACACATAGGGTAACATAAAACACAAAGCATGCTTGCACAACATCCGATTATTATATTTCATTTAATTATCCACATTACTAATTCAACTTCTTTTGTGACACGAGAATCTCTCGAAAATCGTCGCTGTTTCCGTTACCGACAGGAATAGATCAGATGCTTTTATCCGTTATATGTGGGCCTGGTCGCAAGAGCACCTCCCAACCTCCTGTAGAATTGGACAAGTGGTCACCACCCGTTTATAATACACTTGGGGCAATTACTGTATAAGGTCCTCATAGTCCGGTTTACCGTTTTAGTAATAAACAAACACACACCACTGTCATAACTATGATATCATAACACATAGAAGGCAGCCAAGTAAGTCCAAGGGACTTACTTGTCTCAAGATAATCTTAGCTCATAATCACACTCGGCTTCCTGCAGGAATGTACTCTATGCGTGATCAAACAAGGCACCCAAATCAACTACTATCCTCAATGCTAGAAGTCTAAGACTTCTAGTCTCAATGAACTCCACAAGATCATATCTCAACATGCTAGAAGATCACTACTTATAGTCTCAAAGGTCCGCTTGCTACTGTATAACGCTATGCTAGGATGTCCCAAAATCCTAATCTCAAGATCAACGCAAGATCACCACAATATAACTCAACTCTAAGATCTCACAAAGCTTCCAAAACTTCCTAAGGCGTTCAACCACAAACGAACTCACAACCACTAGTTAGTAATCACACTAGATCAGCTAGGCGCGCCAGCGGACGAACCAATGGCTCCAGCTGGCCACACCCGTGGCTCATAGGGTCCGTTCCCGCGGTTCAGAGCTCTTGGGCGCACCCGCGATTGATGTCGATCGTGATGCGCTGCTCCACTACGCTGTCAGTCGTGGATTCAAATCTCGAATCCACATAACCATGGTCCTTATCAACAGTCTGCAAGGTTGTGGTGTCTCAACCACAAGGAGAAGGAGCAAGAGGAGGTCAAACAGTTCGGTTGAAGGATTCGAAACAAGGGAAGGAAGAACGATTACCTGTTTGCTGCTGCAGGCAAGGAGAAGAGAAGGTTGTTGTCATCAGCCAACCATGACGAGGAGGGTCGACGGCCAGATCTTGCGCCATCCGTTGCTGCGCCTGCTGCTGTTTGAGGAAGAGGCGGCCATCGACGGGAGGAGAAGGAGAGAGAGATTAGTGTGAGGCTAAGGTTTAGAGTAGAGGATGGAGAGGAAAGTGGAGGTACGTGAATGAGAAAATGGCGGCAAGGTTGGAGAGAGGGACATGATATAGAATTAGGTTTAGAAGATAGGGAAGGACGACATAAAGAAAAAGATCGGATCTTCTAAGAAAGGAAAGAAGGTAAAATAGGTCACGCCCGTTCTGTGGTTTACCCGCAGCCGCGGTTTAACCATGCCGCGACCGCGGGTCTCAGTCACCACGGGGGCGGTGACTTGGAAAAACAGGATGTTACACAGACTAGAGGTGGGTCGCAAACCTAAACCGTCAAAATCCAAACCGGCGGTTTAGGTTCCTAAACCGCCGGTTTGGTCGGCGGTTTAGCCGGTTTATTAAAAAAAAAAAAAAAAAAAATATTGAAAAACTGGACCAAACCGGCGGTTTTTTTTAAAAAAAAATAAAAAAAATAATCAAACCGGCGGTTAAACCAAACCTAAACCTAAACCGCAAACCGCCGGTTCAACCAAACCGGCAAACCTAAACCGTCGGTTTGCGCCGGTTCACAAACCGCCGGTTCGGCGGTTTGGTTTGAACCGGCCCCATCTCTAACACAGACGATGCACACATCCATTTTTCTCTTCTCTCATGTTCTTCCTCTCTCGTCGGCGCCGGTAACAAGTTGTTAACACACACGTCCATAAACAAACAATGCATACGTCCACCTTTCTCTCTCGTGTTATTCTCTTCCGTGTTCGCCGGTGCATTTAACAAGCTATTAGTACATACGTTCATGAACAAACATTGCACAAGTCCATGAACAAACAGTTAACACGTCCATCTTTCTCTTCTCTCGTGTTTGTTGACCTGGTAATGAGTTGTTATGTTTTGTAAAATTGAAATTAATGATGAAGGTAATTGAATGTATCATTCTGCATGTACAAGATATAATATCTCATAAAATAGGATAATATTAAAAGACATAATTCAAAAATACATAATGAATCGTAGTCGTTGATACTTTTTTAATCCAACGAATATTAGAGATTCTCATCTCTCTATGTAAAACTCGAACCAATTCATATATATATATATATATAAATGTTTATATCATAAAATCAAAACTATGTATATGAGAAAGTGACATGCGATAAGAAATACTTTTTATTTAATAATAGTGTATAAATTTGATTAATTTTAATACATATGGAGGAACCAAATTGAAAAATAAAAATAGATTTTATATTGAAATAAAATACATAAAACTTTATAAATGAAGAATGACATAGAAATATACTTACAATTGTTTTCATTGTATTTCTATTTCGAGATATCTATTTTGATTTTTTTCAAGAAAAGTCAATAATGGCTCAGTTTCGTTGACCAAAGTGGTAAGTATGAGCTGTTCAGGAGATCGGATCAGTACAGTTGTAAGGCCACGTTTGGCAAACCCAAATTTCAATTTTGCAGATACCGACTTTGACCCTAACCCGATTTGAGGACTCAAATATTTCGTCGCGGTTTCAACTTCCAAGTATTCGTCCTCTTGTTACCCTCGGGTTGGGTGTCTGCAAGGTTTTGCTCGGAGGAGGATTATCGGCAATGGCGATTAACGTCAATGTTGCCACAGCCTCAACTTTGGCCGCAGTTGCCGAAGCCAAACCCTCCTCCGTTACCCCTCTGCATTCCAATGTCTCTTTCCCTCTATCCTCCAAACCCCACTTTCGATTTCTCTCATCGGTAAGTCTCTCATTCTCTCTTTATCTTCATTTCCATTCGAATGCTTCTGTTAATTGAATTCAGTTTCGGATCTGACACCAATTGAATCCATTTGTTGTCTTTTGATGCCAAGTAATGCACTTTTTTCGAGCCAATTGGTTTCGATTCGATAGGGTTTTAGGAATAACACTAATTTTTGTCCTTCCTTCTACATTGTGTGATGTGCAAGTTTGTAGCTTGATTTAAGACTTCCTCTACGTGATAAAATGAGTCAATTTGTGAATAGTACTTGGGAATCTTCTAATTATTTGGCATGCTTATTTGTTTAGGGCAATTAGCTTTAGGAAAATCATTACATTTTATTCTGCTTTCGTTCTACATTGTATGATCTGCAATTTTGTAGCTTGATTTAAGTGATAATGAATAGCTCTAATCTGATTGCAATGACCTTGATTTGATCTGCAAAATCCTTTGTAGCGTACCTCTGGCATTAGCTGCAATGTCCAGGCCAAGGCCAAAGCCCAATTGGATAAGGTTAGCACCAACCGATATTATACACTTGAATCTCTTTTCCAAATTCTCACAGTTCATTCAGATCCTTCTACTGTCATTTGTTGTGTGTAGGTTGTTGATGATTCGGTAGAAGTTCCTTCTGCTCCTGTAACCAAGTCCAGAGCAACCACCAATGAGCCCAAGGATGAGAAGCAGGACAATGACTCTACTTCTGTGGCATTGGCTTCCGAGGAGTCTATATCTGAGTTTGTATCTCAAGTGTCAAGTCTTATTAAGTAAGCCTATGCGTCCATCCTTTTTTGTCTTGTCTATATATTTCCTCCATGCTTATATAACTGAGAAGTTCCGGCTGTTCTTGACTGAACTTGTAGATTAGTGGATTCAAAAGATATTGTCGAGCTGCAAATGAAGCAATTAGATTGTGAAATTATCATCCGTAAAAAGGAGGCTATTGCTCCAACATTATCTGCTGCTCCTCTAAATTTTATGCACCCACCACCTGTACCCTCAGTAGCACCACAATACGCTGCACCTGTTTCTGCACCTGCTCCCGTGGCACCCTCACCTGTTTCTTCTTCATCGGCTCCCAAGCCGGCTAAGTCATCGATACCACCACTCAAGAGTCCTATGGCAGGGACATTTTATCGTAGTCCAGCACCCACTGCTCCTCCATTTGTCAAGGTAGCTCTTTCTAGTTGTTTTTCCATCTTCTCTTATCTAGTTGCCAGTAGCCAGTCTTTGGGTTTGTCTCGGATCTTTGATTGACGCCTTTAGTAACTGTTAAATTATCTTTTTATAATCCGGCGGGTCTAATGCGTGGAGGGGATGTACGTAAATGAACCTTACACACAAGCCTTCGGGGTTCCATCCTAAAGCCCCGCCGGATTGTAAAAAGATAATTTAACAGTAACCTTGTGTTTCTGGTCCTTTTTTATGAACTATGCTAAACATGTTTTTCTTTCTTCCTCTTTAGGTGGGAGACAAAGTGCAGAAAGGGCAAGTAGTGTGTATTGTTGAAGCCATGAAGTTGATGAATGAAATTGAAGTAAGTTCATCTCTTTATTCTTGCCCTTTAGGTTTCAGATCTGGTCATAAGAGTTCGGTGATAATGAAGCATGCACTTTTATGAGAATATGGTAAATGGGAAAATTGTGTTTTAAATGTTGTATTACTTGATGTAACAATACAAAGGAGTATAAATATATAATGCAGGTTGATGAGCTATATTCTCTACTAGGAAAATTTGATTTGAACTTCGATGTAATCACCTAACTTATATATAGGTATTATCTGGCAAGTTTATCAGCTGTGCAATGATATTTGGTGACTAGCCTCTCCTATATTATATATTGAGCCCCCTTTTGTTGTAAATCCGGAAACGGAAACGGAATGGAAATGAATATAGTCCATATGTATACCTGTTCATGAAATTTTTTGGAATCATTCTTGGGGTTTGATGCAAAATGTATCTGAATCTCTCCATTTTGTTTTCCTATAGGGTATCAAAACTAATCAAATTATACTACAATTACTTCAAACCACAAAAAATGATTCCAAAAAATTTCATGAACAAAGGTATACGTATGGACTAGATTCGTTTCCATTTCCGGAGTTAAATCAAACGGGCCCTGAATGTTTTTATGATGCTCAAGTTGGTTCATGATATCTTTGACAATGATCTACTGCATTTGATATAAGAATAATATCCTTTCCGGGTTCATGATACCATAAATCTGTTAATATCCATATCCATGTTAGCTTGCAGTATTTACCTTAAGATCTGTTTGCCTCTTGTTTTACCTTTCATGGCATACTTTGTGTACAGGCTGATCAATCAGGGACGGTAGTTGAAATCCTTGCCGAGGATACAAAGCCTGTGAGTTTTGATACGGTACGTGAGCTATCAAACCCTTCAATCAGTCTTTGTTGTATGACAACATCATCTTCTTTGCCTTTGCTTATTAAATGTTACATTGTTCTTTGGCAGCCACTTTTTGTGATACAGCCCTAGACATATCAGCTCCTAACCCGAGAGCGTCGTCAATGATCCGTAATTCAGGTACTCTTCTTCGTTGCTGTTAGGTGAAGCTGGATGAGACTGGACAAAGATTTGACCTATTTTTTATTTATTATTTTATTTGTAGGATGAATGTCATCCTAGGATTCTCACATTCCTTGATTTTTCCTCGATGATTGGAAGTGATTCTCTTATTTATTCAACAACTCTCTTACATTAGATCATCCTGATGTATGAAACTAATATAGCATGTTGATTATTGATCATCTCCTCGTCGTGGAAAACAAATATGAGATTTCAGTTGTACTGTAAACTTTCAACGATTGTGCTCTTCCAAAGTCCAGATTCATCGGATTGTAAACCACAATTTTAGGCCTCCAGAGATGAGAATGACTACTTCATTTTAGAGAGATTTTATTGGTTGATGCAATAATGACTACGTCTACTTTAGAAACTTAGCACCTACGGAGATAATAATTGTAAGCTTACTTAAATTCCAAGCAAACTCCGTGGTAGCGAAATCAACAAAAAAATGGTAAAAAATAATGTTGTTCGTCTCATTACTCTCGTATTGATAATACCCTTTGTTGTGCGAAGTTATAATAAAAAAACAAAATTCAACAAACAAGAAAAACGACACACGGATTTATATTGGTCCATCCAATAATGACTACGTCACTTTACAGTTATTTTATTGAGAAATTTTGAATTACATGTAACCGGAGGTGGAGGAAACTTTATGATATATAAAGTAACAAAGCCTTAGATAATACTTAATCGTCAAGTATAAAATTTAGCCAAACAATAAGGTCCAAACATATGACGGGCGACTTCGCCTCTCAATCTCTCATACCCCCGGCAAGGGGAACTTCAACCTTGACTGAGTATACAAAGTGTGACATTCAAATCATATCAACAATCTTAACGATATTTTTTTTTTCGGATTTTAAAGTATATTGCTTTTAAGAATCGAATAATTTTGTATTGAAACACTCCGGACCTTGATTATTAGATCTAACTAATATTTCCCTTTCTTAAAGAAAACATACCACAACCAAACAATCATCATAGATTGCAGACTAGCTTCTTCATAAAGTCAACACTCAAATAGAATTCCACTTCGCTTAGCTTGGGAGGTTCAGGTAGAAGATCAGGTGTCTTTCTTCCCAGGAGGGCTTCCTTTCACCTTTTAGATTGCAAAATTACCTTCAGATTCAGGTACCATTTCCCCCAATTTCGAATTCCTTCCTATTCAATTGAAATTCTTCCGCTTTTCTTGATCCAACAACTACAAAAGCATGTTAGGATTAGGGCGAAACCCTTTCAAACAACAGGGAATCTCTTCGAGCTTCAGATTTCCTTTCCCAGTCATAGTTATACTTCTCGCATTAATCATCACTGTTGCTTTCTTCTCTACCTGGGAGAACAATTCGCTTAATTTACTCGGTTACAGCTTTTCTAGTGTTGGATCTACCCCTGTTATTACTTCACTATCATTGCGTCCAACTGTGCATATTCTCAATGGAACTGAATTGATTTGGCAATTACCTGAATCGCCGCCTAGGGCAGTTCTGTTCCTCGCCCATGGCTGCAATGGCAAGGCTGGTAATTTCTGGGATAAGTCGAATCGATGCCCTAGATGTGTCGGTTTGCCTGAAGAGAGGCTAATTGTTCTCAATGCTCTTGCACATAACTTTGCTGTTCTTGCCATTTCTAGTGCTGGGGAATGCTGGACATTTGGGAAAGAAAGGATTGCTGTTAGAGATGCTATTCAATGGTGGATCAAGAAGAATGAGTTGTCTAGTGTTCCGTTAGTCGCAATGGGAGCATCGTCGGGTGGATACTTTGTGTCAATTCTTGCCAATGATGATACTTTGAGGTTTAGTAGCATTGTTATAATGATTTCTGAGGGTTTGTTTGATAAGATTGATATTAGATCGGATTATCCTCCTACTCTTTTCGTGCACATGCCGAAAGATTCGAGTAGGAACCAGGTAATACCGAAATACATTGAGCTGTTGAAGAAGAAAGGAGTTGATGCTAAGGAAGTTAAGTGTATGGAGTTTCGTTTAACTCCGAGGTTCTTGGCTGATAGAATTCCGGGCCTGAATCTAACGATTTCTAATAAGTTGTTTGAGTTGTTAAGTGAAAAGGGTATAATTGATTTCAATGGTTATATGACCAAAGATGGTAGGAAAACTCCTTGGGTTAAAGCTCTCAAGGAAAGTAAGATCCCTTTCCCCTACGGAAAGATCTTAACGCGTCATGTTGAGGAAGAGCTCAATCTTGCTTTTGCTTATCATGAGATGACAAGCTTGCCATCTAAAGAGATGTTTCAGTGGTTTGAATTGCACATGAAATGAGTCAATGGATCACACTGGTGTCGGATCTTGATGTCATCTGTTCCATTGAAAACGCAGTTAGCAAGGGCATAGAGACTGTTTGTTTGCAGCTAACTCGCAAAGAGAATCATGATGGATGTAGTTTATAATGTATATCTAGTTGAGGTACAATTAGTCTCCTTGTGGATCAATGGTGTACTTGAATGATTCTTCTGTTATACAAGACAGCAAGTATATGTTTTCTGAAATTGTTTACTCAAATCTCTACACATTCCTATTCAGGTTAGAATAAAAAAAATTAAGAAAGAATTTGGCCCCTTTCTATTTCCATTAGGTTTGTGTACGCTTCAATTTTTACCACTTTCATTAAATCTCTACGCATTTACTAAACATATTTATACCAAGGTCTGGTTACTAGAGAGAATTCTTAAAAATGCTTACTTAGCTAATTTGGCCAAAAATTAATGACTCAATTCTGAAATCATTTCGATTTCTCATTCCAAGCTTTTCAATCACATTCTTAACTGTGTTTTTGAAGCTTGATCTTTTCTTACACAAACATTTTTGTCCTATTTTGATGTTTGCTTGATAAAAATGATATCCGAATCATCTGATGAAAACTGCGGTTAGAAACTTGCCATATTTTCAGTGCAGATTGCAGAATGCAGGAAGAAGATTGATTTTGATCTGGAACCTTTGTACAAGGTGATTATGCTGAGTTTGTTTCTGTTTAGGTACTCTAGAAGTAAATCGTGATCATATGAGACTCTAGGTAGAAATTACATGAAACTGGATGTCAAAAAACAAGTTGGGATTGCTAATGAATAACATATAAACATCACAGCTTGAAGTTTCACACAGTGAGATCACTGAGATGCACTAAACTAAGACGGTGTCAAATTTGTTCTGAAGTCAATCATTCTTGGATTTGTTCTTGCACTTTATTTGTTGTGTTTAATTTCTTTTGCATTTTAATCATGTTTATGTACAGCTGAACTTCAATTTTCGTCTACTGTCGAACTAAGAGTTGCAGGATCAAACCAGACTGTCTTAAACTTGCCTAAGCCTTGCAGGTCAGTCCCCGGTCTATAATGAACCTGACCCGGACTGAATCAACTCTAAACCCGAATCCCAAATTTACTTGGACCGGGGACTGACCTGGTCGGG
The DNA here is from genome assembly GCA_033239125.1 of Fagopyrum homotropicum. Lineage (NCBI taxonomy): Eukaryota > Viridiplantae > Streptophyta > Magnoliopsida > Caryophyllales > Polygonaceae > Fagopyrum > Fagopyrum homotropicum. The sequence goes on along the minus strand of BSWB01000001.1, from coordinate 3,454,574 downwards.
TTTGGTCCCACCAAATTCCCTTGTTTCGGGTCGGGTCAATTCAAAGTCCTAGTCAAATGTAAACATTTTCTGGTTATAACTAAATGATCCTTTGCTTCTTAGGACTTGAATGCTCCTTGCTTGTTTGACCAGGAAAGCTACTGTATACACAAGAAGCTTCCAGTTAATGTCCTTTGACTTGGGTCTTATTTGGAACACAAAAATGAGTTACCCATAAATAATGTAGTATGTATGTCCGATTTGATTTTAGTAAAAGTGGTTTGATATTAATCATGTTACATAACTAAACCCATGTTCATAGGTTCTTATTTTTCAAAATTACTCATTTTTAATGAAAATAATTTTTTTTCCATCTTATATCCATTAAAATATATTTGTCAGTGAGCATAGATAATTTTATTGTAAGTTAATTTGATTTTTGAATATAAACTAATTTATTTTCTAACGTGTCCATTTAAACCAACAATAATAATAATGAACAAAAAATTTAATAAAACAGGATTTTTCACCTAAAAGTGAACAAAGTGTAATTTATATTTTTTATAATATAATATTATTTTATTTTTTTTAGATATAAATAAGGAGTGAAATTATTTACAACCGCAACACAAGAAGAAGGCGATGGCTGGTCCTAAGTGCAATAAGGATGTAACGCCAGTGCACGTCCCATGCGCCCGGCGTTTTGAAACCCTAGAAAAATAGAGGTGCTGCGGAAGCTCATCATGCATTTTGACGGAAAGTGACAAAGTAGGACGCACTTGGGTGTGCACTCGAAATCCACATGAGGTTCCAACATTTAGAATTATGACCGTTGCTCAAACATTCAAATTTCTCGGAGGCGCACTTGGATCCGTCTAAGACTCGCACTCGTATTGGGTTTGCAATGACTGACGTTGTTTGGGTAAATAACAATCCCGATAATTCATTATTTTATTTAAAAACCTGTACCAGATTTTGGACCAAACATAATTTAGACCAATAATTAGGATCGAGGACCGGACCTGAAATTTTAGATCTGGATCGTTCATGTCCAAAACTAAAACGAGATAGTGAAAACTAACTCGACGTTTTACCGTCGAGCCAGGACAATGTCACATGAATAGTGTGCATTGAATGAGGACCAATGAATGCACACCAAAGCTTAGCCAAAGTAACAGAGAAACAACTCATACATACATGTGCATATAAGTTGAAGCAACTTCATTACTTTGAGCTTCATTGATGTGGTAAGTATGAGTAAATGAGTAATAGCTTTGGTCAATTGCTCTTCTCATTTATGACCTAATTCTGACACTCATCATCTACTCTTACCCTCATTTACTCCTTTACTTATTCTGCTTATTTGTAGTTGAGAAAATAGTGATATTGGTCAAAAGTTTCAATTTGAAAGTCATTATTTCTATAATAGTTATATCCCTTGTTAGGCTTCCTTTTGCTCATTTATGATATTTAAATTCAAATTGTACTATCACTTGTTGGTTGAGTTGATAAGATTGCTACCTCTTCTTTATGATAAAAAGACATTAATATTGGCTTTTCATATTCTAAGATGTCAACTTCTAGTACAATAATCAATGTGATTTCACATTTGCTTACACCCTTATTGATAGTATTTGTATTATGATCACTTATTACATATCCGATCCATGGTTTAAATATAGTCTCTTTTAAACAAGTTAAATTAAGTTTGTTATTTTTTTCCGGGTTATTCACGAACCCCTGCGTTCAAATTAGGGTTGAGCATCGGTTCAAAACCGCAAAACCGCAAACCGAACCGAACCGCAATCCCAGAAAACGTGAACCGCACGGTTGCGATTTGAATCGCAAATGAACTGCATCTTGCGGTTTGGTTGCGGTTTTGCGGTTTTTTTTGCGGTTTTGCGGTTTTTTTTTGCGGTTCGGTTGTGGTTTTGCGGTTTTTTTTTTTTGCGGTTTGCGGTTTGTTTTGCGGTTTTTTTTTGCGGTATTGCGGTTTGAACCGCAACCGAACCACAAACCGCAAAACAAAAACTTGCGGACCGCAATTTGCGGTTCGGTTGCGGTTCGGTGAAACGAACCGCAACCTGCTCAATCCTAGTTCAAATACAAATCATCAACAACATTCAAAGCAAGACTCATAAACGGATCATTTCTAGTCCAAACATCTTGTCAGAACCGAATGGAGAGCCTGTCATCAACAACATTCAAAGCAAGACTCGATGATCTCCTAAACAAGGCTCAATACTCACTTTTCAAATCCACAAGCCTCTCGTTTGCCCTAGTAAGGATGAAGTTGTAATCTGCTTGCTTGACTCATTGTTGGAGCACCGGCATGCCCAACTCATCCGAGACTCTAAAGCAACCTACTTTAAGGACTCTTTTTAAGATCCGCAACTGCCTGCCAGACGCTTCAACAAATAAAATATACGACTTTAAAATAGAATGTATAAGGGAAGTTTTGATGGTTGTTAGATTCATTACTTAATATAACTTACGGATCAATATTCAAAGTGCACTTAACCAGCAAATAGTGACATCATATATGTTCACTATTATGTTTCGAGTAAAAGAACTACTAAATGAAACAGGATTGGCGAGAGAACAAACATGTTAGAACAATTTGATGAATTCGAGTCTTTGAGGCATGAAATCACTATCTTTTAAGTGATATTTGCTCTGTATCGAATGTTGTTGGATTTCAAGCAAATCACTCTTCTAAGGATACAACAAAACCAATGATCGATTCAGACAACAATCTGAAAATCGATCAACTTGCCAAATTTTGTGAAGTTGTTCTGAATTTATAAAGCTTTCCGAAAACAGTTATTTGACGAAAAAACAGTTAGCGGGAAAACTGTTGGCGGTTAAATAACTATGAACCAAAACCGTTAACCATAAATTAAGACCCAAGACCCCAAGTCTTTGATTTAATATAATATATATTTAGTATACAATATTAAATTCATATTCAAAAACAATCATTAATCAATTAATAATAGGAGATATCCCTTTTATAAGAAAACCTTTTAACACTCCCTAATCAATGTGGGACAAATGTCAAAGTCTCAAAAAGACTAACACCAACAAAACGTTGTAAAAAATATGATTAATATTACTTGTGCAGATATCATATTTAATCGAGATATTATATAATTAACTAAATTGTATGTCTTGCATTTTAGTTTCAACTCGATCGAGTTGAGGTAAAATACAAGATACTCAAACAATAAGAAGAAACATAACTGAAATAACATAACCCTCTATATGATCCATGATAACAAGAGAGTTACAAACAAGATAATCAAACAAATCGTCGATCAAGCGAAAGCTATTAAATTCACTGGATTATCTCACAAAAAACTTCGTCGTTGTACAATCCCCATTGACGCTGAAGTTGGCCCGTTACGATGTGTCTCGGAAATTTTGTCTTCGCTATCCCTCGGGGTTCTTATTCGATACACATGTGTCTTCCTCGTCGTTTAAAGTTCCGTTTCATACTCCGACTTGGTACGTCCTTGCCCCAAAGGACATGCTTAGGCTCTAATCATGACCATTGCCGATTTTTGTACCGGAACTTTCGGAATAGGGAATTGCAGGTTGCGGTCGCTTGACGTTAGCCGTAACTAGGGGTGTCAATGGATCGGATATGGGTTGGGAAGTACCTATTTATCCCCACCCCCGTTAAATATAATGCCCCCGTCCCCATCCCCATCCCCGTTCGGGTATTGAGAATTGTCCCCAACCCCGTTCGGGTATTGAGATTGTCCCCATCCCCGTACCCGTCGGATATTCGTCCCCACTACGGAATCCCCGTCCTCGTTTAATTTTTCAATTTAAAACGTTATGGGTTTTTCCCGTAAAAATCCCCATCCCCGTTTAACTTTTAGGAGTTTGACAAAAAAAACATTGACTCGGATAATAAATGTGAAATCAGACCATAAAATACAAAATTGTTACTTTGTTTAACTATATATATAACAAAAAAAACGAATAAAAAAAAGAAAGAAGAAATTTTCAATTTTTTTAAAAAAATACAAATTTGGCAAAGTAAAGTTATAATGTCTATACATTAGGTTTCGTTCGTTCAAGTAGGATCGAGACTCGTAGTACAAACTTGTGTAAACTAAATTAATTATATATTACTAACATTTATATTACGATCTTAAGATAAAGTGTTATATTATTTTATCATTTTAATTTTACGGTTTAGGATTTATATTGCACATCAAAACACGTATCTATAGAGTAAGACACATACAAAACACAACATGTAGTGGGATGTACATTTGATCATCATGATTTGATGTTCACGACGTATTCAAAAATTTCACGAACTATCCTCATATGATCGAAAACCAAATTAATATAGGTTAGCATTAGTAACACATATAATTATCAAATAAATATTTAACGTTAAAATACATTCTGTGTAAGTAAGAACGAATAATCTTCAAGTACAAAAGTTTATATAGCTTGAAATTATAATAATCATCGACAATCTTTGAATTAAATATGAAACTACAAATAAATTATAATATAAATACAATTTGTTTATATACGTATTCCGGACATATTCTCCGTCGGGGATCCCCAACGGGTTCGGTTCGAATCGGGGAGCGGGGCGGATACCACTATCTTCATCCCCGTCCCCATCCCCAAGCAGAGAATGGAATTTTTTTCATCCCCATCCCCGTTTAAAATCCCAATCCCCTTTCCCATGACGGTACCCACGAATTTCAGTAATCTCCGCCTTATTTACACCCCTAGCATTAACAATTAAATTATTAGTAAAATAAACAAAAGCCAACTAAATGACATTTATAATATCATATGTAGGAAAGAATTTGACCCCTTCTCTAAACAATTTAGGGCAAAATCGATCGATTGGGAGCGAAGTCGAACGATTGAAAGTGGAATCGAACGTTTGAAAGCAAATTGAATGATGGATGACGAAATCAAACGATTGAGGACGAAATCGAACGATTCTAAAGATAATCGAACTAATCATGCTTGAAACGAATAAAATGAGGCTAACGTCATTAATATATTTTGTGTGAGAGCCCTTGATTTAGATTTCATCCGAAGACTCACATAGCTCCTTATTCTTATCTGAAAGTTTGCTCGTTACCGGTACCGTATATAGATACATAGATATATATACTAGATACATAGATATATACTCTATCACGAGAAGATAAGGGTGACTTGATCGGTGTGGGAAGAACATCAGACTTTGGGCAAGCTAATACAACTGCACAAGCAATTTGTTGCACGACATATTAGTAGATTATAAAATTGTATATTTATGTGTACCATATATACCAAGAATGTATCAAATTTTATGTTTCGTATTGGGATAATTAATCTACTAAAACCATAATCTATCAAATTTTACTACAGAATCTACCAAAAAAAATGAACACCAACCAATACTATATCGTCGTTCTCAATTAAAATTTCTCAAAATTTTGAAACCTGTAATAGGGTTATCAATAAATTCATAGACTACATACTCTTGTAAAAACCAATAATAAGGAAACCCTAATGAAGCGTTTTGCGGCGCCCCCTTTGGCGTCCTCTGAACCGATCAGCCTACCCCCACCTGCAGCACCAGATCCCGACGCAATCAATGCAATTCCTTCACCTTTTGAATCTACACATCCCTGTGAGCCTGTTTCCCATTCTCCTACTTGTTCTGTTCAACCTACGCCTTCTCAGGAACAGTCAACTGCCAAAAAGATACCATCTTGGAGCGAGATGTTTTTTGGTGATGATGCGTGGAAGAATGCCCCTGTACTTCCAGATAATCTTGTAGAATTAGGAAAGATCCAAATAGCCTACCCGAAAGGAACAGACTCTACTCCAGTCATTAATATCGACCAAGATATTATTCAAGTACTAAATGCTCCATGGAGAAACTCTATAGTGGTGAAGTTGTTGGGGCGCATGGTATCGCTTTCCTCACTTGAACGATCTATGCGGCAAATGTGGAATGTCAAAGGAGGGTGGACGGTGATAGATTTACCGAATGATTTCTTTTTGGTTCGCTTTGAAAAGGATTCAGATATGCTGGATGTTCTTACAGGAGGACCATGGAAAGTATTTGGGCACTACCTTATGATGCAGAAATGGGAGGAAAGTTTTGACCCTACGAGCTCGATCTTGAAATCTACGGGAGTATGGGTTAGAATATCGGGTCTTCCCTTCGCTATGTACAACATAAATGTTCTAAGGGCAATAGCCTCGTCGATTGGATCTCCTTTAAGGATTGATATTAATACGCTTGGTATCACGAGAGGTAGATTTGCACGTGTTTGTGTTAATGTGGATCTTACTCGCCCCTTGAAAGGAGATGTTATTCTGAATGGCAAGCGTCTCTTGTTGGAATACGAGAATCTTCATACTATTTGTTTCACATGTGGGTGCTATGGCCATCGACAAGATACTTGTATATACGGCAAGAAGGTGGGAGTTGTCGCTAGTAATGAGCAGGACCATTCGGCAGAGGTGGTTAAGGGCAAAGAAGTGGAGGCAGTTGTTTCCTCGGTATGTGCGGTCGAAGATAGGATAGAACCTCAGGAACCGGTAGACGACGGGCATGGGCCATGGATGGTCGTGCCTAGTCGCAAACCTGTGCAGAGATCGAAGGGTCGTAATGGGAGAGGAGGTGCTGAGGAAAAGCAGCGGGAACATCAGTCTGGTGAATTCTCTACCCATGTGAGGAAAGGAGATGGGGGTTGTCCTCAGCCGACTAGTAGTATGGGGGCATTACTGCATAATAAAGGCATGACCGAGGCTACGGTCAAGAATCAGAACAGGAAGAGAGTTCGGTTTTCCGGAGGAACCCAAATGGGGAGAAATGTCCAGGGTGAACAGAGGACTTTGATCGGACAGGGAGCGCCTGAAAAGTCCCTGGCTAAACCTCTAGACCCTAAAGCAGGAGGAAAACTAGGTCAGGTACGCATTCTTAATAGAGCGGAGACTCCTCCACTGATCTTTGGATCAAATGCTGGTAATGTAGGAGGGGGAGCGGAGGACGTCTGCATGTATGCGGATGATGCACAGGAGGGGACTAGTGGGAGTATGAATCCAGATTACCAGTTATCTATTGTTCCGGATTCCCAAAGTTAATTAGGAGAGTAGCACTCCTCTATTTTCTACTCCAATGATAGGTATCTTATGGAATAGTTGTGGTACGATAAAGAAGAGTTTCCGTCGTTCGATGCGGTATATGATGAGGAAATACAAACCGTCTTTTGTGGCTTTGTTTGAGACACATTGCTCGGGAGGGAAGGCAGATGAAATTTGTAACCAAATTGGGTTTGATTCAGGCGAGAGAGTGGAAGTTGAGGGGCACAGAGGAGGAATCTGGTTTCTATGGGACTCCTATGTTCTCCCAGTGGTGATCATTACAAAAGATCGTCAGTTCATTCATGCGGTGATTGGTACAGGAACGGATGCATTTACTCTTATCTTAACGTATATTGCCCCAAACCCAAGTATGCGAGGTGATGTCTGGGACCAGCTGGAAGATATTATTTCTAACTCAGCAATTCCGGTAGTGTTAGGAGGTGATATGAATGTGGTTAGGTCTTTGGAGGAAAGTAAGGGGGGCTCATCCAGGATTACACATCATGCGGTGAATTTTGCTCATTGGATCGAACGTAACTCCCTCATTGACCTTGGCTTTATCGGTTCACCTTTCACCTGGGCAAGGGGGAGGGAGGCTGAGACAAGAGTTATGAAGCGACTGGATAGGATTCTTGTGAGTTCGAGTGGCAGGCTGAGATGGCCCATGGCTACAGTTAGACATCTCCCTCGATTATCGTCAGATCATAACCCCTTGCTGCTTAATTTTGAAGGTGTTCAATCTGGTAACCCTATAAGAAGACCATTCAGATTCCAGGCCGCCTGGTTCTCTCACCCGGAATTTGAAGAGATTGTGAAGGGGGCTTGGGAGACCTTGAGCGGACTTCCTGTGGCGCTAAAAAAACTTCAGCTCGTGCTCAGAAACTGGAACAGGAAGAGCTTTGGTAATATTCAAAGGCGCAAGGATGATCTAATGCAGCAGCTGGAGAAATTATCAGTTGACTTGGCTACAAGACCCACGAATGATCTCTTGCAGAAAGAGACTGCTGTTTCACTGGAATTGGAAAAGACTCTTGAACAGGAGGAGCTATTGTGGTATCAAAAATCGAGACAATTATGGCTTAGAGAAGGGGATCGGAACACGGCATACTTCCACTTATCTACATTGATTAGAAGGCAGAAGAATAGGATTGACTCATTACGTCTGGACAATGGGGAATGGTGTTTGAATCCTGAGAGCTTGGAGAAACATGCATCTGCCTTTTACAAGTCATTATATGGCCCAGATGACTTAACCACACTTCAATGTATGCCTAGAGGGAGATTCCCTTCTCTCGCCAGGGAACAGAAAGAATCATTATTACGTCCTTTCCTGGATGAGGATATTATTGAAGCCCTGGGGAGTATGGGGGCCCTGAAAGCGCCCGGACCGGATGGTTTCCAACCTATCTTTTATCAAAAGCTATGGGGTACGGTGGGACAGTCCCTTATTAACCTTATACGCAAATTCTGGATCACGGGAGAGCTCCCTGATGAAGTAAATGAAACGTTGATTGTGCTAATAGGTAAAGTAGCTAAACCGGAAACGATACAGCAGTTCCGGCCTATTAGCTTGTGTAATGTGTCTTATAAGGTGATTACTAAAATGCTCACGAATCGGCTTACACCTATTATGAACTCCCTTGTTGGGCCGATGCAATCCAGTTTCATTCCGGGTAGGTTGATTACCGATAATATTACCCTGGCACAAGAAGCTATTCACTCCATGAAAAGAAAGCGGGGAAGTAAGGGTTGGATGGTTCTCAAATTAGATCTGGAAAAGGCGTATGATAGATTGAGGTGGGAATTCATTGTCGATACGCTTCATGATGTCAATCTACCTACAGCTTGGGTAAGTAGAATCGAGAAATGTGTGTCTTCAAGCACAATGAGAGTGCTTTGGAATGGTGAATCTACGGATAAGTTTCATATGACGAGAGGGTTGAGGCAAGGTGACCCTATTTCTCCATACTTATTTGTCCTTTGTTTAGAACGACTGGGTCACTTGATTGAGAACGCAGTTGAGAATGGAGATTGGAAACCCATGGTTATTTCTGGTGGGGGACTCCCTTTATCTCATTTGTTTTTCGCAGATGATATACTTCTATTTGCGGAGGCTTCGGTGGCTCAAATGAGAACTATTAAAAGCATTCTTGATGAATTTTGTGGGGCGTCTGGTCAAAGAGTGAGCCTGAGCAAGTCCAGATTGTTTGTATCACATAATGTCAGAGGTCGCCTGGAAGGAAGCCTCAGTGCCGCTTGTGGTATTCCGTCTACAAGGAATTTGGGTCAGTATCTTGGTATTCCCCTTTTACACGATACCGTCTCAAGGGCTACGTTTAACCCGCTGATTGAAAGGGTCAACGCTCGCCTTGCGGGATGGAAGTCGAGTAAACTTAGCCTTGCAAGCAGAGTTACATTGGTGAAGGCTACTGTTTCCTCTATGCCCTTATATTATATGAACATTTTTATTCTCCCGGTTAGTGTGACAGATCGGTTAGACAGGATGGCTCGTGATTTTATTTGGGGATCGAAGGAAGGTAGTAGAAAGCTGCATCTGATTGGCTGGAACAAGATCTGCCAACCTAAGGATCTTGGGGGACTTGGGTTACGTCGTGCTTCGGATTGGAATCTTGCGGCAGTTGGGAAGATTGCGTGGCGTCTCTACGAGAATCAGAACCAGGCTTGGGCTTCTGTATTACTACGTAAATATACAAGGGGAGGCTTGGAGTGGCCGTCACAAATCTCTTTTCGAAATGGCTCCTCTTATATTTGGCGAGGGATAGTGAAAGCATATAACCTGATTATAGCCCCTAATCTGGGATGGAATGTGAGAGATGGTAGAAGGGCTAGATTTTGGAGTGATGCTTGGTTGACTCCTGAACCACTTGCCAGATCTTGTCCTTACCAACTCTCGGATCACGAGCTTGAAATGAAGGTTCGTGATGTCTGGAGGGAGGAGGGTGCATGGGATACTCATTACCTTGCGAGCCGGCTTAATAACTCCTGCCTATTGAAACTATTGTCAACAAGCTTAAGGGACCAGGAAGAGGAGGATGTGATCAAATGGGTACATACTAAGGATGGGCTATACTCCTTAGCATCAGCAATTGAACAACTTCGATTGTCTCGGCCAGTTAACCAGGTTAGAAGCGAGTTGTTTGCAAGAGTGTGGTCTTTGAAAGTGCAGGAGAGGGCACGGATGTTTTGCTGGCAACTTGCATGGAATGCACCACTGACTAATGTTGAGAGGGTTAGACGTAAGATGGTCTCCTCTAATTGCTGTCTTGCATGTCTAGGGGAAGAGGAAAGCTTGCTTCATGTACTGAGAGATTGCAGGTATGCAAGAAGCATTTGGCAAGAGTTGGTTCCGGAAGGGCTCCACGCATCGTTCTTTATGCTCAACTGGGAGAGTTGGTATTTTGAAAACATCAGTGTAGGTATGGTCCAAAGCAACAGTGAAGTTTGGAGAGATTTGTTTGCTACAGCAGTTTGGTTCATATGGAAATGGAGGAATAGTAGAGTATTCGAAGAAGGCCGTATACCGAAGGCTAAATTGGAGGCGATAAGGAGAAGGTACGATCACTATAGGACTGCTTTGTTAAGAAAGGAGGACATCATCCGAGGTCCAAAAAGAGAGGTGTATGTGGGCTGGTGCAAACCGGGTAATGGGTGGATCAAGCTGAACTGCGATGGAGCGTCTAGAGGCAACCAGAGCTTGGCATCTGCTGGGGCTATTATCAGGGATGAGGAGGGTAACTGGGTGCAGGGAGTTGTGGCCAACTTAGGAGCATGCTCTGCGCCGGCAGCCGAGTTATGGGGGGTTATTAATGGCCTTGAAATGGCATGGGACATGGAGTATCGATACGTGGAGGTGGAGATCGATTCTCTACTGGTTCTTGGCTTCATTGAAAAGGGTGTGAGTCCTTCTCATCCCCTTGCTAGCCTGGTGGCGCGCTGCCAAGGCTTTATCATTCGGGATTGGAGCATTCGCTTCAACCACATCTTCAGGGAAGGTAATCGTGTGGCAGACTCGTTGGCAAACCTTGCCTTTTCCTATGAGTTCGGTGTACATCGTTTGCATGTACCTCCGCTTTGTATTAGAGCATTTATTTCCGAGGACTTGAGGGGAGTGTCTTTTCCCCGGCTTACACGTTTGTAACTCGTTCTTTTTTAAATAAAGGCCTCACGGCGGGGAGTTAAACACTCCTTTTTTCATCAAAAAAAAAAAAAGACTACATACTCTTGTATCCATAATCGCAATAAAATCAAATTGTGGCACGAAATATTCTAAATGAATGAATGTTACCGATGTATCGTAATTCTTGATCAAATTTACAAATTAAGATCATACGTTGAAAAAATTTATGAGATTTATTTAATTGAATCACTTTTGTTATCATGTTAATATTTTTATATATTCATATATCATTTATTTATTATATATATACATCATTATGATTTAATAATTTTGAATTTCAATATCTTTAAAATGATACATTATTTGTTTTACTCGTCGTGTACCCGCTTCCTATACGTTTGATGATTGTTTCTTCCCCGTTTTTTGCGTGTCTGTTTCCGTGTCCGTGCATTATAGCAAAATAATATTAGTGATTTCCGCTAAAATTAAGTACTTTTGACTCCGCCACGTGTCATCGACCTGCTGGGACAATCCTATAAATTTACTATTGTACGAAGAATATTTGTCGTGGTTTTAATTCAGCGCTAACATTCAATTGAAAACGTAACAATGCTAATGAAACATTAGATTCATGGATAAATACTTTTATTTTGGGATTTTGTCATTTTAAAATGACATATAAATAGGTTGGATTAAAATGTAAAATATAGAACACGCAATCTAAAATAAATTCAGATAATACTACTTTTCATTCTTAAATGACTAGACCGACCCATTACAATAGTAATAATAAAACATAATCCAAATTAATCTCATAATTAAACTAACTAATCAACCATAACTCTCGTAGCGAACAAACTCGAACACACAAACAATCCAAACCTAATCAAGCTTGAGCCGACCTTCATTAGCCAATCGGAAAAGCCGAGCCTGAGAAGCGGCGGCTTTGTCGGAGCCGAGAGCCGAGACGAAGGAAGCCCTAACATGGCTTGTAGTGAGCCGGAATTTCTTAGGAGCCGCCACTGAGTTTAGGAAAGAAGCCGCGGCTTCTTTGTAAAGCGTGCTGTAGCCGTCGGTTCTAGGGTTAGTCAAGGCATGCTGCAGCGTAAAGCTTGTTGGGTCCGTACTCACGCCGGGGAGAGTTGCGACGCCGAAGACGCCGCCGAGTGTTCCCCACCATCCCAATACTCCCCATATTAGCCCCGGATGTGATCCCCAGTAGCTACAAAATAGAGGGAAAAATATATATATATATTTTTTGATAGCTATATATATATATATATATATATATATATATATATATATATATATATATATATATATATATATATATATATATATATATATATATATATAGGTGTGTTGTACGTAAATATAATGCGTAAATGAAAAAAATATAACATGCAGAAACTTACGTGCATGGGAAAGGGCCGGTGCCGGAGCCGGTACCGGAGCCAGGATCAGTGGGGACAGGAGGAGAAGGGATGATCGGAGTGGTCGGAGTGACCGGAGTAACCGTCGGAGTAGGTGGTGGGATGTAAACCGGAGTTGACGGAGGAGGAGAGTGATAGTATCCGCCACCACCACCACCACCGTGATGAGCTGGAGGAGTTGGGCTGCAACCGCATCCTCCTGAACCTCCATGATGAGTTGCCGGTGGTGTTAAGCTTCCTTGCCCTAAATTCAAACATAATTACATAAAATCACACTTATAAAAACTTCTTAACAAAAAAAGACAAATATATGTAAATTTCAAAAGAAGTTACCATGTGAAGGTGAAGGATGAGGGTCATGGCCAGGAGGGTAGTAGTTCTTCTGGTTTTGAAGTTGACTCGAAGCGTCGACGAGAGGAAGGAGAAGGGTTTGAGAGATGAAGGCAAGAACAGACAGCCATAGAAAGATTGTTTCTTGAATCTTCATTTTTGTTAGTTCTTGTTGATTAGGGTTTGGTTGGAAATGAAGGGTTTTTAAAAGGGTAGAATTTGGAGAGTGAAGTAAATAGAGTGAGTTGGATGAAGAATTGAGTTAGTTGGATGCATTTACAATTTTGCAGTAAATACTCTTCTTTCACTATGGGGAAGTTGGTTTGCTTTGATGGGTTTGCAAGAATTGCAAGGATGAGTTATTGTGTGGTTGGGCAGTTGGTGAAATTAATGTCTTTTTTGAAATTCTTTGCAGGAAAGTTTAATAGAAGTAGTAACTAGATAATTATCTCACACCAAGAGAAATTAGTGTGAGACTATGAGTTATAGGTAAACCTAGAGCATCTTCAACCCATATATTAGGAGTTTCTTCAGCTATTTCTTAATATAAAAATAAAGATTAATGTCAGAATGGGTTAAAGAATTCATGTCATGAGTGGAAATAAGTTTTTCTGAAAAGAAATGGATTCTGCCAAGTTGCTGCATGATTCACACAAATCAAGGAAATTGTTGATTTTTATTTTTGTTTTTCCCAATTATAGGGAAGTAAGCTTGTTCTATTGGAGTTACGTAATTTAAAGAAATTTAAAAAACTTTTTTTAATTTTGGGAGGAAGGAGAGAGGTTCTTTAAATAATTTTAAGGATAAAAAATTATTAAAAAAACAAATAAGAAATCTTCAAAAAATTTCTGGGATGAAGATGCTCTTACTAGTAAAAATATTTCGAGTTTATTATATTTAACATGATTTATTAACAATGTAGTTAACTAAGTGGTGTGTTTATTGGGTAGCAAAAAGTTCATTTAAAATTACAACTAGTTTTACTACTTCATTTGTTGACATGATAATGTTCTCGCATTTTCAAAAATTGGAAATTGAAAATTGTTAATCTAGTGTATAAGATTGGTGGATTATCCTTCTAATATACAATCGGTTTAATTATGATGAATTATATTGGGCTTATATGTTGGGTTTGAATTTAAAGGAGGTGTATTCAATCTAGATTTTTAAGGATTTTGACTGATTTTTAATAATCCATAAAATTTGTATATTTTGTGGGATAATGTAGTTGTATATAGAGTTAATACAGATTTTGTTAAATTTTGTGGGATATTTTTAAAGATTTTGACATCTTTGAAATTAGATCATTCATATCGAGATGATTCAAAATAGTGGTCTAACTCATTTCTTATATCTCAGTAATCTCGATAGTCCAATACATCGTACCTAATGTACTTAATATACCTTATTTCTACGGTATCTATACCAAAATGTTAATCTTGTAATTACGGATGTAGAAATAGGTGTTCAGATGAGGCCAAGATTTTCTCGTTTGAAATTCCTCAGTTGTGGCACTTTCACATCAAGTGATGTTTAAGTTACTTTGGTGCTATGAATGCATAACATAGGTGTTGCCGAGGCCAATATTTCTACAATCCTTTTTTTAATCAAATTTGAATTTATTTATAAAATCTCTTTCTTTTATGTTTTGACAACATTGAATTATATTCGAGATTGAGATCGAAAGTTTGAGGGAGAAAATGGTGGGAAGTGGAAAATTTGGGGAGGGAAGGCAAATCAGTAAACAAGCAATTCTAATGAACAAGCAATTCTAGAAACGATACATGATAGAAAACAATCAACACGACACAAACGAGCAAGAAAAAAAATCAACATGATGGAAAATGCTAGAAAGAACTAACCTCCGACGATGCATTGAGCTCAAGCACCCGAAAAGCTCAAAAACGTTGATTTAGCCGTTAGGGTTCTTCAGTGTCGTAGTTTGGCGTGAAAATCTTATGTGTTGTGAGAAGACTTCTTTAGGATTTATATATTTATATAAGTAATAAAAAAAAAGTCTTACAAAATCAATAAAATAATAGATTCATTTAAAATCAACAAACTTTTAAATACCATATGAATTTTATTAAAAATTTAAAATCCTAATTGAATACCAAAAGATTTTTATGAACTTTTAAAAACGTATATTGAATACCCATAGACTATTAAAGCCCAAAAATTTCCTATAAAATCTAGATTGAATACATCTCAACGACTCTAAACACATGTGTACTCATATAAACATGACTCTCAATTTATCGTTAGACTTTTATATCTATAAACAATTTTTTTGAAACTATTGAATACTATATAGTCTATATTTTTCCCTATTCAACAAACATACCCCTTGACCAATATTCAGCAGTTGGTCTATTGGTGAAAGGACACTAAATTTCTTAAGCCTTGACATTGATATTCAAATTCATCAGTTGGTCTATTGTTTCAAGTTATTTATCATCGGTTTTACAGTTATCGACTATATTGTCATCAATTGTACTATCAGTTTATCTCCCACAATGTTTTTATCAACTCATTGTCACCAACTATATTATCGTTCCCTCTAGGAGAAGGCCTTGGTGCTGGTCTTGTGGGCTCCGGTCAAAACACCATATTAAATTGGGACACCAAATTTTATATAATTAATATTTTTTTGAAAGAATTTGGTCAAATAAGCCCTTTTTATTTCCACTAGCTTTGTATATCCCTTTAATCTTTACCACTTACATTAAATTGAAGTTGAAATGTAAGGAGTTTGATTAGAGGTACATTTACTAAACATATTTATACCATAGGCCTACATATTAGAGAGAAATTTCAAAAAGGCTTACTTAGCTAATTTGACCTATTTTTTTAGATATATTATGGATAGTGCTTTTTTTTGATTTCGGATTGTACCTTGAATTTTATAGTCCTTTGAAATATACCTTCTACAATACATATATAAGTAAATATTTGTTGACATTTTGAGGTATAAAAAAAAGGTAAGTTATTCATCCAAAAACTATCGAAGCATTCAAAATAACTATTAATAATAACTAAGGAAAAAAATTCTCAAAATGTTAACTTGTAGATGGGCGAAGAGTATATATGTTCCGTAAAACTATATAAAAAGTTATTCATCCAAAAAGTTATCTTAATCGTAATTCAAAAAAGTCTAAAATACAGAACATTTTTGAAAATTACCAATTTTTTTTGTTAATTTAAATATTTATCATATCTAAAAATAAAAGGGCAATTTTGATAATTAGGTCTTTTTGAAAAACTAGAGCAGTAACTACTCTTTTAATATTTCAATTAAATAAATGTACCCATTCTTTTGTATTTATTTCCGAACTCTACATACTCTTTATATTTATTTAACACAAAACTAAAAAAAATCTAGTAAATCAAATTATTTCAAAATAATATCGTTTCAAACACTTACCCAAATATTAAGAACCGGCCTGATTCCCTTATAGCCATGTCCTTATTCCAAGATGGTAATTTTCATTATATTTTATCTTAAAAAATTTACCCCAAAATACAAGTCAAACACAAACATATCCCTCTTATCATGTTGGCAAGTTCTTGTCCAATCGTAAGCCGTAAGAAGAGTGGTATGGAAACCAAGTGCTAAGGCAGGACTTTGGTTTGAAGTTTGAACTATGCATGAGATGTCACATCGTTGTTTATAGGTTGCTTGGGAGGTCAAACCTGCAGATTTGACCAATATTAGCCCCTATTGGGACAGTTGAACCTCAATACTAGAGAAAATTGTTTAAACATTACTTCATCTTTTAGCCTCATCTTTTAGCCTGACTAAATTTTAGTACACATCGTTTAAACTATTAAAACGGTACCTCATCTATTGAGTCTGACCAAAGATTTATATCTAAATTACTGTTCACACGTTAAGTAAAAGGGTTAAGACATTTGCAATGAGGCTTACAAGACATACTTATTTAACAAGAAACAAAAGGGAAAGTTCTAGAAGCAAAGTTGTTGTGTTAACTTAACGTGTGAAAAGTAATCTAGATATTAATCTTTGGTTGGTCTCAATAGTTGATGTATCATTCTGATAGTTTAAACGATGGAATACTAAAGTTTAGTCAGCCTAAAAGATGGGGTATTATTTGGACAATTTTCTCTACTAGATATTGCTATTTGTACAACATGAAACGTGTTATTCATATCTCAACTACGACTATGTATTACGGAGGCGCAATAATAAGCTCATTTCGCTTGAAAAATAAAGGAAAATGACTACGCCTACGCATGTCAGATGCGTAGTAGTCCATAACAAACATTTCATTCGAAAAACTAAGGAAACATGACTACGGCTACGCAGTGCGTAGCTGTAGTCGGGGTGTGAATAGCACGTTTCCGTTGTACGAATAGCAACAACCCTCAATAGTTTTATATGCGTATTCTTTGTAAAAAAAATATTCATTTTTTTATAACGAAAAGCGGTTTGAACCATTATTCGGCTTATTTATACTAAATGTCTATTATAAAGTATTATGGTATGAGATCGGTTTATTTCCGATTAATTTCTTATTCTTTGTATTGGTTGACCTTAAGATATTGGTTATGAGCTTGTAGAATGATTAGCCCGCCTGATTAGTTTGTTCGTTCTTAAAATGTGTTGTAAAATATTAATCGAGTTAGTGTTAGGGTAATGTGTATTTATTGAAGACTTTGAGGTGTGAGTTGCTATCGTTTAAGTGATATTTACGCTCATATCTATTGTTGTTGGGTTTCAAGCAAACAGTGTTAACTGTTAAGGATATGCTAATTTATCTTTTTATATCCGACAGGTCTAAGACGTGGACGGGATGCACGTTAAGTAAACCTGCACACAAGACTTTGGGGTTCCATGTAAAACGTGGAGGGGATGCACATCAAAGTGAATCTACACATAAGTCTTATTGGGTCCATCCTAAAACTAATTAACATTAGAAGGAGTAGTCATAGGACTTATATGTTAAGTTCACGTATTATCGTATTGTCGACGTGAGACATTTTCACGCATCTCAATAGGATACAATAAAACTTACAAATTTTTTTTTGAAAAACGGAAAGCGGTTCGAATCATTAGACGGCGTGTCGTCTAGTGGATCGAAAGGCTTATAAAAAATCGGCAAACAGACTAGCCGTCATGAAGAACCTCAACAAAGGAGGAAAACAAACACACAAAAATACATCATAAAAACCCAAACGCAATGAGATTTTCAAGGGAAAGCAGGATGATCCACCCAACAGAAATCAACGAGCAAAGATGTTCATCTTCGAATGAATTCAACAAGTAAGAAGTGTGGGAACAACTGTAGGCACCTCAAATTGTATTACAACAAAGCCGTCACGAGTTAATCACAAATTTGCCTCCCCTACTCGACAAAACGTCGAATCGCCGCCAACATCAAACCTAAGATCACCAAAGTCCCCAAGTACCAAGTCTTTGATTAATATACTCCTCTACTGAGGCATTTAAATCGTCGGTTAAAGATAGTTCAAGGAAGTTGTCGGGAAACAATCGGTTAACCAAATGGTTAATTGATCTAACCAAGACCCAAGGTCCCCAAGTGCCGATTAGTTTTAGGAAACGCTCGAACCGTCCTACTCCATTAAAGGCATCATAATTGCGTCTTTGAAGGTAAATATATTCCCTCTAGTTACTAGTTAGCAGTGCACTAGTGCATCCATGCACGTGTATGTGCATGTGAGTAGTACTATTCTAAAATCGTTCGTGCATATCATCACCAAACGTGCTTATCATATTCAGATCTTCGATTGCATCTGTTAATCTTTTTATTGAAAAACAAGTAATATATATATAATGTATTAATTTGATGATGCTTTTGATATTTATTATATATAAGTATTATTAATTTACCACATAAAATTAATATATTACAAGTTATTGTACATTAAAAAAAACGATACCATATATATTTTAAACACATTTTTTTAGGATAAAATAATTAATACAAATTATGTAGCTAATATAACGTTGATGTTTGATAATTGTTATTAATTTAATAAATTTAACACATGAAAGTTTATACATTACACATAAAAGTTAATATATTACAAGATATCTCGTTAATATCATTATATTATAATTCATTATAAAATCAAATATGTCACGACACATATTAAACACATTTGAAAAGAATCGAAATTTTAACAAAACCCTAACTATAAATTTATTCTCGTTTGAGGTTTGACAAAACAAATGAAAATAAAATTAGATTTCACAACAACTGTTTTTTTATAAAGGAAAGTGGTTTGATTCATTAGACGACATATCGTTTAATTGATCGAATGATTAAAATAAATTGGCAGGCGGGCTAACCGTCATGAGAGAACTATAACAAGCAAAAAGGAAAATAAAATTTTAAAACACAACGAGTCGATGGAGGAGCACCAAACGAAGTGTCAGACAAGCAAAGTGAGGAAGAACAACGAGAATATGAATGTAGAAGCAGTGCAAATTAAAGTACAACTCTCAAGAACCGCCGGTGGAAACCTTTGATTTAGACTCTTCTTTTTTAGCCTTCAAATTTCGATCACTTGTCCATGACTCCTTCTCACGAACAGATTCAAATCTTCTTCCAAAAGAAGCTCATAGTATCAAAGCGTACCCCAAACTACCTGACCAAACAACGTAAAATAAATGATCATTTTAATGATCAAAAAGATTAAAAAAAAATTAGTAATAAATTTAGTACATTCATTAGGAGATTTTGATGGGTTATGCCATAGACTTGTATAGAAGTTAAGAAAAAAAAATTGTTTGAAGAAATCCACCTACTACCTTATTCGAGCGGGGTTCTCATTCAGCAACTAGTGTTGCCTAGCAAGTAGGGCCGCACATATTCAGACCGGACTAGAAATTCGGACCGGAATTACGGTCTAATCCGGTCAGGTCCTGGACCGTAATGTTCCGGTCCAGACCAATTTTTTACACCTTTAATATTTTTTCAATTAAAAAAGCATCTGGTCAGGTCCAAATCCGGACCGGACCGAATTTAATCCATTTAAAAAATATTTTTTAAACTTTTTTAAAAAAATAAAAATAAAACGGTCTGAAACGGACCGTATTAAACTGGATCGTGACCGGACCGTTTGTACAACTTTACTAAGCAAGTAATGTAAACAGCTTTCTATTCTGTCGGCTAAATTGGCATTTTTTGCCTTGTGTTTCCAATTCCATGCAAATCCAAAAGCATTGAAAATAATATCGACTTTAGCCTCAAATTTTGGAATATTTGGTTCCCTTTGTTTATATTTTCCAAATGTCACTTTGTTGGTATTATGGAAATTAGGTACTTAGTGTTTGAATTTAATATTTATTCATGTACAAGATTTGACTTATATTTTTAGTTTAAAAAGAAAAATAAGACTCGAGTCTTTTAGCCTTGAAAAGATAGGTTGATGCATGTAAATATGTCTCTTTCCCACTCAACTGCTCTCTCATTTTCAATCTTTTTATGTACATTTTTTTCCCTTTAGTCTACTAGCATCGACTATCCTCATGATGAGTTGTTAGTTAACCTTAAGCATGTATTCATTGGATTTGAATAGTTTTACTATATATGAGATTATAATATATACTCACTCCGATCAAAAATAAGTGTCGTTTTAGCATTATAAATTTGATCAAAATTATCTGTCGTTTTAAGTTTTGTAGGCAAATAAATGAACAATAATTATAAGAAATGTTCTTGAAAATTGGTGTAAATGATTAATTTTAGTTCTAAAATCTTTTTTATTGGTTTAAAAGAAGGTTGAATATTAAATAAGTGATAAGATTTAGAAAAACTTTACAAAATCTATGTTATTTAATATTTTTCTTAATAATTGTGTCAAAGGTTAAAATGACAGCTATTTTTGATCGGATGGAGTATTATATTTATAAAATATATCCTCATATATCTTAAAAGTCATTGTTCATATATTAAATTCTGATATGGCAGTTGGAAAAGATTATGGCAAATTTGGTTAGAAGGCTATTTAGAGAAACAGTGATAGTAAGTAGGCTTTTTTGTTTTTCAATTAAGTAAATATACCCCTCTTATTTTTTTTACCGTCAAACATTCTCCATCCTCTTGTTTTCTTCTTTCTTCCGAATGCTTTTTAAAAACTGAATTTCTTTTTTTATTTTCTTTTATTAATTTTTTTGTCTTTTTATGTTCTTTATTTTTTATTTATTTTCTAGAATGAAGAATTTTTTCACACACCGAAATTATCACATACCGGAATTTCCACATACCGAAATTTCACATACCGGAATTTTCACATACCGGACCGGAATTTTACATACCAGAATTATCACATACCGGAATTATCACATACCGGATTTTCACATACCGGAATTTTCACATACCATAATTTTCACATACCGGAATTTCACATACCGGATTTTCACATACCGGATTTTCACATACCGGAATTATCACATACCGGATTTTCACATACCGGAATTTCACATACCAGAATTTCACATACCGGACATTTACATACCGAAATTTACATACCGGAATGAATTTTTAATTGTCTAATATTTAATTTTGCAAATTTTAGGGGGCTCGGTGTAATTTTGCAATTTTTTTATTGTAGTTTGCGTATATGATGACGGTTTGCAAAAATAGGTCCATCACCGTCTCTTTTCGTTTCCAAAAGACTTGTTCTTTTTCCCAGTTGACAATGACAAATTGACAAGACGTGGAGGAGTTGAGCATTATTTGAGTGGAGAATTATATGTTAAAATTGTCTCAAAATAAAAGTATTATGTAAACAAAAATAAATAGCGGACGGAAAGCACAAGGATCAAGTGCTGATTGTGCCGCTAGTTTTAATTCAGAAATTTCTGGAATGAAATTTCTGGTATGAACTTTTCGTATGAAATTTCTGGTATGAAAAATTCTGGTATGAAAAAATTCTAGTATGAAAAAAATTCTGGTATGAAAAGTTCTGGTATGAAATTTCTGGTATGAACTTTTCGTATGATAATTTCTGGTATGAAAAATCTGGTATGAGAATTTCCGGTATGAGAAATTCAGTCCAGAAAATAAAAAAAGAAAATAAAAAATAAATAAAAAAAGACAAAAAAAATAATAAAAGAAAACAAATTCAGTAATTAAAAATTAAAAATTATACTTATATAACAAATAACAAACATCATTTATTCTTGAAACAATTTGGTTTATTATGCTTTTTCTAATTTTGTATTTAGTTAATGTACCCCTTGAGAGAAGAGTGTGTAGAGTTTGAGAATAAATACAAAAGATTGAGGTATATTTACTTAATTGATATATTAAAAAGCCTAGTTACTATTCTAATTTTTCAAAAAGGCCTAGTTACCAAAATTGCCCTTTATTCTTTCTTTCTAATAGAAGGGTTAATAATTTTTATCTACTATTAAATGAAAGTGGTAAAAAATTTGGAGTACATTTTCTTAAACAAAAACTAAAAAAAGCCTAGTATGTCAACTTCTCCCGATTTTATTATCTAACTAAGTTTATATTATTGAATTAGTTTGAAATTATAATACTGCAAAATAATCTCAATGAAACCAAACAAATCCAAGATGGAACTAGGGTGGGCTCTTAAGACCCCATGAGTAGTTGGCTAATCTAACAACTCTTTTGTCTTTTTACCTATTTTAGTGTTTTCATTGCTCCACAAACTAACCCTCTACTTTCATCTTTTACCTTGCTTTCATGTTTCATAAAGGTAATCAATATACTTAGCCTTAGGGTTCTTTGTTCAAATTAAACTTTTGTAAAACACTTATATTGTTGTTTGTTTTTCATTAACAAGATAAACATTTTTCATATACTTAAAATTGGATTTGGCTTACCTAGATATAACCCAAACTAAGTCAATCAACGGCTTAATGTGTGACACTTCTCGATCTTACTAAAGTGACTGGATATCGGTAGTCATAAAAGTTACATCTAGATCAGTATCTCTGAGCCATTATACATTGGTTCAAATCGACTAAAGATTTATTACACAAAATATAGTGGAAAGCCTTATTTAACATAGTTTTGTTGCAAACTAATTAATAGTTATCATGTTTGTTCGCTCTTATTGATTAGGATTGAATCTTAACACAACATATATACAAGGCGGAAATGATACATCTAAACACCATCTGATTATTGAACCTACGAGGTTATGATAACTGGTTTTTAAAATCGGAATACTTAATCAATATTCTACACGAATACGTTAAAATGTTCGAGAATAGTTATGAACTTACATAAACATAAACTAAGTAAAAACATAAATTTTACCATAAGTTGGATGATTAAGATGGGTAATTCATGTGTTAGATGTTGGTGGTAGGTTGAGAATGTCCAAGCAAATAGAGGGTTTGGTGTCAATATGTCTTTCCCTACCCCATTAGGCCTTATGATTAAAGTTAATGAATATCTTGTCAAAAAGAGAACCCAAGAAAACGTACATAAGTCTTCTATTGTACTATATCACATAATTTATCATTATGAAATTAATTTAATTAAATTATTTTCATCTCTAAATTAATCATATGGTAAAATGCAATTGAATTATTTAGGGTTTGGGGTTAAATGATAGTTTGTCCATTTTTTAGTAAATATAATTGTTTTATAAGTTTATATTAGTTATTTTTATCATCAAATCATACTTTTTAAAACATTCCGTAAAATTATCATCCCACATCATTTGAATAAATATTTATGATTAACTTATAATGATGAGTTGTTACCCATATCAACAATAATTCTTATTTTTCAGTGGTCAGGTAAGAATAAAGACTTGCCCTTTCTATCTAAATATATTTCCTATAATATGTGATATGTTGAACTTCTCAAGTTTTGATATAACTTGAACTTTACCGTGTTTAAAAACCGAAACAAACGTTATGATTAAAGTAACTTCCCGAAAAGTATAATTTTTCGATAAATAAAGTCCGATTTAAACACAATTTATATGAGTTTAAGTTTTATAGCCTCTTTGTGAGGTCATAGAAGTAAATAGATAAATAATAGCCATAATAAAAGTCCAACTAAAACAAAGAGAATAGGAAGAACGATAGGTTGATAGTAGAGGTCCATATAGTGAAAGTGATTGGACTTCACATTCCACTTGCCCTTTTAGCCTTTGGTAAAAGAGTTTACTTATAGTCTTGTTTAGTTAAACATGTTTTTGTGTACACATTTAGCTATATAAAAGGTGAATAAACTAGGGTTTATATTTTTTCTACTCAAACAACTGTTATAAAGGAAGGTAATTGGATTCAAAAACAACAAAATATAAGATGTTTGAATAAAATATGAGCATCGCATTGAAAATACATTTACTTTTTTATGAAAAACGTTACGATCTATCAGTTTGTCTGTCCATATTTTGGGGCATTTTTATTTTTGTCATCAAATACCTTTATGAATCAAATTTTATTAACCACTTTTACTTCTTTTAGAAAACACAAGTAAAAAATATTTTTTCGCACAACTTCAAATAATAAAATATTGAAGGTTAAATCCAATTTATTAAAAACGCTCCTAGGTAAAGGTTAATTCATGAAAAAATAAAAGTACTTGTAAATTCAATAGAGTTTATGAATATAAGAACAAAGTCTATATACAGGGTGACAAATTTATGAAATATACGGCACAAACAAGTGTAATCTATATAACCAAGGTGTCAAGGTAAACATGCAAGTCCGAAACATAATCAAATACCCACAATAAAATGATATATAATTCTCACACACTAAAAAACCGTTGGATCAAGCTCAAAAGGACCATCCACCTTCGGCAAAGCTATCAGGAGATGGGGACCAAGTGAGCTAAGCGTGACCGGCAACATCGGGAAGAGACATCCCCACCGTTGACTTATCCATCAGCAGAGGAGAGGTCTAACCCGGAGAAGGTAACAAATGCCAACTTTGGAGGGGAACATCTCAGGAAAGAGCCGAAAATCATGAGATCTTATGAGTCGAACCAAAACGTCAATGAGAATCCTATTTATGTCGAATACCAAGGCATTCCTAGAATGCCATAAGTAATAAATAGTCGATGAGAATGCATATATCCTCTGTCTGCTCGTCCAACCTTTCTCAACGGTCGTTTGTCTCGACTAAATAAGAGTCGTCGAAATAGAAAGCAAATTGTCAGAAATATCAAATTCCTCACAAATCTTTCTCCACACCTCTCTCGCATACGTGCATCAAAAAATAAGTGGTCATGAGACTCAATATCTCATCTACACCATCGGCAAGTCGGGTCTCGGGTCCATATCAAGGAAGAAAAATCTATCTCTAATCGAAACGTGTGATCATCAAATAAAGATGATTGAATAATAACACAGATACCAATAAAGATGATTCTCTCCCAAACCTTCTATAAGAAAATACAATACCACCTATAATAATTTGGATCACATGACATTTTCACATTAAAAATATCTTTGGATATCTTCTATAGGGTATATATAAATGTCATTGCCATCCATTCAAAATGGTCGGTCCACACCCAAAAACGACTTCAAGTTACCTACTGAGATAAGGATGTAAAACACTTACATTTTCATAATAAAAAACTTTTTTTTTAATATTTATATACTAGTAAATAAAATTAAAATGGTTTAATTATGTTCATGAATGCATATTTGATCCTTCATAGATTATTTTAGTTACTTTTTTTAATTTAAAATATCATTGTTTTCAAATAAACATATTTTAATTCCTTAAACCGTTAAAATTTGTATAGTTAATCATGATTGAAACAAAACAAGCATGACTTAATCATGTCAACTCACTTCGTCATTTTACTTTCAATGATTTGGAATCTTGCAAGAAAAAAAAGCTAATAATTGCAATTGCAAGCCAATCTCCGAAAATTACACGTCCCTAAAATCACGACAACCCAAACGCGGCCTAACTAATTAAAGCAGACCTCCAATTTCGCCGTCGATTCACACCGCTCTACGACTACGACTATGAAGCTATATTCTTTGGAACTTATACGGCCTTGCCGGCGACGACCCATCACCACCACTGCTACCGCCACTCTCACAACCACCAATCCCCACTGGCGGAATCTCAAACGCCTCCAACGGCGGTGGAGGGTGTCTCCACTCCGGTAATGGTCCGGCCAATAACAGAGTCTGAAGTAACGGGCCTGCTTTCATCACCGCCTGCAAAAGCTTCCCCTTTTCCGGCAATGGTTTTCTGGGGACTAACATCAGCGCCCCGTCCTCCTCCTTCGCTGGAGAAGCGATGCTCTCGTCACACTCAGGTGAGAGATGAACAGGGGGCTGTTGTTCGTCATCGATGCTTGAGATCCCGGATATTGGGTCTCCGGCGACGGTGGGTTTTGGCTGTGAAGGGTGGTGAGTGCGGTGGAAGAGGTGGAGAAGATGGTTTTCAAGGTGGAGTTTTTGGGATTTCATTAATGCTTCGTCTCTTTCCTTGATTGCTCTGTTTAAGAGCTGGTTTAAAAGGACGAGTTGCTCGTCTCTTCGTTTGAGTTCTTCTTGTGCTGTGAGTCTTGTGGTTTCTAACTCCATTGCTGTGTATAGAAGCGTCTGTTTCAGGTCTTCTACGCTCTGCAACTCAAGAAATTAGAAAAACAGAGTAGTGAAATTGAAAAACAGAGTGTAGAGTTAGTAAGAGATTGGCGTTGTACCTTGGAGTGGTGGTGGGGAGGGTGGCCGTGAAGAGAACTCCGGTGACTCTCCATGGATTGATTTCTCGTCTGGGTTTTGGAAGTGGACCTTTGTGAAGAAGGAGTCAAGGATTTGGGCGTAAAGATGCCTCCTTTTAAGAAGAATGTCTTCTTCCTACTGTTTGTTTACTGATGTTTTTTACAGTAACTAGGACACCCGAAAAAAATTATAATCAAAATAATTTTACAAAAGAAATTTAGAGATTAATTAAACTTTTTAATATAAATTCTGGGGGTTAGGATCTATTATAAAAATTATAATCAAAATAATTAATAATAATAATAATAATTTACTAATTACTTTAGAGATTAATTAAAATAGAAATTAGTTAGTTAAAAATTATAAAATTATTAATTTAGCAGCTAGTTGGTTATCATATACTTTTTTTTATTTGAAAATTTACTTAGAATTTACGAAAAATATTTTAAAAGCATTTTTAAATTTATTATTTTAGCTAGTTAGTTAACAAAAATTTTTTATTTTAATTAATAAGATGAGTAACACAAAATTTAAATAGAATAGCGTTTTAGTAAATATTTTAGAAAAAATCCTATGTGGCATACCTAGTTGATTGACATGTGGACTTAGTGTCCTTTGTTTTAGTAAGTAATATAGATTTTTGCTGTATATGTTTAAAAAAAAAAAAAAAAAGCTCTTCCTCGTTTTTCAACCCCTATATTATGGCCCTATAGACTGGATTGTTGCTCGCTCGAACCGGGTAACTTGTTAAATAAGTCGAATATAATACATTTTAAGTTCCAGCTATTCGCTTAGACGGAAGGAGGCGGTGGACTCGCGTTAGAGGGAGTGCGCTTACAATGTGAGTACATCTTTCGGGCGCATATGAAAGATGTTATCCACATGCAATGTGAGTGCGTCCGAGAGTATCCATTTGTCGAAATGAGGGGCTTATGACTGATGTGGCATGCGTTCAAGTATGACAAAGTCTGAACGCATCCGCATTATAAATGCGTCTGATATCTGGTGTTGATTGATTCGTAATTTTTCGTCTTATCAATAATAAATATCTGATGTTGATTGGTTCGTAATTTTTCGTCTTACCGATAATATCACTCTTTAATCTGAGTTAAATTATGATTTGATTCAACTATAAGGCAATCGAGTGTGAATATATCAAGATCAAGCTTGAACAACATCTTAACCGACAATTCAAGATGTAGGGCCTGTTTGGTGGTCACTAGAAAGTGAGGATGAAATTAAATGAAGCTTATTCTAGCCAACCTCTTAAAAGAAGGTGTTCACTTACAAAAGTGGTTCAATATATAGCATCACCATGGATAAGGGCGTAAAATTTATTATCGTTATACAGATTATTGTGGGGAGGTCGAGTTATTTAATTTGGATATTTTAAGTAGACGGATTTTTTTTCACCATCGAAGGTAGCGTTGGGACTACCTGAAATGTCTAATGAAGTAGATCGAATGATTAACATTGACTTCGTAAAAAAAAAAGATTCACCATAGAGTCGAAAATTAACATTTCAATCTCCTAGTATGAACCCTGTCATGCCTAATGAAGTAAGTCGCTTTTAATTTTCAATTTTTTCATCGTATTTTTTTTATTGACAAGAGTCTATTTTTAAGACATAGTCTTTGATGTATACCCATATTCATATTTCAATACACATTTTTAATACCCAATTTAAAAAATACTCATAGGGGACATCTTTATGTATACCAATTAATTTTGCAAATTGGGTTTTAAAATCGAGCGAAAATATTCTCCCGATAGTACGCAAGATATCCGAAAAACAAAAAAGGTGTCATAGTTGTTTTCGGGATGTCTTGAGTACTCCCTTCAACTACGATCATCTTAGTTTGATTAGCTTCAATGTTTCAAGTGTTTCTCGTATCGATGCCTACCTCGAGCTTTTTTGGTTTGTTTTCTTAAATAACACTTGTTATTATTCTTTTGTATCATGATCCGCTTTCATTTTCAGGACCTCTCGGAACATCAAGTTTGTCTGGTATCTCAACTCGATTTCACTAAAAACACAAAAAAAAAAAAAAAAAAAAAATTCAAGTACTTGGAGTTGGAGTAACAACACTTATAAGGTGAGAAGTGAGTTTCACTTGAGAGTGTGAGATACTTGGAGTAAAATACAAAATGAGCTCCGGTTTTCCCGGCAAGGTCTGATAGGAGGCAGCCAATTTCAGTTTCATACTTCCATGTATAGTCAAATAGGTCCTACAACTTCCACCAAAAACGTAGGTCCGTAGAATTCCACATAAAAAGACAATCCTCCCCAATAAGTTCAAGTTGGCGTTGGCGTTGCCGTGGGTGTTAATGGAGCGGAAAATTATCGATATAAAATAAATGGGATAAACGTCGTTTCTCACGTGAGGACGGGGATGAAGATGAAGTTAGATGTCCCCGTCCGAATACTATTCGCGTTGGGGATTAGCACGAGAATCCAAGATAAGTAAATCAAATGGGTTAGTATTTTTTTGATTTTATGTTTATACGGAATTGATATTCGGTCAGACGAATCATTCAATGTGTGAGGACTACGCATGTGCCTCAGAAGGCCCATGCGCAATCCGTATGCACCTGCCTAGGGAGCTTGCACATCTTGAGGCGCATGAGGTTGTGGTGCACGCGCAATGAGCGTGTGTCCGGAGCTTCTCTTTGTCAAAATGAGAGGACGAAAGAGTGATGCAGTGTAAGGGCAAAGTCCGGACACAAAGGGTCAAGGCGCATGTGTTGTTTCTTTGGTCATTTTTCGTGTTGCCGAATAAATTCACTTTAATTATATTATATATACAAATGAGTTCCTATTTTAAACTCATATGAATTTATAAATGGATAATTTAACAACAGATCAGTTGCGGGAACCATTATAAAAAAGAAAAATGATGATTTTTAACATTATTTAGATATTTTTAAATTATAACAGTCATGTTGGATGGTTGATTAAATGGAAAATTGGTTTTAAGGTGATTTTTATAAAGGATAACCTATTTTAAAGTTAATTTACTAAAAATTTTCTTTTATAAGTAAGTGTGTAAAATATGACAGCATTATGAAT
This sequence comes from Fagopyrum homotropicum, assembly GCA_033239125.1. Taxonomy (NCBI): domain Eukaryota; kingdom Viridiplantae; phylum Streptophyta; class Magnoliopsida; order Caryophyllales; family Polygonaceae; genus Fagopyrum; species Fagopyrum homotropicum. Next base: position 3,424,816 of record BSWB01000001.1, on the reverse strand, counting down.
TATGGTCTTAAAACTGATATTTATCGGAAGATTGAGTGGAGATATGGGCTGGGCTGGGCTGCCTGAGAGACATTTGGGCCGAGTTTTTATGAAGTTTAGTAAATCTTAATTACAGTGTTAAAAGTTGATTAAAAGGATTGATTTGGTTAATGAAGGTGATTAGTCAATTACTGATTCATAGAGGTTGGGCATGAATACACTTCATCTACTACAATCCAGCTTCTCTATCACATCTCCAATCCAAACCCGAACGGAACGACACTTAACTATGCTACCTATTCTACACCAAATGCCGCGACCGCGACTCTTGTTCACGTCATGGTAATTGTAAGTAGTTTCTCCATAAGAACAATAATAGGAAGTTTGATGCAGCCCAAATGTGCCGCGCCTTGTTTTGGGGCGCAGCTGTAGAGCTAGATGGCCCAGAAGGCGCAGTGCCAAAGATTGTTGACCGGTTCTGATGTGATGTGTCCAAAACAGATGAACTCGTGCTGCGAGTGAGTTTCGGGTAGTAACAGTTTAGGCTTAGATCTAACACTCATTGGTAAAAGAGAGAAAGTAAGTGCTGAGTAAAGTTACCTTGTTGAAGGAAACTGGCATGCTTCTGTACCTGAAAACACAGCAAAACCCGAAAATTAAGTGTCAAAATTGTATCACAGACTTCACAGTGACCGGCTGAAAGCAAAATCATAATGATATGGCAGCACAAAGCAACATTCTAAATTCAAATGGAAATATGAAGAAAGCTAGTCTTATGTGAATCCAACACTGTAGTAAGCAACTTACGTAGCTCCATTGTAATTCATTACCAAAGGCCACAAGAACAGCAAAGTCACAGAGTAGATAAAAGAAACAAAAAAAGGAATTTCCCCATCTTTCAACTTAACAGCACAAAGTGATACATTTTTTTTGAAAGGATGGTAAGTAACTCCCGGTTCGATTGGCTTCGCCAATCTACGTCGGGGACGGGAATAAGTCGTGGCCCATTGCTGGGAAATACCCTCCCAATATCAGTTTTTCCATACACAAAGTGATACATAACAAGCAACAATCTGTAACATTTAACGATTACGGGTCCATTCAGCATGCATTTTTTACGGGGTTATTGGTTAGGTGATTGCACTCTGATTATTTTGGGATTATTTTGACCCAAAAAAGTAAACAAATACACATAGATTATAATAATCCCGCAGAATAATCTGTTGGGCTTGCTGAACAGACCCTATAGTTCTCTTTCTCATTTTTCAGTTATATATTGCTGTAAAAGGAGGAACTACTGCATTTTTACGGGGTTATTGGAGAGGATATTGTACTCGGATTATTTTGGAATTATTTTGACCCAAAAAAGTAAACAAATACACAGATTCTAATAATCCCGCAGAATAATCTGCATTCATTTGGGTCAGACTTGAAAATTGAACTAAATACAAAACCGACGATACTCAAAGTTCTGTGTTGTGAGATTCTCACATTATAGTCCTAAGAGCGAGATTCTTGCTTCTTGTTTCAGGTAGAAACTTTGGTAGCTTTTTATTTTTCAAAAGTCTTCGGATTGGAACTTTTGACTGTCAAGACCATAAAACATTGCTAGGATAGGGCCAAAAGATATATACTATATGGATAAAAAAATATTATTTCTTTGCTTTTGATCTTATATAGATCAGATTGCCCCATCTTTAAGCTAATGCTAACCCAATTTATTTACTTTAAAACAGGTGGGTTAGTGGTTCAAATCCTTTTTTTAAAAAATAAACCTCCTTTTGCTTTATTCAAAACAACTGAAGAAAGATTCCATTGAGCCACTAATCTTTTAAATTCAATTCTAAATAATTCCACTTTTATGTCAATTATATAATTAGTTAGTCAGAACTCTCAAGAACCAGAAGAGGTATTATATTGCCTTCAAAAGTTGAAATTGTTTGTTCTGCGCCATTAGCGGCTACCATCATGCTCAATAGTGTAATCTTTTGAGAAGACGATGGGTGAAAGGTCCCTCGCCAATCCCCTGAAAGTTTTGGTGTTGTCTATGCTATAAGAACGCGTTATAAATAGTTTTCATATCTTATCTAGTAATATTGTTTGGTTAAAAATAAGAATTTTGTACTATATGTGCATAAATACTTTATAAATGCATAATAAGTTCATAATATCAGGCAAAACAAGTGAAGAAGCACCTCTAATGGCATGTATCATGAGTTGCAATCAATATTGTAGCAAGACATAAGTATAGTTCATTCATCTAAAAACAAAAAACATAAGTATGGTCCACATAATTAAAGTAATCTATAATACGACTAAGTATGTCCTAAATATTTAAAATGAACTACTAGATCATTTTAATATCACTAGTGATCATCACATGATTATGCTTTTGTAAAAGTATTGGTATCCTACTCGAAAGCAAATCCTAGTATCATCATAGCATCTAGCATTAAAGTCAGGCATTGTTTTATCTCTGAGCTAATGGAATGTATCAAAACATAGGAAGACACAAGAAGAAACAAACATACTTGGATTAGTGCTTGTGACGATGGCAGTCCCTGCAAAGTTGCAGCTATTTGGAACCGGGTTCTTTTGGTAATAGTCATTGAATGCATAAGAAGCGTGGTCACGAACCGTGTTAGGATAGTAACAACTCCCACCAGGCTGTATACCTGAGCAATCAGCCTTTCCATAACCACAAGCATAGTCCAGTGCAATCTGTAACGCAGTGTCGGCTGCAGTTTGGACAGCTATGCACCAGCTAGCACCAGGATTTACGGGAGATGAGGTGGTCGTGAATGGGACAGTAGTTGGTGAATCTGGGATTGTAGTAGGGTTTAGAATTGGAGAAGCTGAGGTTTTTGGGAAGTTTGTTGTTGGAACTGTTGTTAGTGGTGTTGTAATGTCATGTTGAGTGGTTGAAATCGACAAGGATGACTTCAAATTTCTTTCAATGGGTTTTTCGGTATAGGCAACTCCTCTCTTCATTGCATCACCTGATGTTTAGTAGGAAAATGATGAGTGAAATCTTAAATGACAACTAGACTTGCTCCTTGGAAAGATTCATTCTTTTCCGTGGAGAAAGAATGAATCTTGAATTCTTCATAAAATCATCAAAAGGCAAAAGAACAAGTGCATTGATACATCTACTAAAAGACTGAGCCAAATGGATCTTCTTACATTAGCAACTTTACATGTACAAGGGTCATAAAGCTTTGATCTCCTGATATCATCAAATCACCTCCATTACAAGTTTACAACCATCAAACTAAATACCACATCTGCAAATTGTTCTTAGCTTTACTGAACAAAGTATTTTTCACTATAGTTTTTAATCTCAAATTCACTCCAGCCAACATAACTTCAAGAACTGAAAATTCAATTTCAAAGAAGACCCAATTCATTCTAGATTGAAACCAACAAATTCCTACAAACAAACATGAATTAGACATCACAATTACACTATACTCAACAAACAAAAACCACCAGAAAACCAGTACCCAAGTATCATAAATTCATAACGATCAAATTAGGGCAAAATTCCAAAAAGAAAAAGAGGAAGATGATTACCAGAACAGACAAACAAGCCCAGAAGAAGAAATGTCAGTAATCGAGCAAGTGGTGTACCCATCGCCCCACAACAACATAAACCCATCTTCAAACTGAGCTCAAACTAAGGCGAAAAGCTGCCATTTGTGAGACCACAAGAACATTTATAAAGGAGGGAGCTTTAAGTCTCAGCCTAACGGCAGGTGATTGTGACTTGAATCGGCAGTGCTTTGAATTGAAAACAGAAAGAGGAAAAGATGAAAAAGAGAGAAAGGTAAAGGAAAGGAGTGAGAAAGTAGAGACATTGTTGTAGACTTAGGAGGCGCTGCTAGGAAGAGAAGAGGTGGAATGTGGGAGCAAACGGAAAAGGGGCAAATTTCTGGCAATATGAAATTTCAAGTGTATCTGGTGCAGTGAGTAGTGACCTTAGTAATGATGATGATATTGACCGCCATTTTCACCACATCTTTGTGCCCTTGTTGGTTTCTTTTAGTTTAGTGAAAGTGATTTCGTGACGAGAGATTCATAATAATGGAGTCTGAATAGTCGGAATAACCGATTTACTTATATATAACGTACAAAAAATTGTTTTAAATATATGTGTTATAACGGGTGGAAGTGTTATACATATATTTCTACTTTGTAAATTGAGTACGAGAAAATAAGACGTTTAATAATTCGATATATTATTAAAAGAGTTAGATTCATATTTCTTTTCATGTTGCTTGGAATTCCGTCTTTATTTCTAAGTATTGTGGAGGAGCATCATTAAGATCAGAGATGAACTCCTCATGCTGATCATTAGCCACAATAGCTTGAACTGCTTAACATCTATCTCCTCTACTAACGGCAGTTTCTCCTCTAAGAGCATCCACAAAGCATATATCCTAAGTTTCTTAAGTTTTATATTAATAAAATTAAAACAAATTAAATCTGCAAACTTCATACTTTTGCAGAGAGATAGTTTCCTAATGTGAATTATTTAGTCCCTCTAATAGAGTGTATTGATAGAAAATAAGAAACTTTATCTGACAATTACTGTACCATGCTTCTCCGTTGTTGATGCTTTAAGGCCACTTACAAGATCTTTAGAAGACCTACCCTCCCCACTTCCACCTTTAACTTCAAAGCCATATGGTACAACGTTAATATCCCCAAGTGCAGTTGTATCGCTTGACTTGGCTGCCTCGACAGACTTCCCACTCTTGACAGGCTTCACAAATGGAATACTACCACCAATGACACCTGTATGCTCTGCCAAACCTTCCCTGAGGACGTCAACCACCTATGGAACCGATGTAGTTACACTTCTCTCGTCCTGGACATTGTCTTCCGGTGGAACAAGACAACCTACCCCCCACCTTACCTCCACAACCCTTGGCACTGGCTCGCCTCTTGCTCGAACCCTAAAAGAAACCTAGCTGACAGCGTTAGGATCTGCTCCTTTACTTCCTTTATATACTTTACGTGGAGAGCCCGTAACCTTCTTGTCCATAACAATACTTTCACCCAAGCTATTGATTGTGTCAATACCATTTTATTTGCAACCAAGAACTACCTAGCTCACACTTGGAAGGATAGATCTGCCGACTCCGTCTTCCATTCCAACAGGCTCGGCATCCACCTAGTCTAACTTTCTCCTAGGGTTGAGCAGATTGCGGTCCAAACCGCACTTAATCGGTTCGGTTTGCAAGTTTTTATTTGTGCGGTTTGCGGTTTAAACCGAAAAAAAAAACGGAAACCGCAAAAAAAAAACCCACCAAAAACCCCGCAAACAAACCGCAAAACCGCAACCAAACTACAAAATGCGGTTCATTTGCGGTTCGGTTTACGGTCCACGTTTTCTGGGTTGCGGTTTTACGGTTTTGAACCGATGCTCACTCCTACTTTCTCCATCTTCCCTCTTGTATTTGTTTTTGCAATTCTCAGCTCTAAGGAGCATGCTCGCTGACGAGTTTATTATCCATGTTGTGTTTGGTTTAGAGACAACATTTAGGTTTGGGTTGGTTCTGATGTGGTTAGTCTTGTGTCGGAGCTTACTCACCTCGCTCCCGGCTGAATTGTCTGGTCCATCCGCAACGCAACTTTATTCGGTGAGAGGAGATGAATGCTAGCTTATTGAAGGCCGGTTGTCTGAGGGTGGTAAAAGACTATGTTGCACTCCGGTTCATGGTTCTTGTTTTCTAATTCCTGTTTACAGCTTGGTCTCGGTCTAGGACCGTACAAAATCATGGACCGGGTCAGACCGTAAAGTAAATATGTAAACTTTAAAACCTACCTTGTTCACCAACTAAAATCGGCCCAATTCGATTGAGTCCTTACAAATCAACGCATGAGCCCTCCTCGCAAATGAAATATGGTCAAACCGGTCTATATCTGGATCGAAATCGACGGTAATATTCCGGTCCCAAATCAATTTACTGTCCAAATTCACATAAATCCTGGTTCATCGGATCGGACCAGATTCAAACCAACCCTACACACATTTGCCGCTTACAAGTTACAACACACATTTTCATATGGCTCTATAATCGCACCAAAGTATAGTGGGGATCTAGTAAACTTTTGGTATAGATATAACGAAAATGTTTTGATAATTACATTTAATTAAATCCCATTTAACCTTAAAGATTGGATTTTTAATACATCTACATACGCAACTTTGGATCATTAGTCTTTAATTCAAAATAAAATACAATAATCTTCTTCTTTTCTACGGGTCACAACAAGAAACTGGCTACCTAACCATGTGAAATTTGTGGTAAGAAAAATAATATTTTCTCTCCTAATTAACAAGAAACCCAAATAGTTTCTATCATTCACATCAACATTGTTATGTTACTGCAAATAAAATAACTAAAATAAACAAAATATCATTAAATAAAAACAATAATATTATAGTAAACAAAAATATCATAATCATCGGTTGGACCATTCTCTTTTCCCCGCCAAAAGAAAACCTCACAACAAAACCTCACTCTCTTTCATCTCCAAAATCAATCTCTATTAAGCTCAAAGAACTCAGTTCTTCGAGCTTTGCAACAATGGCAACAACCACAACAACGAAAACGCGTTTCCTTTCGGTATTTTGGCTTCTTCTCGGCCTCTCAACAACCTTATCATCAAATGCTATGGGTTTGTGGCCAAAAACTGTCAATCCGAAGATCCAAGCGGATAGGATGATCAAGCAACTCAATCTCTTCCCCGGGCATTCGGTTAACCGTGGGTTAGGGGCCGCGGACTCGTCTGGGCTTGTCGAGAAGCGGTTGAAGCTTGATGGGTTACTAATGGAAAGTGATTCTGCAGGGACTTCTGTTCAAGACTTGGGACACCATGCTGGCTATTACAAGCTCTCACATGCCAAAGATGCAAGGTTAGTGAATCTTGCCCTTTATGAATTATGATTAGTTCTTCAATTATCCATTTTCATTTCGTTAATTGCAATGTTTAAGGGTTGATCTGGGCTTTTAGTTAGGGTTCACATAATCATATCATGGATACCTTACCTTCTCTATCATTTGAGCAAATTAATGGAGTTGGTTGTTTCAATGATTAATGCATATTATAAACTGTTGTATGTGAGGATTTAATCGATGTTAAATATATATTTCTAGTGATCGATATTAATTTGTACTAATGTGTGATAGATATGTATGTGGCATTATGTAGTGATTGATACTGTGCATTATTATGATTAGATACTTAATAGGCTTATACCTAATGTAGTGATTGATATTGAAGGCTATTGTTTTTTCATTAATGTAGTGATTAGATACATAGGGCCCGTTTGATTTTAACTCCGGAATCGAAAACGGAATGGAAACGAATATAGTTCATACGTATACCCTTGTTCATGAAAGTTTTTGAAATCATTCCTTATGGTTTGAAGTAATTGGAGTATATTTTGATTACTTTTGATACCCTATAGAGAAACAAAATGTGGGAAAGCAAGTGCATTTTGCATGAAACCCCAAGAAATGATTGCATAAAAATTCATGAATAAGGATATACATATGAACTAAATTTGTTTTCATTCCGTTTTCGGAGTTAGAACCAAACGGGTCGTTAATAGTCTTACCGAATGAACTCTTAGGTCTCGTTTGGTATGCGTGTATGAATCGGATTGAAATTGCTAAGTATATATTACTCCATTATGATTGGAGTGACTAAGTATGAAAAGTTGTGTTGGTTTATACTTTAAAGAGAAGACTTTTAACATTGGATTAGTTGTACGTAACTTAGTTGATTTTAGAGAGGATAGGTAACCTAACATAAGTTGACTTACATTAATTATATGTTATTGTGTGGATTGCATGCAGGATGTTCTACTTTTTCTTCGAGTCAAGAAACAACAAGAGCGATCCGGTTGTGATCTGGTTAACCGGAGGTCCAGGTTGTAGCAGTGAACTTGCCCTCTTTTATGAGAATGGCCCTTTTCACATCTCCCCTAACTTAACCCTCTCTTGGAATGACTTTGGTTGGGACAAGGTAACCTACATTTATAATTTGGTACCCGAGATCCGATTTAGTTGATCCGGATAGTGTATGTGATCCAAGCTACTCGATAAAAGTTCAGATTGGGTTTCGTTCAGATTACAAAACAAGTTGAGTATCGACATATTGTAAAGCTCGAGCCAAAATCGACCTTTACAAAGATATAATAAAAACGACCTTGAACTCGACTTGAAGAAAATGAACAAAACGAGCTCGAGCCAAGTTCGGTGAAAGGCCCGCGAGCCGAACATGAGTTAGAATCGGCTTAGTCTCAACTCGATTGTAAACGAGTTGGTTGAACATGAAAGTAGTTAAATTCAGCTCGTTGGGCTCGTATAACAAACATAGCTTGTTTATACTTAACCGAATTGAAATGCATATCAGGTATCAAATCTCATCTATGTAGATCAGCCTACCGGCACAGGCTTCAGCTACACAACCGACGACGACGACATCCGCCACGACGAACTCAGCGTTAGCAATGACTTATATGACTTCTTGCAGGTTAATCTCTTTAGTCATTTTCATACATAACAATATTGATCATCAAAATAAAACTACTTGTCTTTCTTATAGGCATTCTTCAAGGAGCATCCTGAATATGTAAACAATGACTTCTACATTACCGGCGAGTCTTATGCTGGTCACTATATCCCTGCCTTTGCTTCCAGGGTTCACCATGGAAACCAAGCTCAACAAGGAATTCATATCAACCTCAAGGTTTTTGTACTAGTTCATCCTACAGATTTGGATATATACAATAGTTAACCACTTAACCCTATTACATTTGTTTGATAAACCCTAATACAAATAGAACTACTATCATCTATCTCAATAGCTCACTAGTTGGGCTATTATTAAACCCTAATACAAATGTGATCGTAATCAGCTAGTTTAGAAAGTAAACAAGCTTGAGCCGAGTCAGTAATATCCGGTTGAGTTGAGTCACTAATATCCGGTTCGGGGATTAGTCTTGCTCATACGGTTACCTCTAAAATATGAAACGTGATTATATCCTTTTTCGGGTTGATGTGTTATGGATGAATGATCTTATTCCATGGCTGAGCAGGGAATTGCGATAGGCAATGGACTAACGGACCCCGAGATTCAGTATGCTGCATACGCGGACTATGCCTTGAGCAATGGATTGATCAAGGAATCCGATCATCGACGAATAATGACACAGATGGTACCATCTTGTGAACAAGCCATTGAGCTTTGTGGTAATCTTTCTTCTAAACTTTCATCTTATAAGTATAGTACAAAAATGAACTCTAACGTGAGTTTCTTGCACTCTAGGCACCGATAATGATGACAACTCTTGCTTATCGGCGTACGCTGCTTGCACCAACATCTTCAACAAGATCATGAACATTGCAGGCGACAATCTTAACGTAAGAATCTTGAACGTGAATCATGCATTTGATTTTCTTTCTTAAATTAACCTAAATAATACACGAGTCCTTCATTGGCATGCTCAAAGCTTGACTCGTTTATAGCCGAATTGAGTCCAAGCAAAAACTTAAATTTAAACAAACGTCAAAATTATTTGTATTCGGCTTGTTTAAAGTGAATGAGCTCAATCTAACTTCTTACTAGCCAAGCCCTAGTAACTCATCTCAATTAGCGGCCGGCCCTAGTAGAATAGGATGTCTTCATGTACATTTTTGTTTTGTAGTACTATGATTTCAGGAAGAAGTGCAACACAGACTTGTGCTATGACTTCTCACAAATGGAGAAGCTTCTTAACAAGAAGACGGTCCGCGAAGCCCTAGGAGTCGGTAACATCGAGTTCGTGTCGTGTAGCTCGACGGTCTACTCGGCAATGCAAAGCGATTGGATGAAGAATCTCGAGACGGGTATCCCGGAGCTCTTGGAGGATGGAATCAAGTTGCTGGTTTATGCAGGAGAATATGATCTCATATGCAACTGGCTTGGTATATATAAGATTTGATACAATTCTAGTATTCACAAATTTAAGGGACAATTGTATATAGTTTATTGTGTTGATTGGTTTGTGTTGGGGCAGGAAACTGGAGGTGGGTGCACGCAGTGGATTGGTCTGGGAAGGAAGCGTTTGCATCAGCGGGTAATGTTACGTTTGAGGTCGATGGTGTCGATGCAGGCCAACTCAAGAGCCATCGTTCACTTGCTTTTCTCAAGGTATATGAATCTTCTTAAATCTTAACTAAGACCTTACATAGACTAGGTTGTGCAACTTGACCGCTAGCCAATTCGCATGCTAAACCGCTCACGGTTCGCGGTTCAGTCCAATACGTTTTGGGCCGTATTAGACCGGATTCGGTTTTATTTTTAGAAAAGAATACGCGGGTTTACAACATTCCGGTCCAAACCCATATTGGACCTAAAAGGGTAGAACGGAACCGGATCCAATAATAACGGTCCAAAAATACGCCCGACCGTAATTTTCGGCCCGGTTCAGTAATGCACAACCCTAGCAGCCATCAACAATTGTTTTGTTTGGTCGGAGTACTGTCCTTAAGGCATTTTATCAAGTGTCAACTAAGTCAAACGGTAACATCCGACTCGGTTGACATTTACGATAATGGTAAAGAAAACATATGTCCTACTCACATTAGCCAATTGGTTAGGATAAAATGTGACTAGACTTATGTTTTAGATTTTCAACGCATGATGCATCTATTTTTACGTGTATGTGAAATCCTAAATTATTTAACCGGCCGAAATACACATATAATATAGTTCCGATATGTGTATAAAGAGTTATCGTATTGTCAACCGAATCCAAACTTGAGGGATGTGCGTTAGGGTTGTGTACTCCGGTCTCAACCTGGACCATTTTTTTCTCCCTTTTTCATGATTTTTTAAAAAGTAAAATTAAATTTGGTTCGATCCGGATTTGAACCATGTCACATTGAATTTGTTTTAGAAAAATTGGATCCTCCGTTGACCGTGAACCATTAGCATGTGAAACCGCTAACGATTCAATTAATGTCTAATGACAACATACCTAGTAAGTTAGGAATTGAACTACAAGCAAACATGTTAATACCTTGATGAATTTTGGTGGCCAAACAACTTAGGAAATTTCATTATAGACCCAATCGAAGACAATTTGTTTATAATCATTTGTTTTTAACTATAATTAAGGTTATTTTTATGTGAAATTAGGTGTATGATGCTGGACACATGGTTCCCATGGATCAGCCTAAGGCTGCACTTGAGATGCTAAGGAGGTGGACACGAGCTAAACTTTACACGAACGAGACAAGATGATTATTATTATTATTGACAAAGATAGAAACAATTCATAATGGTAAAGCCTTTGGTACTTGTGTCCACGTGTGAAGAGACGATACGATTTTATGATCATATGAAATTTGGTGTGCTTTTGACCAATTGATATTGTTGTATAAGATATAAATGAATGTCACGAAAGTCATGCACTTTGAATTGGCTCCTTCACGGATGATATATTTAGGGTTCGTTTGGTTTCAACTCCGGAAACGAAAACGGAATAAAAACGAATTTAGTCCATTTGTATATGCTTATTCATGAAATTTTATTAAATTATTTCTTATGGTTTAATGCAAAATACATTTGTTTTCTCACATTTTGTTACCCTATAGAGTATCAAAAGTAATCAAATTCTACTCCAATTACTTCAAACCACAAGGAATGATTCCAAAAACTTTCATGTACAAGGATATACGTATGGACTAGATTCGTTTTCATTCCATTTTTTATTCCGGAGTTAAAACCAAACGGCCCTTAGTGTCCATTTGATTGGAGCGGTGGAATGAAAACGGAATAGAATCAAGTAAGAATGAGAAAAGGAAATGAAAACGATGAGATTACTTTCACGTGTTAAAAAACCTCTAAATAAACATAGTATTTGATTGATTCGAAATTATTCTGTTATCGGAAATAGTTTTTAAACAAGTCCTTAATTTTTATATGATTATTTTTTAACTTTAATTACTTTCTTATGTTCAAAACATATGGTTTTAGGAATAAACTATACATGTTAACAAATTATAAATAAAATTTGTACAAAAATATTGGTAGAAGAGTTTTATGTGAAAAGAGAAATGATATTTAAAAGTAGACACAATTTTATTTGTATAAGGTTTAATATTAATAATACTTAAATGTATAAGGGTTCGTTTGGAAGCGCTAAAAATCATTCTCGATAACGAAATGATTTCGAATCAATAAAAAAATATGTTTGTTTAGAGGTTTATTAACACATGAAAGTAATATCATCGTTTTCATTTCCTTTCCTTATCCGATTATGTTCCCCTTTTTAGTCTACCGCTCCAATCAAAAAGACACCAAATTTTATAGAAAGCAAATGTTACTCATAGAAGGCCGAAAGCCTAAAACTCTTAAAAATTATTCATTACAGTTAATTTCTTATAAACATAAAAAAAAAAAAAAAAATTAGGGACACTTACCGCTTGTTTCGAATCGAAGCGCTAAGAATCATTCTCGGTAACAGAGTGATTTCGAGTCAATAAAAAACTATGTTTGTTTAGAGGTCTTGTAACACGAAAGTAATTCCATCATTTATATTTCCTTTCCTTACCCTTATCCGATCTCATTCCGTTTTCGTTTCATCGCTCCAAACAAACGGACACTTAATAAAAAGGTATTTGACATATATTATTATAACTTTTTTTTTACAATAAAATCTTTATTAGTTTATATTTTGAAATACCATATCTTGTTTATTTTAAAATTAAATTATTATATGAAGTTAAAATTTCTAATTAATCATGTCATTTGGATTCCACTCCAAACACTACTAAATAAAATTGAAAATTAGTTTATGCAATTAATCCCATCTCCAACTAAATAAAAATAAATAAAAATAAAATAACCTTTCAAAATAAAATTAATAAAAATAAAATAAAAAAATGGTGATACGACAAACCGCTCCGCGCTGTTCAGTCGCTCTCCCGTTGAAAATCAGGGCTTCTAATTTGGCTTCTCTTCTGTAAGCTCAAAATTCAAAAAGGAAGCACAGAAATGCAAATGGAAGCTTCAGATTTATGCTCTTAATCAGACTTCTCGAAGTTTTCACGCTCTCTCTTGCTTGTATCCTTGCCGTATTTTGAGGTCAGATAACGCACATTTCTCTTTCTCTCGCTTTGGATTTTTTTAGCTGCGATGCCATGTTCATGGTGTTAATCCTTTTTGATTCAGTTTTCGCTTCGTTTTCTCTAGTAGTTGTTAGATCTTTGTTGAAATTTAAACGATTTTTCACTTTCAAAAGCATTTCCCCCTTTTGGAGTTCTATCTGAAAACTTTTGAATTTCTTTTTGCTTCCTTTTCTTGTCGTTTTACAGTTTCTCTTCATTTTCCCTGTCTTGATTTAGTATTGTTTTTCAAATTTGTGTGAACCGTTTCTGCTTGTCCACTGTCAATACACCTTAAATTTCGGCATTAATGGCGGACCTACACTCGCCTTTGCCAATAACTGGTGTTTATAAAATTATGAAAATTACGAAATTAACCCTAACAGATCCAAAATATTACTAAATTGCCACCACATTTCACTCTTCTTCAGTTCTTCTGTGATTTTATTATCTTTTTTTAAACAAATAGATATTTAAAATTGTGTGAATGTGATGTACCGTTAATGGCAGCTGGATGACTGAATTTTGTACCTACTCCCCTCGTGTTTTCAATAATACTGCAACCTTCTTTGTTTGTACACATCAAAACATTTAATGCTCTTTTTCCAAATTTCCCTCCTTCATTTTAATGCTCATTTTCCCCCAATTTTATCTTATTTGTTTGGTGTGTAACTTCTCTTAGACTATAAATTCAGCCATGTGCAGTTTGCAAACTTTGCATTGGATGCCATCCTCTATCTACCCTTTGTTTTTAATTTAAACCCGTCTTCTTTGTGATTATATCTGCCTTTTTTCAGGGTTCCCCCTTACAGGTATAACCAGAATGCATTAAATTTCCTTTATTTTGTGTGCAATTAGTTTGGCTTCTTTCTTACTGTATTTAATACTTCTGCTTCCTGAACAAGAAGGAAACTGCAGGTTCTCAACCTACATTATGGAGACTCCAAAAGCAAGGTAATATTTGTTGCTATTTTCATCCATTTTGTTTTATAATTTTTGAATGGGTCTGTTGAGAGTGGAAGAATGACCTTCAATGATTCATATGCTAGCCAATCTTGAGTTTAGTGAATTTAGTGTAGCCATGTTTTGTTGATTCTTAGTTCTATGTGAAGTGACTACTACATAGTTTCATATACTTGATTTTACTGTCACTTTTAGTCTATAGGTGTCTATTTTTGTCTGTCTGGTTTTCGCAACTGAATTATCTATTGGAAAAACTGCAGTTCAATGGTTGCAGGATATATAAAGTTAGAATCTGAAGCTTGTTGATTAGCAAAGCACAAAGAGTTGTTCATAAATATTGTTTTATTGTTTTTTTCTTTGCATTAGAAATGGATCATCTGAAGCACCAAAAAAGGTATCACCCCGTATAGCACGGCAACTTAACCTCAATCCTGTTGGATTTGGATCATCCAGCCCTGCGTCTCCTCAATCCAATGCTGTCAGGACTCCAAAGGTTAGAAGTCCTAAGATACCTGACCGCAAGTCACCAAGAAGCCTAGTTGTTCCAGAGGTATTCCCTGCTGACCTTGTTGAATGTGCATCACATAGTCTATTGTGTTCTAAACTGCATCTTGAACTTTGGAAGATTGCTCCTTTTTTATATCAATTTCTATCTACCATACTGTAATGTGATGAGATTTTGCAAAAAAAAAAAAAAAAAAAAAAAAAAGAGGATTTATTCAAAGGAGCCAGTTATTAGAAATGCCTTGAATTATTAAAAGGGCCTATTTGGTGTCCATAGCTAGATCTCAAGATACCAGGTATCAATGTACTAATATAGTAATATGGGGTTTTAAGATGGGAACCCTGAAAAAGAGGCAGATGTCAATGTATTAGAAATGCCTTGAATTATTGCTATGTAAGGTAAAGCCTTATGGGTTCGACTGTATGAGTGATACGCGAACCCATACCTGATAACAGGATTTGATACCAAATGGGCTCTATGTATTGCTTGTTGTGCTTTTTAACTTCTTTCAATCCTATATTAACCGCTTGTTTTTCATGTGTTAATTATTTTGCCCCGTAAAAATGTTTTGACAGAAGAAACGCCCGAGTAGAGTGACCGAGTTAGAAACTCAGATTTCTGAGCTACAAGATGACCTGAAAAAGGTTAAGGAGCAGCTATCTGCTACTAAAGCATCCAAGGAAGAAGCTGAAGCGAATGCTGAAAAGCTACAACAGCAGCTAGCTGGTATATCCTCACAGCTTGAAGAGACCCAAAAGCAGCTTGCTGAACAGTGTGCTTTTAAAGAAACTGATGTTGCAGAGCTCAAGGGAATATCCGAGGAAAAAGATAAAGCTTGGGAGAGTCAACTTGATATTATCCGAAAGCAACACTCTGTTGATGCATCTTCTCTTGCATCTGCCTTGGATGAGATCGAAACCCTCAAGAAACAGCTTGAAATGGTAACTAAGTGTGAAGATGCTGACATCAGAACAAGAGAGTCAACTGACATTGAGCTTCAAAGTCTGAAGGTAAACCTCGGTGAAACACTCAACCTTTTGGAGAACATGAAGGACGAGATAAGAAGTTGCAAGGAATCTGAAGCTCTAGCTCAAGGGCTAGTCCAAGAAACTCTAGTTCAATTGGAAGAAGCAAAACAAACTGTAAACACTCTAAGAAATGATGGAATGAAATCCGTTGAAGATTACAATTCTGTTGCTTCTGAGCTAGAGGACTCAAGGGCACGTGTCACCTTCCTAGAAGGCCAAGTCAATGAACTCAAAGCTCGTCTTGACGAAAAATCTGAGATCGTATTAGCAGGTGATCAGGATGAAATGGGTGAACTTGTGAATCTTAGAACACAGGTGAGGGAACTTAAATCGACTCTGGAGGCTGCAGAATTCAGACATCACGATGAAAAAGCACAGAGCAGTGCACGGATAAAAAACGCTGAAGAGTTGGCTGATCAAATTAGCTCGATATCAACCACGAAACAGGCTGAGCTGGAAGCCGAGCTGAAACAGGCAAAATCTACTATTGAAGAGCTAAAAGCAAATCTCATGGACAAGGAAAATGAGCTGCAGGGCATTTCAGAGGAGAATGAATGCCTTAACATGAAGATCAGGAGATCCTCGTCAGATCACCAAGACGACAACCTGGAAGATGAATTGAAAAGGCTCGGAAAAGAGTTAGCAAATCTGAAGACGAACCTAATGGATAAGGAGACCGAGCTCAAGAACATAAAAGACGAGAATGAAATGCTCAAAAGAGGTAACAAATCTGAAGAAAATCATGTGGAAGAATTAGAGATAGACCGGGAAGCTGACCAGGACACGATGGAGAAACTTGAGGCTACAGTGGAGGAAGCAGAGAAGAGCAAAAAAAGGGCAGCTCGGGCAGCAGAACAGCTTGAGGCAGCACAGGCAGCAAATGCCGAGCTGGAGGCCGAGCTACGAAGGCTCAAGGTGCAATCAGATCAGTGGAGGAAGGCAGCTGAAGCTGCTGCTTCTATGTTATCTTCACCTGTAGAGAACGGGAGGGTTGTTCGAAGGACAGGTTCGCTTGATAATAACAAAAATGGATATAGCCCTGTCACCATGAGGATTAACTCACCTTACTTGGATGATGACGAGGATGATGACGACAGATTCAAGAAGAAGAATGGCAATGTACTTAGAAAGATTGGCGAGTTCTGGAAGAAACCGCAAAAATGAACGAGGTATCCTCTAAACATCCTATAGCCTTTGATAGTGATTCCAAACTGATCATAAATTTCACATATTACACTTTTCATGTATTGTAGCAGGAACTCAACCAAGAATGAGAATCTCTACTTATAAGAAGATCATTGTCCTTGACTGAAATTGTAGTCTTGTGTACAAGGGCAAATCTATGTATAATTATATGTATGTATCTTTTATAAGGTTAGAACAGTTGACATGGTTTGCTTATGTCTCTTCATCAGAGGGAATTCTGATGTTTAGATGTGTATTCACTTCTGTTGATGGAAGATGCTCACTGATTGAGACTTTACATTTGTTTTGCTTTGCCCATTGTTCGTTCTCGTGATTCAGGTGCAGCTAATTCTTAGCTCGCGCCGCTATGGCCTGGGGTTCCATTTGAGAACCAGATACACTTGTTTTTTACTCATATATTATATAGTTATCTTTGTATTGGTTGTTCTTTTGTTTCAGGATGGTTCATATGTCAATTTTATTGAACTCTTGATGCAGATCTCTGTTGACTTGCTGTGGTGTTGAATGAGGCTAAATTTGTAGGCTTGTTGAAGTCCTGAAGAGCCCTCTTCTTTGAACTTTTTTGGGCCGGCCAATAGAATGTATTGGCCTTTAACAATTCATACTAATGTTTGGTGAGGATTGCAATGATTAGGGTTGGACCGGTATATTGGACCGAAAGACTCCCATTAGTCTGGATTGGTCGGCCAAAATTTCAAAGGCCCGAAAAATCGGTATAAAAAAAACAAACTCAATTTACACTATCTAACACTTGGTCCATTCATTCAGCTGCAATAACAGGTAGAGTTGTTATATTAGCGGAATTACTCGGGTTCTGAAAAATCTTAAGCTTGTTTACTTTCTAAATTAGTATAATATAAAAACATTTTGAAAATGTGTTAATAGTTAGGCTCGGCTCGTTTACAAACGAGTTTAAACATGTTAGATCTCAACAAGTCCATAATAGAAGTATCTAGTGTACGTTTAATTGTTTGCTAAATTTTATAAGTTTATGTTGTTTGGTACGAGATTGTTGGAATATTTATTTTTTGATAGATTACGAAAATATCCTCGTACACAACATGTGCTTTACACGTGATTGTGCATTTTATTCATATGTAATGAGTTTTTGCATTGTTTCTGCATATTTCTTCTATGAACTTCTGATTATAATCAGCCCAGCATATCCCTCTAAAATTGATGGAACTCATACCACCACCAACCGGTGTAGCGAGTCCTCCCTTCAAACAAATCTTATTCTTGTATATTGTACATTTGGACATTCATTCAATGGAAGCTTATCATCTTTTTTATCCTGAATGGAAGCTTAGAATCTATTTTCTGAATGTGATATGAAGATCTCATACAACTTTTATGTTTTTTTACACTTTACAAAGTATGAAAGTAAACCTTAGCTAACAAAAGGTGGAAGTGGAACGTCAGGCCCTTAATGCAAATCAAACCAATTTGGTGGCGGCTACGAGGATTGAAGGGAATCGACTGAGAAACATAGGGTTAATCAACTAACCAACATCGGAAGAAGTAGGATAGACAAAATAAGTGAGAATAAATTTACACAAGAAGTAATCCAGAAAGAAGACCTACTAGTGTAACAGGAGGCGGCGTCAATGGTCGGTGTTGGTGGCGGCTGTGAGGATTGAAGAGAATAGACTGAAAAATCAAGTTGAGGAGAAGAAGAAAAGATCAATTGACGGGTTGCCGGAAGACAAGCTAGGGAGAAGAAGAAAAGATTGATCGACAGGCTGATGGTGTGTAAAGGGTACGTAGGTAAATAAAAACAATATATCCCCAAGAATCCTCAAGGAGCTTGAGTGGACAAGATTGTTTTTACAAGTTCTTTAGCCCAAAGAGTCTCGTAACAATAATACAATCCCGAAGCTCCTTTCCATACCAAACGATTCTTTTATTGCCATCCTCAAGAATCCGAAAAAATAATCTAAATGAATCTCTTAGAATACAATACCAAACATACCCTAAGTTATGTTAGGTGTTGTCAACAACATAATAAACACTCAAACACAAAAATCATTAATGTTGATGTTGTCTATAACAACAAATATAAAAACAATAGAACAATATTATAGTGTTGTCAATATTCTAGTTTAACTAATGACTATGTCAACACCATAAAACACAAAAAAAATAGGAATGGTTATAAACTCAACAATTCAATAATCGCTAAAAACAGTGTGAATATTAATAATTTTACTACTTTTAAGTTTTAACAATATAAATCATAATGAACACGAATTTAAATCTGATTACGGGTCAAATATGAACAAAAACATTATAACTTGATCGAAACCCTAAATGGAAAGGTTTGATATGTTCAAACGTGATTAATTCTCCATTGGTGATGGTGTTTTTGAACCAAGTGAAATAATTGTTTATCTCCTTGGAATAGAGTCTATGGAACTTGAAGATCTCTTGAATATTAATAATTTTACTACTATGTGTTTTCTTTTTCTCATTTGTGGTGGTCTTTCATGACAGTTAGTTCGTCTGTCGATTCTTTTCGACCTTTCGAACCAATAGTCGGCGCGCCTTCTATGAGATCGAACTGCTTTCCATTATAAAAAAAAAAAAACCGAAAATATAATCTTGAATATACAACCAGATAGACCATCCTTTTTGGTCATGATGGAATGGATTCAAATCTATGCCAAAGTTTCATACTTTCACACAAAGCAATACCACACTGCAAATACTAAATCAACCCCAATTTTGAACATATTGATGATTAATTACCATAATATTCTTTATTCAAAATTTACATTTCAACTTAATGTTCTCTAATTAGCACTAATTGACCATTTTTGGTCCAGCCTTTTTCTCCAAATCAGTAAACATTCTATTTCAAATACTTCCAAAATTGTTCCTTACTTTAGATACAAAACACAAATATCTTCACTAACTAAAATAAGCCTCATTACTAACTGAAAATTAAATAAAGTAATTGAAAAAACACATAGTAATTAGATTATGATAATCCATGTGAACCA
Source organism: Fagopyrum homotropicum (assembly GCA_033239125.1). NCBI lineage: Eukaryota > Viridiplantae > Streptophyta > Magnoliopsida > Caryophyllales > Polygonaceae > Fagopyrum > Fagopyrum homotropicum. Next base: position 3,404,964 of record BSWB01000001.1, on the reverse strand, counting down.
GAACATTTTGTTTACATGCACTCATAAAATAAAATAAAACAACCCCCAAAAAAAAGAAAAAATTACAGAAAATTACTGAAAATTTTCATATAGCTATGCCTATAGATGTACTTAACTTAAAGAGCTAAAACTAAATGATTAAAACCCTAATGACTAAATTAAAGCATGTGTATTAAGAAGACCATGCCAACCAGAATTACCAATAAGCCCATTCCAATTGCTTCCTCTAACATTCTCAATATCACCACCAACTCCAACGCTTTCTCCGTAATTATTCATCACCTGCCACGGAAATCCCCATAATGCCCTTCCATCCTCCTGCTTCATCGTCGTCACCGTCACAGCGGTGGTTGTCGCGGTGGTTGTATTACCAGCCGTCGTTTCTTCAAACGTCGGGAGAAAATTATTGTTACCGTAGCATAAGCTCTGGAATAGCCCTCCACCGTGACCTAACACTCCGTCACAGTCAGTGACATTAGCATTTCCCATTCCCAATGAATTGATATCAAACCCTAATCCGTTGTACGAAGAGGGGAGAGAGAAGACGGCGTTAGGGTTCGAGGACGTAACGATGACGTCATTGTTGTGAGGCCGTTTGATTAGGAAAGAACTGTGTGACGGAGTTGGAGAGGAAGTAACGGAGGATGAACGTTTGTTGGATTTCCGGCAACCTCCGCCAACGGGGACGTTACGGAGAGTACCGCCTTTGGTCCAGTAACGGCGACATGACTTGCAAAAGTAACGGGGTTGGGTAAGACTGTAATTATTATAGTAACAGAATTTAGTGTTGGTTGAATCGCATCTTGGGCATTTCTGCGGCTCGTTTTCCGGTGGCCGGGGTTTCTTCTGATCTTGTTGCAGTGGCGTGATTTCTGTTTGAATTTGTTGTTTTGAGCTCGCGATTATGCTGTCGAGTGACTGAGAATCCGACATCTCCTGAAAAATTAACCAATCAGTCAGAAAATGAATTCAATTTTTTGTCGCCGGAGTTTGCAGAGAGCGGTGATGGAATTACCTGTCGATGGTGATGGAGGTAGTGGTGAGCGGCGGAGAGATCCATGGTGCAGTATATAAGATTGATCAGAGAGAAATTAAGAGAGTTTGATGCGAATTGCAGAGGGAGAATGCAGAGATGAGATTAAATAAAGGGGAGGATGGAGGAGAGAGAAGAAGCTGTGGGGTAGTGTTGTAATAATCATTACCTCTCGACAAATCCTACTAATATCTTCATCTAGTTCACTAGTAGTGTCCGATTCGTAAATAAAATAAAAGAAAAAATTACATTAAATATCCACAAAAATTATATTTGTATTTGGTATACATAATGAATATTAAGTTGAAATATGATATTTGGTATATTAAAAAGATTTAAACTGATATTAAGTGTTGGAAACGGAATGGAAACGAATTTAATTCATATGTATATCCTTATTCATGAAAATTTATAAAATCATTCATTGTACCTTCATGCAAAATACACTTGTTTTCCCGCATTTTGTTTCCATATATGGTATCAAAATAATGAGGGCCTGTTTGGTTTTAATTTCGAAATTGGAAACGAATCTAGTCCATATATATTAGGGGTGGGCATAAATCCCGCTTAATCCCGTCCCGTCCCGCATCCCGTCCCGATCCCATCCCGATCCCGGCGGGATTTGGAAAAAAAATGTCTATCCCGTCCCGTCCCGTCCCGCAAAAAATTTGCGGGACGGGACGCGGGACGAAGACTTCCCATCCCGCTTAATCCCGTCTCGTCCCGCATATATATATAAATAATATTTTTATATTTTTATAAATATTATATAGATAAATAATATACATAAATTATAATTTTTTTAAAAAAAATTTATTTTTAAAATTATTAAATTGATGATTTTCATCATTCATTCACTCATTCTCTACTACTCATTCGGTTGGATCTAAAATATTAGAGTTTCTGATCTCCCTTGATTTAGTCTGTTTGCCGCCTTGCTCTGGTCCGTTCCATCGACACCCTTGCTATAGTCGGTTTCATCGTCCTTGTATTTGTGGATTATCACAATTGTAATCGATAGTTAAATAAATATAATTTTCATTAAATTATCTGTTGTTATTTTTTGAATGTGAGTCGGTAAGACACTTTGATGTAACTTGAATTTGTTTTCAATGTATAAACTACTAATGTAGGCGTCATGAATCGATAATTCGGTATCGAGTTTTTTTTTTCCGATCATTTATGTCTAAAAACACGAGAGAAAACAAGTATACATATTAAATATAATCGGTGCGTAGTTTTCGCGGGATTTGTCCCGTCCCGTCCCGTCCCACATGGGACAGGGCCCGCGCGGGACGAAGAAAAAATGTCTTAAATCCCGTCTTGTCCCGTCCCGCAAATAATTTGCGGGACGGGACGTGGGACGACCCCTATCCCGTCCCGTCCCGTCCCATGCCCACCCCTAATATATATACACTTATTCATAAAAGTTGTTGGAATCATTCCTTGTGGTTTGAAGTATTTGGAGTACATTTTGATTACTTTTGATACCCTATAGGAAATAAAATGTGGGGAACCAAGTGCATTTTCCATTAAACACCAAGGAATGATTCCATAAAATTTCATGAATAAGGATATACATATGGACTAAATTTGTTTTCATTTGGTATCCGTTTTCGAAGTTGGAACGAAACGGCCCCTCAAATTCTACTCCAATTACTTCAAACTATAAGGAATGATTATAAAAACTTTCATGAACTAGGATATACGTATGTGCTAGATTCGTTTCCATTTCGATTCCGGAATTAAAACCAAACGGACCCTAAGTTTATATATATATATATATATATGTGAATATTTGAAGTTGTTTCCAAACCTACTTCAAAGCTACAATATTTGGTGGAATATTGTTTTGAAAATATCACATTTATTCTTTATCTATATATTTTATTTTTTTCATTAAAATATATAGCTTGATATTTTTGCAATAACAATTTTCTTAGATAGATATAAATATATAATCACGTTGGTTATTAGGGTTTTATTTAATTTGTAGTGGATATGTAATAATAAAAAATAATAATAAGAAAATAAAAGATTGATATATCCTAGTCTACAGGGTTGGTGCCTGGTGGTGGTCCAAGAGAGGTGAGGTGGGGCCCTCCTCCTGACCAGCGTGATTTAGCGAGGGCTGGAAAAGAAGGGCCCACTTAATCACTTTGTACAGAGAAGTGGTCCCCAGGTCCACCTCAAACCTGCAGTTTGCCTCGTCTGACGAAGCAAATAGCAACGTCGAGTTCCAACATGAGATCGCCGTTTGTTGTGTGTTTCAGGCACATCGAATAGTGATAACTCCGCCGGACCAGCTCTTATCCCTATAACTATCCCCTCCGTTAAACTTAACGCCTTATTTTGTTTCTTTTATAATAATAAGAATAAGAAAAAATTAACTAAAAATAAACATTAGTATGCCGTCGTTTAAACCATCAGAATGTTACCTCACATATTGAGTTCGATCAAAGATTAGTATCTGAATTATAGTTTACATGGTAAGTTTACAGATCGGTGTTAAAAATTTGAAGTAATATAAGCTTTATGACTAAGGTAGGTGGACAATTTTGCCCTTGATATTTAATATCGATCGGTCAGTTACCATAACGTGTAAATAGTAATTCATGTATTAATCTTTGGCCAGACTCAATAAGTGAGGTACCGTTCTGATAGTTTAAACGACGGGTAGGGTTGTGCAAACGGTCCGGACCGGACCGGTGGACCGTTAATTGAGAAAACCTTGGACCGTAGATCGGACCGGACCGGTCCGGTTCCAGGTTGGACCGGTTTGTACATAGTTTGTGCAATTTTAAAAATTGTGGACCGGTTTGTAACTAAATTGTGCATTTTTTGTGAGGTTTTTTGGTCCAAAACCGGATCAGAGTGGACCGGATCGGACCGAACTGGACCGGATCGGACCGAACTGGACCGGACAGGACCGGTGGGCCATTAATTGAGAAAACCTTGGACCGTAGACCGGACCGGACCGGATCGGACCGGTTTGTAACTAAATGGTGCATTTTTTGTGATGTTTTTTGGTCCAAAACCATATCAGAGTGGACCGGATCGGACCGAACTGGACCGGCCCGGTTCCGGGTTGTACCGCTTTGTACATAATTTGTGCAATTTTGAATATTGCGGACCGTATCGGACCGGTTTGTAACTAAATTGTGCAATTTTTGTGAGTTTTTTCGGTCCAAAACCGGATCACAATGGACCGGATCGGACCGAAATGGACCGGACCGGAAATTCGTAGTTTACGGTCCAACCCGGGTTACGGTTTTATACGGTCCAAAAATCGGACCGGACCGTAACCCGGATTTTAAAAAAAACCTGGATCGTAGACCGGAGGTTTTCCGGTCCTGCCCGATTTTGCACAACCCTAACGACGGGGTACCAAAGTTTAGTTAGCCTAAAAAATGGGGTACTATTTAGATAATTTTCTTTAAAAAATAAATATAAATGTGTAAAACCTCATGTTTTATAAGTTTAGTGTCATAATAATAAGGTATTTCACATTCAAAAATTACAAACATAACATATAAAATATGATTATTTTTATTGCCAATTGGTTAAATAATAATACTATTAAAGTTATGTACAATGCTCACTCTATTAGGTCTAATATATGTATATATATAAACTATACATTTAAAATGCATAATTTTTTTACAACTTATTTTAGACTTTTTTTAGGATAAGAACCTTTCCTAAGTGATCATTTTTCTCAATATACGATGATTAATGGGACACAATTGTTGTAGAATATTAAAATAATAATAATAATAATAATTATTATTATTATTATTATTATTATTTTTATTATTATCATCGAAGGTAAAACACATTACATACCGTTGGATGGGAGCCGACTAACAAGTTGAGTTCCGCATCCTTTTTTGATGGTAAACGCAATCCTAGTAAAAATAAAACAGGTACTCCTACTATATCCGGGCAACTCTTTAGCAACCGAGCCCAATCTTTTAAGAAGTTCAACCGCTTCTTCACCAAGGTCGTCAAACGTAGAAAAGAAAAAGGGAAGAAAGTGATACCCCATGGAGCTACAAACCTCCGCATACTTCTTTCTCTTGTTATCAGCATCAACTCTCACAGCTTTACCCGGCATGAAGCTAGAAAGATCAAGCGAAGAGAAAGGGGAAGTACCAGTGATGTCAACACATGTGTCTTTACCCTGAAACTAATTATAGAAAAGGATGTCGGCCGGGCGCAACTCCCCACCACCACCATCCACCATACCAGTATGAACCTCTTTACGAACAGAGATCTTAATCTTAAGACATTCATCAAAAATGACATCACGCATCATGTTATGCCGGTGTTTATTATTATTATTATTATTATTATTATTATAATAAATAAGCATGAGAAGAAGATGGATCGAGATTGGAAGTATCTTAAAAGAGGGAAAGATTTGAACAATTTCCAAGTCGATCGGATACAAATCAATATGATACAACGTAAGCTAGTGGGCCCTTTTTTTATTTTTATTTTGCTATTTACGTATTAAGAACACAACCCTATAACATTAAAGTTGTGTCTTCCAAATATATTTAAATTTTAATATATGGACAGAATATAAGCTTTATAAGATACGAGCATGCTGACACATGTTCTTTGTCACTCATACATCTTTAATTTCGTTTTTCAAAAACTTTATTTACTCTACCAAGTAGTATATTTATACGATTTTGTGATCTATGGACTATTTTTTATATATAACTAATTAAAATTTTATGAAATATAAATTTGTTTTACTTTTTAACTTTAAAAACAAATTATATAAGATATGAATATTAAGTTTAGTATTGAATAAAGTGAGTGTCGATGAACATTAAACACCAATGCAAGTTAACCCAATTGTTCATTTATTTGTGCATGTGAAAAAAAAACAAAAACGTGAGATTCAATTAGTCCGGATGATAATAGTGGAGAAGAGTTCGAAACCCACGAACTACCAAAATTCTATATTTAGATATTGGTAGACTGGATGGATTAAAATTGAATATTACCTAATTATTTTATCATAAATAAAAAGGGATCGAGTTATTACATATAAAATATAAAAAAAATTATTTGATAAGATAAAAATAATCCATTTATCCAACTGACCCAACTTTTTATTGAAACAATTTGGTTTACTAGGCTTTTTCTAATTTTGTGTTTAGTAAATGTACCCCTTGAGAGAAGAGTGTGTAGAGTTAGAAAATAAATACAAAATGTTGTGTTCATGTATATATTCCTAAATGTTTTGGGTACGTACCAAAAAGTTTATAGTGATAATTTTTGTATCTTTTTTGTGAATCTCATCATAAATTTCACCCTATATAAATATCACCTAAAAATAAACTTTTAGATATTTCAAAAAAATTGAACGTTGCTTTAAGGTGTTTAATTTCTGTACATATCTTTTATATTTTATTTTTCATCAAAAATGAAGACTTTTAGACATTTCATCTTTCCATCACGTAATTTTAACATTTTTGTCAAAGTTCCCCTCTTATAATCTAAGGCTTATTAAAAGGATTTTATTATTTTGAAGAGCATAAATAATAATAAATAAATAAATAAATAAATTTTTTGATGTTTATATGAAAGATGTTAGATAAATTTACTCCGGATAAATTATGATCGTTGCTCCAACGTTCGAATGTTAACGGTTTTTGGCATATGGTGTATTCTCAATTAATGAGTTTGTGGGTGCATTCTCATTGAGCCCCGAACACATGTGTGGTGCGTATGAAACCGATTTCAACTTTGAATCCAACAACTAGTTAGAATTACAACCGTTGCTCCAATGTCTTTTGACGAGTTTTAGCATTTGAGGTGCATTTCAATTGAACTTAAGGTGCAAAAATGGGTACATCTGTGAAATATAGATGTTGTGTGACTATAAAACGGATTGAGATCGAAAATGCGTGAAGTTTTTGTTAGGTAAATAACAACTCCGGTTTATAAGGAAAAAGGGATTATTTGAATGCAAAACTATATAATGTATTATTGGTTTAATAAGATGGTAATTACACAAAATAATTTACAATAAAATTAAAAATAGTAATTTGAGTTATAATTTTATGATGACGTAGGATAGTTGGGAGTATGCATGTGAAAAGCAAGAAGTTGGAGTGGCGGTAGAATCAAAGCAGCAACCAATATTCTACGGTGTCATCATTGTGTCAGAGAATGTAAATGGATTAAACAATCATTGAGTTTAACGATAACAGATTTCTTCAGGATCCTATGAATCCAACAAACATATCTTGTTTTCGATCGATCTTCCTTAAATCTAGACATTCTTTTAAGGGCAATTTTGATAATTAAGTTTTTTTGAAAAATTAGAGTAGTAACTAAATTTTTTAATGTTTCAATTAAGTAAATATATCCCAATCTTTTGTATTTATTCTCAAACTTTACACATATTTTTCTCAAGGGGTATATTTACTAAACACAACAAAAAGAAGGAAAGATATTATAATTAATATATATTGTAATTATTATTATTCTAGAATATCATTATAGATAATAGTATACATATTAAGACAAATAATAGGGTATGAGATAAAATTTATGATATATATTCTTACTATTACATATATAAATAATTTGTTAAAGTTATTTTAACGTATAATTTGTTTCAACTTTATATGGATTTTAACCCTTTGTGTTGTCATAAATACTAGTGTTTTGACGTATTTTTTGCTTTTTTATGAAATTTAACCGGTGTTTGACATGGTAAAAATATTATTGTTTAGTGTTTTAGGGTGTGTTCTGAAATTCCTGATAAAATTCAGGGTTTGCATAAAAACACTAAAATTTTTTGTCTAAAAAGACAAACATCCCTTAGCCTTTTTACTTATCACAAGCCAAAATACCAAAAACACTATTTTAAGTTAATTAAACAGTGTTTTTGAAAACACAAACACGTTCAAAAACACTAAACACCAATTTACCTCAATAACTTAACAAACACATTCTTATGACTAATATTTAAAACTTTTAAACTAATTATTAATATTTATGGTTATACATGTTTGTGACCCATAATCTTATCATGAACGAAACAAAAATATATCTCACACATGAATTTACGTGGTTCACCAACGTTTTGTTGATATGTTCACAACTTCAACGAAAGTTTTAACAAGACAAAACATATACTCTTAATTATCATAAAAATATAAATGTTTATTGAGATCGATCAACATATACATTTGTTTCAATAACTCACCACATGAAATGAGTTATTTGCATATAATTAAAAATCTAAAAACATAATTTGATTTAAAATGTATTTCATTTCACTATCGAAACATTTAGTATATGAGAAAGAATACAAAAAACAAAAAGTTTGTTCCAATAATCATTCATATGCCCGGAATTCGAGGGGTCCAAAATATGAATCCCAATGTTGCATTCGATATTATTGTTTGAGCATCTTATGATAATGACATCTCATAATGAAATTAATATGCTGTAAACTTTATGATTCATGCTTGTATAGGTTAGATTACGTATGTGCACGCAATAGTATTGACACGTAATGTTCCTAGATCTAGCTTAGTTGGTATGAGGGTATTGACGTGTGTTATAGCTTACTCATGTAGTACTCGTTGCCGGTTCATTGGACCCTGGTGGCTTGTACTCATTAGGAAGCTGTGGCATGTGTTGTATACTTATCTCTTGCATGTTGTTATGGCTTCGTGGCATGAAATGGTGTCTGATGGGCAACAGGTTGTGTTGTGTTATTGGACCGGGTTCGCGGCGTGTGTTTATGTTTTGAGACGTGTTTTTGGATCGGTTCAGAACAACTTAAATGAAACGCTGCGTTTGAGCTACCCAGTGGAGGTATAAAAGCGAAGCTCAGCCTCCTCTAACCCTAAGCGAGTTGCAGCCCTTTGCCGCTGTGAGAGAACGAGAGCTCCTCTGAGAGAAAGAGAGAGAGTGCGATCGAAGAAGAGAATGGAGGTGGTTCGCTAGGGTTTGAGACGCTCATCCTCACCTGCTCCTCTCCTGAAGAAGATCTTCTTGTCGAAGATTGCAAAGCTTTATTTGAAAGCTTTGCGTAGCCACACATGGGCTATTTCTGAACCTTGTTCTTCGTATCCCCTTTGTTCTGACTTGTTTCTAGATTTAAGGTTTCTTTGCTTGTTGATCTTGCGTGCAGCTTTGTAATCAAACCTATATTGTAATCGTCCTCGAATGCCTAGTGAAAAACGGGATCGGACCTCCCCTCTTGAGGTTCCGCAGACGTAGGGTTTTAACACCCGAACTGCGTAATCAATTTCGTGTGTTGATCTTTCGAATTAGTATTAAATCATATGAACGCATAATAATAAATTCTACAGATTGGTATCAGAGCTTTCTGTTGCATCTTTTTCTTTTGAAAATCGATTCATATTGTTTGTTATGTGCATATGATCCTGTCTTCCGCTGTATTGTTTTCTTTGTGGTGAAAGATCTGGTTCTACACGTTTTTGTTCTTTGTTTCCCCTAAACTAGCGTTTTCTGTTATCTCTTTCTTGTGAGAGATCTGTTTAGATTATTTTTTCCCCTTTCTGTGTAAGTACTAACTTGATTTGTGTGTGGTTCTTGCAGGGGGTAAAACATGACGGACTCCACAGTAAGGATGAAGCCATTCGATGGGAGTGGTGACTTCACCATGTGACAGGTGAAGATGAGGGCTATTCTCACCAAGGAGAAATGCCTCAAAGCCATCACTGGAGACTACCTAGCCATGACGTCCGACGAAAAGAAAAAGGAAATGAGTGAGCAGGCACATGCTGAGATCATGATTAGGTTAACTGACGACGTGGCTCGTCAGGTTGTAAGTTACACTTCTGCTAAGACTCTTTGGGATGCCTTAGAAAAGTTGTACTTGAAAAAATCCTTGCCTTCTAGAATATCACTACTGCATAGACTTTTCACCTTTAAAATGGACGTTAACCTGACTCTTAATGAAAACTTAGATAAGTTCTTAAGAATGAATCAGGATTTGGCTAGATGTGATGATGAAATAAAAGAAACTCACCTTGCTGTCTTGTTACTAGGATCCTGGCCTTCTCAGTTGATACCTTAAGAGATGTTATTCAGTATAACTCAGATAATATCATTCAAGAAAAGATAATAGAGGCTATAACAGAAAAGAATGACACCTTAAAAATCTTTAAGAGTAAAACTGAAAAGAAATCAGATGTGAAACCTGAAGTTCTTATGGCCAAAGGAAATTCTAAAAACTTTAAAAACAAGAAGAAAGAAAAATATGAAAGGGATAAATCTGGACCTTCTGACTTTGATAAAAATAACAAGAAATGTTATTATTGTGAGAAACCTGGACATTATGCTAATGAATGTAGGAAGAAAAAGAGAGATGATGCTAAGAATAGTAAAAATTCTGATGGAAAAGTGTCTCTATTTGAAAAAGTTCAAATTGAATATCCTTGTGAACTGCTTATGTGTTCTGAGCATAATTCTGTAAATTCTAATGTGTGGATCTTGGATTCTGGCTGTACTATGCATGCTTCATTTAATAAATCTTTGTTTAGCTCTTTGCATGAATTTGATGGTGGAGAAGTTATGTTAGGAGATAACACTGCCTGAGTATTAGAGGGGTAGGAAATGTACCTATATGCATGTTTGATGGTAAAATTAGGGTTCTACAGAATGTTAGATGGGTTCCACAACTTAGGAGAAATCTAATGAGTGAATCAGCTTTAGATGATTTAAACTGTCAAATTATTAATGGTAATGGGATACGGGAAGTAATAAGAAATGAGACAACTCTTATAAAAAGCATCAAAAAGGGTGGATTATACCATGTTATAACTTCACCTAATTTGATTCTTACCACTACTAATACTAAAATGACCTTAAGTCATACTAAAATCTGGCACAATAGACTTGGACATATAGGTAACACTGGTCTTAAAAATCTGTACAAACAAGGCTTGTTAGATAAAGAACCTGTAGATATTGTTCTGTGTGAAAATTGTATCTTAGGTAAAAAGAATAAACACAGCTATAATAATTCATCTTATAAAGCTCAAAAACCTTTAGAATATGTTCACTCTGACCTATGGGGACCTGCACAGGTTGACACCGTAGGAGGAAAGAGATATTTTATCTCTTTCATATATCATTATTCTAGGAAAGTTTGGACTTACCTCCTTAAAAACAAAAATGAAGCTTTTGAGTATTTTAAAGAATGGAAACAAGCTGTAGAAAATCAAACTGGACATACCTTAAAATGCCTTAGGACAGATAATGGACTAGAATTTTGCAATACTGAATTTAATGACTATTGTAAAGAAAAAGGAATTAAAAGACACTTAACTGTACCTGGAACTCCACAACAAAATGGGACAGCTGAAAGAATGAACAGAACACTCCTTGAGAAAACTAGGTGTATGCTCATTAGTTCAGGGATGAAACACTCTATGTGGGGGGAAGCCATAGTGACTGCTACCTACCTCATAAATAGATCCCCTTCCTCAGTTATTGACTTTAAAACTCCTCAGGAAATGTGGACTGGTAAGAAACCAAATTTAGGTCACTTAAAACCTTTTGGTTGTACAGCCTACTCCCAAATTTTCCAAGGAAAACTAAATCCTAGAGCCCTAAAAGTTGTAATGCTAGGATATCCAGAAGGTGTTAAGGGATACAAACTCCTAATAATTCAACCCTATGGTTATAAAGTCATCACTTCTAGAAGTGTAATTTTTAATGAAAAAGAATTTCATTTTAAAAATAAAACTGAGAATGTTGTAACCCATAGTTCTGAGGAGAATGATGGTATAGAGATTACTAGCACATCCTGAAATTTCTACAATCATAAAGAACAACCTCACATAAATCATAATGATGAAGAAGAATTTGATATAGGTCATTATCAAACTGAAAGCTCCAGTATTCCTAACACCCCTCAATTAGACATTAATGAGGATGAAAATAATAATGATGATAATACTCAACAATTAGAGGGGGAAAATAATGAAGAAAGTGTTGAAACTTCCAATAAAAACCTCACAAATCCTGAATCTGATTATGGCTGTGACCATGAGAATTCAGACGACGCAGGTAGCAATGCTAACACTGCTGATGATGAGGGGGAAAATTCACACCAACTCCAGTCAAGTGATAAACATGAAGACCTGCGTCGTTTGGATTTTCATGGTCACTGCCAGTTAACCAGGGACAGGTCACCTAGGTTAAAAATTCCTAATAAAAAATATGCTAATAATGTTGAGTATATCATGCTAACTGATGAAGTGAACATAATTGACTATGCCTTCTTAACTGCTGATGTGATAGATAATTTCTACACCCCTGATACATATGAACAAGCCATAAAATGTCCTAATGCTAAACACTGGAACCAAGCTATGAATGATGAGATTGAATCCATGAATTCTAATAACACTTGGAACCTGGTACCTAGGCCAGAAAATGTGAAACTAGTTTAATGTAGGTGGCTGTATAAACTAAAAGAAGGTATAAAACCTAGTGATCCACCTAGGTACAAAGCCAGGCTGGTTGCCAAAGGCTTCACCCAAAGAGAGGGTATAGATTACACAGACATTTTTGCTCCTGTAGTTAAGTATAAAACGTTGAGATTACTACTTGCTATGGCTAGTGTGTATGACTGGGACATTGAACAAATGGATGTTAAAACTGCTTTCTTGCATGGTGATTTGAATGAAACCATTTACATGAGTCAACCTAAAGGATTTGTTAATAAGAATAAACCTGAACATGTTTGCCTACTTAAAAAATCTCTGTATGGTTTAAAACAATCACCTAGACAATGAAACTTTAAGTTTGACATTTGTATGAAGAATCTAGGTTTTATGAGAAGTAAATATGATTACTGTTTGTACTTTAAAAATCTTTCCACTTCTAATGCTCTCTATATTCTCTTATATGTAGATGACATTCTGATTATGTGTAAATCTAAAGTCATCATTAATAATGTAAAAAGAGACCTTAAAATGCATTTTGACATGAAAGATCTTGGTGCAGCACAGAAAATTCTTGGTATACAGATTATAAGAAATAGGGATAAAAAGAAAATGTTGCATTCGATATTATTGTTTGAGCATCTTATGATAATGACATCTCATAATGAAATTAATATGCTGTAAACTTTATGATTCATGCTTGTATAGGTTAGATTACGTATGTGCACACAATAGTATTGACACGTAATGTTCCTAGATCTAGCTTAGTTGGGATGAGGGTATTGACGTGTGTTATAGCTGACTCATGTAGTACTCGTTGCCGGTTCATTGGACCCTGGTGGCTTGTACTCATTAGGAAGCTGTGGCATGTGTTGTATACTTATCTCTTGCATGTTGTTATGGCTTCGTGGCATGAAATGGTGTCTGATGGGCAACAGGTTGTGTTGTGTTATTGGACCGGGTTCGCGGCGTGTGTTTATGTTCTGAGACGTGTTTTTGGATCGGTTCAGAACAGCTTAAATGAAACGCTGCGTTTGAGCTACCCAGTGGAGGTATAAAAGCGAAGCTCAGCCTCCTCTAACCCTAAGCGAGTTGCAGCCCTTTGCCGCTGTGAGAGAACGAGAGCTCCTCTGAGAGAAAGAGAGAGAGTGTGATCGAAGAAGAGAATGGAGGTGGTTCGCTAGGGTTTGAGACGCTCATCCTCACCTGCTCCTCTCCTGAAGAAGATCTTCTTGTCGAAGATTGCAAAGCTTTATCTGAAAGCTTTGGGTAGCCACACAGGGGCTATTTCTGAACCTTGTTCTTCGTATCCCCTTTGTTCTGACTTGTTTCTAGGTTTAAGGTTTCTTTGCTTGTTGATCTTGCGTGCACCTTTGTAATCAAACCTATATTGTAATCGTCCTCGAATGCCTAGTGAAAAACGGGATCGGACCTCCCCTCTTGAGGTTCCGCAGACGTAGGGTTTTAACACCCGAACTGCGTAATCAATTTCGTGTGTTGATCTTTCGAATTAGTATTAAATCATATGAACCATAATAATAAATTCTACATATGCAAATTTAAGTTAATCGTGTAATTAATTAGTTTTCTTTTGGTTTGAGTATTGCTCAAGCAAGTATTGTTCACACACTTCTTCATTGGAAAGCATGTAGTTATTGGTCAATGATATGATATAAATATATTCATAATCTTTCTTAATAAAGTTTTAAATATTGAAATCATGATTAACCGCACATTTGTCTTTATATAACTTATCACAATTAGTGTTTGATCATAACTATTTTATATTGTTAATGATAGTGTTAACCCTACTACATTTAGTTAAAGTGATGTATTTAATGACACCGTTTTAGTATTTTCATCATAATTTCAAATCAAATAATAATTTTATATTTATGAATTGATTTTCTTATAGTGTTTCCTTAACATATTTTAATATGCATAAATTATAAATTAAAAAGGTACAGTTTTTAAATGTGTATATTACTTTTAAAAAGACTCTATACACTTCAAGATAACAAAATGTATATTTTTCTAAAGTATATACATTAAATATACTTAAATTATGTATGTTTATAATTATAATTTATAGACATTTTTTTTGGTAAAAGAGAACCGATTTAACCTAAACTATTTGTACACGTAACTGTACTATTTTTTTTAGTTTTATTTTCCATGATAAGAGAATTTATCACTTAATAAAAAAATACACTTCTTAACGGTTTATTTGACTATACTAACAAACCTAACTCGCAATTAACTTAATAACTGCACAACGATATTGATCAAATAAATTGAACAAATTACAAAAAAAGACTAAATGTTAGTTTAATATAGCTTTTAAACACATAATTCACTTAGAGTTATATTATCCCACAAATTACCAAACACTTTCAAACTTTACAAATTAAAGTTGTGTTTAGTTGTAAATGAGTTTATTTTTGGGTTTTTAATCTATATGAGGTTATTTGATATTATAGTTTAGTTCGTATTTTTTGGAGTTTATTTTCTGAAAAATATGTATAAAATATAACCTTATATAAGCTTGGGGAGTGAAGGTTATATTTCAGGGTTTATAAGTTCAAATAAATCACCGAAATTATTTTAAAAATCTACAACTAAATTCCTACAAATTATAGCCTTCAATAATACCGAAAAAACCAAAAATCAAACCTAAAAATATATAAATGCGAGCTTTATAAAACATAGCATTTAACCAACATAATTAATCATAGGGTATTATCCAAAAATCAGAAACTCTATTTCTAAATCATTATTTCTTTATACATTCTTTTCCAACATTATTGTAGCATGGAGCTTGGAGAAGCTCATAAAAAGCATAGAGCATGCATGAACTCAAAACCCAATGACTTTAAGATTGATTTGAAAATGTTACATCAAAATAGGGAAGACAAGAAGTAATAAATCAAGGTGGGGACATAAGAACATCATCAATTTTCTATTCTATTGTTTTGGGATCAGTGGGGCATTTATAAATACTTTATAAAATACACTGTTGACTGGTCAAAGTTTCATGATCAGTCAAAAAAAGACACAAATAATAACAAGGTAGGGTTAGTGCAATAGTACTATAGTTGCTAGAAACAACAAAATTATAATAAAGTTACAATTGACCAAAGGGATTTGGATTTCCACTACTCTTTTTACTGTTTCACTGTGTGATAAAAGTGAAAATTCCACTTACCAAATGCTTTGGTTTTGCATACATATGTTCAATCTATTTGTAGATGTTGGGAATGGAGCTTCCAAACAACCCTAGATCTATAAAACTATTAGTAAATCTTATTTCGGATTATGTTTATGTACTCGTATTCAACGATCGGGATGATTGATATTTCGTAAATGTTCATGTCGTTGATATGCCTTGCATGACACACTTCGTAGATTCAATCAGGGGGTTAATACATAACGACCAAGGATTATCTAGGGTTTCGTTATATGTATATTGTGGTGTTCTCTTTGCCTCAATCATTTGCTCGTATGTAATCCGAAAATGGATACAATCGTTATTGGATATATAAATCCGTGTTTCTTTTGTTATTGTTTTTGTTAAGTTTTGTTACTTTCTATAATTTCGCACAACCCACGTATTGACGGAAATAAATGTATTTATACATGCAACAACTATTTAGCTAGCTTACATTTTCAATTTCTCCAATTATGTCAACAACAATTTAGCACAATGGGATCCCATTAAGCTTAGGTTTTAGGCTCGGAACCAACACACGTGAACACACGGAAAAAAACTCCACATGATCTTAAATGACGGAATTTCACATAGTATCTGAGCAATTCAATAATGGATCCGGACTTATCGGACTTGTCGATCTTAAGACATTTAAGACATTTATTGGCGGACACTAGACTATATCCAGCCAATTGTGCTAGCTACCCAGCCTTAAGGCGTGTTGTAAAATGTCAACTCAACCAAACGGTTGCACCTGAGGACTTGTGTGGAAGATTGAATGTCCTTACATTGATAAAAGATTGATAACGAGCCGGTTGATAACATAGTCTTTTTATTGTCAATCGTTTTAGGACGAAACTTAAATGAACTTATGTGTTGGATCTGTCGTAATATCATATATTCCTTGTTTGTTCAAAATGATATTTTCGTAGATTTTTAAAATTTTGATTGATACACTTAATTTGTAAAAATAAAAATCCTCTTTACATACTAATTTTAAGCAAGATACTTTTAACCTTTTAGAAGAAAAGGGATTAAAGGGAGTTTTTTAGTGTTACAATCCTCTATTTTTAACTTTCGATATTTGGTTATAGGTATCAGATAATATAATATTTATATTAGATTTTATCATTTATAATTTGGTTATTAGAATTTAGAATCATAATTCAAACTTTTTATTTCAAAAGGAAAAAGGATGAGCAAACAATATTCGATCGTTGTGCATGATGAACAATACACCGTGAACAAGTACATCTGATAAACATGATTGTGGTCCTATTATCTACTTACATTTTACATATTTAAATTAAGAGCGTTGATTATTTTAAATTCAATAAAATTTTTCTTAGAGGTTCCAACATCACCCCAATACATATACACACTCGAAACTCATACCATAACTTTATAAAGTTTGTAAAACATATAATACGTACTTATCCAACTTGTACAATTTCATCGTCACAATCGAAATCCCTAAGTCTAGGTCATATAAGCTATAACATAAATCTTAAACTAGATTATACCGTAGAGATAAAAGTATCGATTCGACATCAACAGTAAACTAAGCCGCAACCTACTATACTAGTTTAATGGATTACGTTTGCCTCCTATTTTCAATAAGTTTTAGAATGAAATCCTGATGAACTTATGTGATGAATTAATCATACCTATAACTTGTGTACGTCCAAATGTGTGCCGAAATCCCCTAATTATGTGTTTAGTTGGAATTCTTCGCGGTACGAGAACTTCAATCTTGGATTTTGACTCATCAAGTTTGTCGCCCTTAGGACATTGATCGTGAACCTGAACTAAGAGTAGTTTCATTTAATTGGACTGGTCGTTCTTAAATCTTAAGCCATATCATAAATATCAACTCAGTCAGTCGATTTTACTTGGTGGGATATATGGAGATAAAGTTCTCTTACATAAATAATAAACTAATCACACCCTAAGATATAAGTTTGAATTGGTAAACTTCTTTTATTATTAATTGATTTTAGAACGAGACTCTAACTGAACTTATAAAATAGACTCGAACCTAACACTGGCATACATCCGATCATCTAACGAAAATCCAAAATTATATTCGATCCGCCAAAATTTCACATATAATTATTACTCTATACCTAGGTTCATTTTTTAGAGTATTGACGATATATTCGTAGTCGCAAGTCGCCATGCAGTCAGTCAAATGGGACCCTCCCTAATATGGTAGCACAATAATGCGATAAATAATTACATTCAATTGGACTAATTAAGCTTCATTCATTAGATGATAGAAATGACAACTTCCACTAATAATAAATATCAAAATCAGAGCACAGTTTTGTTTATTTTCTAACACTCTTAATATTTTAGTTTGAGTTTTTCCCCCCTATGTTCCCCACCTTACTATAGGGATTTGTGAACCGAAAGTTTGTTTATTTCATTGATCAAATATTGTTTTTATTAACAAATATAGATAGTTAAAACGGTAAACTGATAAATAAAAAATAGGTCTAACATATAACCCAATATAATTGACTTAATCTATACCACTTCCCTTAAGCTGGAGGTGGGGAAGAAACAACTCCAACTCTTCAAGCTTGCAAAATCAAAAAGTTGAATCTGGTGGGGTTAAGTGACTTAGTCATGAAGTCAGCAAGTTGATGGATGTCACGAACATGCTGAGTTTGAATGATATCTTGCTGAATATGTTCGTTGATGGTATGCCAATAATTCTCAATATGTTTGGTACATTCATGGAAGACTTGGTTGTTGGTGTTATGAATGGCTGACTAGTTATCGCAAAAAAGGTGAGTGTGAGCCTTATGCGAAAAACCGAAGGACAAAAGGAGAGAACAAAGCCAAAGAAGCTCACGAGTGGTGGTTTTTATTATCTTGTACTCAACATCATTAGAAGATCTAGAGACGATAGCCTTTTCTTGTTTTTTTTAAGAAATGGGTGAGGTATCAAGTAAAGTGAAACAGCTTGTGTAGAACGTCTAGGGGTAGGACAAACTGCATAATCTAAGTCACATAAATCACGAATGCATAGATCACTAGAACGAGATAAGAAAATACCATGAGTAGGTGTCCACTTTAGTAGCGAAGAACCTTATTGACAACATTCCATTGTCCAAGGCAAGGAGTAGCCATGAATTGAGAAAGTATATTAACTGAATATGCAAGTTTAGGGTGACTGATGTACAAGATAAGATTTCCAACCAAGCGTCCATATTTTTCAGGATCATCAAACAGGAAGGACAAATCCGATTGAAGGTTGTGTAGACATTGGGAAAGATGCAGGCTTACATCCATGTAGACCGGAATCAACTAGAATGTCACGAGTGTATTTCCGTTGGTTAAGCCATAAACCAGTCGAAGTACGAGCAATTTCAATACCTAAAAAGAACTGAAGGGGGCCATGGTCCTTCATGGGAAAGCAAGTATGCAGATGATCCTTAAATATACTAATGATGGCACAATTGTTGCCAATAATAACCAGATCATCTAAATAAATCAAAATCTGAAGGGTAATACATCACCTTCTATAGGTGAAAAAAGAGTAATCAACAAGGGACTGGCAAAACTCGTATTTGAGAAGGGTATGTGAACTTGTAAAACCAATTTCGAGGAGCCTAATGAAGACCGTACAAAGATTTTTTTGAGGCGACATACTTGAGAAGAGGTTCGAAATCCGGAAGGTGTGAGCATATAAACTTCCTCATGCAGATCGCCATGAAGAAAGACATTATGAACATCCATCTTATGAAGTTCCCAGTTATGAATAGATATAATGGCTAAAGTAGTTTCACTATGACTAATTTAGCAACATGAGCAAACGTTTCACTATAGTCAATGCCTTTTTATTGATGGTTGCCAAGGACAACCAAACGTGCCTTATAGCACTCAATCTGACCATTTGAGTTGTATTTAATAAGAATAACTCATGTAGAGCCAATAACTCTACAATCAGCAGGGAGATCAACATATTATCACGTGTTGTTATGTTGTACAACATAAATTTCATCTTGCATAGTTTTCTACTATTTTGGGTTTGCAAATGCATCCTTGAACGAGGTCGGTTCTTGTTCCTAATAGACAAAGTTATGAATTTAAAAGTAACAACATAGGTAGAAGAAATGTGTTCGTATGATAAAAAAAACCACAATGGAATACCGAGTATCTAATTTCAGTGAAAGAGAAGGTTGACCTGACTGGAGATCGAAGTGGCTTGTCTTTTTACAAGCGTAATCCATCTCGTAAAAGGGTTGAGAGTTTGGTGATTCGGGTCGGCGAAGGGGTGGTGGATCTGTTGGGGTGGTTGTGGCCCGTGGAGCTGCTGAGGTGATTGTAAGCGATGTGATTCGAGAACCTAATGCAAACGGCTACACTTCAATATAATGTTCTTAACTTCTTATTTTGAAGTTCATTTGAGGAGATTCAAGATCTGTTAGAACGATAATTTCATGATCTACAACAATTGTGTCATGTGTTTCATCAAATGAATCGCCTCCATTAATAAAAGGATAAAGAAGAAGTGAGAGGAAGTGGAATACAACTGTTTTTAACGACACTTGCAATGACATCAATGAAACCTCCGAGATAAGCATGCGAATTGTTATAGACTGTCCAAGCAGTAAGAGGTGTGTAGAAGACGAAAATGTTGAAGCAACAAACTTAGGGATACGAGGCGAAAAATCTGGTCCAAATTAAGAAAGAAAACCTACAAGAGAAGTGACGCTAAAATTGGCCGCCCAAATCACGAATGAAAGCAGGTGGAACAACCCAGTGGACAACCTGAAGAGCTTAAAGCCTGTAACTGTTCAAAAACTGAACTCTCACTTATACTGTATATAAGATACATAAATTAATATTCCATATAGAATAAATAAAACATGTATATATTTCATTTTTATGGTATTGCATACTTGTATACTGATATATATTGCTGCCAAAATAAAAAAAAAAAAATCAACTTTATAGTTTTTTTTTTTGTTTTTTTTTTTTTTGTAGTATTGAATGTCAAAAACAAAAGAATTCGTGATAGCTAGTTAGTTTAAGCTAAGAAAACCAATATACATAGATGAGAAATATACTAGTCCATTAGATGAAGGCCCAAAATATAAGTCATATACTAGGCCCACATCAATGAACAATGAGCCCAAAAACTGCAACCATATTGTTCATATATATATCTAGATAATAATCTTTTGAAAAATATAATAAAAAAATAATACTGAATATGAACTAAAAATGATATAAACTTTAAAAATTATATACAAATTTCACATTAAACTACGGGATAAAAATATGGCTTAAGTTTTAATCTGGATCCGTCCCTGGTCACCTATAACTTATCGTACATTACATACTATCTTGAATTTTTTAGTTAAATTGCGAGTTTAAAGTGTATTTTATAAAAAATACATTATAATTTAAATTTTTTAATAATAAATAATAGAAATATAAACACTCACAAATATTCATGATATTTTTAAGCCAATGTATTTTGATAAGTGGAAGATTGTAACATAGATTATAATTGTAAAAATATAAAAAATAAACAATGTAAAATTTAATCTGAATGATAAGAAATAAGATATCTAAAATATTAAAAATTTTATTAATGAAAAAATAAAAGGGGTGATTAATTAGTATTATATGTACTAACATAAATGGTTGGATGAAAATTTGAAAAATATAGGGGTTTGATTGTAGTTTTTTTATATATACGGGGTGGTTCAGTGAATATTATAAAAACAATTTTATTATGATAAAAATTTGAAATTTCTGCCTGGGGTTTGAAATGTCACGTGACGGACTCCATATCTGTCTGCGCTTACCTCCCGCTCGCTGAAATTTGAACCCACCGTCGTCTTCATCGCCGTTCACCACCCTACGATCGGAGAAACCTAGAGGGAGAAAGAGATGGATCCCGACAACTTCTCGCTCATCGACATCGGCCATGAAGACGATTCTCTACTAAAAAACTTACCCCCTGATGATGCCGGAGGATTCGCTTGTTCACCTCTTGTTATTACCGGATCTGCTGCTTCTTCCCGTCCACCTAAGACAAGTAAGGGCTTCTTATCTCTATTTAATTTTCGATGTTAACGCTTCGTTGCTATCGAAATGTATAATCTGGCATTGCGGCATATGTTAGGGTTTTCCTCGTGCTCAATTTCGTCAGTTATGTGTTGATTTTTCCAGTTATGTGTTGATTTATGTTGGCATAGTAAGAGTAGATCTCTGGTTTACATTAGATCTTAGTTTGCCAGTTCAGATATCAGTGGCTCTAGTAGGGTTTTTGGAGCATCAATTTTCATTTTTTTTGCCAATTACGATTGAAAGATACAAATTTTCAGTTACTTTTTGGTGTCTGAAGAGGAATGACTTCATAGTGTTAGTGATTGATGTGCATTGACAAAATTGCAACAACACCCTTTCAAAATGCAGCAATGATTAAAGATAATCTGCATTTTGGAGAAACTGGCAGTACAATGCCTGATGGCAACAAAGAGAATCTTAAGGGAAGCAGCAACATGAAACTAGGGTTGAGTAACTTTAGCATTGATCGCCAGAAGATGAAGAGGAGCCGAAATGCTGGAGGTTGTAACCTCCGTAAAAGCCTTGCATGGGATAAAGCTTTTTTCACCGAAGAAGGTAATCTCCGAAAAATCATTTGGATACACCTTCCTAGATTCAATTGGTTGACTGAATGTATATATTTCATGATAGGTGTTTTGAGTAACTTAGAATTATCTATGATAACTGGGACTCCAAGTAAGCTTGATGGGGAAGATTTACCTGTTATATTTGAAGAACTGAGGACACCGATGCGTACCAAAACAAACCCTACTGATTTGCAAACTATACAATCTAAGTCATCCAGGAAGTTGCCTCCTAGAAGCAACAAAGAAGATAGAAGAACTGGGGAAAGCTCACATTTGAAGCAGAAATCTCTTGCATCGGCCTCACTAGTTAGTCTCTATGTTTAAGCAATATAATATGTTCTCATTTCAGAACTACAACATACCTAGTTCCTAATTTTTTTCTTGCATACAGAAATCAAAGAAACTAGCATCAACTGAAACTGCTAAGAAGAGTGGACGAAAAGAGGGGAATTCTTTGAATAACCTTGCTCCTACAGCACCTACATCATATCCTTTCAAGGTTGCATTTGTGTTTGCATATCTTCTTAAGGTGTTCCTTTTATACCTGCTTTGACTGACTACATGTCCAAGTTAAAATTCTTAACTCTTTCACTACGCACAAAAGGCTTCCTAGCAGAAGTCCAGCAAAACCTGCAGCACAAAAGCCTAAACTTCCTAGAATACCAGTTTTAAAGACCGATGCTCAATTTATTTCCAGCACAGCTAACACCTCAGCTGCAAGCCAGTTGAAAAGCAACCGTATTGCTCCACCTGGTAATCCTTGGCACCTTTTAGTAGAATTTAATTTGAACTTTGTAGCTACATCTTTTCAATTCTCCTGCCACTTGTATTAGGTAAGTTGATTATTTAAGTTATGGTTTTATCTTCCAAGTCCTTTTTGTATCCATTGTTGTTTTTATAGTTCAATTTCAAACCATTTGATATATCTTTTGACATGACTGCCCTTCTCATTTTTTTCTGCATAACTGAAATTTTAATTCAGCACCAAGTGTCCAGAAGCATTTAGGTCAAAAGGGCTCATCCAACACAAGAAGTACTTCTAATGCTCCAAAGACTGGCTCCCAGCGTATACCCAAGCCATCTAAATGTTATGATCAAAGAACTAGGAAGAATAGGGTGAGAATCCAGATAGTTCTCAGCATATATTTTTGTAAAATCATTTACTTACCTAGAACTGAAAATGTATTTTTATGCTTACACATTTCAATGCTTGTTATGAATTTATTTCCTACTTTCTCAGACTCATTCCAGTTCTCAAGAGCATTCATCAACCAACCACCAAGTCTCAAACGTAAAGGAGACTACTTCTGAAGTTAAGCCAGGCAAGATATTATCTGTTGGGCTGGAAGCAAATGATGGGACAAGCAAAGTTGCAGTCTCCGTCCATGCACAATCTGGCAACACGTGCATTACTGGGAAATCCGTTCAACATCAAGGAGCAAAGCCATCGGGATTAAGAATGCCATCACCATCTTTAAAGTTCTTTAGCGAGGTATAATCTGTCAATTCATTTTATCTGAAAGTGCATTATGTTGATAGTGATGATTTTAAGTTGCTAGTTCTCAATCATTTTGGCAGCCAAAAGTCCCTACGTCAAATAGCTTAGGACAAGCGGATATACAACGAGGAGCCACACACAATGTTATTCAGTCCAAGATCCCAAAAGCGAATATGGATAGATTAAATGACTCAGGTCCAGTTCAGCCCTGCTCTGATTCATCTATTTCACGTAATCTAGGAGATATACAGAATGCTATGCAGTCCAAGATCCCTAATGCTAGTATGGATAGAGTAACTGATTCAAGTCCAGTTCAGCCTTGCTCCGTCTCATCTATCAATAGCCCTAAAATCTGTGATGAGTCTGTAGGCCCTGTACTACAAAAGAATATTGAATTGGTTGTTGGTGTACAAGCTATCACAGAAGAGAAGCCTTTGGAGCGGATAGGCAATAATAGACTTGAGGAAGTTAACAATAATTTTGTGGAGCATGAATATGCTTCTCCTAGTATTGAGGATGTTGATGGAAAAGATAACATATCTGTTTCCCCAATTAGAGAATGTCAACATAAGGACTTGGTTCCAAGTTCTGATGTTCAGTTATGGACCCCTATGGATAAATTTTCTGACTACCATCCTATGGAAGGACAACATGATCTGTCAGTTTTTGACAAGTCTTTTGGCCTGGAATCTGAAGCTCAGGAGAAATCTATTGTTCGCACTCCTATAGGAGGTGATGGTTGCCTAGAAATGCTAAACATGATGTATGTGAGTAAAGAAGTTAAAGAGTTGCACTGTCCATCCCATGACATAGATGAAGTTTCCCCAGGTTATGATGGAATGAGTTCAAATGTTGAGCTAATAAAAAGAAGCTTTTCTCCTGAAAGATCTCTTGCAGTTGATGCTATTAGTGACGTTATGGCAGACGATAAACTGGATATGCCTCTAGTTGCGAGGGAAGCATATTCAGTGTCTTTAGAGAAAATTGTGGAAACAGAAAATAAGCAACAAGAACTTCAAGTGTTGCAGTACCCACTCATTAGGATGGACAAACCTGTCCAAAGTGATGATGGAAACACTGTTAAAAATGATGCTTTCCGGATTGCCTCTGATGAACATCAAATGAGCGAGCCCTTACCTTTGAAAGCGGCAGTGTCAGTGTCTTTCGATACTAACCCACTGGCAGAGGATCAAGCGGATCTATCTGTTGCAGATTTCACTAATGAATCAGACTTAAATGGTCAAAATATTGATTCTGAGCTTCATATGTCTCCTAAAGAATGCAAGAGTATAAGTCAAGTTGATGAAGTTATATGTGATGTTGAGTTGTCATTTTCTCCAATCCAAGCACTTGGATCACCAGTCACACAAGTATTAACACATGAGACTGATCAGCAGCATAATATTTCTGATGAGCTAGCGAGGGAATCATTGATGCCAGCTGATGCAAAATTAGCCTCCTTAAAAAGTGAGCTTTCCTCTGAGGATTTAGTTACATTTGAAGACATAAAGTTGAGACATAGGACAGAAGAAGAGTTGATCCCAAGCACAATTTCGGTCGAACCACTGATGCCAGATGAAGCCATATCGGAATCCCCAGAAAATGAGGAGCCGGAAGATTTGGTTATCATTGATGACAGAGAATTGAGTTATCAAGCAGAATTTCAGTTGAACTCAAGCACATGTGAGGATCAGACTATTGAACTACCGAGTTTGGAGGATGAAACAATGTCAGTCTCCTTCATAAAGGATATGTGTGAAACTGAAGAAGGTTTAGTTATAAGCGGTTGCAGAGAGCTAATTGATAGTAACCATATGGAAATGTTGTTACTTCCAAACAACAATGGAAATCAACCTACAAGCTCTTTGCATAGCAGTGTGGATTCCTCTCTTTCCTTGAAAGAATCAAGAGACAATACTATTGAAGCGGATAAGCTGGAAACTGATTACCAAATAAATCAGGGACCTCTTTCCTTAGAAATTGAAGTTGGAACTGATGGAGTCTTGATTGAATATTCATCTAGAATTGACAAAAGGTCTGAACTTCAGTCATCTCCAAGGATGAGTGAGGAGTGTTCCCAAAATTCTGCTGCTAATTTTGATTATAAGGTGTCTAGTTCCCCTTGTGAAATTCATAGTACATCTGTGAGAACAGCATCAGAGGATGAAAGTGATGATCAATTTGAGAATGCAGATCAACATGAAGTTTTCTGCGACAATGACAGTGAGGATGCAAAAATAAAATCGTAAGTATCCTAAAATTTGATTATAGTTTCTTGTAACTTGGTGTGCAATATCTGCTCTATATTATGCAAGGATTTCTAATTGCAGGAAGATATTGAAGGATGGGAAAAATCAACCACAGCTTGTAATTAAACCACCAGTAGATGTTGCTCCATTTTCAGATGAGTGGCTGGCTGCTGTTGAAGCAGCTGGAGAGGTAATGTGCTATGAAATTTATTTGCATTTTGTGACCATACAATCTCGTTACCCTGGTTCCTGGTGATGAAAAAGAACATTGTAGCAATTGATAATAAATCTTTTTAGTTTCTCATACATTACTTGTTACATTATCATTCACATAAGTTAGGGTATTTCATTTATGCAGCAAATATTGACCCTGAAAACTGGTGCTGTACAAAATTCTCCTCCTGCCAGATTATCACCTGAGCCTGGTCCTTGGTCTCCGGTATGATTTTTCTGAATTTCTTTTTTTATGTTCCAGAGGTAGAAGATTATAAGAGGATGGATTTTTTTTTTTTTGTTTTCTTGAAGAAATTAATAACAGAATGAAGCTATTAGAAAATAGAATGTAATCATGGACGATGTTTTCTAGAGATCATGACTTTGGGGTCTATCACTTTCATGGTTTAAGTGTGTTTTGATAAACATCCGGCTTAGCATGAGTGATTGTTGTGCCATCAAGGCATTAGAGTTCCTAGCAGCACTGAGTAGATAGAAATTTCATGAATCTAGGAGGAAATGTATTCTGAAAGTGAAGTCTGTGCACAACTGAAACAGACTCTCCGTAGACTACCAGAGTAGAGGATTCTTAAGAGCATCTCCTCCATCCCAGGAATATGCATGTAGTTTCTTATCTAGTTTTTTTAAAAGTTATTCACCACGTAATCTAAGAAACTTTCTCCTCCATCCTGAAATTTACTAAAGTTTCTTAAATTACTTTCTTACATCATCCTATCACACGTATAACTCCAATATATTTTTTAATATCATTAACTAATTTCTACCATTATTACTACTATGATTAAATAAAGTTAATGTGGTGTGCCTTTAAACATGATAAAATTAGAAGAAAAAAAAACAAAGGAAATTCCGATGGTACCCCGGAGTTTTAGACTTTTCCGAATTATGCCTAAGGGTTTTTCAGTTTCCGAATGGTACCTAGTACCTTGAGTTTAGACTTTTCCGGATTATCCCTTCTACCATCCATAAATTAAGATTTTGAGGGAAAAAAACTTATGTTTTTGTTCCCTTAAAATGTTACCAAATGTTAATTTATAAATGGTAGAAGGGATAATCCGAAAAAGTCTAAAACTCAAGGGCACCATCTGAAAATTGACAAACTCTGGGGCATAATTTTAAAATATGTTTTAGGCATGAAAACTATTTCTACAACATTTGAAATAAAAATAATGCTGACCACCTATCTTTACTCCCATATTTTCAGTAAATTTTAACCCAAATTAAAAAAAATATCTGCTTACTTCTTTATATTTTGGTAATAATCAAAACAAACATTCTGGGGCCCGTTTGGAAGCACCGGGAATCATTCCCGGTAACGGAATGATTCCGAATCAATCAAAAATTACGTTTGGTTAGAGGTCTTTTAACACATAAAAGTAATCTCATCCATTCCATTTCCTTTTTCTACCCTTATTTGATTCCATTCCGTTTCCATTCCACCGCTCCAACCAAACGGGCACTGAATGTATTCTATATTTGTGAAAAGTGGGCATGAACTCTTTCAAAATTTATTCTTCATATAAACACTTCTTTTCACTTATTGCATTGATACTTCAACCAATTCTGAAACTAATTTAATTTTAAAATTGTTAAAGAAACCCACAATAAGTGAAAAGAAGTATCAGCTCAAAATCAATGTTTTTTATGACGAAGGATAATAATAAAGAAGTGTACAGCATTATTTTGACTTAAACCCTTTACTGGATAAGTTGCAGATGCAGTTAAATTATATAAAAGCTTGCTAGAAATGATGAATGTGGTTCCGATTTAAAACAATGTTATCTCTCTGCATGTCAAAATACACTGATTTGAATGTCCTATATGATTTTTCAGGTTAAGCGGAAAAACAATCAAGGAATTGGACCTTATGACTGCACCAAGTTCACAGGTCAACACTAACAACATACTCAAACGAAGGCCTGCACTAACTTTGATGGAAAAAATTCAGGAAACTCGGGAGAAATTGACTTGCATGAACATTTCCAAAATTAATTAATCTGTTCAGGCATTTTTTTCCTAACATTCTTGACCTTTTCCTCCTACAGCTTTTGCACAAATGTGATTTTCCACAAAATCCAAGCCCTCTTTAACATTCCACATCCAAATAAACCCTAAACCCAAGTCCCATTTTTGGATATTGTTCAGTGAGACATTTGAACTTACCAATTATCTCTGCACTTTAGCATGTGGTTCATAAATCTGCACTTTAGCATTGCTGATTCGCTGTGAATCAGTGAATGTGTTTGTTAAGTGCAGCTTGAAGCTCTTCAATCTTTGTATAAGAATGCAAGTTCCCATCATGGTGGATGATCTTATTGAACCGGCTGTTGTTAGCCTCTTTTTACTCAATGGAGCTGACATGATCAACAAGGACATATGAAGCAAATGATTTCCTTGTATAGGCTGCTGAAGGCTTATATTGTAAATCTGTAATGGCTTGCTAAAGTCTTCCTAGATGTCTATTAGTTTAAGGCAAGCATGAACATGTTGTATAGCCATAACCTTTAGGATTATTGAGCTATTCATGAATGCTTATGGTCCTTATGGATGTGCAGAGAATGATGGTATGTTGGTGCAACTAAACAATAAAAAAATGAGGGTGAATTTGCAAAGTGTGCCTAAATTTTAAATGTTGTATTCATTAGGCTTAGAAAAATTGAGAAAATTGCTGTAATAGGGCATTTGTTTGTATCTGTGATACAAACTAGGTCCCTACTTTTACGAATTAAAAACCTAATTAACTGGACGATTTAGAAGCAGATTTGGATTAGGGAAGAACACCGCCGCTGCCAAGGAATGGTCTCCACTGCCTCTGCGAGCTAGAGTGCTAGCCTTTTCCCTTACTAGGGGGTTAGGTCTCCAGCGCCACTAAGGAAGGTCTGGTCTCGTTGATGTCATGTTCCTGCGCCGCCCTCCGCGCAAAAAAAAGTCTCCTACGCCGCGCTGAAACCGCCCTTTTGTGTCGCCGCTCGGTTCTAGTGCTAGACTTCCTGTAGTGCCGCTCCTTCGTCCTCCCCTTATCCAATGCGCCTCTATGACGTATATCAGCGAAGAAGACGAGTCGTCTTTGATTTGTAGAAATTAGGTTTCACTAGTTTGGGTAAATAGAACTTGTGTATTATATAACTTGGGACCTTGGATAACACTGATTTGAGTAAATATTCCACGTAAATTATAATTTGGGTAACACCGTTTTTATAAACACTAGTCTAGATGATTAGAAATCAAGTATAACTTTAAAAAATTTGCACAAAACAAGTTCGATTAGTTCTCGGTAATAGGGTGAGAGGGTGGCCTGTTAGCCAAGAATCGAAACCCACAACCAACCAAATTCTAGTATACACTGATGCTCATATTAGTTATATACAAAAAGAGTCGACCCACAAAAATTTTATTTGTTTCAATTTTGTTTTTAGTAAGAAACTAAAGTAAGACTATATAACTAACGGGTGGATTGAAAATTGGACATGAAACCGCAAAAGTAAAATCTCGAAGATACCCTACGAAATTTTACTTTGTAGAACAAACTGAAAGTTTAACAATAATAAATGATACACGGTGGTTGTTGAAGTGGTTTAGAGCGCTAGAAACTATCACTAATTTTAAACATATAGTAACACCAAAACACTAAGGCTATTGTTTTTAACTCCGGAAAAAAAAAAAGGAATAAAAACGACTTCAATCCATAAGTTTACTAATCATTCCTTGTGATAGTTAGACCGAAATACTAATAAAGAACCGTATAATTTTAATTCCGGAAACAAAAACAGGAATGATTGTTGGACCGAAATACTAATAAAGAACCGTATAATTTTAATTCCGGAAACAAAAACAGAATAAAAACGCATGAGTTTGCTAATCATTGGTTTAAAATAATAATTGTAGTAAAAGAACAATCCGATGTTTACTGTTGTTTGGACCGTTTGGTTCACGTTAGGAATCAAATTTAAACGAAGGAGAGAAGATAGAAATGATTAAAAGCTAGATTTCACCCCTGGGTTGAAAGTTTGATTTGTATTTTTCAATCAGCCAAAACAGATAATAAAGCAAGAGAGCTCTGTATCTTATTAATCAAAAGGGTAATTTTCCAAAAGGACAAAATGCATATCAATAGCTGAGTTGTGGCGCAGCTAAGCGTTCTAAAAGATTTCACACTTCCACCAAAAATCAAAACATTTAGAACAATCAAACTACATCCCATCTAAGCCATAATGTGCCACAATAATGCGCACCCCTGAACCACTTCTCTTCTTAGGTTTAGCCAGTTTAAGCTTCAGCAAATCTGCAAAAGCAACAATTATGTCCAACTTAAGAAGCAGATGATGAAAGAAAATTCAGAACATCGGGTTGTACAAGAGGTTTGAGCATTTACCCGAGTTCAGAGAGCTTCTGGTGAGCCACAGCATAGTCGGCAAAGAAAGCATCCTCGTCCTGTGGGACAAGTTATTGTTACAGCTAATTTCTAAGGCAGATATTTTTGTTTAACTTTAAAGACTTGACCAACTCTCAACTAAAATCATTCGAGCACAATGAGAGAGCATACCGCAGCATATTTCTCAACAAGGGGGCAGAATGCAGGGTCAACAAGGAGAGCCTTGTCAGATGGCAGCTGAAGAAGACCTTCCTTCTCTCCACTCAAAAGCTCCCTGATGCAAATTTGCAAATACATCATGCACCTTCATGAATGTGCAAACACCACGAAAATCATACAGATACAGCAGCAATAACTTACTTGAAGTAGGAGTTGTCAAATATAAGAGGGTTAGAGGTCCATGGTCCCTCAAATCCAGAACGTTCCTTGTGGCACCTTCCCTGCAAATTGTTCGCAAAAAATATTAAGAAACCAATGTAATCAAATCTACCATGGCCATTTTCCAGTTTCACCTCAACAGTAACAGTAACAATACTGAAGAATGTCAAAACAGGGCAAACCAGCAACATACCAAAGTGTGACCTCCAGAGAGAGCAACAATGTCCTGATCAGAAAGACCCATTTGTTTGACAAATACATCCCTCAGGTGGTCGCAACCTGCAAGTGTCACAAAAGGAATATCAAAACCCGTGCGAAAAATCACACTCCATACGTGTATAAATCCAGGTCCAGGATAGAAAATTACCCTTGGTGGCATCAGGAAGACGGCCCTCAACTGGTGGCTTCTCATAATCCTGGTAAAAGAAGGGTGATTATCAGCATCCAATACAGCTTCTCAACTTACGTGCAAGATGATTAAATAACAATAGCTGTTAAATGTTCAGGACTGATCATACATGTCTAATTATACAACTGAAGTAAAACAAACTGTTGAACATTCCAGGTTCAATCTATAAGAGGCAATCGTTCATAGTACTTTACACATTTTTCCAGGCATAAAACCAAGACACCACAATTGTTCATGTGTTCTCATTAATCTATGCATTACTATATAATAATGAACATTTAGTTTTGCAACACTCTTGACAATTCATTAATAAACAACATCCATGTTCCCCTTAGAGGTCCAGGGGCTCTGTGAAGAAAAAGACATTTGCTACATCACATGAACAATTAACAAGTTTAGTATTGCATAACGATTTACGTTAGTGAAATTAAGGAGTACTAATCCCAAAAATATAATCAAAATATAGACCTACACATTCAAAAGCATAGCAATATTTAAAAAATGTAAAGAAGCTAACCAAAATCTCCAACGATCAACTGCTAACACATACAATTGGCAGAAAAAACAAAGACCCGACAGAAACAAGAGAATTCAAGAAGATTACAATGTGTTAAGTTTACTAACCGGTCTGCCAGGGTGGAAAGGGACTTCGGGTCCACCAGTAACTTCCACAGCAACAACTCCAGCAAGCTACACACAAACCAAAGAACATAGTTCGTTAAATAAATCAGCATCTGTAGAAGAGGAATTCTTCCCTGATAGAAAACGCTAAAATGAGAAGAGAAAAAAATTATAGATCAGAATCACAATTTATACCTGATAGAAATCAGCGTGTGTGATGGTGGGGAATTCTTCCCTGACTGGTGTCAACAGCCTCAATGCAATGTCGAGTCCATTGTTGGCTCCATGAGCAAGCTCCTCCTGGAACCTCATAGTCCCAAAAGGACCTCCAGTCTTCGAACATACATCAAAGGTACCAGCAGAGTGCCATCTATAAAATCCAACAATGAAAACACAAATCTCTTCAGCAATTAATCAAACTGGAAAAAACATGTAGAGACACGAATACTCCGTCAATATCAATGAGATCGTACGCGAGACGAAGCATAATCGGAGCACAGTTGTTGAGAGCAATCAGTCCTCTCAATCTCTTCTTGCATTTCTCAATAGCCTTCTGGTACTCCTCGGTAACGGTGGGGTAAGACTTCACCATAGCTCAACACTATCACAAAAGAACAATCAATCAGAAACTCAATCCGACTTCGTTCGCAAAAAATCATCAAAACAACAACAAACGCAACAAGATCGCTAGAAATGAGCATCAAAACACAACGATCAGGCCTCGAACAACAATTTACTTTGCAATGAAATCCGATATAACTTTTATTCCAGAATCGAAGCATAAAAACAACAACGAACATAACAATCGCAAAGAGAAATCACACTTCAACCGCCATCAGAAACTATCATAAACAAGTCACCACATCATGAAATGAAGCGATAAACTAAGCAAAATCAACATTAAAAAAACTTCAGATCTATAACGAGAAGCTAAGAAAACTCGCAAAATATCAAAAATCGACGAACAAACCTGAAGATCGTCCAAATGAAGAATGAGAGGAGAGTGTGGCGGACTTGAGTATGGCACGAGCTCAGTGATCTGATATTTCTTTGCGAAATGAGGTAGAAGCGAACATATATATGAGGGTTTTGGGTGAAGAACTTTCCAGTAGGTGAATCTGGACCGTCTGATTGACTATGACGTGCAGCTGATATTGGACGAGTATATCGGACGGTAGAGATTCGCGTTTGGAGTGTTTGACCCTTTGAAATGAATTATTAATGGTATCATATATCTTTTTATTGTCATAATTAATGGTGTCATGAATTTGCAGCGTAGTGGGTGGAAAAGGGGATGGAAACCAGAGAGTGGGAAACGGATATTCGTTCCTTCCGCACGTTCCAACTTTTCCATACCGTTGAATGACTAAAATGCCCTTTTACTTAATCTTAATTCTTAAACAAATCTGTCAATTTTTGTAGCTCACTTTTTTTTTTTTTTTTTTTTTTAACGGAAAGCAGTTAGGTTGAACTATCTCCTCGAGTTAGTGCACCCTAAAGCATCCTTGCGGATGAAAATACGAAGTTCGGGATCGTCAGAAAAACAGGTGTTGGGTTTCGAGATTCCTAGATAGGTCAGTCGGTCAGCGACACAGTTGGTTTCTCTGAAAATATGTCTGATCTGGACTTCGTCAAAGAAAAGGAGATCCAACATGGAGTCGGAAATAACATCTCGACCTCCCACGGGCAACTCCACAATACTTTGAATGCCTTTATAACACAAAGGTTATCACCCTCGATTTCGATTTTTTTTTATATTTAATCTGATCGCCTATTGTAGACCTGCTTTGAGAACATAAGCTTCAGCTTTAATTACCGAGTTAAATTTATTTTTCGTCGCATTATGGCTAAAATTGTATTAGCTCGCTTTTTTATTTGTAAGATATTTGAAATAAAGAAATTGTTGGGATAATTTTTTATGTTAAAAAGAAAGTTTGGAAATTAAATTTAGCTAAAATTGTATTAGCAATTTTTTCATAGTTTTTTATAACGTTCTAGACTACTTTAAATTTTCATTATAAGTCACCAATTAGGTATTTCTATAATATATATATATATATATATATATATATATATATATATATATATATGTATATAACACTAATTGTCGTGAAAATAGTGTCATTAAAATAAAATATAAATATATTTGATATGAAATATTATTGGCAATAAATATAACTCGATATCACCAATATAAGTTGCCATTTCGAAATATCATTAACGTTGAGTGTCACCAAGACACCAACCAACTTGAAACATTGGTAATATAACATATTAGTGTTTATTCTCCTCAAATTGAGTAGTGAATATAATAAAATTACTTTTAAATTACATATCATCCGGATATTATAAAAACACCATACATATAAATGAAAAATATATAATGTTAATTTGATTACAATATGGAATAATAGTCAATTTTCATATTTTTGTATATGTGTGAGCTAAAATTATCATTTATCGAATTTAATTAAATTATTTTTCTAACATTACTC
The DNA here is from genome assembly GCA_033239125.1 of Fagopyrum homotropicum. Taxonomy (NCBI): domain Eukaryota; kingdom Viridiplantae; phylum Streptophyta; class Magnoliopsida; order Caryophyllales; family Polygonaceae; genus Fagopyrum; species Fagopyrum homotropicum. Next base: position 3,370,346 of record BSWB01000001.1, on the reverse strand, counting down.
AACTGTTTATTAAAAGAAATTTAGTTTTCTTTTATTAAGATCACAAACACTTGATATTTGTGCAATTTAATTATAAACAAATGTATTTTCTTTTTATTTGCATGATTTAAAAATAGATGATTTGAATTATACTCTCTTATATGTTTCCGTGTTATTTTTATTATTGTTAATTTTCAATAGGGATTTTAAATGAGATGAGTTATATGAGATCGGTTCGAGTTCATTCACATTATAAACAAGTCAAATATAAACACAGTTAAAAACCTCGTAAGAAACTTTAGTTCAAACTCGCCTCCTTTATAAAGAAATCAAACTTCAAAACATTAACGATTGGCTCATTCAGAGGTGTTAGTCGAGCTACTCAGGCCCGACTCAAAAAAAGTTCAGTTCATTCACTTTTTAAACAAGGCGAATACGTAAATTTTATAAAACTCGTCTATAATTTAGGTTATATAAATCTATAAAAGAGCAAATATTAGACATATCAATGTTCGAAAAAAATTCAGGGTAATTTCTAATCTAACTATTGACAAGCTCTACTAAAAAATGTAATTGAGGGTAATTTCGTCTTTAGGCAGAGGGTAGTTTCGTCATTGGGACAGGATCTAATGCTTGTCACATTTTATAATAATTCCGAAGTGTGAACACGTCCAAGTATGAAGATGCCATTTTAAAAGTGGGACCGACTTTTAATGAATATTAACATAATCCGTACTCATGGAAGAATAAGCCGTTAAGGTTGCGTTTGATGAATTAATTATTTGGGTTAATGATAAATTATTTGAAATATATTAAATTTAGAGCATTTTTTCATATAAATAGCATTAACTATTTTGGAATTATAAGCACTAAAATAATATCATACAATTCTAAATGGATTTTAAGTGTTAAACTTAATAAAATTATTTGTGTTGAATGATTAGTTTCGTTTAAAATAACTGTTTTTATCTATTGCATAATTTTGATATATAATTATACATAGTAAAACGTAACAAAATATTAAAAGTAGTGGCAAAAATATAACAAAATATAAAAAGTTACCAACAAATATATCAAATTTTGATTTATAAAAAGTATTAAAAAAAAAGTTCAATATCGGTATTCTTTGCATCAAAATTGGATTTTCCCTCCTAAATAATATGGGACGCTAAATTTTGAACCTAACAACCTAATAAAAAATATGGAAGAGAATAGGAAGTCTTTCGGGTTGGGGTTGACCCGTAGTTTAAAACTACGGGTTATATGAAGAAGTCATACTTTAAAATTACGGTTTTATTTCAAATTTTTGGGGGACACATAAATTGCGGTTTATTGAACAATTTTTAAAAACACACACACATAAACCACGGTGTATGAACAAACAATTTTGGACTTTAAAACACACAAATAAACCGCATTTTGAAACTACGGTTATGAACCCAAAAAAGGAAATTAAACCGTAGTTTTAAACAACAACTTTTTCATATAATTCGTAGTTTTAAACTGCGGATTTTTCACGAATATGAAAGACATCCTATCCGCATCAATATTTTTGTTTAATGCCTAGTTTTATAATATTTATAAATAAAAGACGATTTTTGTTTCATTCCCGGAATTCCATCAAAATTAAAAGTGTAATGTCATTGATTCTTGGTAAGGTGTACAAGACCACTATCCCATTCCGGTTTCATCCTACTATAATCGTCTCATATATAACTTCTTCTTCTTTTTAGTTAAATTAATCATTTCCATTAGAATCTCAATCTTTTATTTATAAATCTCCACGGTAAGGTAATAAAAAAAAATCCATGTTCGACTACTCAAAATACTACAATAGGGTCGGTCAACATTCTTGTAGTCTTGCTTCTTCGATCTTCACAGTCGAGTTACAAATCCGGTGTTTCCAACGTTCTTCATCGTACAAGTCCGATAAACCAATTGTTCACTAAAATTGTAAATAGTTAAAGGAAATTAAAGGTGAAATTCATTGTCAACTGAATTATCGATTTGTAATTATGTTTTAGAACTTTTTCATACAATTGGATATATAAATGTTTGGACAAAAGTTAAATTAATTTTGAGAAGATTGTATATCACATTACAATGGATGATTAATTTTTTTAAAAGATTCTTGGTCTGAACGTGTAATCTTCTCATTCCGATCCATACAAAATATGACCCGACGACGTCAATAAATGGTGGGGGGTATTTTGATCTCATCTCATGTGTGGTAACTTTAAAATGCGGGATTGTGTCAATCTCACCCCATATTCAACCCTATTTCCTGGTGCTATTATTTTATACCGATAATAATATTATTTTTTATATAAATTTATATCCTAAGTCAAATCTACTTCCATTATCATATATACAAAAGTTGAAGTACTTTTTACCATGTGTCGAACCGAGAATAGTTAAAGTTTATTGTCAATTATTTAGTAATTCCACCGTATATTTTTTTAAAACCATTTTAAATTATCAAGTACTTTTCACAATTACTAATTTTTAGAATTCTCCTTTTAAAGCAAAACCCTATTTTTACTATATTGCAATTTTAAATTTTAATATAAACTATTTATATTAAATTAAATTATGTAATATAAAGCATTATATTTATAATAATTTACTATATAAACATTTTTTAAAAAGTCGTACATGACACAACACGAATTAAACTAGTTAATTATATGATGACCATCCAAACGACACCTTAAGAGTCCGGTATCACTTTCGCGCTAGATAAGTTAAATATGAGTATTTTAATATAAAGTATAAACTATAAGCCCATTGTTTTGTACCAATAATATTTTTCTTTTTTACTAAAAAATAACATTTTCATACCATAATCTCTCCGGAAACTCGGCCCACGTGCGCACTTTCATACCACAAATTTCCAAACAGACAGCCACAAGTCGTGTCCACCGGTCCCAACCGGTCTATAATTTTGGCCTTGTTCGATGATAGACTTTCAAATAATATTAAAATACAATATATAACCAATACTTAGTTGGTCTAATGGTTCTAATGTTAGACTTCTTTAAGGGCCCGTTTGGTTTTAATTCCGGAATCGGAAACGGACTGAAAATGAATTTAGTACATACGTATATCCTTATTCATGAAAACTTTTGGAATTATTCCTTGTGGTTTGAAGTAATTAGAGTAGAGTTTGATTATTTCTGATACCCTATAGGAAAAAAAAAATGTGGGAAGGCAAGTGCATTTTGCATTAAATCATAAGGAATGATTCTATAAAATTTCATGAATATGGATATACATATGGCCTAAATTCGTTTCTATTCCGTTTCCGTTTTTGGAGTTGGAACCAAACGGACCCTAAGTGTTAATCCGAAGATTGAGAGACTTGTATGAAAACATTGGTATTGGGAGGGTATCCGTTAATTGGGCAACTACCGTATTCGGGCGTAGCCTATTAAGGATCACTACTTTATATTCCCTATCCGAACGTAGGCGAAGTCGAACCTAAAACGTACCATTTCAATATATATATATATATATACCCCGAACATATATTTTTTTAAAAATATAATATTTGAAAGATTTTCCAAATAAGAAAAAACGATCGAGTCACTAAATTGACTTTTTTAATATAAAAAATGATATTTTATAAGTATCACCAAAAAGCATCACTATTTTCTTTAATACCATACGTGAATTAAAAATATATTTCTATATAACTTTCTAGTTTTATACAATTTTTTTAGAATTGTTCCTTACGACATTTTTATAATTTTTATTTGTGTATATAACTCAATGGGTTTAACTATGTAACTTTCTATCTCTTACGATTACCTCTCCGAAAATCTATACCACTTGTCGGACCGACCATTGCACTATATTAGATCGTCTTTTGTGTTTTCTTTGTTATTTGGTTTATGTTTATTATATGACGATTCCTCATTTTCATTATTCGAACAAGTCGATCCCTCTTCTTTGTCGGCTTGATCCTTTACTTTTTGTTTTGACAATTTGTTGACGGGTTTTGCAATTAATTATTTGAATCATCACACGTTTTTATTGTGTTCGATCCTTGCCTTATAGGTCTTGTAATTGTTTTGACAGTTTGTTGTGGGAGGATTTCCCGAACCTCCCAGTCCGCTTGCATCTGATCTAGTCTTGTAAATCACCTAATGAAAGATAACAAACGGATCCAGTCATGTTGGTATAAGGGGACAAAGGCGAGGTTCGGAAAATCATCGTGTCACAAAAAAAATTGAATTAATAAAGTGAATCACCTAATGAAAGATAACAAACGGCTTGAGTGTGAGCATGCTTTATGTGTTTTAATACCTTATGTGTGATTGTACTGTTATAGTTATTCTGATATATAGAATGTTAGCTAATAATTTTTATCTGTTGTTGTAGATGTCTTGCAGGATAAATATGCTACCGAGTGATCCCGTAGAAGTGGTCAACCGAGGGGTCCCGTATATTATAGGTTGGGACATGGGAGTTTATATTCTGTTGCATGACTTTAGTTTTGTAGTACTCGGTTGAGTGTCAAGTTCTTATTGCACATGTTAAACAGTTTGATATTTTGTCTATTTGGAGTTTTCTATTTATTTGTGTCTTTGTTGGAAGATCCGGTGAAATTGTTGTCAAGCTACGGGTCATGACCCATTGTGTGGTCCTAACCCGTAGCATCTCAAATTCCTATAATTTGGGGTGTTAAAGATATTTGATGCAAAATCGGACTCTCCAAGCCCTAAAACAATAGTAATTAGCAAGAAACAAACTTACAAAATTTATCCTTTTACTTCCAATCATGAACAGTGTCGATCAACCGATTGACGTGGACAAGCCGGACCGATTGCTACAATAGAGCGGTGAAATTCACAAATGAAAACTATATAATAAAACTAATGGCTGTAGAACCTTATTTATAAGGAGAATATATAACGTAATCCTCATAGGGTTTAAGGCTAATCCTACTAAATCCTTCTTCATAAGAAGTAAAAGACAAAAACGTCTAAGTAGACAAGCTAAAAAAATAACTTAAAAAAAAAGAAGGAAAAATGAGAAAGATTGTTCTTCTGTCACAATGCCGACGTTGACCAATTGGGCCAACATATGAGGTAAGTCGGGACGACCTATTATTTTATAATGGCTCGACATGCAACAAAACACAACATCTAAAAGATATGGTCACACGCTCGTACAAGGATGGTTGGTCGGACCGACATATGATGTCGACCAAGTCAATAAAATGTAAAACTTTGAGCATCTTCACTTATTTACTCTCGGATCTCAATCAATTCAACCTTAATCTGAACTTCCTTGACCGCGGGGAGAACCTTAGTGTGTTGTAGACATTCTTATGATAATAGTTCCATTTCAGCTCTTAAAAGTCTATAATGCATGTAATATCATAAACACACAAAAAGTAGATCTTCAAATTAAAAAAGACACGGAACTCTATAATCCATGTATCATTAACATACAGGTAGATCTTCAAATTAAAAAAAAAAAAGATATACCAATATATGATACAAATCTATATATATTCAAGGGGTGAATAAGGATAACGGTGTGAACAAAAGCTTAAATATATATTTAACAAGCAATCAATCTAAAAATTGATAATATCATCATTGAGGGTGACAATCTTAACGTCGTCAATGTCATGCATGACTCTTGGCATTGCCCTTGGGAAATTGAAATGTTAATAGCAGACATTCTTATTGAATTGAACAAATTTAATTCAGTTCACATTGTGCACATCTTCAGAGAAATTAATGGTGTTGCTGACAGACTTACCCACCTCGGACACCTTCCTCTACCATTGGACTTTTGTGCAGATCATGAACTTAATGTCCTCATCCGCAAGGATGCTCTAGGATGGACCACATCACGCAAGTGATCCCTCCTAATTTCTTTCCTCTTTCAAAAAAAAAAAAAAAAAAAAGAAGCTTAAATATATGCTATCATTAAACAACTGGGCTCTACTAAATCAACATTTTTTTTAAGGTTGATATGTAACTCCCGATTCGATTTTTTTTAAGGTTGATAAGTAACTCTCGATTCGATTGGTTTCGCCGCTCTACATCGGGACGGGAATAAGTCAACTAAATCAACAAACTTCGGTCCTCATGTATTATTCCTCGTTCTTTAACTCAAGTCTTCTTCTTAGTTATCTTATATCTATTAAAGCAGAAGCCTCTATTGCCACGTGTCAACGCCATGCTTCTCGAAGCCTAAAAAATTATTATAAAAAGTGATTTCTAAACGTTAATATAAATTGGAAATTGATTTTTAAATTTTTAAAAAATATTTAAATAAATAGTTTTATAAAAGTAGTTTTTAAACTTTTAAGAATTTTTTTTAACCAACGAGCATATCTTAACAAATCAGTTTAAAAATATATAATTAATTAGAAGAGATAAATATTTAATAGGATAATTACTTTACAACAAAGAAAATAATTTGTTAACTAACATCAAGCTAATGTAAGACCTATTTAATCCACGTACTAACAAGAGCATAAATGGTCAATCCAGGGGACAAAAATCGCAAAAAAGACTAGAGAGTTATGTTGAGGAGACAAACAAAAGCACGTAGCATATCAAGAACAAGGTTATTAACTCGAACACGTAAATATTACTTCTAGAAGTGCCATCTTTTGGCTGAGTTTTAAAGTGTAGAAAAATCCAGAAAAAAATAATCCCCCAATTAGATAAACCTAGATTGAGAATATAAAATATCCATACAACACATTATAAAGGACTAATCACACTCCCTCTCAAAAAAAGCTATTAAATATACAAAATCTGTAATATAGTTTTTTTTCCATTCATAAGTAGACATAAATAAAAAAAATATAAAATTGTCTTACAAATATAAATTATGCATGGTAAATTATAACTGCAATGATTAAAAATAATAATATTAGATTAAAAGGGTTCCAGATTTTATAAGTCTACAGAATCTAAAATATAACAAAATAACAAAATGGATTTATTTTTATTATTTTAAAAAGTGAAAATCTAGAATAACATTGAAAATGTTTTAACACGGTTAAAAAACACTTAAATTTAGGATAATATATTAAAAAGATAACTATAAAATTAGATGAATAATGGTACACTTTTCAAAAAAAATAACCATAAAACTAATTAGGTTATTTTTGATATATTCTATCGTTAAATTGTGACTACTTTTTTCTGATAACTATAAAAATAATTAGGTAAATCATGGATAAATTTAAAAAATATATCAATATTAAGTAGTTGATATGGTGTATTGTTACCTATTAGTTGTGGTTGTAATTTTTAAAAAATTGCTTAAAAACTATCTTATCTTATATCTATTAAAGCAGAAATCTCTATTGTCACGTGTCAACGCCATGCTTCTCGAAGCCTAAAAAATTATTATAAAAAGTGATTTCTAAATGTTAATATAAATTGAAAAATGATTTTTAAATTTTTTAAAAATACTTAAATAAATAGTTTTATAAAAATAGTTTTTAAACTTTTAAGGATTTTTTTTAACCAACGAGCATATCTTAACATATCAGCTTAAATATATAATTAATTAGAAGAGATAAATATTTAAAAGAGAATTAAAAGTCATAATAATAATTATAATTTCATTCTCCGGATTTTTATTTTACAAAAATATACATATAAATTTCTAAGTATTAAGTATTTATTAAAACTCAACCCGCACAAAGTGCGGGTAATACACTAGTTCATCTTTGTGTCCAAAATCGAATTAATTAAACACAATAAAATGACGAATTTAGAGTGGCTTGATTGGAAGACGCCCCACCCAAGCCCAATAAATTTTCTTAAGCCCATTAGAAGTTTAGTTGATAGATAAATAAAATGAAGATTTGATAAATAACATCAATGGGTCCAATCCACATTTTTTGGCAAGTGTATAACGAATATTCAAAAGGCTTTGGATTTTTTATATATTTTTTTTACTTTTAATTTTAAACTTAACTAAATTGAATGAATATATATATATATAATATTTGAATAACTGATATTTATATCTTCACATGTTATGAATTTAGATATACATCAAGTGTGTTTAATTGATTAAATTTACAAATTTATTAATAATTATGTTAATTTTATTTATCTATTTTTTAATGATTAATAAATAAGATCATACTTGATGGTTAATCGATGTTTATGATTTTAAAACAAACTTTTTTTTTTTTTTTTTTTTTGAACAAGAAGGTAAGAGACTCGATTACACCAAAGATAATTGGTGTATCGAGAGGCCGACAAACGGCAAACGGGCAAAACCGTCATGCAAATAGAAAAACCAAAAAAAGGAACAATACAATCACCACAAGCAAAGACCGAAAAAAAGTGATATTATTTATTAATAAAATGGCACATGACTTTTGTATCGAAACTTTGATAATTTACGTTAAAAAAGAAATTTTTAAATAAAATTGATATTAATTCGTTTACTTTATAGTTTAATGCAGTAAAAATCAAGATGTCGAGTTAAAATAATATATATATATATATATATATATATATATATATATATATATATATATATATATATATATATATATATATATATAAAACAACATAAAGTGTGGGCATTGACCTCAAAGATGTAATAGAATTTTGGAGATATTATTAAGATTTGAGTTTATCCGACCAATTATATAAAAAAAATAAAAAAATAGTGGAGGTTACAATTTAAGTCATTAAATTATGTAAAATATTACTTAGATTACTCTTTTATGTTTAACTCGATTAACTACCCAATAAGATTTAGATAAGGTCGAGTTAAAATCTAAGTCTAATCAAATCTTTGTAATTTTTAAAATTTCTTTTATTATATATTGAAAAAGATTTGAACGTAATAAGGATAAATTACGGATTACCCTAAATCATACTCATAGACTGAGTAACTGACACTGACAATACGCGCAAACTAAGAAAATAATCGATAGTAGATTGTTTTCTCTCTCTAAAAAGGGCCCGTGGTTTCTCTCTGTGTTTTCCCCAATATCCTTCGCCCCATCGCTTCGTGCCTTTCAATTTCCCTCCCTACTCGATCTCAGTGTAAGTCCGCCAACTTGAGTTTTGGTTGCTCAATTTTATCGGATGAACTCCGTTAACTTGTTTCTCTTTATCTGGATTGCATTCGGTGCTTGTTTTGATTTGCATGTTTGATAGTGAAGTCGCGGGAAGGAAAATGATAGGTTTTGTTTCTGAATCTGTGTGCTTTCTCTAAATTGTTAGTGTCGATATTCGATTATGATTTGCCGGCATTGGATTTTGGCTGTTCGCTATTGAACTGTTCTCCCGCTGTTGCTACTGTGGTTTTTAGGGTTTTGAAGTATATTTGGGGTTTGAAAATCTATCGTTGTTACGAGAAATTGTGCTTGACTTGTACCTAGCAGTGAAGTGTTTGTTGAATATAAAGTTTAGCTGCTGTCTCATTCTCACAATATAAAGCCAGGATTCAAATTGAAAATGTTAGGTTTTGAAGTATATTTTAGGTTCTGATTAATTTGTTTCCTTCATATTTATAATTTAGTCTTTCTTTTTGTGAGGAGCAACCATGAACGACAAAGGTTTTGAACATTATCGGGATTGAAAAATCCGAAGAGGTCATTAACACTTGTGCTTGACTAACATAGAAGTGAAATGCCTCTAAGCCTGTTGAATATGAATTTTAGATGGTGTCTCAAGGTATAGACCCAGAATTTGGATTGAGGGACTGGTTTATAGGAATGACTATGGAGCCTTTTCGGGGGATTACTTCGGTTAATGCTATATTGTTTGCATCTAATTTTTCTAATCAGTAATTAGTCAATTTGGATTTTGCTATAAAATATTGTTTATACTTGCAAGGTTAAGTTTGAAATAGGTGCTGAAACCTCAGCATTGAAGGACAATTTTATGGTTAATTGGTTTGCTAATCTTCTTTTTACCAGGAGCAACCATGAGTGACCAAGGTGAGAAGACATGCCCACTCTGTGCTGAGGAGATGGATTTGACTGATCTGCAGTTAAAGCCATGCCAATGTGGCTATGAGGTATCTGAAAGTGTTACTTATCAAATAATATATTCCCTGTCTATGATTTTGATCTATTTTAGTGACTCAAAACATTACCTTTCACATTCTAGCCATGAATTTTGCATTGTTTCAACTCTGACACGGTGTTGTATTATGTTTCTCCATGGTTTGAGTCTCTATGAATATATGGGTGTGAATATGTGCCTTAAATATGCAATTTTCTTATTCCAGTTTCAGCCATAAGTTTGATTTTTGTGTGTTTATTTTACATGGCAATAGACAGTTGGCCACTGGTGAAGAAGTAATGATTGTCATGTATATAGGTTTTGAAATTTATATTGAACATTTATCTGATTATGATTATGAGATTTCACATCCCTTTCTCCAGATATGTGTTTGGTGCTGGCATCAAATAATGGATACGGCTGAAAAGGATGAGTCGGAAGGTCGGTGTCCTGCTTGTCGTACTCGATATGACAAGGAAAAAATTGTAGCAACGGCAGCAAACTGTAGAAGGTTGTGTTTACTTTCTCATATTTCTTGATTCGAAGCTCCTGCCAAAATTTGAGCAACTAGTAGGGAGTAGCTTGACATTTGCATTGGCAGATGATTCTTCTCATTCACTGACTTTGTTGGTTCAACTTGTTGGGACAAGTAGATTAGTGGCTGATGCAAGTTTGGAAAAGAAGAAGTTACAGAAGGCTAAATCGAAAACTTCTGAAGGAAGACAACACTTAAGCAGTGTTAGGGTGGTTCGAAGGAATCTCGTCTACATAGCTGGACTGCCTCTTAGTCTGGCAGACGAAGATGTATGTTTTTGTTATTTACTTTTCTTTTATTCCAGCTTTTCTCCTCTTTTCTGGTTGATTGATCATTTCTTACCTCTTCCAAGCAGCTTCTTCTACACAAAGAATATTTTGGACAGTATGGCAAGGTTTCAAAGGTGTCTCTGTCACGGACGTCAGCTGGCACCATTCAGCAATTTCCAAATAATACATGTAGTGTGTAAGTGTTTTATACTTGCCTTTGTTTTGGAACCAAACTCCTTTGTTTTCGGGATTTCATTTATTTTCTGTTCAGTTCGGTAGTATTCGTGCAATTCAGTGAAAAAAGCAGGAGGTGCAAAAGCGGATCTAGGACCCATTCCCTAGGGTTGGGAAGGCAATATTTCCCCTTCATAATGTCTAAGTTTGTCTTAAATATCATTCAAGTTAGCCACATGCAGCGGCCTTGAAGTCATAGGAGAGAAAATATAATTTTATGTTTGTTAGCTTTAGATTGTACAGTATCCATACAATTGTAACTAATTTTTATCATAAACTAAGAATTTATGTTCCATCAAGTCTCTAATCCAATGCACATGAAGTTTATAACATGTGAAATTCACTAGTGTTGTCATATGATAAGATTGATTTAAAATCTTAAAAGAGAAAATTCAGTTTCTTTTCCACATTGAAATGTGCTAAATAAAAACTGAAGCAGAAGTGAATTGATCATGATTTAAAACTGTTTCATCACTCATGCTCCAGTTGTGTGCTACTTGCTTGTTGTGATTCCTTTTGATGTTTTGTAAGTTGATAGACAAGCACATAGCTTCTGTGCACTGTATTGGAAGGCAACTTTCCGTTGGACCATTTCCCTTGGGAAAAAGTGTTATCATGGAAGACCCTTTTTTCTGGGTATTAAGGTCGATTGAGTGGTATGATTTTTTTTTTTGGCAAGTGTAAGCGTTTTGTTTAATCAAGAGGGTATTCATTTGTCAATCAGTAAGTTGATTTTGTACAAAAACTGTTGTTTATGACGTGGACAATTTGAAATGTTATGATTGATTGAATATCTTTGAAAAACTGAACGTGATCCATCCTTGGTGTGATGCTCCAAAGTAAGAAGCAATTGCTCATGCTGTATATCTGATTCATTTGGTTAATGCTGAGTAATCTGTTATGTTATGTTGACACTTCTCTAATTCTATATTCAAATAAACATCATATTTATGTTTCTGCACATTTAAGACATCTCAAGGACCATGAACGGCTAGATAAATGTGATCATCTAATACTTATGTTTAGATGTGCATGTTATATTAAAACAGATATATTACATATTCAAAAGAGGAGGAGGCTGTTCGATGCATTCAGTCAATTCATGGGTTTACTTTAGAGGGCAATTTCTTGAGGTGGGTGTTACAGTCAAATATAAGACCCATGATTATGATTGTCTTTGGTGCTGTAGTTTTTTTCATATCATGTTTAAGTAATACAAATCTTCATCTTTTCCAGGGCTGGCTTTGGAACCACTAAATATTGTCACACATGGTTGAGAAATGCGGTAGGTGTAAGGTTCATTTGATCAACATCAGTTCCTCCCCTTTCCTATTTCATGATTGAACAAGTGGGAAGCTTATTTCTCACTGATGCGTTCTCTGTTAGTAATTTGAGTTTCTTTCATTCCAGCCTTGCACAAATCCTGATTGTCTCTACTTGCATGAGATTGGTTCACAAGAGGATAGTTTTACGAAAGATGAACAGATTCCATCATATTCAAGGTGAACAGTTCATCACTAACTGCTTTTTTCGTGATAGATATAATAGGTTGCTTAACATTTTGTTGCATAATGTCTAGCTTCTTCATCAAACTGTACAGATTTTTCCCCGTTTCTTGTTTTATTAATCCATCTTTGCTAGGATTTTCAATTGTTTGTTTCCTTTAATATAAGTTTGGAGTGAGTAGCATTCTTGCATCCTTTATGCCTTCTCTTTTGGAACAAACCATTTGTTTGGGTTTCGTGGAGTGTCCAGGTGTTTTGGAACCCGACACTGTATTTTTATAGTTAAATAACGGTGATAGTGTAGGAGGTAATGATGAGTTTAGTGTTATAAATTAATAATAAAGTTGGGAAGAAGAAGTTTCATTTTAGGAAACAAGTGAGTAAAAATAATGTAGAGTGGTAGGGTTGATCTATATTATTGTTGTAGAATGACAAATATTATGAAACATGATTTTAGATCTAAAACGGCACTTACTGTGAAATGTAGTAGTAGTTAATACTATATATACACACAAAATACCCATATCTTACTTGTAGCATGTCATGCTTTTCTTAAATCTTTCGAGTTTCACTAATCATAAGAATTTTCAATTAAATAATCGTGTGATAAAGAGAGTTTCAGTAGTAAACGGTAGTAAACGGTATAGGGCACACACGAGGGTTGATTTAGTATTCTTCTATATATTGACACTTGACAGCTATTGTCTTTATGTGTTTGAGAGCTGAGAAAAAGGTTGTGTTTGTCGGATTTATGCTTTAGAATTTTGAAACTTTTGCTTCTCTGTTTGGATGCGTGGTTCTGTAATCTTTGTTGCATATGTTTGCCTTTTTCTGCTCCCTATTCCTTAGTATATTGACTGGATTATAGAAATTTTCTTATTTTAAATAAAATTTCATGAGCTTTCAGAAGTATGCTAGATGTTATTTGTTGTGGTTTCCTGTGTATCCCTGTCTCGCCTTCTTTCAGGTCTGCAGAGCACCTTAGATTGGACGCTTTTGAGAACTGAATTGACAAACAAAAACTACTATTTTCTAACATACTAGTGTCATCAAGAAGCTCATCCTAGATTTTACATATTTCTTCTTCTAGTCTTTCCTTTTTTCCTTCTATCTTTGTTGCTGTGAACATAGATTCTCGCCTTCTTTCAGGTCTGCAGAGCACCTTAGATTGGACGCTTTTGAGAACTGAATTGACAAACAAAAACTACTATTTTCTAACATACTAGTGTCATCAAGAAGCTCATCCTAGATTTTACATATTTCTTCTTCTAGTCTTCCTTTTTTCCTTCTATCTTTGCTGCTGTGAACATAGATTACTAACTGATAGTTCTTTTTAGTAGAGTTCAGGAAATTACCGGCGTTATGAACAATTTGCAACGGCATTCAGGAGATGTTTTTCCACCTCCAATTGATGATTATTGCAGTGACAACTCTACTAGCACTGGGAAACCTGTTGTAAAAAGCACTCCAACCGTAAGGCTTCTTAAAAGAGCGCTTTTCACAAGCAAATTATCCTCCATCCTTCTATAATTGTTATATTCTTATCCATTGCACAAGTATGTCTACATGCTAAACAAGGAACATTTCATATAACGTTCATAACAATGATTATTCCAACGTTCATAACAATGAGCTACTTCAGAGTTTTCTATTAGTATTATTTTTATATCTCTTTTCGATGGGTCTCTCTGCTTTTGTCAAATGTTAAATCGCAGTTGTCATGCTGTTGTTGTGCCTTTATCTCTATTGTGTGTTGGTCTCTTCGAATTTGCAGAATTTAGTGAGTAGTGCCACAGTTTCCCCTCCAACTAGAAGTGCTGGAAGAACTGGTGCCCTTCCTGCAACAGCTTCATGGTATGCCTTCAAATATGAAGTTATTACATTTCGTTGCCAATGTTTTCTGTTTTTTCCCGGTGTTTATTTTTTGTTAATTTTTATCACGTTGTAGGGGAGCACGTGCATCTAATTGCCAGTCTTCTTCCGTAAGCTTAATTTGTTCGAATGGACCTGCAACCCAGAACCATGATTCACCCAGTGCACACATAGCATTTTCAGCAGCAGTTGGTATCCGTACAAAAAGCTCTGTACAGTCCAGTGAATTATGCAGAGAGAGTATATCGAATAACGAGAGCCATCCAGGGGAACCTAAGAGTACACCAGAACTGCTTGAGAATACAAAGCAGCGCTCTGTGGATATCCAAACCAACTTGTCCAAAGCCTCCCATAGACCTTTAGTTGCCCATGCTGCTCAAGTGGCAAATGGGAGACAATTTTCACCCCCTATATCATTGGATAATAGAAAAACGAGAAATTCTGTTGAGGAGCAGTTGGACGTTATCAGCACAGGGGACAAATCTTTTTCCACCGATGACAAGAATCATAAAGTTTTCCCTGGCATAAGCTCAACCAATGTAGACAAACAGTGTAACAAGCAAAATTCCGACGTTGCAAGATCCAATGGCTTGAGTTTGGATTGCTTTTCAGTTCCGGTATATCAAGGTCTACAAAGTAATGATGCAAAGTTACAAGGTGATATGGCGTCATCTGTCAGCAAAGCTGCAATATCTGTGGGTGTAGCTAGTGCTTCAAGATCAGATATGCAAACTTCGACAGTGCTAAATTTACGATCTGAGCAGGAAGAAGATTTTGATATACAGAGACTTTCTGATCCTAGAGCTAGTCAGACATCTTTGTTTAGCTCATCTCATTCATTTGATGCTTTGGATTATTTAAGGTATCCATCACCTCAGCACAGTGACGCTGCTGGTGCAAATAGCCACCCTGTAAATCTAGTTGTAAATAAGCAGGAAGAATATTTAGCAAAGATTGCATCTAATCCACAGGTTACCTCTAATGAATTGGTGGATAATCAAATGCTGTGTAGCCCTGGTATTGGTAATTCCCGCTTGCTTCCAAATGGATTGCATGGGATTCAAGTTGAAGCATCTGATAAGCAATCAAGCAGTGTTGATTTAAGTCCTAGTATGGATGTTATGGAGAGCAGCATAATAGCAAATATACTATCATTGGATATGGATGCTTGGGATGACTCTTTAACATCCCAAGATTTGGTGAAGTTATTGGGTGAAAATGAACAGCAGGGTTCTTTCAATTTGCTTAGTTCACGGAAGGCTCAAAACAGCAACCAATCCAGGTTTTCGTTTGCCAGACAGGAAGAACCTCGCAGTCATGTCCTTAATGTTGGGCCTTCATTTGCCAGTGAAGCAAATATTCATTCTTTTAATCCATCATTAGTTGCAAGTAGGGAGTCCTACTTGGATAGGCTGGGAAATGCCTTTGCAATCCCCCAGCATAATGCAGAGCACTATGATGGCATTGGAAGTAACCAATCTGTCTTTCCCGTCAACCGACTTCCTGGTTAGCTATTGAAATTTTGTTCCTTTTTTTTATTGCTCATATATTGAGTTTCCTAACTATTACTAGCATTTCTTTTCTAAACTGTAGTATCAAGAACCCAAGTTTCAGCACCACCTGGTTTCTCTGTTCATAGTAGAATTCCACCTCCCGGCTTCTCATCAAATGGAATAAGTGATCAGACCCTCAATGTGAAATCTGGTCAGTAGTTGGTTGTGCTTCTCTATTATCAATTTATCATCTTTCTCTTGAGCACATTTTGATTCTGTTTCCGTTTGGATTCTGGTATTTTAATTAAAATATACGTCGGCTTTTATTGTTCCCCATCTTTCAGGGAATCACTTATTTGAAAGTACATCATCATTGAGAAGTCCTTACGAGGCAGCATCATATGCCAATTCAACTAGTCCCGCAGATATTGAGTTCATCGACCCTGCAATTTTGGCAGTTGGGAAAGGGAGGCCCCCTAGCAGCCTTAGTAAATCAACCATACCTACGAGCCCAACTTTTTCATCACAGACTTCAGCTTTTGAAAACAATTCTAGATTGCAGTTGCTTATGCAAAGGTCGCTCCAGCCTCATCAGAACCATATGTATAACGATAATGGATATACCTACTCCCCTCGTGATGCTTACACATTTAGTTCAAGACTTATGGAACCATCACAAAATGTTAGCCTATCTCCATTTTCACAATTTTCTGGCCAACCCACGAGTGTAATGTCAAATGCTCACTTGGATACTTGGCCTCAAGGTATGGCTAGGAACAATATGGGAATAGCAGAGCTTCTTCGAAATAATCAATCTAGTTTTAACAAGCTATATGGTGGCTACGAGGATTCCAAATTCCAGATATCTGGCTCAGGGGATGTGTACAATAGAGCATTCAGGATGTGATTTCTTCTCTCTTGGTGGAACCTTGTGTTGATGGAAAATGTTTTTTTTTTCTTCCGTGTGATAGCTCTGGGCACTATAGCTAGATGGAAGATCAACCATTCCATTACACATTGTTTGGCATCAACAGGTAAGACTTGTTGCTTTTCTATGTATAGTTCACTCTAATTGACATTTTTGTACCGCCAGGTAGAGTGAGTGTATACTATATGTTTTTTTTGGGTCTAATGTGTGGAATCTATCTGATCCTAGGCAGTTAAAGTTTTACTTATTTATTTATTTATTTTACTTCATTTGGGGTGGAAGATTATGAATAATTTTTACAAAAATATAAAAACTTCTAGTTGAAACAATTTCATACATGGAAACAATGATTTTCATTGCGGAAAACCTATCCTTAGTATTCATGTGAAAGGATGAGGTTATGTTCCTTCAATGTGCACTTGTAATTCATACAAATTTGAGCACAGTTATTTTTTTGTGCTCTTCGCCTTTCATGGTAAGAGAGCTCCTCACCATAATCCTTGTCATATATTGCATTATTGCCCTTTTTGTATGTCGTTCGTAGCCATCTTTTGCACATTGTAGCGGACTACCTGTTCCAGATTCATGATTAGTTGATAATAAATCTGCAAGACTTGTTTTTTCTCTTCATTTTTTTTTTACCAGAACTCAATTCTTAAAGAAGTTGAATGTAGTAGGTATGGGAATATGCGAAGGCAGATGTAGATCACCGTTACAAGGACATTACAGTTACTGGAGATATTCTTCAGAATGTCAGATAATCTAACTTAATTACATGCCTTCACTGTTTTTCAGGAACATGAACACAATCTGACTGTGGTTTGCAAGATGAGATGATAATACAAGCTAATCTTACAATGAGGTTTGCTAATGCCCTGATAATCCCTCACTTAAGCTGCACTTGAATTCGAGATAACTCCCTGGTGGTGCTTGTGCTCTTAAACATGTATATTGAACTTTTTGACAACATCCCCAACATGGAATGCGTGATTTTATCCGAAAATTGACATTGTTGAGTGATTTTACTATGCTGAACTGGAAACCAGTGAACATATGCATTTTGCTGTTTCTGAAGTTTATGTAGTGAGCAGTTGGTGGTGCAGTTGAATTTAAATTTTTTCGTCTTTCAAGCAAGGCGCTTGTGTTTCGCATAGTGACTAGAAGCATGCAGTTTATCTGCACTCTGTCGCCCTTCTTGCAGCATATTCTGTAGATGAATTACCGTTCAGGCTGTACTTGCACAGTTTGCCATGGTACAAGCCCTTGTATATGTGCACTGTATACGAGTTGTCGTTTTTATACAGAAGCCCTAAAATATGAACCAAAATCTTTGATATGTTGATTGCATAGGAGCCATGCCAAACACAGATCAATAGCAAGGCTGTGAATGCAAGGTTTTGTTGTGAATTATTTGACCAGCGGGATTGCTATTTACCCAAAGCGTGCACATTGCAACTGAGCATAGAGATTTCAAACTCTATAAATGGCTTAAATGCGTCCAATATGTGCATCGGGAGTGTGTCCCAATTATGCTGTATATTCTCAAGTATCAGGGTCTTAGATCGGGTGTAATGTGCATGCGGCGCTCCTTAGGGTTGTATGTGCGGATTCGGTTCGTACATTTCTTGCTTTGGGTACCTGGTAAAAAAGTTTAGGTAAATAATTACCCTTATAGGATGCCATGAGTTAAGAAACCAATGTGATTTTGATCTTGATCACGACAAATGAATGTAGAGTAATAACAAAAATTAGGGCATATTTGAATATCATGCATCATAACACAATTTAGTACTATCAAGGCTTTAGTATTAAACTAGGCAGTAAAAACAATACCCTCCTAGTGTTTAGAAGTGTTTAAAAACTACATTGGCGGCATTCGGTTATAGCTGGTTTACGGGTATCAACTATTAAGCAGTTAAAGCCAGTTTATCACTTTTCTTCAACCAACTAGTGTTAGATTATCGGGTCTGGAGGTTATGAAGGAGTTTATATACTACAAGCTACAACCGACACGGCCATTATTGATAGAATTGTTCATCTAGCATCACTTCTAGTAAAACTTGTTTTATAAAGATGAATTTTTACAAATGTAGCAACCATGTTGTGTGTGGACGAGAATATTAGAAGGAAATATTGTTATAGTAGACAATATACTATAATAACATTTTATTCTCCTATTGTTTCTTGGTTCTCCACCATTTTGTAGGTGATAATGACAAGTAAAGAAGCTGAGTGTAGGTAAGTGGTGTTGAATAAGACATCCAATTTGGCCTAAAGGTGGAAGTAAAGCATTATAGTTGTCTGCCAGTACATATGTGTGAGTGTTCTTTTTCTCTTGATGCTTGCTTCTCCACTATAACATTCCAAACATAGGCATCGACTCAAAAACACCAAATTGGAGGATCATAAATTGGGAATGATACTTTATTAGTTTTTGAGTTGTCTCAAAAGTCATTTATGAGACTAGAATCATGACCCTCACACTAAAAATTAAAAACATTCGATGGTGTACACCTCGTACATATTTTATGAAATTTGTTTTTGATGGCTCATGACATAATAATGACGTGTGTGCCTCCGGTTTCATCATTTGTGACAACAATGCTATGTACTATGTAGTCGCTCGTGTAGATGAACTTGCGTTTAAAGGGTATTTTGATGGTGCGTAACTTGAAAATCAACCTTATTGAGATAGAAAAAGACAATCTCTCCATTATCAACTCCATCGACCAATCTTGAAAACCACTGTGGAAAAACAATCGGTTTTCATATATCTTTTTCACCCTCTCTACTTTTTGCAGGTACATGTTCAACATATTTTTAGGGAAGTTAATGGTGTACAAACAAACTTACATTGTTTGGGCATGAGTTCCTTTTTATAGGTGGAACGATGTCATATGAAATCAAAGTTCTCATCCGAAATGATATTTTAGGATGATTTATGAATAGGTGTTAACTAGTCTTTTCTCTTATCCGTACGGTAGTATTAAAAAAAGGATAGAAAGAAAATTTGCATTGGCTTTATTAGTGAAATAAGATGTTAAAGGTAGTTTTATGTTTAGCAAGAGGTTTCGGATACAAATCTTGGGTGGCTTACAATAGGGGTGTAATTCAGAAACCGTGCCTGATTCATCATCATTTATGAAATTATTATATAAATACTTTAATAGATAAGATTGAAAGAAAATTTTAAATGATATTGTAGTATATTGATATTTTTCAAGTATTTCTTATTAACGATTTTGGTCCAAATGTTGTTTGGTTCAACAAATTTTTTTTCAAAGTAGCTTCATTTGAAAAGCGTTATCAGTGATAAGAGATTTTCTTAATCCAAGACTCCCAATTTTTTTTTGTTTTTCAAACTACATCCCAACTGATCATTAGTCTATGGTTGTCGTCTTTATTCCCAAAGAATTTTTTATACGTTTTGTCAAGTTCTTTCAAATTATGCATTGGTAGCATAAAGCTTTGCATTGTAAAAGATGGTTTAGTTGCTAAGTTATACTTTATAAGAATGTTTCTACCTTCTTGTGATAAGGAGTTTGCTTTCTATTTACAAAATTGTTGCTTAGATTTATTGTTTATGTTGCTAAAGATTTCTTTATTAACTCTTTCATTGATAATTGAGCAACCAAGATAGTTGTCGAGAGTGGTCGTGTGGTCCATATTTAATATGTTTTTAGTTATGTGATGCATCTATCGCTTGTGTATTTTGTTGTTTGAAAGACAGATTTGAGGCAATTGTTTTATGTCCAAAGATAGAGCAATATGTTTCGAAGAATTCTTTCATTCTAAGACATTAGTTCGTGCTTGCTTTTGTGAAGATAATCATATCATCAACAAATGATAACAAAAAAGGAATTGGTGTTGCATTTATGCATGCGGAGAAACCAATATGGTTGTCGTAGTTGATCCATTATTTACAATAACCGAGAAAGATAACGTGGAAATGCATTCCTTGATTCATCTCACAAATTCTTTATTAAATCCAAACTTATTGAGTATACAAAAATAAATTCTCAGTTGACTTGGTCTTGCACTTTTTTCATATCTAGTTTAATGGTTGTCCATCCTTCCCAGCTTTTCTTAGACCTGAAGGAGTGGAATATTTCATGTGCAATGAGAATGTTATCGTGTATTGACTTTTTGGTTATAGAAGCTTTTTGGAGAGAGTAAATAAGTTTCGACATGATGGGTTTCATTTTACTCGTGATGATTTGTGCAATGATTTTGTATATTGTTGAGCAAAGACTAATAGGTCTAAAATGGTTAAATATCGTAGGGTTGTCTTTTTTGGGGATAAGTGTTATAAACGTGTGATTTATTTGTTTGAGTAATTTTTCACTCCTAAAGAAGTTTTTAACTACTTTTGAACGTTAGTTTCCACAATGTGCCAATATTTTTATAGTAAAACCCGGATGACATACCGTCTAGTCTTAGTGATTTGTCACAATCGATGTCAAAGATAACGTTTTTAATTTCCTCATTTGTTGGCGGTTTAGTTAGGCTTTCATTGTCTTCGTTGCTAACTTTGTTCTTAATGAGTTGTAACTTTTCTTCTAAGAGGTTTTTATCTAGTGGGGTTCTACTAAATTTGCAAACAAATTCTTTCTTTATATAAGAATTTAATTTTATCAATCTAATATGATATTTATTTTTATATGTTTTTATATTTTTATAATTAAAAATACAATTTAAAATAGATCTTAGACATAAAATGATACGTTAACTTACGAATAAAAATCTAATTTAATAAAAAAACAACAATTTAAAGTGATACATTAACTTCAACATACACGTAACTTATAACATAGAATGAAATAAAACACAAACCATAACTCTAAACATACAATATCAACCTTAGATGAACCCTAAACTTAAACATAAACTCAAATACCAATCACGGTGATAATCATTAAACATTTGTAGTTTTATTTTTTTATTAATTTGTTTGTTATTTAAATTATATTTTTCCGTTCTTGTCGTCTATTTTAGTATGTAATTTTTGTTATGTTGGTTGTTACTTAAATTTTTTTTATTAAGTTGTTTGTTATTTAAATTTTTGAATTTTTCCTCTTGGTACCCCTCAAGTTTGGACTTTTCCTCTTGGTTTAACAAAATTTTAAGTTTCTTTTTGATACCCTCATGGTTTGATTTATTTCCTCCTTATACCCATTCTTAATATGCTTCATTATATTTCAATTATAAATAAAAAAATCTGAAAATAAAAATGGAAAACTAATTTTTAATAAAATGCTTACTTTTAATTTTTTGTTTTTGAAATAAAAAAAATTAAATCAAATGAAAAATAACTAGAATCATGTTAAGTTTTAAACTAATTAAATTTATAAATACTAAGTAATGGTAAAAAAAAAATTTTAGGTTAAAAAATCTAGAAATGTAAATTTAGAACTTTTTTGTTTAAAAAAAGTTTTGTAATTTTTTTAAAATTTCGAATTGAAATAAATTATATAAATTAAAAATAAAACTAAATCAAAAAATTGATAATTCGAAAATTAAAAATATATTAGTAAAATAAAAATTATTAAATATATTTCAATAAAAGTTTCCTCTTGGATTGTAAAATAGAATCTTGAAAAACTAGGTCTACTATTACTTTTCTATATTTTATAAAATATATTTATAATTTTCGATTTAATTATTTTTCAAATTAGTTTTAGTTTATAGTTTATTTTAATTCAAAAGTAAATATAAAAATACTATTTTTAAATTAAAAATAAAAAATTAGGCCTAAATTTACTTTTCTAAAATTTTAAATTAAAAATATATAAAAATACTTCTTTACCTTGATCATAATTAAATTATTTTTTTTTTAATTTTTATTTCAGAAACGGAAAACAAAATTGTTTTTATTTATTCAGAATTAATTTTGAATTTTTTTTTAAGTATTTTTATTTTATTAATTTTATGTTGGTTGTTATTTAAATTTTGTTTTTTTTATTAAACTATTTGTTATTTAATTTTTTTTTATATTGATTGTTATTAAATTGTGTTTTTTATTCAGTTATTTGTAATTTAAAATTTTATTTTATTAATTTTAAAAAATATTTATATTTTAAATTTTATGGCTAATTTTGTTTATAATTGTATTAGTAATATTATTTAACACTAATATAATATTTAAATATACAACATATTAATTTAATGAAAATATATAAGAAAGTAAAAAGTAAATAATAGAAGTTTTGAGTCTTTCTGTTTTGGTGAAAATAAGTAAAAAACTGAAATAAGGCTATTAAACTGACATAGTAATAATCTTGCTGATGTGACTGAAAAAAATAGAAATTTTGAGTCTCTTTGTTGCCCATGGTTCAATGGATGGTTTAATATCAGAAGTAGAGTAGAGTGAGTAGTGCTCAATGAAAAGATTGATTGATAGGTGGCCATAGAGGTTGGGGACCCCAGAGGAATCCCTACCCTAAAAAGATTTCACTGTACATTGGCCCATATGCATAGTTTGGTCAGAATAATATCCAATTTGTCAAATACTATTGCCCCTATTTGCATCCTAAAACCTTTCCAAAAGTAGTACAACCACTTTAATTTACTATTTCAATAGCATTAGACCTAAAGGAAGACACAAATTGGTGCAATATTTTGCATATTTTGTCCAATGGTAAAACTTTTGACTCTAAAATAAGTAGCTTAAATATGCATTTATTGGAGTTGCTAGAATACTTAAATTGTAGGTGAGAACCTCGTCGGTCTAATCCGGTTTGGATTGGTTTAAACCGGATTGAAAACTGAGTTATTGGATTGGGGACCGAATCTAGTAAACTCGATATGGTAGACTGGTTTGGTCTTGTCTAGGGTTTTTTTTGTTTTGTTTGAAGAGGTACGTAGGTCACCCGGTTCGATCGGTTTTGCCGATCTACGTCCGGATCGGGTAGTAAATCGTGACCCATTGTTGGGCGATACCCTCCCATATCAGTTTTTCCATACATGCTGCCCGGAGGATTATCCCATATTAGTTTTTCCATACATGCTGCCCGGAGGATTCGAAAAGCCGATCTGTCCGGATTGAATTTTCAAACAAACGGGTTTTGATAAAACTAGACATAATATGTTCGGTTTGGTCCATTTTTGAACACCCGTCGACAGAACCAAGTCCGTACACAATTGACTAGCTTGAGAGCATGCATAGAACCCTATTGAGCCTATATAGTACTCACACGTCCACGACCCCGGTCATTAGTTTTTGGCCGTGTTTAAAATACTACAACTATCACTATCTCAACCTCAACAGATTAACATACCAAACACCGTAATTCCTTGTATAAATGAAAAGACATTCGGCTAAATCAGGGTGATCAAAATCTCGCCAGTTTATCAAACAAATAACATTAAAATCCCTAACAACAATGAAATCAAATCTCGCAAAGTTTTATATTCACCAGCATACGGTGCGAATCTTTGTTAGTACACAACCAAAAAGCCCAAGAGAAACTGGAGTATAATTTGCATAATATTTTGTCTATATAATCACAAGCCTAAATTGTATAGCTTGATCACAAAAGTAGGCCTGCTTATATCAATGACTGTTATGAATCTGAGAAGTTATACAAAATAATACTTCTGTTGATTACTGTCATACCAAATTTCATATTACGGTGGTGGTGGGTTTGGAACCATACCATAGAAGAGTTGAGAGGTATTTCCAGCTGCCAGTTCCGGTGATGCAAAATGGAGCGAGGTGGATCTATATGGCGGAGCGGGAGTAGTGGAGGAGGGAACATTGGTAGCTGAAGACCAGAATCGTGATGATGCTGCAGTAGAGAAAGAAGGCAGTGAAGGCCCAGAGTTTTGGCCTTGCATTTGCCATGCCCAATTTGGGTGTCCTTTCGACGGATCCATAGACATTCTTCTTTCTCTTGCCATTTCCTGCCAAATAAAAAAGTCTCAATCTTCAGGGTAGCTAAAAGATGATTATCTTCCCATACAAATCAAAATATTCCTTGTGTTTTTATCCAATATTACAAAATTTTCTTGTATTGACAAGAGTATATCATTTTTTCATGGTTGTAAAATGTGCACTTTATTAACACAAAACATGCAAATTTTCACACATAACTTTACACACTTCTCATTTTTCATAAGGAGAGAATGCCTCACTACATCATTTCTCTTTCATTGAATACATTTATATATCTAGTAAAATACTGAAATCTTCTACCAAACTTCTTCAGGAGCAAATCTACAGCGATTGTGTAATAAGCATGTTTGAACCACAGAAGGTAATCATCCGATCAGTTTTAGAAGCCCTACCATTAGGCTTCTGATCAAAATGACCAACAGTACTTGCATGAATTCAATCCATAAAGAGGGCATCATCAATACTATATGAGATCTCTGTGTCTATGAGTAGCAGCTTGATGGGAATTACATACAGATGATAGATACTTGCTCAATGCATTACAGATATTTAATGCTGAGAAAATTGCTTCAGTGTAACTTGGTATAATAGAAACAAGAACGCAATATAAGTAGTATTTCAGCTTGGTGCATCATGTAAGGTTATTACAAAGCCAACTCATGGCGGAGGTAAAGCAAAATTATCTTAGCAAACATAAATTTGCAGCAATAATGTAATGAAGTTGTATTGGCCGTCTATCTACCGATTGAATGCAAAAAGGCAGTAAATATCTGTAATTGTACTGAGCAAAATGTGGAAATAAGTGCTAACAAATATGAGAAAGGTAAGAAATATTGTTGGGAATGTTTAAGATACCTCATTGCTTAGGAAGCAACCGGGATGGTAGCCATTCCAAAAAGAAGGTCGTTCAGTTGTCATGGCTGGCCCTTTAAGACGAGTATCACTTGTTAGGGTGGAGGGCTGGTCATCCTATAGAAACACAAATAACAAAACTAACCATTATGCCAAATTCATCTAGTAGGAGATTAACTCCAGATGGAAGAACATCAATCATCTATGCCTAACAATTACACAGAACTAGAAGAAATCCATTACCCTTGGCCTCCTCGAAGTTTGCAATTCATGTCCAGATGATAACTGGAAGTGCCCTAAGCTGTCTGAACCTTTTGTAACATTAGTTGAATGTAGCTTAACTGGTGAGGAGAGTGACATACCAAGATTCAGATCAAGGTTATCTTCACCACCTGAACAAGATTCATAGATTAACAAGTAAATGAGCAAGTACTGATATGGTTGCGCAGACAGATGGAATCAAAAAGTTGAAAACTTGAAACATGTATTTATTAAAATGGTTTATGTATCTTTTGTACCTCCACCATTTTCAGAGATCGGCTCCCCATAGGTGTTTGGCTCAAAATTGGTCACAGCTTCTCTTCCATTACACTTAATAGCCGCCTTATCATATGCCCTATTTCAGAAAATGCAAAACAGATCCATGTGTTGGAAGGAGGCACTACTTGGCTTGTGAATTCTCAGAGGATAATAAACCAATGAATATAAGGAAAGAGCAAAATTTATGTTCAATAAGGACCTTGCAGCTTCTACTTCGCTGTCGAAGAGCCCGAGATATATATACCTGCACCCAGGCAATGTACCCCACGATAAAATAACAGTATCCCCATCCATATCTAGTTTAGCTATAAAAACATCCTCATTGAGAGTCATCCCATGTCAAAATTTATATATTGGAAAGACATGGAGTTGCACCTAATTTGTATAGTAATTACAGTAGATTATGTGTTGTAGGGGGAGAGTTCATACTTTTTACCAAGGAACTGCCCCATCCGAGCTTCCCATCTGCCACATTTGTGCAGTGTTACTCCTCTGTACTTTGAGCTTCCTCTGGAGAAACCTGTGCTCTGGCGACGAAGTACATGCACAAATTCTTCCTTGGTCAAGTTCTTCATCTGCAACTTCAAAATCGAAAGATAAATTATCACAATGACCAGGTCCCAGTTAAGCTAAACAACATCAAAGAGGAAAGTTCAGTATGTCCATTCAAGCTTGAACTACCTGTTTCATTTCCTCATCATAATCACTGAGATCAAAATTGATATCAGCATCAGCTCCACGGAACTTAATAGCAGCTCGATCATACGCCCTACTCATACCAGAAACCATTTGTTTAACTCAATTTGTGTAAAAATCCACAGAGAAAGAACATGGAAGCATCAAAATGATTTATAGAATTACTTGAAAGAATAAATTTGTACCTAGCAGCAGCATGCGCAGTGTCAAATCCGCCTGGTAGAAAATTTCCAAAAACAGAAGAACATTAAATTTATCCAAATCATAGTATGAGGACGCCAAATTAAGCTCAGCAGAGAAACGAAAATCAAAGAAATCAATCCTACTCACCAAGATACACCTGTTTCCCGCAATCCCTGCATTAGATCAATCAAAAAAAGGAAAGAGTATAACAACATAAATCAGATGCTCATAGTAAAAAAAAATCACCATCCAAGTTATATTATTAAAGCGAATAGCACTAAGCCAACTGACCATATATGCGATTCCCATCTACCGGTTCGCCGGTAAAAGGTGACTCCACGGTACTGCGAGCTTCGAGACTTTGGCCCCCGGCGACTCTTCTTCGCCGGAGGTTGCTGTGCAACCTTCACTTCTGAAAAAAGGGCACCGTGCCGATTCAACGAGAGATCGAACCAATTCGGTTCAGTGAGAGACGATGAGCTACCAAATCCTTCTCCCATACCGCCACCACCAGTCACTGGGAACAATTGCCTGGTAACGTTACTAGTCAAGTCCGACCGCGCATTCTGTCGGTGACCGCTGTTGACATTATCGTCCTCCACTCCAGCCTTCATTATGCTGAAATTGAAGGGGCAGAGAAGGTCGTCGGTACGAGAGCGAGTAGAGCAAGAATCATAATCGTCACCAGCATTGACGATCGAGGAATTGGAGGTTCCAGATTCATCCAACTTCGTTCCAAATCCTTCTGGAACCTTTTCGATCACCATCGTCGAGCTCTCATCTCCATCACTGTGCTCACCGCTACTCATATTGAGATTGAGATCCAACATCGCTTCCTCCAAGCAACCTCTAAACAGTTAAAAAAAAACGAGTAACCTATTCAAAATCTCTCTCCACAAACAATTTCTTTATCGACTAACTAAGCTAAGCAATCGCAATCGATCTAGCTGCTTAGCATTCTCAGTTCAAAGGTCAGCACAGAAGCTCACCAGAGACAGAAACTGAAAGTAACAGAAGGAAAGGGACACAACAACACCGATTGACAAAGAATCGCGTAGAGAGAGCTGTGGTCAGGACGGCAACGACGATCTTGCCGGAGAATGGTGATACGACTACGTTTTGTGTGAATCTGGAGAGGTCAAGGTCAACTGAGGTCAATTAGATTCCGTATCGCCGGAGTCAACAGCCAATCGCCGGCGAGTTGCCAATGCCATTTGAGAAGGGGGAGAAGAGGAGAGATATTCAGGGGTGTGATGGGGAAGACTGGAGGTTTATTGTGTTGGTCAGTCAGGTTTTAAGGGCCATTTTTATCCTCTTTTGATATAATAATCTAAATGTCATTTTCTCTTTTTATTTTAAATTGTTACTGACTTCTTCTTTTTGTAATAAGATAAAATAACTAAACAATGCTCACTATTCTTTAGTACCCGTCATATCGGAACGGTACCTCGCGTATTGAGCCCGACCAAAGATTAGAGATTAGTATTTGGATTATTGTTCACATGTGAGGTATCGTACCGTTCTGATAGTTTAAACGACGGGATGCTAAAGTTTAATCAGTCTAAAAGATGCGATACTATTTAGACAATTTTCTCTTTTAATAATGTAGGACTTTATTTATCTTTTCTTAATATCCTTATATAGTGTTTTTTTTTGAAAAAAAAAACGAAAAGCGGTTTGAGCCATTATACGTCGTGCCGTTTAGTAGATCGAAAAGACGAAAAAGATCTACAAACGGACTAACCGTCGTGAGTTTCGTGACGGACCACAATAAAGGAGAAAAGAAACATACAAAAATACATCATAAAAAACCGAACGCAATGAGCTTCTAGGGAAAACAAGTTGATTCAACCAACAGGAAGCAACGAGCATAGACTGTCAACAATTATTGACAATATAATTATGAATCGTCAATGATCCAACTCATAGCTTTATCGGGATCTTATTCGTATTGTCAAAAAAACTATTGTCTAAAAGTGTAAAATGAACCATCAACAAACGTAAAATGGATGGTCAAAAAATGTGTTGTCGGATAAATTTATTTTCGTATTTTTTTTTCTTCGTATAATGAACAAATGTAAAATAGGCTGACAACAAAGTAAAATAGACCATCAAAGTTGTAAAATAAATTGTCAACAAATATACATCAACACTCAAATTAAGTTGTCCCCAAATTTATATTTTCATTAAATCATTTTATCAAACACCTTATATACATTACAAAACAAAATTCGGTAAGATCAAATTTGAATCAGAAGGACGTCATATGCATCAATTCATTCCTCAAATTTATTATATATACGGCAACCAAGAAAATCAACCACAAATCTCGACTTCAAATATTTAGATTTGACGGTGGATTCCATAAAATTAAAGACCTAGATCGCGAATAGTAAAAATTAAAGTACAATCATCAAATTAGGAACGAAATGGATGAGTGAGATAGAAATAAAATACCTTGAGTGCGACGAGATAAAGATCGTAAACCAAACGGTAAGAGAGATCACGGTAGGTAGGGAAGAAGGAGATGAAGATGAGGAAAGCGCCGACAATATCGAGGAAGAGGTGTTTTCGGCGAAAAGAATCCGAATTCAATAAGAATGAAGAAGGATGAGAGGTTTAAATAGTAGGGTTTTCTCAAAATCTTAAAAATAAGGGGTTAATTTCCTTAATAGAAAGGGAAGTTTTGTAATAAACTAAATTATTTAAGAAAATATTATAAAATTATATAAATATATTGTTTAAAAATGTATGGCATGTTTTGACATTTACCTTTATAAGTTAAGATTTTTTATGAAATTTAAATGAAACGAAAATTTCTGAAATTTAAATGAGATAAAAAAATTATGAAAGTTATAAACGATTATCTAGACTTACTAATGAGAATTTTGTAAGCTACTTCTTATGAGTTTATAGAAAATCCAAAAGCTTATTATTATGGAAGTTTGATTCACATTTTTTTTGTTTTTATGACAATAATTAGTCAAGATAACATTTACATCGATGTAGTTGGAAGGTTCCCAACTCTCTTTAAAACTACATCTGAAAATCCAGGCGATACAGCATTACCATGCAAGATCCGCTCGCTGCATTCTCTTGAGAATCCCGATGATATCTAGTGGAAGAAAACCAAACGTGTTAAAAGAGAATGGAAGAAACACATGTTTATTTTGATGCAAGGTTTTTAATGCTTAACAAACTTAACTGAGATCTCGTTGAACGCCGTCTTACCAACTACAAAAGACCCGCTACCAAAACAAACTAGATAAAAGATCCGTCAATTAATACAATCATATTTTTTACCCACCCATACAATCATGTTTTGAATTTAATAATTTTATTTAAAAAAAAATATTAAATTGCTTTCAGTCAGGACACACCTTGTATCACCGGCTATGGCCAGTAGACCAGTGGTAGCTGTACAAGTAAAGCAACTTGCTCTTCACCCCACTTGACCAATCAGGACATGACACGTTTCGTCATATAATAAGTTGTTGGAAACTTTTTGTTTTTTTTAGAATCTGTTGGAAACTTTACAAACTTTATAAATGTACCAAATATGGCTAACGAATCTAAAGCCGGTACACTTCTTTCTTTACACGTAATATACTATATACTATATTATATAACATCTATTTTTGTCAATTGTATATTATTTATCGGGATTTCTATACGTACCGGCGAAAATATTTATTAGTCACAACAATATGCAATTCGGGTGCGTAGTTTGATTTGTTACCACCGAATTTAAAGTACACATATGACATGCGTAGTTGGAGCCGATTAGAGTCACTCCAACTACGCACCGCATAATAGGGGTGAGAAAAAAAATTCGAGATATGAATCCGAAGATCCGATCCGAAAAAATCCAAAAATATCCCGTAGTTGGTGATTCGAGTCTAATCCGAACCGGTACTATTTTTTAATCATCGGATCGGATACAGAGCTTTTGCGAAAAAATCGGATCGGATATATATGACTAGTCAAATAATAAATTTTGGATCGGATATTCGGGTTGGATTTTGAATTGGATATTCGATAGGATAGAAGTGTCGGGTATCTAGATACTCTCATATCGGATTCAGATCAAACTTCAATATGCTTATCGGATCGGATATCCGGAAATGCTCACCCCTACCACACAAGCATAGTTGTAATGCTTTTTGTACAAAAATAATAACTACAACTACACTTCCCTTCCCAGGAGTGTAATTCGTCGGCTCTTATTGACATCACCTCGACTCCAACTACGCACACCAAACATGCAGTTGTAATATGAAGGTGAAAAACAAAACTATCCACCCAAATTATGTAGTTTTTTTTACCAGTAAAAGTTTTCGTCAGTACATTTATCAACCACCTTATTATAAATCATTTATTCAAGATATTTAACAATTTAATCAACTCTCAAATACTTAAAATAATTTCGTTATTAAAAATAGTAGATTAAAATTCTGAGAGGACCTAATCCATGAAACTATGGTTGATTCTTTGACAAGTATTTTTTTCTATTT
Organism: Fagopyrum homotropicum; assembly: GCA_033239125.1. NCBI lineage: Eukaryota > Viridiplantae > Streptophyta > Magnoliopsida > Caryophyllales > Polygonaceae > Fagopyrum > Fagopyrum homotropicum. The sequence continues at coordinate 3,338,833 of BSWB01000001.1, read as the reverse complement.
TATAATGTTTGGTTGAGGTCACGATAGACGTATGCATTATACATTTAATTAGAAAAATGTTGTATACCATGAAAACAACTTATATTAATCTTTTTAATTTTATTTTTTTAATATTTGTTTAAGTCATAATTTATAGATTTAAAAAATAAATAAATGTATAATCTTAGGGAAAAAGGTAAATATATATTCCGAAACATATTTTCATCAAATCAACCATTTTTTTAAAGGCAGTTTGAACTTTGAAGAAACAACTTTTCGCTAATTTCCAAAATATTTTCGATTTATTTAAACTTTTAATTTTGGTCCAAGATCTTGGGGGAATCTTTAAAGAGATTTTGACAAATATTACTTTGTTTATAGTTATAATTTATAGATTTCAAAAGTTAAATAAATATAAAAATTTACATTATAATTCATAATTTTATTTTATGTGTTCATAGATATCATATTAAATATATTTTATGTTTTCAAAATGCATTTTTTTATATTAAGTAAATAAAATAGTAAAATATAGTACGATATTTCTAGAGACATGGTAAGAAACAAATTCATTGAAATAGCCAATATTATTGATGCATGTATAACATGTTCAACGAGTAGCTTATTGATATATCATTAAGGGTTCGTTTGGTTGTATAGTGGAGTTGAAGATCATTTGTTCTGAATAATATTTTTTTCTTGTCTTATTCATTTGACAGCAAACATAGTACATATATATAGGACAGCTTCTGTATGCTGAACTATGGGCCATTAACTTGGGCTATGCCTTTTGGGCTGTTTGTCTATTCTAGCATCCCCCGTCGATCCCAATTCCGTTAGTCGGAGTTGGGAGCGTAATGTAGCCAAACGAGTAGAAGAAACAGCTTTGGTCAGAAGATCTGCCACTTGATCTTTGGAGGAGACAAAAGCAACCAGTAGCGACTTTGTCTGCACCCTTTGTCGAACAAAGTGATAATCAAGGTCGAGATGTTTGATCCTGTTGTGCATAACCGGATTGACAGCCAAGTAAGTTGCACCAAGATTGTCACACCAAAGTGTTGGTGGTTTGGGTAATTTTATCCCAATTTTCATCAGAAGGGATTGAATCCACAGAAGTTCGGAGGTAGCATGAGCCATGACACGGTATTCAGCCTCTGTGGATGAGCGTGCAACAGTGGACTGCTTCTTAGATGTCCAGGAAATAAGGTTACTCCCAAGGTAAACACAGTAAGCACTCGTAGATCTCCTATCGGTTAGATCACTTCCCCAGTCAGCATCAGAGAAGGCCGATAGAAGAGAACCTGGTGTTGAAGAAATATGAAATTGAAGTGATGCAATGCAGTTTAAGTAGCGAAGTACACGCTTGACTGACTGCCAATGTGCCTGTGTTGGAGAATGCATAAATTGTGCTAGCTTATTAACAGCAAAGAATATATCAGGGCGGGTAAAAGCTAGATATTGGAGACTCCCTAGTGTGCTGCGATAAAGCGAAGGATCATCAAAGGGTGATGAAGATTGAAATGAGTCTTGAAATGTGGTGGCCAAGGGTGTGGAAACTGGTTTCGAATTTTGCATTCTGGCTTTGGTGACAAGGTCAATTATGTAACGTCTCTGAGATAGGTAAAACCCATTGCAATTGCGATTGATTTCAATCCCTAGGAAGTAGCTTGCTGGGCCTAAGTCTTTGACAGGGAACAATTCAGAGAGACTGGTGGTGAATTTTGTGGCAAGGAAGGGGGAAGAAGTGATGACCAGTAGGTCATCAACATAGACAAGGATACAAGCAAACTCTGAATTGGTTTTGTAGATGAACATGGATGTATCAGATTTTGAAGGTTTGAAGCCCATGGAAATCAAAGCATCTCCTAAGCGGGAGAACCAAGCTCGAGGAGATTGTTTGAGGCCATATAAGGCTTTTTGTAGTAGGCAGACATGGTTTGAAAATGATGGATGAACAAAACCGGGAGGTTGAGTAATATATACCTTTTCAGTCAAGTCCCCGTGCAAAAAGGCGTTCTGTATATCGAGTTGCTTCACCGTCCACTGGTTCATGGCTGCCAGAGCTAGGAGGAGGCGTATGGTGGATGGTTTTGCAACTAGGCTGAAAGTGTCATGATAATCTAAACCATGAAGTTGGTGGTAACCTTTTGCAACTAATCGTGCTTTTCTTCGCTCAATGGTTCCATCAGAAAATTTTTTGGTTTTGAAAACCCATTTAACTCCTAGGACATTTTGGGAGGGGATGAAGGCACCAGTTTCCAGGTTTTGGTTGATAATAATGCCTGAATTTCAACTTCCATGGCATTTCTCCATTCTGGATATTTTGAAGCAATTGTGAAATTTGGTGGTTCATTTGGGATAGTATTGGTGTTGGAACACGATGGCCAAGGAATGGTACCGTCACAACGGATTAAGGGTTTGAAAATTCGATTGGAGGCTCGGGTTTGAATTTGTGTGGGTGGTATGGTTGTGGGAGGTGGGCTGTTGTTGGAAGAGTTCACAGAGTGTGTGGATCCGTCAGGTTCAGGGGAAGACTCGGGTTGTGTGGCATCGGATGGACTTGTTGTGTTTGGAGAAAATGATGGATCAGATGGGCCGGAGGGGTTTGATGGGCCTTCAGAATTTGATGGGCCTTCAGAAGGAGTGTGAATAAAGGGGATGGAAGCTTGGGCTGTGATGTTATTGGGCCTTTCACTGGACTGATGACAGAAAGGGAAGCTATATTCGTGGAATAGCACATCCCTCGATATGTAAAATTTTTCTTGTGTCCAATCAAAGCAAATATAACCGAGGTGCTGTGAAGAGTAGCCTAGGAAAATCGTAGGTTGTGATCGGAAGTTTAATTTATGTTTGTTGTATGGTCTGAGGTTTGGGAAAGCTAAGCAACCAAATACCTTAATAAAATGATAGTTTGGTTGTTGATTAAACACAAGCTCAAAGGGTGTTTTGTGATGAAGGATCGGAGTGGGAAGACGGTTAATAATGTAGGTTGCGGTTTCAAAAGCAAAATCCCAAAACCGGAGAGGTAGTGAAGCATGTTTGAGGAGAGTTAAACCCATATCCACAATCCGACGATGTCGAGTTTCAACGGAACCATTTTGTTGGTGGGAGTAAGGACAAGTTAATCTATGTGTGATTCCCAATCTTTGAAAAAATGGAATTAAGGGTTTGAACTCGGAGCCATTATCGGTTTGGATGGAGATGATTTTGGTAGATAGAAGATTTGTGATAAGGGTAATGAAATTCGTAATAACCGGTGTGACCGAAGACTTGGATGGAAGAGGGAAAATCCAAATAAACTTGGAGTAGTCATCTACAATAGAAACATAATATTTGTGCCCTTTAAAGGATAATGTGTTACTAGGTCCCCACACATCAAGAAATAAAAGAGACAAGACTCTTGCACTTTTGGATAGACTTGGCGGATGTGGTAAGGCATGGGTCTTGGCCCATGAGCATGATGTGCAACCATCAGGTGGGAGAACTGGGCCACGAATTGGGCTTTTGATTGTGGACAAAATGGAACGAATTACAGGCTGAGAAGCATGCCCTAATCGGAGATGCCAAAGGGAGGCTTGTTGAGTGGTGGTATGATGCAACTGTGGATGCGATGAACCAGGCGAGGTGGAGAGCACGTACAGACCGTTCTCAACGGTTCCTTGGAGCAGAATTTTGTGGGTCTTGGTATCCTTCACAAGAAAGAAATGTGAGTGGAACTCAAAAAATACCGAGTTATCAACACAAAATCGATTTACAGAGATCAAGTTCTTAGTGAGCATTGGAGTATGTAAGAGGTGCGATAATAGAAATTGACGAGAGGAAGAGTGAATTAGAGAGGAACCTTGGTGTTGAATTGGTATTGTCGATCCATCACCAAGAGAGACAGTGTCTGTGCCTTGATAAGGATAGTTGTCAATCCTCAGGTTAGACAGATCAGGGGTATAATGATGGGTTGCTGCCGTATCTGGGTACCACGCTGTGGAAGTTGCATTTGCTTGAAATGAGTGAGACGAAGGAGCAACATAAGAGTGGTCAAACCTGTGCCAACAAGTAAGAGCTGTGTGGCCAGGCTTGGCACACACTTGACAGATGGGTCTGGTATCTGGGGCGCCAGAGAAGGTCTGTTGTGGATTAGTTCCAGGAATACGTCCACGACCCCCCCTCTTCCTCTATTGTTTCTTCCACCATTGGTGCTTGATCGGTTCTGTGTGCCTCGTCCTTGTGTTTGGGTATAATTTGCTTCCATCTGAGCAGTGGTATTGTTGACAGAAGGTGGGGTAGGAAGGAGGGTTGTCTGCTGACGAGCAATACGAGCTTCATGAATTAGCAGATGAGATAGGACTTGGGAAGGTGATGGAAGAGAGACCTGAATAGAAAGGCTTGTGACTATAGAGTCATAGTCAGTGCCTAACCCTGCAAGGAGGAAGCTAGTAAACTCAGTGTCTGAAATGATTTGTCCAGCCGTAGTTAGGGATGAAACCAGATTTTTGGCTTTGCTGAAGAAATCGGTGATGGACAAATCTCCATTGCGAAGAGATGCAAGTTGGAGACGGGTTTGAACAATCTTGGCATTAGAGGCTGAAGCAAATAGAGAATGAAGTTGTGTCCAGACTTCAGCTGAAGTTTTGCATTCTAGAACTTGGACAAGGATAGGCTCTGTGAGAGAGCAGGTTAGGATAGCTAAAACAAACTGGTCCTTGGAGATCCAGTCCATGTATTCCTTTGATTGTGGAGGGTTTGGGGATTTTTCAGGACACTTCTTTGATCCATCAACATATTCAAAGAGGTTTTGAGCACCTAGAATGAGACTGATCTGAGCTTTCCAAAGAAGAAAGTTATCAGATGAAAGTTTTGAGGTAATGAAAGAAGAAATGGAAGAGAGGGAGAAGCTCTGGTTTCTGGTTTCAGCCATTGATGGTCTCCCTTGTTTTGTTGCAGAGGCGTTTGCCGTTACTGCTCTGATACCATAGTGGAGTTGAGGATCATTTGTTCTGAATAATATTTCTTTCTTGTCTTATTCATTTGACAGCAAACATAGTACATATATATAAGACATCTTCTGTATGCTGAACTATGGGCCATTAACTTGGGCTATGCCTTTTGGGTTGTTTGTCTATTCTAGCATTGTAACTCCGGAAATGGAAACGAATCTAGATCATATGTATACCTTTGTTCATTAAAATTTTTGGAATCATTCCTTGTGGTTTGAAGTAATTGGAGTAGAGTTTGATTGCTTTTGATACCCTATATGAAAACAATATGTGGGCAAGCAAGTGCATATTGCATGAAATCACAAGGAATGATTCCATAAAATTTAATGAACAAGGATATACATATGGACTAAATTCATTTTCATTTCATTTTCGTTTTAAGAGTTGGAACCAAACGAGCCCCAAGAGTCTAGTTACACCCAAAGAACATGCGAGGAAGAAAACATCGCACACAATAAACAAACTGCAATAAAGTATAAAAAGATTAAAATCGTAATTTATAGATACAATTTCACAATAAAAAAACTAAGGGCCCGTTTGGTTATAACTCCGGAATCGGAAACAGAATGAAAACGAATATAGCCCATACGCATACTTTGGTTCATGAAAGTTTTTAGAATCATTCTTTGTGCTTTGAAGTAACTGGAGTATAGTTTGATTACTTTTGATACCCTATAGGGAAACAAAACGTGAGGAAGCAAGTGCATTTTGCCTTAAACCATAAGGAATGATTCCATGAAATTTCATGAATAATGATATAGATATGGACTAAATTTTTTTCCTTTCCGTTTTCGGAGTTGGAACCAATCAGGCCCTAAATGTGATTATTTTTAATTTTGATTTCGATTTCTTAAACGAATTTAATATTCAACATACAAATGTTGTTATTGGTCATTTTGCCCCACAATTAACATTTCCTCACGCGACGAGGCTACCACTCCACCTTAAATTTAACATTATAAAATTAATAACATTTTAATCATTATCACTAAAACACTTTAATTTAATTTAATTTATTTGATGCGGCATAAAAAATATAGTAATTTTAATTGAAGTAGTTGGCATGAAATAGTCATCGTGACCCACTTTCCATAATAATAAATCAACCTTTATTTAACTTATATTAGTACCAATAATTAACCATATTTAATTGTAATTAATCATGGGTTTCCACTTTTGGTTTGGTGATTTGCTATTGTCGGCAACAGGGTACGAGGTTTTTTATTTACATGTGAGGAGGACGTGGAAGCCTCTCCTCCATTCATTTTAGATTATTTTATTTAATATTTTTGTACTTTTTAAGGAAATTTTAGTTTTTTATTAGAATCATTTCGAAAGACAAGTCTTTGCTTTTCACGGCAATGATTATTTTAGTTCAATTTGAACTAGTATTTGCTTATCATGGACGGGATGGGCCTAACGGGTGGGCTCGGGTGCCCGCGGGACCGGATACGGGCGGCTAGATACGTGCTGCGATATATGCTCGAAGCTCTCCATTCGAATTGAAGTAGTATTTCACATGTTTAAACGAACATGCCATTGAGTTAGAAATCAATAGACCTGTACAAAATCGGGCTGGTCCGGGAAAAAATATGGGTATGGGCAGCAAGTTTGGCCCGTTCGGGTCTGGCCCGACCCGACCGCATTTTGATGGGACGTGTACGGGTAAACATTTTGGCCCGTGGGCTAACCCGGCCCGAATATAGTTTTATACATAAAATATTTTTATATGTATATTTATAATTTATATTATTTTGAGTGTTACATATTCTGATTGTTCATTTAGTTTGTTTGGAGTATTTTGATGAGTTATATTCGTTTATAACACAATCTTGTAGGACTAACTTGACTGTAATGATACTTATTGTTTTTTTAGGTATTTGAACTTGTTATTTTTGTGTGATGATTGTTATTGAATTTTTTGGTAGTATACTATGCAAGTATAATTGAATTAAAAGTGTATTAAATTCATTGTATTACTTTTTTTTAACGATAAATTCTGGGGAAAAACGCACAAGCAAGTACACACGGGTCATCCGGGCCGGCCCGGTAGCCCGCCCGCTTTTTACATGGGTGGACATGGGTAGCGTTTGGGGCCCGGACAAGCCAGGCCGGGTTTACCCGGCCCGCACCTTCTAGGTAGAGTTTTGAGGTATGGCCCGGCCCGAGCCCGGATTTGTACAGGTCTAGAAATCAATGAAATTCCCGAAAAAAAAAAAGAAAAAAAAATCAATGAAATAAACAATATTTGATCGTATATTGGGTTAGTTTTATTTGTTAGTTTATCATTTTATCTCTTTATATATATGTCTATATAAATAATATTTGATCATTAAAATTAACAAAATTTTAGTATATTTTCAATGAAATAAACAAGTCTTTAGTTAACAAATTTATATGTGCGTGGTATTAGAACACTTTCCCAAAACTACACTTCTGCCGCAAAATAAAAACCGTAACCCGAAAAAAAAACGTTTTCGCCGCACATTTTCTTTGCCGCCGCGGTAAGAAAGAAGACTTTGACTGGTATCCTGACCGTCACAATTATTGGGACGATGAGACAAACTAACTACGTCTCCCTTAATCCATTAAGAACCGTAAAAATATTGACCCTACAATTGATTATACTCATTGTAACACCATCTTATTTACCTTGAATTACTACTACTTTCATTCAACTCGAGATACTACTTCAAATATTATCTAAGTTCATGAATCCTTGATTCCGGAACATCTTTTCATATGACAGGGCATCGCTCGCTACTCTCGTCGATCAATCCAATCACCAAATGACGTTTTGGTTTCAGCTGGACACAAACACTCTTCAACTAAATGCCTCACTTCGCATTCCTCGAGTAATATTTGTTCAGGGATTAGAATGCCATCTTTTATCCTTTTTTTTTGTGGGAAGGAGAGTCAGTGATCTCCGGCATATCTAGACGCGCTTTTATTAATAGGAAAGAGGTTGAGTAGTCATGACACGGGGATAGCCCGACCCCTTACATCATCAAGTAAAAGATCAACTCCACCGTCCGACGGCTCACACAATACACTCAATCCAATGGGAAAGTTCAAAGCAAAACCAACAATACAGTTCACGACTCTATTCGCCTTACGGTAGACATGTCGAAACTGGATACACCAATTTCTTTTTATATAGTCTTGGCACATACGTACCAGACTAGCAAGAGGGTGATGAAGGGCTATGTTTTACCTAAGAGTTGGGTAACTAGTTTGGAATCAGTTTCAACGAGAACTGAATGGTACCCAGCTCCCAAGCAATCTTTAGACCATGTACTACTCCCCAAAGCTCCGCCATGGGGACCGAACATATCCTTAAATTAGCACCAAACCCACTTAACCACTCTCCTGCAACATTTCTAACTACACTGCGCATGGCTACTTCGCGTCATGGACAACGCGACATTGCCTAAAAGGTTTATTCGTTACCTAAAGTCGGCGTCTGCTCATAGTATTTTCTTATCTAGTTCTAGTGATCTCAGCATTCGTGTTTTCTATAACTCAAATTATTTAGATTTCCCTACCACTAGACGCTTTACTACAAGCTACTCCATCATGTTTGGTACCTCTCCCATTTCTTGAAAAGCCAAGAAGCATGCTATTTTATTTAGATATTCTACTGAAGTTAAGTACTAGGCAGTGAAAACTACCACTTGTGAGCTTCTCTGGCTTCATTCTTTACTTCAGTCCCTCGGATTTTTGCATAAAGCACCCATGTGCCTTTATTGCGATAATCAGTCATCCATTCATATCACAAACGTACAATCCGGTCTTTCGTGAAGGCGGCACCAAGCACATTGAGATTGATTGTCAATCATACCAACAAGGAACAAATTCAGTGAGGCATCATTCAAACTCAACGTGATCCTGACGTCCATCAACTTGTTGACATCATGACTAGACCCTTGGTGCTACCATATTCAACTTCTTGATTCCTAAGCTTGGAGTTGTTTCTTTGCTACCTCCAACTTGAAGGGAGTGTTAGAGTTTAGGCCTAACATATTGGACTTAAACTTTATTTGTTAATTTACCGTTTTACCATTTTATATTTGTCTATATAAACAATATTTAGTCAATGAAATAAACAAGTATTTAGTTCGCAAATCTCTGGGCAAATATCAATAAGTTGTTCACCTTCTATCGTAATCACTATATAATTGACACGGGAGAGTTTCATGATCTCTTCAAATGCAATTTTCTGGGTCATTTGACACTTGACGTTGTGACCTTAATCATGGCACACCCAATACTCCGCGCATTCGGGCCGGAACAATAATTTATTTCCGGTGGATCATATAACATGAAGATTTAACATGTCCAAGCGCACATGAGCCTTAATTCGAAACTCAACAGATAAACTTAGTGAAATTCCATCCTAAAATAGTAAAATCCATTATCGCATCACACCAACTTATATACTAGAATCCTTGAATTTTGAGATGATGGCTAAAAGTATTCTATATTCCGGATTTGATCCCAGAGTTCTGAAAATTCTCAGTCACGACTGGTAGAACCGTAAAATTTTCATTATAAAAATATAATGATACTCGAGCTTCTTCAAAAAAATATAACAATTTAGGGATTTTATGCGACTTTATTTACAACTTACTTTTGCTCATTTACTTAGTTCATACAATAAAACGTTTAATAAAATGCTTGAAGTTTGACCCCAAAGCCAAGCACATGCAGAGAATTAACAGTTGTAAATTATTGCTCAAAACAAATCTACATATTACTTGAATTTGGTGTAGGTGTTGATTTAGAGTACCAGTTGGGTTAAACAATATATATATATATATATATATATATATATATATATATATATATATATATATATATAATATCTATGAAAATAATTGTTAATAATGGATGCGATCTATCAAACTTAGGGTTTAACGTTGGAATTGGAAAGTAATTCGATCTACAATATAATTGCATAATCATGAACACTATATCAATAAGTGGTGTTCATTTAATGTAAATGTATTATTGTACCAAAAAATAGTTCTTTGGTGATAGAGATATTATAATTTAGTTTGAAAATTATTAGATTATTAGAATTGAAGTTGAGTTGGAGTTAATGAATGGTTGAAGTAAAACTAAATTTATATCTAAATGATAATATTTTCCATAAATTTGCCTTTGATAGCTTATAAATTCCTTTAAGTTGTGTGACTTCTACTCTTGTTGTTTCTTTTCTACTTTGTATTTTCTTGTTTTGATTTTACACTTTACTCTTCCTCCTTTTATATTCTAGTTGAATGAATCGAGTTTTGTCATCCTTAAATTCGACTTGGCCATATATAGTCGAGTTGAACGAAGTGAGTTTTGACATCCTCAAGTTTTACTCATTTATAAATGAGTTTACTCTAAGTCGAATCTCAGTTTCAACTTGAGGTTAAAAATATGTTCATGTACATCTCATTTAGAAAGTGAACGAGTTCGAATTAATCTTTTTTCAAGTCGAGTTTGAGTAGCTCGACTCATATAAAAATCCAATTGATATTCTAGTGGCATTAACCGATCTTTGACATGCTCATGTTCACTCGTTAAACTAGACAAGTCAAAGCCTAAAATTTAAAGGAGTTTAAAAACACGTTCATATTCAGTTTGTTCAGAAAGTCAATAAACTTAACCCAAACTTTTTCAAGTTGGTTCTGATATAAGCAGAATCGGTATGGAAAAAGGATGGATATAAGTTGTGTTAATTAACACGATTCATATAATGGCTCTAATTTCAATAAAGGATAAATATTGATCAATTGTATGCTTGAATATATCTGCGAGTTTGTTAATTATGATTGCGTTCAGAGTAGTTGAGAGTTTATATAAATTTCTCCTTCAACTCTCGTAAACTTTTTTAATCTATCACTGCCTGGTCGAAGGAAAAATGATAAACTTTATTTCCATAAATTGTTTTAAACCCTTTTTTTTTTTTTTTTTGACAGGGAACTGTTTTAAACCCGTAAACTACTATGTGTAATGGACCCTTATAACATTGTACTATCACAAAACATGAGCAAATGACAATTGTACTAACAAAATTATGTCACATGATACCATTTATTAAAAAAATTGGGTCAATACTTATCAATTTCTAGGAGTTTAAGATGCTCAAGCGATAATTATATATTAATAAAGAAAATAAACTATAATTTAGAAGATAATACAGAGGTGACGACTTCTAACCCTAAAAAAATCAAGTGCTGATGTGTATGTTAATGACGTACGAGGTGACGAAAATGCTCATGAACATTATATAAAAAAATTGCCCAACCACCCAATTTGATATTTTTATAATCTATAATTTTGTTTGTTCAACGTTCGAACAGATCAAGGTTACTTCTGATTCCATGAAACATTAAACAGGTCAAAAATATTATAAAAATAAAATATCAGCATCATGTGAAACCATGTTGCTTTAACAGGAAATCATGTATAGAAATTCCTTATTTTTTGTGATTATTTTTTGTATGATTACTAGATTTGAACCGATACAGATGAGACAATAATATTGTTAATTGAGCACGTATGGTTATGAAAATAGATATTCAAGATTTCGAACTGCAAAAACTAATTAACAGATTATTAGATTATTAGCTATGTTTATAGGTTACGTTAACGTGATAAGAGAGGTAGAGTTATCTATCCGCCAGCGGATTTAGGTCGGATTATTTCGGTTTTGGGTTATTATATATCGGTTTTGAGTCAAGTCTAATAACTAACTGAGTTTACTTGTGTTAATGTTAGCTATGTCAAAGATTTGTTGTTTGTTGAAAATTGAATTATCGGCTTATTTAAGGTTGGTTTATTTCAGTATTTTCGACCATGTAATTTTGACATAATCACGTTCGGTCATTTTAAGGTTTAGATCATTTTGTTTTGTTGAGTAGGTCTTGAATACATTACATTTCATTATTTGGCGTCAATCGGATATTTTCAGTAGGCAATTCATCACTAATTTTTTCTGATAAAATTAATATATAACGATTGTTGTCTAAAAGTTAATAATTTTTAGTCGGACTCATTTCGGATGGGGTATATGTTTGATTTCTAGTCTCTTTAGACCAACATATTCATGTATATATATATCCAAATTATATTTTGTTCGGATTAAAAAAATTAAGTCTCTTCATACCGGTCTCAAACATTTATTGTTATTTTTCTTTTTGGATATAAAATAGGGATATATTAGACAAGTCGGGCCGTTTTCCGGTCATTTTTTAACAACACTAAAATTATGGTAGGGTATAAAATGGGGTTATATTACCGAGTATCCGACTTATTCGATTCAGAACTCTGACGAGGATCATAGTTTGGCAGACGACAATTAGGATTTGGGCCGAATTGAGAGTTTCTCTATGGTTAAAGGGTATTCAAATAGGTGACAAACTAGTCAACTTAAGTCATCTTCACCTTGCTACTAGGGTAATACCCGCACCTTGTGCGGGTTTTGAAAATTAAGGGTTAAATTTATTATCATATATATATATATATATTATCATATATATATATATATATATATTATCATATATATATATATATATAAATGAATGAATTGATAAGTAATTATTTATCCCTTTTGATGATAAATTGGACAAAACTTTAGATAAAAAAGTGGAAGTATATCTTTGATTAGCAAATAAATTTTTTTTAAATATTTATACAAAAAATTTAGAAATTACTTTTTGAAATAAATTTTTGGACTTCAAAAAACGTGGCGGTGACACGTGGCAATAGAGGTTTCTGCTTTAATAGATATAAGATTGTTAATGATCTTTATCCAATTTATAAATTTCAATTCATTGATAGGATCTTTAGGATGGTCTAGAGTAAGCATGTCCACAAGTCGGACCCGTCGGGTCACGGGTACGGGATGGACGACCCGGACCCTAACCCGCCATATTGGTCAACCCGCCGGGTCACGGGTCATGTCAGGCAAGTTTGGCGGGTTGGCATATTTTTTAAACCCGAAATTTATTTCTTTCAAAAAAAAAGAACAAGGATCATTGGCGGGTCGACCCACCGGGTTAACTTTTTTTTCTTTTTAAAAATAACAGGAAAATTTAATTGAAGCTTTGATGGAGTAATAATCCGGGGTTAATTGACGTTGCTTACGGGGTTACAAATCTTGCTTAAGGTACCTACATGAGAGTTGTTGATGGATATGGATAAGATTAGGATCAACGTTACTTTACCTTATTTTTATTTTATTGTTATGGATTTTAGTTATCATATATTTATATCGTTTCTGTTCTTGTTTAGCTTGCTTCTTTATTTTCTTGATGCTTTTCACCGGTTGATTTACACTTTTTAGTATATTCTTATATTTAAATGTAATTATTGATAGATTGATTTTCGTGTCTCTTACATGATAAGTACAAGTTTAATCTGATTTCGGAACATGGACTCCATTCTTGGAACGTTAGTTAATGGTTCTCATGTTGTTATTGTAGGACACGGTTCAAGTATTGGACTCACCTTGGAGACTATCTTTCCAGGAGATGATGTACAACCGGAGTCACGTGTGCTTAGTTAGGATTATGGGAAGGTTGTTGTGTCTTGATCTAGAGTTTTCTGGTTGTTGAATTATAAGATGAATTGTATCTCGAGTATGATTTAACTTTTTCTTTTTAAAATTAAATAAAAAAAAAGGTTAACTTGATTTTAGTTTGTCAACTTAGGGAGTAAATGAGCACAGTTGCAAAAATTACATTACACATTAGCCTACCCATATTTTGTACAACTAGTTGGTAATGCAGCCAAATTAGTACGGGGAAAAAATCAGAAGACTTACATAGGTCTGATGATGTCTCCTGGGACCTCAGACTGATGAGTATACTTTACTTTGTTCGAAATAATGATATCACTGTGGCCTGCAAGTTTATAATTTACAAAGCATCCATCATCTCAACATGAACATACCATACTACTTTTAGTAACATAATTTCATGGAGCACTGATATAAGTTTTGTTTGGGAGTCTCTAGCTTACGAAAACTAAAGCTTATTGATACAGCAGGTAACTAAGGCCCTGTTTACCTGCGGGTTTATAAACTTTCATTTAGTTCCTTTCTTTCAAAACAACCACATCATTGTCGTCCACAACTATACCTTCGAGATTTGATTTTTCGATTACTCTCCGATTCATATATATATTGGATTATTCTTTAATCTTTTTAGGGGTAAAAATGTATTTTGCACTAAAATAAACCCACAAAAAAACCTTAAGTAAACATCTTTATCGAAATAGTATATATAAACGGATCGAGTTTATAAACCCGAAAATAAACCATACACTCATATAAACCCATTTAGTTTATAAACCCATAAAAATACAAACTTCTAGTGAACAGGCCCTAATTAAAGCTGATATAAGATTATTGATAACCAATTAAATGAGCTTTTTTGTAATAAGTTTTATGGAGAATTAGTATAACATAGTTTATTATAACTTATATAAATATAAAATTATCATAACGAGTACTATTATAGGATTATATTTATAATATATCAGGCAATAAGTTATCATAATATTCATAAACTTCCACCATGTAGCTTACAAAATAAAATATTTTATATTTTAGTAAACTAACATAAGCTATATAAGTTTAGACTTTCAAAGCACCCAACTTTTAGCTTATGTTTTAATCCATAATCTTCATAAAATTCATAAAGTTCTAAAAATAGGTTTTCAAACAGACCCATAATACTAATCTGCACGTTTCCAAAAAAATGAAATTTGATGCACATGTAGTATATGTGCACCATTTTATACAAATCTGCACGTTTTTAGTATTCTTGATTAATTTTCTTAAAGTGGAACTATTAAGTATAAACTTCTGAGAGCATATTTCGCAGAAATTTCTAGTTATGTAGGAAATTGATCACGTGAGAAAGGGCTTCCATAAGAACGTTTACATGTATTAAAAAACGTGGTCGTACATGTGAATTGTATTGTACACAAATGTGAACTGGTTCACTTTTGTATACAAGACGGTTCACAATGAGGATCATTATGAAGAAAAATGATTGTACTCGGTTTTCATGGAAGAACCCGTTCACACGTGAGCTGACTATATGTATATATATATACACACTGGAATGTAGCAAAGAAGTCGAGATAAACCAACCTTGACAATTTATTGCATTTATTTGTGGCCCTGAAAGTGTTATACCATCATCATTGAGCAATAATATCCCTGAAGAAGTAATTTCATAAGGAAACTGCAGAGGTGGGGACATTGGAGATTTTGCAATCTTGATGAATCTTTGACCTGCAAGGAAGAGAACAATGAGATTGAGCTACTGTAGTCAGTAATAGACAACAGATAAGCTTTCACTTTGTAATTTGTTGCAGTAGTGCAATTTTTTGGAAATCAGTCTAAACTTTACACTCTTTGCAATTGTAACAGTAAGCAGTTGCATTATTAGCCTTCTGCATAATCAACATCACAGATAAGAACATACAAATGTCAAGTCATCGGAAGTTATTCGCCTGATCAACTCTTTGTATGCCTCTACATAAGAGTATTGAGCTACTGTAGTATGCCTTTCTTAGACATGGATGTATAAAAACGTCAGACACTATAATTTAAACATCAAATACTTGAAATTGTAGTGAGAAACTAGAATTTTAGTAATAATACCACAATAAAGCATTGTATATTTAATACTGCATGAACATAACCACATTCTAGCAACACTCTCCACAGGAGGCAGACAAACATGGAAGAATAGTTAAGAGTTACGATAGCAGAGAGGAAATAGGAAGCACTATCTGTGACTATCAATTATGTCTTGTATTGGAGTTGTGAGTTTATCCTTTTACCTACAAAGAGAAAGCATATTCAAGAAGTTCCATGAGTTAGAAATTTGAGGCCAACCTGATATTCCTTCGAGAACAAGACGTATGCTCACAGCATGAGCCCAATGAATTCCCAAGGCGGCAACAAGATGAGAATCTAGTCTTGTCGGATTCTTGGCTATTTCACCCTTGCATTGCACTAAGACCATACATTGAATCAAATTTCAAACTCAGGCAGTAACTTTATTCCCGCTTCTCATATTAATATAGAAGAAAAAACAAGCAATGAAGTACAGCAGCTGCTACAAAGTACTATCACTATCATATGATTTAAGTCTAACATTGTTCTAGCAAGGACTAAATTTTCAGTACTGGGAATTATCCCTCTTGTTTATGCACTTTGTTGATTCTATAACAAAAATGGAGCCCTTGCAAAATTAAGGGCCTCAAGAAGAAGCTTGGTGAATAAGGTCACTTGCCCTAATCCATGTCCAGCAAATCATAGGGTCATGAAACAATTCCTTTTTCAATTGAACTGTTGCCGCCACCATATGCAAGGGGAACCAAACTACGGCATAGTTTTGATTCTTTTGAATATAACTAAATCAGCCTGGTCATATTAGGCCATTTCTGATGATGTAATAAACAATGATACACAAGATCGAGGAACTTTTATATACCCTAACAGAGAAGAAACTTGCTAAAGAGAAAATGCCATTTGAATGTATAATAGGATTGCATCCATTAAACCCTATCCAGGAGCTTAAAGCTTTAAAAGATACAACAAATCTCGAAAAGATAGTGAGTACACGGCTTAATAAAATGAAAATAAAAAGGAAAAGAAAAGAAAGGCGCTTAGAAAAAATTATTGACACCCTCCCTTGAATAGAAGAAAATCCATATTTAAAATAAATCTATATTTCGAGAAAGAAAAAAAAACAGAGAGAAATTCAAAATTGTCTGAAAAGAACGGGAGATGCATGACCTTGTGTTGATAGCGTTTGTGACGACGGGAAAAAAGAAGTCATCTGTAGATTCATTACTATTGAGTAACTTAACAAACGGTTAACTAATTGAGTCGACACTTAACCCAGTATATTTGTACAGAAATAGTTAAGAAGCCACGCATTGACAAAGCTAGGCATTAAAGCAAGACCTTCTGTTAATAAAGTTTCATCTACGTTTTTCAGGATATCATGATCATCGGAATGTTTGTTGTCTCTGACTTGCTTCATCCTCTCCACTATTTATCAAACAAAACTAATCTTTTCAATTAAGTTCAATGCAAATGTTTTCTAAAAAGATGCCTCCTATTCTAGTTACATGAACGACAAGCTAGATCTCCTCCAGATTACCAATCAGCTACTTTAAGAAAGAATGAAAGCAAATTGAACCGCTATACCTTGAAAAGAAAATTGGCTAATTTCGTCATGAAGTTGAGATCTCACTTGGTTTGTGACCACAACAGGAATATGTGAAAATTCTGCTAATGATCTGTCAAAGGTGATTTTAAGTGACAATTTCTCGCTGTTGAATCTTCAAAAAGAGCTTGAGAATAGTTCTAATTACTTGATGAAAGAAATATGCCATGCAAGAAAGTGCCGTCCAGGAGCTACCTGCTCATGTTCCCTGGACAGAACATAGCAACCATGGTTATTTAACATCCAAAACCGCCATGCTTTATGTCAATCATAATCTTGCTATGCTTGCACCATAAATGATAAGGAATTAAAAGGTCCCTATATATCTTTCGTAATTCTTGTAAACTTTCTATATGTAATCATAATCTTCTTCAACCCAAAACAATCATTTTTGTAAGTGGATACTGATTCAGAACCAGGAGATAAAAAAAAAGTAATTTGCTTGCAAAGAAATATAAAAAGTAGTCTGGCAGGTGCCACAATTTGTCATTTTTACGATGAGGTTTAGCACAAAGGAAAGAATCACGAAAACACTTTAGGAAACAAAGGCACAAACTGTTGGATACTTGGATTACACTTGAATATTTTAATGATGACAACACACTTGTCATGTGTCACTTGATCTTGTTCTAATTCATGTCCACGTTCTTTAGGACCCTTGCTGATTGAATAGAACAGAAGGCACAGAACGAGGCATGATGAAAAATCTTAGAATCTTGGATCAAGAACATCGAATTAGGGTTTTAACTTTATCCTGATGTGATCACTGATCAGTCATGTAGAGTGAGGCAATAACGGATCTAAGCAAGCCAAGATATTACTCAACATATATTATTTTTTGATGAATATGGGATAAGAAGAGATTTAATAATGATAAAAAAAAATATTTTAAAACGGTGATCTAACTAAGTTAGGATTCATGTCACCGAACACTAGAATTTACTTGGTCAGCCCTAGTTATGTTGAAGACTTCAAAAAAAAAAACAGAGCTTCAAATCAAATGATGATTTAAGCATCATCCAGTGGGTGGTTGGGAGTATATCCAAAGTGTTTTTGAAAATAATCTTGAGCTTAAATTTGAAGCTTCTTCTTTGTTACTGTCTTTTTTGGGGGGTTTGGTTTCTTCGTATCAAGATGTGGTAGATCCTATTTTTGGACTACGAGAAGAAACAATGAGTTTAAGATTGATTATTTTATGCTAAATTAAGTTTTTTTGTACTCCTACTTTCTGATGGTATTTTTGCAATGATATTGGACAGATCCCCTTTTGTTCTTCATCTGTAGGAGAATACAGATCTGTAATGATAGTATGGAACAAATCTTGCACTCCTAGCTTCAGATGCTATTTGTTCAATCGAGGCATGACTTATCATGCTAGCTATATAGAAGGATATAAGTAATTTTATCATATTATAGCACGGAAGAAACATATAACCTCAAAATAAGCCATACTCTGAAATTAGAGCAGCCATGCTGTCAATGATCAGCAACTTCACCTGATGTTTTCCCAGAGACGCCTTAATTTGTTGTAAGCTGTTGAATTTGAAACAAGAAGTCAGAAGCCTTTCATTTGCCCTCTTCAGCAGCTAGCACATAAGCAAAATTCTGCTGCAACTTTGATTGTTACAGATGCATATTAGATAGTAGAAACAAAAGAAGGGTGTCTCTAGAGTTCACTGTTCAACTATCTCCTGTATGTATTTTTTCAGGTTTTGGTACTAATCCTTTCTACATACAGAAATCTAATTTTTCACCAGAAATCACCATAATGATCTACAGCATAGTCAAAAAAAGTTGATAAATTTCTCAAGTCCAACTGAAGGGAAAATGTATTTGTTTTTGGTTTGGACTTTTGTGTTGCAGATTGGGAAGGATAAATCTAAGGGGGTCAGTAGTGAGATGGACTGGATATTTCTCGGGTGTGGTACTGTGGATAGGTGATCCAATGTTCTGCGTACTTTTAAAATGATTCACCAAACAGTAACTACATAGCTAGAATATTATCATGACCATATTAGTGAAGAATAAAATTCTGCTACATACAGCATCCAAAAAAGAAACAGCTAGAGAAGATACTACCTCTTAGAAAACTCAGTTACTGATGCAGGCCGCAAAACCATAACCCTACCTGCAACCTACGAGTAAAGCAAGAGCCTCAAGAACATTCTAGAGCACCCCAGACATAACATTGGTTATTTTGTACCTCTTCTGCCATTCCTTCCTGGTGGAATAATTCAGGAAAACTTCTTGATCCCATTTGAACCAACCTTCAATCAAAAACTCAGCAAGACTCACAAACTCAGCAAGACTCACAAACTCTTCAAAGTATTAGTGTTCTAAATCCTAGTTAACAAATGACTGACAATGTACAAAAAATTATTACAAGATGAGACTATATTACAGCTTGCCTTGCACGCTGGTGATTTTTCTTAACATTGTGCAAAGGAGAAATGAAAATAAATATGTAGTTAGGTATAGCTATATCATAAGCTTCAGGTTTTTATCATCTCAATTGTATTTAGTTGAATGATGTTACAAAGCGCCATTAAACTCTTACCTTCTTGAACTAAACTTGGATTCCAAATCAATGTAAATTATGAGGCCACCTAATCCTCCATAAGTGGCAGGTAGTGAAGCCAACAAAGCAAGCTTCAGGCAAAACTGTACACAGAAAAACACAACCAGAGAACTCTATAGATGTTACTTGTTGACACTTCTCAGGGATAAATAAATAAATAAATAAATAAATGGACCCTTATACTAAATTAGGGATACTGGATACATAATAAAAAATGGTTGTTAGATCTTCCTGTTCATATTTTTTTTGTTTGTAAATTTTGACCCACTTCGCAACTACTGATTCCTACTCAATCCTGCCTCTAATTACTTGCTATCCAGCCTTTTATCAAGTCTTCCTACTATCATGCTATTTGACTACCTTGGATAGAAAACATTGTAGCCCAAAAAGCAAAAGAAATACAAATCTATAGAACAGATTCATTCAGAAAGTACCAGCCAAAAGTTTGGATTTTGGGTGCTATCTTGCATGGGTTAAATCTGCTTTCCAACTTTCTTTTTTTTCAAAGGACCTCCATAATTAGTATATCAGTTAGTAGCTTGCACGTACAAGCAAAAGCATTTAGAATCACTTTTGAGGCCTGGGCAGGCATATGCCAGTTCACAATCTTAGGATAACAAGGAATGTCATTGACTACCGATCAGCAACCTACTCCCATGGCTCTATAAGGGGTTAGATCGCCGGGTTTATCATAGTGAAACAAATGGGACAGTAAACACACACAAGCTAAGAGTATTACATACAAGAGCACATAAAATGGGGAGCAAATTAGGAAAACCAATGGGATAAAATCATGGATAACTCTTCCATCAAGACACCATATTCATAGGATATGACAGATACTTGGTCACCATATAATTGGAAAAATTAAATAACCTCCTCAATCATAACCAAATGGAATCTAGACTCTTACAGTCTAGCTAAATGCATCTCAGATATTTCCTTAAACCTGATACTGATCCTTCTGGCATTATCTAGTGAAGCTAAGCATGGTGGCATAATTATTTTCTATTTGAAAATAAAAGTTGGGGGGAAAAGAAAGTAAATGAGGACTATGAGATTACTGAGAGGGATGAAACTAGAAGCAAAATATTCCTCTTTTTCAAATTAGGAAGAAAAAAAAAACGCATAACTCGTATGAAGCCAAGTGAAAAATCAATAAAGTTGAGATGAGAAGTTTCCTAAACCCAAGCGGCCTCTTGAAGAAGAAGAAGTGTGTCCTTACTCCTTACCCATTAATAAAATTTCTCCAAAAACATTTTCAAACTTGCAAATATATAACTGTAGAGCTTGGGCAATTTCTAACAATGTGCACTAGGCATTCCACCCTCTCAACACCATCCGCTTTAATAAAAGGCTTCTCGTTGATAATTTTCTCACCTTATAAGTCCTCATGAAAATAATGCCAAGTCTGGCAAGTACCACAAAGTAAAGCTTGGGATAAAACTAATGCTAGCATATCCCATAAATGTCCATCGGTATGATAATATTCTTCTCACTAATTTTATTATAACAGTCTGCCTGAATTTTGTGTTAACCTTTTGTGGCCAAAATGCTTGACACCAACCTCTTGCCTTTTGAAGTGATTTTGAAGCACGTTCAACCTTTTAGAAGCCAAAAAACCATTATCACTCCTTAACAATTTAAAATCCCGTGAAGTAGTCTAACTGAGTTTCTTGAAAACTTTTTTTCTAAGAACTTCAACCACTTGCTTTTTATAACTGAGATTCATTAACAAGCATAATTAAAAAGTGGAAGTAGCAGGACACCACTTGCACCAAACTAAGCTAAATCAACCCGGGAATTCACCTCTAACCATGTATATGAAACTTGAAACGTCTCACGCTAGGCTACGCAAGTGTCATTGATATTTCTATTTTAAATAAAGTGGGACAAGTGAAAATTCTATGTATACCAGAAGAAATACATGAACGAACAGTCACTTCACAAAAAGAATGTTTTCAAGAAAAAGAAAATAGTCAACTTGATGTGTTTAAAAGCGGACTAGTCAAAAGAAACCTTTTGTAATACCTGTGTTTTACCAATGCCTGCAGGACCAACCAATTCAGTAACAACGCCAAATGGTATCCCGCCGCATAATGCATCATCTAACCCTTTAAGTTTTGTAGGAAGATGCCCCGCCAAGTGTTCATGCAGAACCTTCCTTTCCAGTAATGAAAGTGCCTAACAAAAAGAATATAGACCACAACATGGTTTCATTATATATGAATGATATTTTACATATCATAATGTCATCTGCCTTTCTCCAATATGTACAAAACTACCATGCATAAATATTAAATTGTTCATTTTGGAAGTAGCTTTGAGGAAAACATAAAGTTGTGAGAATCCTTACAGTTTCATAAGCTGGACAAGTCATTTCACTTATGCATGCAATGGCATATTGTACCTCCGCGAAGCCAACATCCAGCAACTCCATCAACTCAAATTCAGTTAAAGATAGAGCATCCTGATAGAAAATTAACCAATGCCCGAGATTAATCGATAGGAACGCCTAATGTATTAAAAACGACAATACTCGTTATCAATCGACATTTAATCTGCTAGTCGAAATTATTTTGGGGCTTTTTCAAAACACGATTCAGGGATTATGAAAAGGCGACCCAATTGAAGAAATAAACACTGATTGTCTGATGAAATTTGGGGATTACAGAATCCTTCCGATGACAGGAAGCGCAAGAGTGAAGTGTAGAACAGAGAAGAAACGGTTACCTTGGCATATCTTATGTTACGAGCAGCGAAGATGTTTGCAATCGATTTGGGAAGAGTCATCTCGCTGATGAGTCTGTTCGCCATCTCTCTTCTCTGCGGATTTTGGTTGAACTGTTTTGGCGCCAAACAAAACCCTCGCAGCAATTATGCTGATTGTTATAAACCCGGTTCTTTGCCCAAAGCAGAAGAAAAATAAACCATTAATTTATTTTCGGATTGTCAACGCTTGTTGACCGTGTTGACAATAAAAAATAGTTATGGACACTTGTTGACAATCAACAAGTATTTGTTAATAATTCAAAATGTGATTTTTGATCTTATCAACGCATACTTTGTTGAGAATGCGTGGCATCTTTACAAGAACAAAGGGACATTGCGAAAGAAAATATGTTCAAAGCGGTCTCTTGTGTTTCCAGTGTTATGCTTAGTTATTGGATTTGTTTTCTGTGTAGTGGTTGCATTGCAATATGTGATTGGTGATCTTTCAAACACATACTTTATTAAGAATGCTCTTATGGCACATTTAGTTGCGCAAGTTGCAAATGAAACTCCGCTTAAGGTACTTGTTCTTTACAAACACAATTGTGTAACCACCACTTGAAGTAAAAGAAAAAGATTTATTGTGAGTAGAAAGTTATCTTAAAATATTTTTAATTAAAGTACTTGTACTTATGTTTCATGTCAAAGGTTCTTCTTAAAGTACTTGTTAACTATGTAGATAGTAATCATTCTTCATGAGAGTAATCATAGTCGGATATGATATAATTGGAAAGCATAGATGATGAAGCAACTCTGATGAAGATTTACATTTCGAAAACTACTCAATTTGAGAGGGGGTGTAATTGAAAGACTTAAGATTCATAGAGAAGTTAGTCACGATAAAGTGGGGAGAGAATTTGAATGAGATTTTGTGAAGAAATAGAGAAATAAAGAGAGAATTCGAATATTTATCTCTCGTTGTCCATAACGGATTCTCTCGCGTTACTCATGAATAGCTTCCCGACTACTAGTGAGCTACTTCCACACAACCTCGATAATCGGAAACCATGGTGGCTTAATCATTGAGAAAATCAAGTAGTCAGCCAATGTATGTGATTTGTTTTATATGTTATATATTTCTCGTAATGCATAAGGTTGCAGACTCCTTGCTAGAGTGTATCCTCGTAATGGGATTGATCAAGAGTTTGAGTGAGATATCTCACAACATGTAATGAGCATTGCTTTCGCTGACATTGCTTAATGAATGGGTTCCTTTATAAAAAAAAAGTTACCCGTATCAATTTTTTTGGGTAAGAATAGGTGTCTTTAAAAATTGGAACCTTTTACAAAATAAAAGTTCGTAAAGAATAATATCAAGATCGATCTGCTCAAGAACACATAAACACAAAAGATTTATTTACGAGGTTTGGGTCGAACTCCTACATCTCCGGGTCGAAGTCCTACAAGTGATTACGATAGTAAAGAGTTTGACAAATATTCAAAACAAATCAAAAGGAAAGGAGAACAAGTTAAGAGATACAATTCACACGAGCATGAAAGTCTCAAGACTTTCTTCGTTCCACAACTACTGGTAGAACTAATTCACGCATCGTATCGAAGCTCTCAATCTCGCTTTTGAATGTAGAACTCTCTCAAAAAAGGAAGGGAGCAGAAGAGACGAAGAGAAGAGCGGCTTGTTTGAGATTAGGGTTTAATGCTCGGGAGCAACTAATGCTATATATCTCACAAGGGATCAAAGCTCTGCATTTCAATTAATGAACACGATTTTAACTAAACCAAAGTGAACCTAGCTCAAAACTTATTTTCTCCCCTAAACCCAGCTCAGATCTATTCATCAGATTTTGCATGGGCATGTGGGTTGCATGGAAAAGCAAGGTTTAAGTCTTTTTCATCCATGCAAGCGTTCATCGAGCCAGCTCAAACCCTAGAATATGATCAAACCAGGTACGGATTCGGTTCATAGCCACATCTTCATCATAGCGCAAGATTTCCTTTATACCCTTTTAATATAACTAAAAATCGTTCCGTCTATCTGAATTACACCCAACTATCAAACTTTTAACTCGTGTTCAAGTCCATTCGATTGCCTAGTCTTGATAGCACATTAGGTTTGGACTAACAACCCCCGATCGAACTTTCATACTTGTCCAAACACACCCTTTTTTTATTAACCGATCGGGCTTGAATGCTTGATGGATCGGTCAGCCTTGAACATATCTACTTGTCTCCCTTTCACTAACTTCTTAGTGTAATAATTTTATCAGAAATAACATTTTACGAATATATATTATTGAAAACACCATAAACTACATAAGACTGAATCGTTACTACTTGGTCAATGGCGTGTCCAAGCTAATTGTTTTGCAATAAGGGTGAATTCGATTGATTATGCTTACTTTCATTCTCTCCCTTTCATAAGGGATAAGGGTGAGAGGTGTGATTAAATAATTGGCTAAGTTATTTAAAATTACCTCTAAAATTTGATAGCTAAATGACCAATTCAATGTTAGCAAAATATCTCAAGTGAATTTGGGCTAGTTTGATAACGTAAGATTACGTAGATGAAGATGAGGATAAAGAAGATTATTTAGATGAAGAATTAAGAGGGTGAAACTGTTTAAGATGATGCGTATGAAATTAAGTGAGATGAGTATTTGGTAAAATTAATATAATTGTGGGTAAAATTACGAAAAAATACGTGTTGTATTTTGTTATAGATGAAAGTGAAGGAAAAAAAATGAGGGTAAAAGTGAGATTTAAGCCTCAATAATCTTCATAATCCTTATAATCCAACTTTTACGGGATTACAAAATTCTCATAATCTAACTCTCTTAATCTCCATAATCTAACCCCTTTAATCTCCTTAATTTTCTTACCTAACGAGATTACAAGAATTATTTATTCCTTTTAATTCTCATAATCATAATCTTCTTAATTTACCCTTGTACCAAACGGGGTTTATGTTAGAAGGTTGTTTATTCTAGCTAAATGAACAATTCTTCCCTCCACAAATATTATTATTTCTTCGGTTATCTTAACATTGTTGGGAATATTTCAAGAGGGATTTGATATAACGTGAAGTGTTTTGTTGTATGTCCAAACGTATATATACGTTGGGCCTGATCTCAACACATAAATTTAGCGATGTTGGTATTTCATAAAATCAATTGCCCTTAATTGTAAGGGTCTGGAGTCCAATTGGACGGACTATAATTGTCTATTTTCACAATTAAAGTCTTAAGGCCGACAAGTCCAATAAATCAGGACCGATATTTTGATACCATGTGAAATTCCGATGATTATCCTATCAGAAATTTTCAATTAATCTTTTATTTTATGTTGACTATTATAAATTCCATCTCTTATTAAAAATCAAAAGATTATAAGCTTTAAATTAGAAAAAAAAATCCGGATTTATTGACGAAGAATTAATCAACGTCGAGACCTCTAAAAGATAGTCTAAAGGCCAACAATATCACATAATCATAGGTATAAGTTACCGGATAAAACCTCGTCGTCTTCTAACATAGGGCTTGTTTGTTCACGACTGAAACTGAAAGTGACAAAATGTGACTGAAACATAATGGAAAGAATCGAATTAATTTATTTTCATGTTCGTTTAAGATGAGAATGAATGAGTTAAGTGAGGTATTAATAGACCAAAAAGTACTTACATAATGCCCCTATAATTGATTGGATGAAGGTTCTTGCGGAAGGGTACAAGTGCCATAAAAATTGGATTCAATCAATTAAACCTCCTAACCAACTCAATCATTCAACCTATTAAACCCCTTACTCAACCAATTCAATCCCTCCCTTAATGGTGTAAATGAAGTACCGAACAATGATGAAAGTCATTCAACCGATTCGATCGATTGAATCGAGTGTACCGAACGGGCCCATATATGCACTCGTATACTCTAACCGCAACAAGTTGGACTACAACCCATAGAATATACAATGTATATACCCATCTCAAGTCGGGTCTTGTCCATCATCCGTAACAGTCCACCCGAAATTGACTACCGGACCTACTGACTAGAAAAGTGCAAATATAGGAGCATACAGAGTGATCAATATTTCAAATAAAACGTGTATTTATTTGACTATTTCTACCGTTTAGTGCTTGCTCGTCAAGCAAAATTAACACATTTCTTTTCTTACAAAAGAGCACAATACACAACTCTTCTCTCTACCTCCATTTCCTCTCCCCTGTTTTCTCCTCTGTTTTATCCTCTGTTTTCCCTCTGTTTTTCCTCTGTTTTTCCTCTGTTTTCTCCTCTGTGTTGTGCTTACCAGCTGAAAGAATACAATGGAAACCCAATACACAAAACAGCAATACAAGAAGATAAGGCTTCCTCCCAAAAGAGGCCAAATCAAGGCCAAGATCTTCATCTTAATTGCAATCTTCATAAGGATCAAAACCGCAACAGATGAAGAAATTTCCTCTACTGTTACCCCATCTGGGTATTCTTCTGATGTTTCTGGTTAATGTTCTTGAGCTTTCATTTGGGATAAACAATCAAAACATGATCTTAGATGATGGAGTTTTTAGAGTAAAATTGAAATTCCATATGTATATATTTGAAAATATCAAAAAGAAATTATGAGGTTTTTAAGTTATTCTTGTGAATTTCCCTTGCCATAGAGTTTGTCTCGTGTGTAATTAAGTTTCTATCGATTGTAAATATAGTTTAGTATGTAGCTTATTGAAGTGTATAAAGTATTGAGTTTGGTAGTATTATAGAATTTATTTTGTGTTTTCTTGTTGCGTGATTAGATATGTTCATATCCGAGCTCAGACCGAATTCGGACACGACAATACAAAATATTAAGCCCATTTATCCGGATCCGGACCGAGCCCGTGCCGGCTACCGGGTCTATAAAAGTTGCCGTACCCGGCCCGACCGGACAGGCGGGCGGGCCTGCGGGACCGTTTTATTTTTTTTTTTTAAACAAAATATTTTTAATATGATTTTTTAAAAAATATATATTATATATAAGATATTTATGTAGAATATATTAAATTTATTATAATTATACTAAATATTTATATTTATACTTCATGATAAATACAATATTAAATATTTATATTTAATTTTTTTAGTCGGGTCGTCGGGCCGGGCTTTTCGGCCCGGCCGGGCATATGACAGTGTCCGGATCCAGCCCGGCGGGCTTTTTGGCCCGGACGGACCTCCTCTGTTCATACCCGCCCGTTTTTCCGGACGGGCGGTCCGGCTTTGAATAGGTATATGCGTGATTATCTCTGATGTTAAAAGCCTCCCTGTTGAGATCAACTACTGGTTCTGTTGATTTTGACTGACAAATTTGGGTAATCACTTTGCTTGGTGCAACCAATAATGAAAACCAAACGACCATTTATTATTATAATTATAATAAATACTTTAAATATTTCATTCGACATAAAATCGGATCCCTTATTCGGACTTGGGCCAGGCCCAAACATAGACAAACATTGTATAGTCATGTTTTTTTTTTTTTTTGTTTTTTTAATAGTATAAAGTATAAACCATAATCAATGTTTTTTTTAGGGTGAACACAAGACGGGATTAGATCATCCCACGTCCCGTTCCGGCTATTATATGTGAGACGAGCCTTGTGTTTTTCGGAAGAATCATATCAGGTTCTATCCCGAATGAGATTGGGATGGGATGATACTATTCCTCCTTGACCTATGACGGTTTATAGGGTTAAACTTTACTATGTATGCACAAAAATATTGTGTGTATCGTACTTAAAGTGAAAGACATTTTTCAATAGTACGTAATTATGTAATATAAAATCTCCTCAAAATATAATTAACTTTGTCTAAATATCCAAATTAAAAGTTCAATCGTAACAAATCTTCATCCGGGCCATTTGGCTAGTTTTCAGTTTCGGTTTGCATACGTTTAAAATATATAACTAATTTTTTGGGCATGGGGATTCAATTTTATTTATAATTTAAATTTTATTATGTACGGGATGGGGTGAAGAAGTTAAGACCCTTATCCCATCTCAGATATTTTTTGGTAAGACAAATTCAGTATCGAAACTAGAATAGGATAAGGATTTATAGGAATTGTGTGCATCCTTTTTGTTTGGGTGGAAAGAGGTTCATTGTTTCTAAATATGTTTTATTAATATATCAAAAGAAGGTTAAGTAATAATCACACAAAAGATCATGTCATGATGCACAAGATTCAAAACACCCTCCAGTAAGCGGTGTCTAAAACAACAAATTAAAACCAATGTTATAACCGAAAGTTAAACTAGATAGGTAATCCGCTACACTATTTTCTTTACGTTAACGAGATTGGATAATCCAATCTCTTCTAAAAAAAACCTTGTCATTAATACATATGGCTTGCGAGTGAATAACATTGCAACATTTGTTTATTGAGAACTAATGAAACTCCAAGTTGATCGAAAATCCAATTTCAAGATTACCCCGTCTATAGCCACGCTTCCAAACCAATTTCAGGCCGTACAACGTTCTCCAAAGCTCGTCCTTTAAGAACGAGGGATATAAACCAATATCAGTAGCAAATCCGCATTGCTACTTATACTAAGGGCCCGTTTGGTTCCAACTCCGAAAACGGAAACGGAATGAAAACGAATTTAGTCCATATGTATATCCTTATTCATGAAAAATTATGGAATCGTTCTTTGTGGTTTAATATAAAATGCACTTGATTTCCCACATTTTGTTTTCCTATAGGGTATCAAAATTAATCAAATTCTACTCCAATTACTTCAAATCACAAGAGATGATTCCAAATATTTTCATGAATAAAGGTATACGTATGAAGTAGATTCGTTTTCATTCCGTTTTTTATTTCAGAGTTAAAACAAAACGGGCCCTAAATGTATTCCAGTCTTCTGAACAAGAATGAGGGATATATTATCAAATCACCATTAGTAAGGACTATCTCTTTTAATATAGACGTCATATATTACAATAAAACATTTAAATATCGCACAAATCATAGATTACTAAATGTGAACATTATTTATAAAATTAATAAATAAATTTGTATTTTAGGAAACAAATAAGACCGAAATATATAATGGTAATCAATTACACATAATTATCGCACAAATCATAGATTACTAAATGTAAGTTTCACTAACTGTTAGGATTTGTTTAAACCCGGTTCGAGTCAACCCGTGATTTAGTGGGTCTGAGCGTTGAGTGTGAGGCTGATTTGGTTTGATAAAGGGTTGGGTCAGGGTACTTGTGTTATATTGGTGATGGGCTGAATGTAGAGCCAGTTGAGCCTAGTTGATCGAGGTCCAACAGTAAGCGCTCCAGTCCATCTCACCTGTTGTTGAAGTAGAATGAACGAAGTGTTGAGTGATGAAACGCTGCGTTGCTGATGTTCTCTTCTGGGCACAGAGTACCTAAGCTCTCTTCCTTGTCTTCAACCTTAAGGCGGCACACCTCTGCTTAGAACCCTAAATCTGAAAGTGAGAAGAGAGAAAACAAGAGAGAAACGTTGTGAGAGAGATCAGAGTCGCGTGCTTCGCTCAGGAGTTGTCTTGGAGTGTTCTTTGTTGTCTAGATCTTGCTTTGCCTAAAAGCACAGATGATCAATTCCTTGGTGGTTTACAGACCTCTCATCTATCCCTATTTTTCGTAGTCTTTTACTTTGATCTTGTATGGGTTTTGGTTGTTGTTTTTGTTCATCCTGTAACCGTTTTATACTGTACATCTGCCTAGTGGATTGAACTGGATCTCCCCTCCTGAGATCCCGCAGAGTAGAGCTTATCTCGAATTGTATCACCAAATCTTTGTGTTCATCTGTTTTGAAAAATTAGATCACTCTAAATACAGTCAGTTTCAAATCGGAATTTCGATAGAGTTTTATCACTAACTTAACCACTCTTGATATATATTTTGTTAAAGGAACAACCCATCATTTTTGTTTATTTGACGGTCGGAATTATTTTGTATTAACGGAATATAGACAAACATACTCACATTATTATGTAATAATGGCCCGACCGGCCGGTCCACATCAGTAGGCTGTGATATTGTCTATTGTCTACTGTCTACTTCCACTTATTTTTGTACATGTAAAATTTCCATGCAAAATCATTTTTTTATTATTAAGTTTTGTCTTGTTATTTAACTTAAGTAATACTTAAGAGTAACTTGAGAGCCTAGAGGAATCCAAATTTGGAGAGGGGTGAGCCTTTGGGGAAAGGATTAAAGACATTAACACATTTAAATATGTTTAGTTCGTTCATGAAATATCAAAGTGTTAGATATGTAAGCTTGATTTTTGCGATAGAGATGACTATGTGCCACGTCTAGGGAGCGAAAGAGAGAGTGAATTGGATATATATTCCGCTTTAACAGATGATCTAGCTAGAGATAATAATCTGTTTCTTAGTTCTTTAAGTGACATGAAATTTATCAATCAAGATGTAATATCTAATAGTGAATCAACGTGTAATGGGACAATCAGCCTAGTCGGAGTCGCATGATGTAGATATGGTGAGATTGTTGGAGCTACACAAAAATTCTTCATGTAAGAGCATTTTTTAGGTAGCGTAGCACCTTTAAAACAACGTCTCAATGACCTAGACAAGGAACCGATATAAATTACAAGAGAATGTGCACTGAGTAGGCAAACTTGGGGCAAGTGATAGATAGCTAGATAAGAGGCCTACTAGACGTCTATATTTTTCAAGATCATAGTAACTTAGATGAATCGAACTGGAGACCATGATTAGCCAGTAGCCACCATGGGAAACGCCGCGGGTTTGGATCCAAGTAAGCTATTTTCGGCAAGAATACCTAATGTATATTTGCGTCGGTTGAGCCATATGCCGGATCGAGTGCAAACTATTTTCAATGTTGAAAAAATATCGAAGAGGCCCAAACTAGTCCTTTATATGGAAACAATGATGAAGATATGCCTCGAATCTGGTAATGAAGGCAGGGTTGTTGCCAGAAAGATAGAATTGAAGAAATGCACTAAATGATTAATTTTGTTTACTAAATAACCCAGGCCTATATATTCTTAAGTGAATAACCTTATTAAACAAATAATGACAAATTTACACTTATTTATTATAATAAATTTTATCCTAATTTAGACGATTCTTTTATAACTATATTGTATCTTATTCTTTTAAATAAATAAGACATATTTTCTTGTAAACTTATAATTTATTCTTGTAAATGATACTTATTTTCTTGTAATTTATATTTATTGAATTTTCAGACGTTTCTCTTATAACTTTACTGTAACTTATTCTTATAAATAAGACAGATTTTATTGTAAATATACGTTAATTATGATACTTGAACTTTCGCTTGTACACTAATTTTCTTGTACAAAAATTATTTTAACTAATTTTCTTTGTTACATGCTAATTTTATCACTTCTTGTAAATTTTTATTGTACACGATTAATTGCTAATTGATTACGCTAATTAAAATTGGTAACTTCTTCAAAATACATCTTCTTCAATTAGGGATAGTGGGTTAATTAAAATGCAATAATCAGTTAGCAATCTTTTAAATTATTGTATAAGGTTAAATTAGTCTTAAAAATTTAAAAGAGGTCATATTCTAACAAAATTATTGAGGTTCACAATTACTAAACAAAATTAGTGAACTAAGGCTACATATCAAATTCAATCTGCCATAAATGACAAGGTCATCGACATAGATGGGAATGAGTAAAGTCATACATGAGCGAAGGTATGTGAAGAACGAGTAAATTTTGGTAGAAGTTCGTGATAGTTTATGTAAATATATGTAAATATAGGGTGACCTAATTGTAATTATGTAAACTCACTTTATTATTAATATGAGCCGTCTGCTGAACGGAAACCCTAAGGGGAATTCATATTCATTCTAACATGGTATCAGACTTCTCGTTCCAAAAACTCTCTTCCGCTTGCCTCAAACCCTAAACACGCATTCCCCTTCTCGTTTTTTTTCCTCATGGCCGCCGAACGGAAACCTTCTTTCCACTCCGCCCTTGGAATCTCCAACATCAAAAACAACATTGCTCTTGTTCTTGACCATGACACTCCGTATGCTTCATGGGTCACCTTATTTCGCGTTACCGCAAAAGCTCACAATGTCCTTGATCATATTGATGAGAAGGTGCCTAAACCTACGGATATTGAAGATTCGTTATGGCTTCAAGTTGACGCTGCTGTCCTACAATGGATCTACAACACGGTTTCCCGGGAGATTCTCTTGCAAATTCTTGACTCCGATGACACCGCTCTTCAGGCTTGGAATCGAATCAAAGATATTTTTCAAGATAACAAAAACACCCGTGCCGTCTATCTCGAGCATGAATTCTCCAACTGTAAGTTATCCGGATTCTCTTCGATCAATGCTTACTGTCTTCAACTTAAGTCCTTGGCAGATCAACTCAAAGGTGTTGGCTCTCCGGTTCCCGAAACCCGTCTTGTTCTTCAACTAATTTCGGGTTTGCCTGCTGAGTATAATGCTGCCGCGAGTTTTATTCAGCAAACCGATCCCCTACCGAGTTTCACCAAGGCTCGCTCTCAACTCCTCCTGGAAGAAACTCGCATGGCCGCTCAAAAAGCCGGCGAGACTGCCCTCACTGCCGAGTCCCGCAAACAGCCCTCCTCCGGCTCGCATTCCGGCTCCTCGGCGCCCCAACAGTCCGGCTCCACCGCGCAGCCCAGGTCCGGCTCCTCCCAGTCGACGCCGGAGTCCACCCAGTCCCGGCGGGGTCGTGGTCGCAAGGGGAAGCAACAACAGCGGCCGGCTAGGGTTGTGTGGCATCCACAATTCGGCTGGCTCCCAATCCCTCAGTCCACTCCAGGCGGCCCAGCAGCCCACGGATGGCCTCAGGCCCAATCTGCAGCAGGCCCACCAGCAGCCCCTCCTTGTCCCTTTCCTCAGCAAGGCATTCTTGGGCCCGGACCAAATCAGCAGGCCCATTTTGCTGTTCAGCCCACTGCTTTGGACCAATCTTTTGCTACAATGACATTAAATCCTACGGATAATTTTTGGTACATGGACACGGGAGCGACATCTCACATGACGAATAATTCAGGTTCTCTCTCGTCTTTTTCGCGTAATGGTTCATTAAATTCGATAATTGTTGGGAATGGTATGCGTGTTCCATCTACAGGTATTGGAGATACTACTATCCCCACCACAAAATTACCACTACACCTATCCAACGTACTTATTGCCCCACAAATAGTCAAAAATTTAGTGTCTGTTAGACGTTTTACAACGGATAACAATGCCTCAGTAGAATTTGACCCTTTTGGTTTTTCTGTAAAGGATCTACACACGGGGATAACACGTCTGAGATGTAATAGTTCCGGGGAACTCTATCCTGTCACCCGTCCTCCCACTCGAGTTCATCAAGCTCTTTCCGTCGAGTCATCCAGCCTTTGGCATGCCCGTCTTGGTCATCCCGGCGCTCCTGTTTTGGATTATCTTCGCCTTTCATCTTTCATTAAATGTAATAAATCAAAGATGACTCCTCTTTGTCATGCTTGTCAATTAGGAAAACATCATAGATTACCTTTTGATCGTTCTACAACTCGTTCCGTTGCTCCCTTTGACATTATTCATAGTGATATTTGGACATCTCCTATTCCTAGTAGGGAAGGTTTTAAATACTATTTGCTTTTTCTTGATGATTATTCTCATTTTCTATGGGTTTTTCCGCTCAAGTTTAAATCTCAAGTGTTTGATCTTTTTGTCCAATTTCACAAATTTGTCACCACACAATTTCAACTACCCATCAAAAGTTTTCAATGTGACATGGGAGGTGAGTTCAACAACACCCATTTTCACAAATTCTTTGCTAATAATGGCATCGTTTTTCGCTTCTCATGTCCCCACACATCCCCACAAAATGGTAAAGCCGAACGAATAATTCGAACAATCAATAACATGATGCGTTCGCTTTTATTTCATGCTTCCATTCCAGTTTCCTTTTGGCCCCATGCCGTGGAAATTTCTTGTTATCTACTCAACATCCTTCCATCTTCTTCCATTCAAAATAAATCTCCTACTCAAGTGTTGTACCTCACTACCCCTTCCTTAGCTCACCTCCGGGTTTTCGGTTGCCTTTGCTATCCAAATCAAAGTGCCATCATCTCCCACAAACTTCAACATCGCTCTAGCCCATGCGTCTTTCTAGGATACCCTAAACATCATCGGGGTTTCAAATGTTTAGACTTAGCAACTCACAAAATCATAATCTCCCGACATGTAACCTTTGATGAGTCCATTTTTCCTTTTTCTTCCCCGTCTCGTGTTTCCCCGGAATTTAGCACGTCTCCTGATGTTGATACTTCACAATACCATTTGCAAAAATTAAATCCATTGTTTGCTGCTGATGACATCCTACCACAGGCCCACCGCCCTCCTCTTGCGCCTGGCCCAGACCATGCTCAGCCCACCTCTACGCCTGACCCAAATCAAAACCGGCCCACTCCCTCCTCTGGCCCACCTAGCTGTGACAACCCTCCAGCCCTTGCGACTGGGCCCGTCTCCCCTCCCTCTTCTTTCAGCGGCCCATCACTGCAGCCCAGCTCCGGCCCAGCTCCGCCTCCTTCTCCCATCCGCATACCCAGCTCCGGTCCAGCCCCTATCCGGCCCAGCTCACCTCCCGCCATCCCACATTTACCACACAACTTTTCCAGCACTCCCGGTCAAATTATAAATGACCCGACCCCTCCACCTCCGAACCGTCCTCAAACCCGTAGTCAATCCGGAATTGTTAAACCCAAACCAATTTTTGACTTATCCGTTTCGACCACCTCATTATCTCCCATTCCAAAATCCCACAATGTAGCTCTTCAAGACCCGTTTTGGACCGCCGTCATGCTTGATGAATATCGAGCCCTTATGCGGAATAAGACGTGGGTCCTGATACCTCGTCCTGCAGATGTTAATATTGTGCGATGCATGTGGATTTTTAAGCATAAATTCAGGTCTGACGGTTCCCTGGAGCGGTACAAGGCTCGATTAGTTGCTAATGGTTGTTCTCAACAGGTTGGGGTTGACTGTGATGAAACTTTTAGTCCTGTTGTTAAACCAGCGACCATCCGTATGGTTCTCAGCATTGCAATTTCCCGTTCTTGGCCCATTCATCAGTTGGATGTTCAGAATGCTTTCCTTCACGGCCACCTCAACGAGACAGTGTATATGTTTCAACCACCAGGATTTCGCGACCCATCAAAACCCAACCATGTTTGCCTTTTGCAGAAGTCCCTATATGGCCTCAAGCAAGCTCCCCGGGCATGGTTTCAACGCTTTGCAGGCTTCCTACATCGCATTGGATTTGTTAGCAGTAAGAGTGACTCTTCCCTTTTTATTTATAATCAAGGATCTCACACTGCCTATCTGCTTCTATATGTCGATGACATTGTTCTTACGGCTTCTTCTGACGCCCTGCGCATGCATCTGATCAAGCTTCTGAGTAAGGAATTTGCTTTGAAAGACTTAGGCCCTCTATCCTACTTCTTGGGCATTTCTGTTCGTCGGACATCTTCTGGCTTATTTCTTTCCCAGGATAAATATGCTCGTGAAATTGTTGAAAGAGCAAAGATGACTAACTGCAAACCATCTGCTACCCCGGCTGAAACATCTGTCAAATTAAGTGCCTCATCCAGTCCTGCTATTAGCGATCCGACCCTTTATCGTAGTCTTGCTGGAGCACTGCAGTACCTCACCTTCACACGACCAGATATCAGTTTTGCCGTTCAACAAGTGTGCCTGTTTATGCACGACCCCAGAGAATCTCATTTTGCAGCTCTCAAGCGCATTATTCGATACATTTCTGGGACGTCTTCCTTAGGTATTACCATCTCCTCTTCTCCGAAGTCTGATCTTATTGCCTATACAGATGCTGATTGGGCTGGCTGCCCTGATACACGCCGCTCCACATCAGGTTATTTGTCTTCTTCAATGACACTCTAATCTCATGGTCCGCCAAAAGGCAATCTGTCGTCTCTAGATCCAGTGCCGAGGCAGAATATAGAGGGGTTGCCAATGTTGTATCAGAATGTTCTTGGTTGCGGAATCTCTTGCTTGAGCTACATTGTCCCCTGTCCAAGGCATCTATTGTCTATACAGACAACATTTCTGCTACTTACCTCGCCAGCAACCCGGTTCAACATCAACGGACCAAGCACATTGAGATCGACATTCATTTCGTCCGCGACAAGGTTGCCCGTGGTCACGTTAGAGTTCTACACGTCCCTTCGGCTTTTCAATACGCAGACATTTTTACAAAGGGACTTCCCCGACAATTATTCTTAGACTTTAGATCCAGTCTCACTGTTCAACCTCCTCCAGTTTCGACTGCGGGGGTATGATAGTTTATGTAAATATATGTAAATATAGGGTGACCTAATTGTAATTATGTAAACTCACTTTATTATTAATATGAGCCGTCTGCTGAACGGAAACCCTAAGGGGAATTCATATTCATTCTAACAGTTTGAAATCCAAGAGGAGGAAGCATGTATACTTCTTCATGTAAATAAACATTATGGGTGTCGATCATGCTCAACAAGATTACAATCGTGTACCTTGTTCATGTTAAATATCCGTGTAAAACTAAGCGTTATACAACTCTAGAATTTTGAACCTTTAGTTAATAGCCTCTCTCTCATCCTATTACAAATTGTGAGTCTTTAATTTTTATTCGACACATAAAATATAATTGTTCAATGCACTTTGTTATATTGTCATAATTTCTTCACGGTGTATTGTTCGATCATCGTGATGAATGCAAATGAACAAATGTGGGGTGCACGATTCATAGATACACGATTGTGTGGACAAGGTGTAATCGTACGCCTTGTTTTAAATCTAGCACACGATCGTGCACCTTGTTAATGCGAAAACACGAGCTTCTAAAATCCGGCCCATAGGTTTACAAAGGGCCACGATCGTGCAACTCAACCTACGAGTGGGACACGTTTGCGGTTGAATTTCTATTTCTAATGCACAACTACGTACCTAGTATATGGAAATCGATTCTTTGTATAACAAATGACAAATGATGACGAAATCACGTCATTTTCTTTGATAAACTTATAATCATATTTTATTCTTTCATAAATGCTCATTATTGTTTGTAGGGGTTATACATCCATACACGAAAGCCTTTTGAATTAAAGTTGCTTTAATTTCTATTTGAAATCATATCCGAGATTTGTTATTTTGATTATCTTGGACGTGTTGTGGTTGAGATTACGGTTGTGGTTGCGATTTTAGCAAGGGTTGTTTTGAAATTTGCGGTTTTAAAAAAAAATACTTGTGTTTAACTAAAGGGTTCGAAATTAGTTTCGATTATACGTAAAGGCTAAAATACCCCTTTCGCTTTACCCTCCACAATTAATTTCCCTTTCTTCTTCGTTCCTTTTTCCCAATTTAGACGCCAAAAAAACCAATGCTCCATCCTTCGTTCTCTGACCTTCTCGTTCCTTCTGCTAGACTTCATTCTTCTCCCTATATACATAACTTCCGTTGCCATCTAGTTATTCTCTCAACCTTCACTCATAAATTCTCCATATGAACAAGAAGAAGAAAATCGGGTATGAAGTTTCTCATGACCTTCAATTCAAACTGAGATGCTATCTGGTTCTTCCCCCAACCTTTACTCAAGAACTTTCCCATATGAACTAGAAGAAGAAAATCGTGGTTGGAGCCTCTCATGACCTTCAATTCATAACCTGAGATAGCTACCCAGACAATTGCAAATTTCAAAGCCTTAAAATGGGATTTTGGTTACTTTGACCAATTACGATTTACGAATGAGAAGATTGAGTTTGGTTAGCCTAAGCAATTACAATCGCTAAAAATCTCTAACCCTAACAACTCTCTAGTGTATTGACGCAGAATGAGGAGAGTGGAGAGGAGGGTACGAGGGTATTAACAATATATAAGCTTCACAAATCATCTACAATCTCCAAAAACCATACTTATGAGATTCTGAGAATGAGATTTTCACAACCAAAAAACCACCCTAAGAACAATCACATTAAACCACAAATCTGCATCTAAACACTCCTAAAAGTAATTTGAATTCTTCTGAGAATGAGTTTCATTGAAATTCATAACAGGCTTATCAATAAGACTATTCAGTATATCTCATGATTTATCTTTTTTTCAAATTCAATATATTTTCTTTGTAGAAAATATTTATGTTTTTATTTTCGTAGAATTTATCTCATCGATCAAATATCAAACTATTTTTTGAAAGTGTATTTCAGGCTTTTTCCCTTGCATGTTATTAGAGTTGATGCCAATTTAAAGAAAGTAATTTCAATTCTTCGTGAACCGTTGTGTATTTTAATAAATTGACAAAAAAATTATACACTAACTTACAAGTAATTTTAAAGTATATATATATATATATATATATATATATATATATATATATATATATATATATATATAGGGTCATATTCCAGAGATAATCATTTTTTCATATATTTCATTATATTTAATTTATAAATGTATTCGATTTACTAGAATAAGTATATCAAGTGAACGCAATATTCAGTTAAATTAAATTTATATTTCTAACCATGTTGTTATTGTGTATCCAAATATTATGAAATGATATCACATCGATAATAAAGGAATAAACACTTAACATATAAGGTCGATAGTAATCCCTCCTATTGTCTAATTCTTTCGTGATTATATGATGGAACTCCACTGATCTTATGTGTTGGATTCAGGTGTAACACACATATACGATCGGATATGCGACGAACCCTCCACGTTATATTTGATATGTCGGAATTCGACAAGTTACTTATATAAATTTGATTATTAGTTTAATATCATCCCATAATCCAGATAGCTCATATATATGTGTTGGAGTCAGATATAACACATACACGATCGGACATGCGACGAAACCTCCACATTATACACTAATGATAAGCAATAATTGAGAGTATGTGAATTGAACACAACATTTTCCAAATCAATTCGGTTGGCTTGGCCCATTCTTGTTTAATATTCATAAATACATACATACAAATTAATCATATATTCATTGTGCTATTTGTTGATAATGATATCTACTATTCCACCATAATAATGCATGCTATCTTCGTTACTTACACTCATGAATTTGAACTTATGAACTTATGCTAGCTTGTTATATTATTAATCCATGCAGAATTAATATCGTTTTTTCTTCTAATATTTATCATAGGCATAAATTAAATAAAAAAAAGTATTTTACAAAGAAACCCTAATGATATCTAAATTAATTTAAAAACATAATAATAATTAATGCTAAATAAATACTCCCTCCGATCAAAAATAACTGTCGTTTTAGCCTTTGACACAATTTTTAAGAAAAATATTAAATAACATAGATTTTGTAAAGTTTTTCTAAATCTTATCACTTATTTAATATTCAACCTTCTTTTAAACCAATAAGAAAGATTTTAGAACTAAAATTAATCATTTACACCAATTTTCAAGAACATTTCTTATAATTATTGTTCATTTATTGGCCTAGAAAACTTAAAACGACAGATAATTTTGATCAAATTTCTAATGCTAAAACGACACTTATTTTTGATCGGAGGTAGTAAATTAGAAATATTTTTTCAAATAAGACATTTTACCCTATATAACATAGATTTAAAAAATCATTAATAAATATCAAAATTAGTCCATTTATAAATATTATCTATATGGGGCCTAGCTAGTCGCAGTAGACTTTGGAGAATATACATTAATTTGGGTTTCCATTATGTAATATATTTCCTTTCAAAAACTAATTATAAATACCATGGTTTAGGTAAAAGTTAAGTTTCTAGGCAAAGTCCAAAACTTAGAATATATTAAGCATAATATTTAAAATAAGAACAAGCATGGCTTACCTAGAAGGAATAATGTGTCTCCCATAGAGCCAAAAGACACCTCTCTTCTCAAATGACCTCTCTTAGCTCCTCCAAATCCATGAGTTCTTACTAAGGGATCGAAAATCGATCATGAAAGACGAGAATTACGAGCGGAAAGAAGCACAATCAAGTGATGAAGATGGTGATGAAGAAGGCAAACTCGATGAGAGTAGTTGTCGTGAGCACGGGAAGATCAAAGGAAACTCGACGGGAGTTAGGCCTTATGTTCGATCTAAGGTTCCGCGGTTAAGATGGACTCCGGATCTTCATTTTCGGTTTCTTCGAGCTGTCGAGAAACTCGGGGGCCAAGAAAGTATGTTAAGATAATGTTACCTTTAGTCTTGTACAAGTTAGTTTTTGTGTGGTTTTTGATTTTGTTTGATGGATATTGATTAGAAGCAACACCAAAGCTAGTTGTTCAAATGATGAATATCAAAGGGCTTAGCATTGCTCATGTTAAAAGCCATTTGCAGGTAATTTTATCATTTTATGTCAGGAATATGTAATATTTTTACATTAAATTTGTGGGTTTTGATTGTTGATGTGATTTGGATTCACAGATGTATAGAAACAAGAAGATTGATGATAAGGGTCAAGGTATACACAAATCTCCATACAAATCTTTGTCTCTTTGTTACTGCATATAGTCCAAGATCTGAAATTAGGGTTTTTTCTATATATTAAACCAAAATTTGATCTTTGAATGGTAAATTTGTCCTTATATATTTGGAAGTTGACCTATTGATATGTTATGTTTGTAGTGATAAATGATTCAAAACATGTGTTAGGGAGCTCAGCAAGTCACTTTGTCCCTAACCTTTGGCAACTTCCAATGCTTCAAGGCTTTGACACCACAGCTGGCTTAAACTTTTGCAGGTACACACTCACATATTGACATGCTCGACTTGTTTAGTAAGTGAACGAGTTAGAACAAGCTTTTTTTGATTCTAGCTCGAGTAGCTTGAACATGTAGCAAGCTACTTAAAATTGACTCATTTAGTCATCATTAATGTTGTTATTTGAGCCGAAAAACCCGAACTTTGATATGCTCATGTTCAACTCCTTTAGTATTGGGATGAGTTTGAACTCAACCTAAATTTTAACCGAGTCTTAAAATGTGATTATCTTGACTTGTTTATCAAGTGAACGAGTTCAAATCAAACATTTTTCAAAGTCAAGATTCTTTTTTCGAGCTGAGTTTGAATAGCTTTGCTTAGATAAAAACCCTAGTCAAATATTGTCATTTTGACTGATTTGCTTGATCTTTGAGTCTTGGTTATCTTGTTTTGTAGCTTCCGACATGACGGCGATCATATGTCATTGGGAGATCAAAGGAGTTTGAACTCGTCAATGGCACACGTTATGAGTTATAACATGAAAAACGTGGTAAGACCTAGCTTGTTTCAATATTATCCTAAAGCTCAACCAATGCCTATTCAACTCGGTATCGACAAAAGAGAACCCGGAAATTCTACCTACAACGACCAACATAACAAGCTAGCTTATGGTGTTCAAGAAGAACTCATTGGGGTTTACAACAAAAACCCTAATGACCAAAACCATGTTGATCAAATTAAAAGAAAGGCATCTATTGATCTAAATCTCTCTCTAGAAATTCGTGGAGAAGTAGGAGAAGACAAAGATCACGGAGGATTACTATCGCTTTCCCTATCTTCTTATTCGTCGAAGAAAACAAGACCTTCTATGAACCCTAATTCGACATCCTTGAAGCTCGATGACAATGGTGAGAGCAGGGAGAAGAATCCGAGGATATTCGCGAGTACTCTTGATCTCACTATATGAATTAGAATGAATTCTAAGTGAGATCATGATAGATATATTGTACTCGTGCAATATGTAAAGGTGTGAGTATATGTATGTCTTTGTCTTGCAACGAGTGTTTGTCCACCATTACTAACAAAATCACGGAGCCCTTGCGAGTGTAACTTCGTGTAACGGGACCGTGATTTTACGAGTAATGGTCCGTGGGTAAATAACTCTAAGGGTCCGTTTAGTTCTGACTCCGAAAATAAAAACGGAATGAAAATGAATCTAGTTCATATATAAATGATTGTTCATGAAATTTTTTAGAATCATTCCCTTGTGATTTAAAGTAATTGTAGAATAGATTCATATTCATTTCGTTCCGGTTTTTTGAGTTACATACAACCAAACGGGGCTAAATGAAAGATGGAAATGTTAAGTGTAAGATAATTTGTTTTGGAGCATTTGTTATTAGTTTATGTAATTGTAATGATTTAATCTAAGTATCCAATGCAAAATTTATGTTCTAGAGTACGTTTCAAAGGATGAATATAGTTTCTAACTAACATGTTATATCAACTAAGATATTTTGTCGATCTCGTTCATTTTCTAATTAAATGAGTCAAATATGAATATAAGTTGAAGTTTAATAAAATTTAGACTTAACTCGTTTATAAACAATGTGAACATAGCATGTCAAAGCTCGACTCGCTCATTTTAGATAACATTATAGGATGTTATATTAGCTTATCGAGCTACTCAATCTCGGCTCGAGCTAATTTACTTTCTAAACGAGCTAAATATGAATAAACAAGTCAAACATGACAAATGAACAAGTTGAGATCGAGCATGACAAATATTGGTTTGTTCGGCTCGAATAATAGCTATAACCTCTACCTACACGGAAAAAAATCTATATTTTATCTCTTAATTTTTCAGGTCAAGAAATTTATGATTAATATTGAGTTTTTTCGTCAAAATTGAAGTACAGAAACCTTTTTAAATCAATAGGTATATAGGGACGGAGGAACCTGAGAAACCATATATCCTTATCGTTGTAGCAAACCCTAACCGGGAAGAGGTTAACCCTCAAAATGAACATATAATCTCCAACAATTCTGGATCTCCACCAAGCAAACCCGGCAAGCCTTAGTTCTCTTCTTTAAACCAAAGTAAGTAGACTCGTGTTCTTCACTGGTTTTTCATCTCAAATCTGCCTTTAACAATCAGATCCCTTCAACAATAAGATTTGCCTTCTTGATTCCAACCATAGTAAGTAAACTCTTGTTGTTAAGTGATTTTTCGTCTCAAATCTACCTTCAACAAGTCAGATATGCCTTCTTTAAACTAGTTAGGGTTGAGTGAAATGGAACTCGGACGACTACGTCCGGTCTCCTAGCAGCATGGCGGCAGCTGATGGGTGCTCCGTGATGACGATGGTAAATTGTTAAGAGATGGTGTTCATCACATCGGCTTATGTTTAGTTCTTGTTGTGGAATTGTGGGGTGTTCATAAGGGGTTGAGCTTATGCTTGAATTTTGGTTACCCTAGAGTGGAGTTTCAGATGGATCCTAAGCTTGTGGAGGTTTTGCTGCGACAGGAAACTGCCCGTACCCATCCCTTCGCTAGTCTAATAGGTCATTGTCAAGGTTTGTTGCATAGAAATATATTCTTATTAACCAGTACGTGGGAGTTTCATCTCTTTCAGCAAGTTATGTTATGGGGGTTGCTACCTCATGCTAGATTCCGTCTTTATATTTTCCCTTTCTTTTAATAATATGTGCCTTGCCATGAGAATTACTCCCTATTTCCCTTTCCCTTACCAAAAAAAGTTTGTAGTTTATATATAATACATACAAAAATGATTTCAACTTGTGCACTGCTAAGTAGTTATGAACAATGATTCGAACCGCTTTCCGTTTTTTTTTTAAAAATATTTTATAAACAAATGGAATGAAAATTTCCAAAACCAAGACTAAAACTGTAGTTCTGAACAATGGTTATTAAAATCTCAATTCATATTTAAATTGTTTATATTCTTAACAATTTTGACGATTCAAAATAATATATTAATGTATGATTTTATGTAGAATGTTAACGAGAATACAAATTTAATTAATCTAAATAAAACGTAAGAATTTCCGAAACTTTTAGATCAATAAAAATAAAAAA
Source organism: Fagopyrum homotropicum (assembly GCA_033239125.1). Classification (NCBI taxonomy): domain Eukaryota; kingdom Viridiplantae; phylum Streptophyta; class Magnoliopsida; order Caryophyllales; family Polygonaceae; genus Fagopyrum; species Fagopyrum homotropicum. Next base: position 3,294,455 of record BSWB01000001.1, on the reverse strand, counting down.
TAATAAAAACAAAATTTAATATTTTTAATTAATCTTATATATTTTACTCCGGCTACGGAGTGCACCGATTTCTGGAAATTTGCAAAACAGTCAGGCAACGCTGTCAAAATCTCAAACGTGATTTACACGAATTATTCATGGCTACAAAAATATTATATCGGCTTCCGGTACCATCACTCCATTTTTACTGCTCAACCAGATCCATCGTTGACCTCCAATTCTCCCGCTCCTCGAGAAATTCAATCCTTTCGCCTCCTAAATTCTCCGGCATCGGCAGTTTCAGGCCGTTAACTTTGCCAGTTGTTCGCCGGAGATTGCCAATGGCTGCTGTGTTTGCAGAGAATCCGGTCACAAGCGATTTCATAGCTGCTGGTATCACTGGCGCTATTGCTCTAGGGTTGCTTCGTTTCTGGGCGGAGACCGCTAAGCGCGGAATTGAGAAGGTCTTCATTTATTTACTCTCTTCATGATTCGTATGTATCAATTTGATTAGGTTTTTTTCATCTTCTAATACCTAAATGATTGTTCCTAGATGATGAAGTTGCAATTGAATTTTATGACGCTGCTTTGGTGACGCACATTTGTGATCTTATCTCAGTATTGAAAAGTGTGATGCTTATAAGTTGAACTTCAATATTAGTTTTTTTTTTACTGCATTATGTTGGATTCAGGTGGATTATACATTCGTCATGAATCTTCTTATCCTGCTGATTCTCCATTTTTTAAAAATATTATGATCATGCTTTTTTTGGTAAATTTTGATCTGATTAAGTTGACTATGAGATTTGATATAGTATCAGAAAACGTTGATATACACAATACATTCAAACATTTTTCATGAATCTTCTTATCCTGCTAATTGTGCATTTTTTATAATGTTCTGATCTTTGCGTACTGTATCTTGCTCTTTATCAGTTATCACATTCAAGTTTGATCTGATTAAGTTGACTTTGAAACTACAGCGTTTTGTTAATTGAGTTTCATTCACTCTAATATGCTCCATTTGTCCAGAAACTGAATAGGAAGCTTGTGCATATCAGTGTTGGACTGGTTTTCATGCTTTGCTGGCCACTATTCAGGTATCATTTATGAACTAGTAGGCTCCTGTCTCTGTGGTTTTGTAATGTACTCCACTTAGTTTATTTACGAACCGGTGCAGTTCTGAGTGGCATGGAGCTGTTCTAGCTGGTCTTGTTCCGGGACTCAATATTATAAAAATGCTTCTTTTGGGTCTTGGCATAATGAAGGATGATGCTACCGTGAAGTCAATTAGCAGAAATGGGGATCACAGGTAGCAGTATTCATCACTCGTCAAGTTCATTATATATCTGGGTTCTTAAATTACATTAGGAGCTTCTATTTAAGATCAAACCAGAACAGAAAGTAAATAAAATCTTAATATGATCATTTGCTATGTACATTTGCAATAGCACACTCCAATCAATTTATGGATAAAAGGGTTTTTAGACTGAGACCTCAAATGCCGAATTGGTCAAGTATCCTAATATGTTCTTTTGCTAACAAAATTCAATTCACGAGATTTTGAACAAATGAGTTTGTTTGACACGGCCTTAAAAGTCCTTATTTACTCTATGAGCATTTTTCCCTATAAGTGAGCACTATGTGTCAGACTACCACATATTTACTGTCATTTGTCTTCTCTCAAGCATTTTATAAATAACTCTTGCACGAATTCAGATTGTGTCAGCTTAGTTTTCTATATCCCTAAACGAATTGAATTTTTTTAGTTTATGATATAACTTTTAATTTCTCCTCGAGCCCATGTATACTTGTAAGTTCTAACAGACATTTTTGACATGTCAATTTCCTGAAACATTACATGACTTTTCTTTTATCATACATCAGGGAGCTTCTAAAGGGACCATTTTATTATGCATTGACGGTCACCTTTGCCACAATGGTATATTGGAGGACTTCTCCTATTGGAATTGCAGCAATTTGTAACATATGTGCTGGAGATGGTAATGCACTTTAAGCCAGTTGATTTCTGTTAATTTCCTTTCATGTTTTGGCTCTGATCAATATTTGATTTGCTCAAACTGAAGAGCAAGGAGAAACTTATCCAAAAAAAGGAAAGCAAGCTGTGATTCTGTCACTTGCGATTGTTTTCCTGTCATTATGTACTCTGCTGGAAGTAGCGAAGTTTTGTTTGATTGCTCTTAAGAAACAAACATTTCACATAATTTTATTTTTGAAAAACTGTGATAAAAATGGAAATAAAAATCTGGAAGCCAGGCTTAGAGCTTTTGACTATGTTTCAGGGTTTGCTGACATTGTGGGGAGAAAGTTTGGCAGTGCTAAACTTCCTCACAACCCAAACAAGTCCTATGCTGGTAGCATTGCAATGGCAATTGCAGGTTTTCTTGCATCAGTCGGGTAAATTCTTTCAAACCTGTTCTCAGTAACTCTGTTGATTATTACCAGCAGTAAATGTCATTTTGTACTGATAGGGTATGCATTACAGGTACATATACTTTTTTTCTACGTTCGGATTCATCCAGAACAGTCAAAGCATGATTTTAGGTTCTTTGGCTGTTTCCCTTATAACCGCTGTGGTGGAATCTCTTCCTATAAGTACCGAGCTTGATGATAATCTAACAGTTCCAGTTATAGCTTTGGTAGTTGGAAAGATATTCTTTTGAAGAGACTCATTGTAGTTTCCGTATATATATGCAGGGTTCCTCTTCATGTAGCATTCATGTGATAGATAATGTATTGGTTAGTTATTGTAATCTGTTGTTGTTGATCTTAGCCCCCGTTTGGTTGTAACTCTGGAAACGAAAACGGAATGGAAATGAATCTAGTCCATATGTGTACCTGTTCATTATTTTTTTTGGAATCATTCCTTGTGGTTTCATCCAAAATGCATTTGCTCCCCCATTTTGTTTCCCTATATGGTTTCAAAAGTAATAAAATTCTACTCAAATTACTCTAAACCACAATGAATGATTTCAAAAAATTTCATGAACAATGGAATCCGAATGGCTAGATTCATTTTCATTCCATTTCCGTTTCTAGAGTTAAAACCAAACGGGCCCTTAGCTTTTGTGATTGCCTTTGTAAGTAATGAGCGTTATGCATGTTGTATCCGTTACAAATTTTTGTTTTTCACGTATAAATTGAAAAACAGAATAGTCAAATACAAGGCGACCGGATTATTGGTATATACATGTCAAAGATAGACCCAGATGCTCATCAGTTTCGGAAATTTTCTTTATAAGTCAGATGATTTTTTTTTAAAAATCTGATGCGCAATCTCATTGTTTGTCAGTTGTACGTTGGTAATTTCGGCGCCTTGTAAATAAAATGACCATTGATAAATTTAGGTGTGTTAATATATAACGCGGGTCAACTGCGTCCATATCCACGCTCTTTATCGAAACCGTCTTGGCCAACTGACCCACATTTTAGGTCAGAGTCCAACATATTATATGCTCTAATATGTGCAATGTTAAAATACTACAACTACTAGATTCATGTTTTTGTGATATTAATCAATTTAACATTATACAAATTTGGTAATAGACCGGTGTGATTATTGTAACATTGTATATGGGATTTAACAATATGATTCAAATCGATGGTATTATTAAGAACATTAAAGATTAGAATATTAAAATTACAATTTTTTTAAATAATTAACCCAATTATATAAAAAAAATCCTCCACCAAGCTTTCTCAAAGGTTAATTGGAATTTAGCAATTAAAATAAATTAATTAACAAAAATGTGTAGACAATTATCACGTCGGCCCAACAGACGGCCCATTACCAATCAAAAGCCCATGAAGGCCCAAATAGATTCCTCTGTCCCTCTTTCCCAGTTTCCTCTACTGCTGTTCTTCAGCTAAGCGAAAGAACCCCCCCGAGCCTGTGGATTTCTTCAAAGTTGTCTCTATATCACTGTGAGTAATTTTCAACTTTCATTTCTTTTTATTTTTATATACCAATCGATTCCATTCACGTGATCTTTGATGCAAAATTTCAATTTTGCGTTCTGTTCCCTCTCCATTTTTTCTTCTTGATCGATCGGTTTGTTTGTTCATAGAAAGATCGTGTCCTTATCCAATCGGTTTGTTAATTTGGTAAATACTTCATTAATTTGTAAATTCTGTTCAATTCTGTGTTCTTTATGTTTGGTTTTTCCATTATCTATGGCCTCAACCGACAATCTCATGTGCAATTGTTTCACTAATGTTGTATACTAATCTATAAATGTTAATGTGCGACTTTGATCGAATTATTTGTAATGGCGGTTGTGTAAAGGCAAAAGAAAGCAATATTGATTGAAGCTAAAGCAAACTGTTTTAAGCTTTTGCTGGCCAAATTTTATCTTTGATTCATATAACATGTTTTCTTTTGCAAATTTCAACAAATTTGTGTGTTTTACAGCTCTGCCCTTTGTTGTTGATTCTTGATATTACTGTCAATGCTTCCAGTGACCTTAACTGGAAGTGTTTCATTGAAATGAAATGTTTGTTGCATTGCTTCAGCTTTACTCGATTTTCTTATCAGTGTGATCACTATCTGCAGAACTTTTCCGCTGTTATCTGTCACATTTGCTGCTCCTTACTCTAAAAACTATGTCAATGCCAAATGAGGATGGGACCTCTTCTTCACAAGCTCAGGTGAAGATTCATTCGAATGCTGATAAACTAACTGACATTGTTATGCAGTTTGTTATTAGTCTCTCTCATGTTATTTACGTACCTGCCTATGTGGGTTTGATATGTTACATGCTTGGAATTGTTGGTTAAAGACTCGAGCTACTTGATCAGTTGCCTCTGTCTATTTTGCTTATGTGGTTTGGGCAATTGTTGTATGATTGTATATGTTCATGATAAGTGCAATATAAATCACTTGTCCATTGGAGATAAGGAGCTTTCTTTATACTTGTTCTGAGGAGGCTAATACGTGCATCAGACAGTTCTTCTCTGGTGAGGAACTCTCTAGGAAGTACGATTGAAGATCAGTTTGGAAATTGATGTACTTCAGATGGAAAAGGGTCTTTGGAATCAGATTGTTAATTGTTTCGAAATATAGTGAAACAAAACTTATTTTGAAAAAATATAACGGAAAACATTAGATCAAACTTCTGAAACGAGGAAGGCATTTGCATGAAGCGGAAAATCTGGCGGAATTATGTAATGATCATCTCGAAAAATCAACTTAACTTGATAGAATAGAGTTTACTATCACCAGTTTGTTTACATATCACTTTGTAAGCAAAATTGTTCTGTTTCAGTGCAATGTATATATTACTTATTTGTCTAATGTGATTTCTTATCCCTTCTTAATGTCTTGTTTATCTTTGCAGACTCCTTCTCATCTATTTTCCGACCTTTTAGATTCTATAATAGTTGATGTTGCATCTGAGTGTCATCGGGTGGCAAGGTTGGGCCTTGATCGGAACTTTGAAGAAGAGGAAGAAGAACTAAGGTTATCCGTTCAAGCTAGGGCCGATGCAAGCAATAGTAATGAAGCAAATGGCAAGTATGTGATTGATATATTTGGACAAACACATCCTACAGTTGCTACAGACGTATTCAATTGTATGAACTGTGGCCGATCAATTGGAGCCGGAAGATTTGCTCCTCATTTGGAGAAATGTATGGGCAAGGTAATTGCTCAACCCTTTCATCATCCTAGTTGATTTCTTGCATCATACAAAAATATATTTGCCATGGGTTGTACCTCATCGTTCACACATAAAGATCAAAAAGTCTAATATATAAGGTTGACGGACTACTAGTGACCGTTTTGCTGTGTTTATTCCTTTTGCAGGGTAGAAAAGCCCGTCTAAAAGTAACGAGAAGCAGCACAGCAGCAAATAATCGGAATTCACGGGGCGGTGGTCGTGGTGTTTCTGGACATTCTCCGTGCTCAAATTCAACAACCTCTACCGGGCTATCAAATGGAACACACAGCGTTGCAGGAGAAGGGTATTCAAACGGGATAAATGGAGATTCTTGAAGACAAGAATACTGTATCAGATAAAGCAAGTTTTAGTAATACCTTCAACATATATCTCCATAGCAATGTTGATTGTGCTCATATTTGCTTAATGACATATTGATCTTCCTAACCAAATGATAGACAAGCAATTGCCCAAGTTGAGTGATCTTATTCGGTAAAACCGAATGTTAGGAAAAAGGCAAAGCGCGGGCAATACGAGTGCGTCCGGGTTCCCCCCCACCCCCACACGTGCAGTGTGGATGCGCCCTGACTTTGAACTCGCCACGCGCCCTGACACATTCCTAATGTGGATGCTTTGTCTACTTTCGTCTGACCGAATACCAATTCCAACCCAATTTATAGTCTGACCAAATAGCAATCCCGATTTAGTAAATATGATTCACGAGTCTCCACATGGAGGTGAGCCCCAAATAGCATGGGTGTAAATGGTATGGGTCCTTGCTTGAGGACAGTGATCCATATTTTCTCGTGACACTAGTTAAATTCTATGCTCGAATTATTTTTATATCATAATTCATAGTACTAAACTATTCTGCTGAGACTTATTTTATAATTTATACTTTATAGGGAATACTATCGGAAATAATTCCATTTTTAGGGATCCTAGTCATAGAGTGATTTGCAAATACTGCCCTAAACGTAGAAGTCGGAGACGAGACTGTTTTTTTTTTTTTAATATGATACAGAATCATTGACTTTTTAATTCATGATCGTTCTTGATATATCATGTGAATAATAAATAAGAAGAAACAATTTAGTTTACTAGGTTTTTTTTTTGAGTTTTAGTTCTAGTAAATATACCCTTTGAGAGAACATTGTTTAGCGGCCTAGTTACTAAAAGTATAACTAAAAAAGTTTATTAACCAAATTAGCCCTAAAAAAGAAAATAGATAGCATAGACTTATTCCCACAACCTTAAACTGTTTGGAAAAGCAAAAAATAATACAAATTACATTTTTTAATACAAAACAAAATGAACTAAAATTAACAAATATGACAATTCGCATCAAATTATGGCCTATTAAACTTGTTTTGAGACGGGTCTCCTCTTCAACTAAAATTCCAATAATCTCACTATATGACAATTTGACAACCATAATATTTTTTTGGGTGGTTGCTTTGGTGGTTGACTATGGCGACGACGAAGGATTGATGATAGGCTGTATTTTTTGTAAAATTGTGTGATATTATCCAAACACTGTACAAAGTTAGGTCTATTTGCTGTAATTTTTTCTTTAATAATACATTTTTTAAAATAAAAAATTCATCCAATCTTGCATTAGCAGTCAACGCTCAATGCTTTTTAGTCTCCTTCCCAGTAGAAAAACTGGATTTTCCGAATTCCAAAAAGACCCTCTCTCTCAAGCAAATTCCACTCATTCCTATCCACTAATCAAATTAAGAAAGAGAAGTTCTCGGCCGGGTCATACAAACTCCGGCATCAATGGCCGGCTGTCCTCCAAACACGGCAAGGGAGTTAGCGTGTCGGGACGGCAAGGAGGCGGCTCACCTGAAGCTAATCTCCATCGCTGTAATTTTCATCACTAGTGTCATCGGAGTCTCCGCACCAGTCTTCCTCGCTCGATTCTTCCATGGAAAGCCGCTCTACGACAAAGCGACTCTCCTCATTAAGTGCTTCGCTGCCGGAGTCATCCTCTCAACCTCCCTAGTCCACGTTATGCCGGATGCTTTCGCAGCCCTCGCTGACTGCCACGTGGCGAGTCTTCATCCGTGGAAGGATTACCCCTTCGCTGGCCTCGTTACGCTGTTTGGAGCTCTCCTTGCTTTGCTAGTCGATCTCGCTGCTTCCTCACATGCCGAACTTCATGGACATGGCAGCGCTGGAGGAGGGCATGAGAAGTCGGTTTACGAGCCGATTGATGAAACGAAGATGAAGGCGAAGACGAAAAAGGTTGTGATGGAGCTAGGGTTAGGGTTAGGTTCGGAATTGGGACGTATAAAAGAATATTACAAGGTGAATGAGCAGGGGAAATTGGACGGCGATGAGGCAGATGCCGATGCGATTGCTGTAGACGTCACAGGAGAGACGGAGGAAGAAGCGGCGGCGAAGTTGAAGCAGAAGATGGTGTCGCAGGTGCTGGAAATTGGGATAATTTTTCATTCTGTGATTATAGGGGTGACGATGGGAATGTCACAGAACAAATGCACTATTAGGCCATTGGTGGCGGCGCTGGCTTTCCATCAGATCTTTGAAGGCATGGGCCTTGGTGGATGTATTGCTCAGGTATAAGCTCTACCTGTTAGTTTTATTAGCTCAATATTTGCTCTGAATGTTCTTCTCTGTCAAACGGTTGAGGAGCTATAGCATTTTAACCGCCACTTTATCCGCTAGCGGCTAGTTCGAACACTAAACTGCTAATTCTACCCCAAATGCTACTAATCCGAATGAACTGGGTTCTTAATTGGAGGCTACATTTAGGTTTATGAATACTTCTCTTAGCTAATCAGATCGTTGAAGACCTTATTCATGTGACATCTGTGACAATAATCATGCAGTGCTTTGTTTTCTGATATCAGTAGACGAAAATCTTCATTTCCCAAGTATAGGAATGAGGATCTATTATGATAATTTAGTACTGTTTTGTCATTTTAGCTTCATGATAATGGAATACCAAATGTAATAACAAGAACAAAAGATATCCGATCCCAACGTATATTTCTTGTTCTTAAAGTTTGTCCTTTTCCTCTTCCTCACTGCTTGTATAGTTATATTATTGAAAAGACCCTGACATTGGATTTCATCAGTTTGAATTCTTCTTTAGATTATAAAATTAGGCAAAGTAAGATGCATTATTATATTATGCTGATCTTAGTGTTATCATACTCCGTAAAGCATCCTAGTGTACAAAAATAGGTGTTATTACTTTTCTGCTTTGTGTAAAGTCTTTTATATTGTTGTCCTAGTATGAACCCACAAACTTGCTTTATTTCTTTGTTCCTACATGATTTACTGCGTATGCTGCTTTTTGGAAGTTAAGCTTTTTGTTGCTACTACTACTATAGCTTTCACTTGAATTGACAATGCATAGGTTGTTATTCGAGTCAAATGTGCTGAGGTTTGATATGCTTATGTTCAGCTCGCTTAGAATGGAGCTCGAGCCGAACCTAAACATTATTTGAGTTTGAAAGTGTGCTCATATCAACTTGTTTAGTGAGTGAATGTGCTTGAGCTGGGGTTTTTCGAGCCAATCCTGGGAAGTTGACTCATCTAGACATCATTAGAGCTGTCATTTGACTCGAACGAACCGAGTTTTGGTATGCCCATGTTCAGCTTGTTTACAATCAAGCCGAACCTATATGTTAATCGAGTTTAAAAATGTGCTCATATTCAACTTGTTCAGTAAGTGAATGAGCTCCATACACGATTTTTTCAAGCTGAATCTGAATAACTCGGTTCATATAACAACCTTAATTACACCTTAACTGGTGTTTTTTTTACTAGTAATTTGAAGTTATTCTATTGCTCTAAAGCATGGTTACATACTAGCTCAATGCAAAGAGGCAGCCATCTACTCATCTGTACTTCTTTTACTTGAAGTCTTTCTTGTTAAGCAATATGCTTTACATGTGAAATTACTTTACTGTTAATCTAATCTCGGTATGTTAACAATCAACAGGCAGGATTTAGCTTTGCAACAACAGCCTACATGTGTTTCATGTTTGCAGTGACGACACCATTGGGTATAATCTTGGGGATGATCATATTCTCTGTGACGGGCTACGATGACAGCAGCACGAACGCGTTGATTCTCGAAGGCTTGCTGGGGTCGCTGTCATCGGGTATACTAATATATATGGCTCTGGTGGATCTCATATCTGCAGATTTCTTCCATAACAAGATGATGAACTGTGAGAAATGGATGAAGAAGTCTTGTTATGTTGCTTTGTTTCTTGGGTCTACAGCCATGTCTATACTTGCTCTCTGGGCTTGAACCTATGAAAAACAAATGAATTTGCATACAGTATGGGCATATGGTATAGATGAATAATCAACATTAAAAAATGTGTTAATTTAGGCCATGTATTTTTCTTTTTATATATGCGGTATATGAATGAAACAAGTTGGAATAAAAAATCGAAATAAAATAAGAATTAACTTAATTTGCTTCTTAAAATCCACTATAATATTCTATTATATAATACTAAAACATAAGTGAAGTATCATCCTTACGTTAAGCCACAACGGTATGATTCCGAATCAATCAAAAAATTCGTTTGGTTAATGTCTTTTAACAAATAAAAGTAATCCTATCATTTCTATTTCCTTTCCTTACCCTTATCCGATTCCATTCCGGTTCCATTCCACGGCTCCAACCAAACGGGCACTTATATTCAAGCAAATCTTTATTTTGTATTGTTGTAGCTAAATTTTACTTATATTTATAGGAATTTGGTATTTCTTAATCAATATTGTATAATGTTCTTGAATTATATATTTTTTTTATTTCATATATCACATTCTTTAGTTGTAATATTAATTTATTATTTACAACTCTTTATATAGATCATCGATGATGTAATTTTGATTATCGTTAAATTCTTTTATCTATACACCTTTGCTATGATTTCCCTCTAAATTCTCACCTTTTATATTTGTTTACTCCTTATTTTCATTATAGATTATTTTAACTTATATTTTTTTATTGATATCAAAACATTATTTACGATTACAAAGTAACACTCGTGCTATATACGGATATTATATAATTGAATTTAATTTTAAAATTTATAATTTTAAATATAAATATATTTGATAATTTTGAAATATTATGTATATATATACTATTATTCATAGAATACGTGTTTAGTTAAATGGTTGGAAACTAGTTTCGATTTTGTTCAAAGACCAAAATGCTCCTAAAATAAGTATAAGCAAAAAGTAAAAAGTCTTCCCGATACTCAATTCATCGTCTAATTTCTCTCTCCTCCATCTTCATCCATAGCCACTTTCATCGTCATCTTCAAGGTATGTGCAGTATTTGGCTCAAATTCAATAATCTATTGAAGATTTCTTCATGATATTGTAGCACCAAGAGAGAAATTCCTATCTTTGCTCCAATTTCAAATGCAAGTTTCATATTGAGCCCTTTAGGTCACCACTTCAAGCATTCTTTGAGGTCAACAATGGTGATGCACGTGATATGCTAATACTATTATGGAGTAAGGGCACCATATGCCGGAGAGAAGACGGGCCCCACCTCAGTGGCTCGACGCCTATCGGAGCCACCATAGATGGCCTTACAAGGCAAGTACCGGTACGGATCAGGGCAATTGCACATTGGCCGGCGGGATAAAAACCAAGCACATTCCCTCACCGGCTTCTGGTCAGGTAAATCACTGATACAATTCAAGCTCACGTCGAGCACCTTGTTAGTTATAAGATTCCGGCACTTGGGCCCCACCTCTGTGAAGTAGTTATCCCTGAGAGTGAAATTGGTCAGCCGGGGAAGGTCACAAATCTCCTCGGGGACGCTCCCGTTGAGGAGATTGCCGCCGAGGTTAAGTATCTCCATCTTCTCCAAACAAGCAAAGGAGGCAGGGATCGAGCCGTGGAGCTGGTTCCGGCTTACATCGAAAACCCTAGCTAGCTTCAGCAAACCGATCTCCCATGGTAGACAGCCGGAGAGGCGGTTATTAAGGAAGAGAATCTCCAACAATGTTCCGTTGGCCAAGTAGATCGACTCCGGTATCGGTCCGGTGAACAAATTGTTAGCGAACGTTTGGTATAAAGCCGGACTAGTTCCGAGATCTGACGGGAGCTGTTGTGTAAACATGTTGTTGTTGATAAAAAGCACGTCGACGTCAAGAGTGAAAATCTCCGGCGGGACAGCGCCGGAGAATTGATTGTATCTTAGATCAAGGAAAGTAAGATTAGTGGCTTGGAGGAGATTCACAGGGAATGGGCCACAGAAGTCGTTGTTACTGAGATCAAGCTCGAAGAGAAATGGGAGATACGAGGCGCCGATTTTGCTAGGGATTGGGCCATGGAAGCGATTGGAGTTGATGTGGAAGATTGAGATGTCTGTGAGCTTATCGAGGAAATCGGCGAGAGGAGCTTTGAGGTTGAAGCCGTTGAATTGGACGTCGGAGATGGTGAGTTGGAACCCGTAATTGGGATTCGGGCTACATATGAAGCCCGTATAGCTACACGGGTCGGGTCCATCCCAATTGGAGGTAATATTTTGCGGGTCGCCTCCTGGATCGAGTTGGATGATCTTTTTGAGATCTTGGATTACCTTTCGTGAAGTTAAGAGCTTCTCGTTTAGAGATTCACAACCGCAGTTTTCGTCAGATTTAGCAGATACAGTTTGTGATGGTGTGGAGGAGAAGAGATGAAAGAAAATCAAAATAATTGAAGCAATGTAGAAGCCATTGTAGGCCATTATGCATCAACTGGTTGCTGTGATCTTTGCTGTGAATTTATTTTAGTGTGGAATAAGAACACAATCCAGATTCCACCATTGCAAAGGAGGTATACAAGAAATATTAAAACAAGAGACTTCAATTAGTCAATGTTTGATCACAATTATGCATTCATGACTCATCAAACATTATCTGCTAAATGAAAAGACATTACAGAAGAAATTTACAGTCGACAAAACCCTAGAAACATCAATAGCCAAAACCATAGGGGATTTTGCCATGATGAGACCGTTGACAACCATTATCTGTGTAGGTTACAGCATCGCGAATCACATTCTCGAAGAAGATATTCAGAACACCGGTAGTCTCCTCGTAGATGAGACCGTTGATTCACTTGACACCAGATCTCCTTGCTAGCCTTAATGGCGGGATTCGTGAATGCGGAAACCTTCTTTTGGATCTGTGATTGAAATGCGTTGGATGGGAATTTCGATTTCTTGGCGGTTAAATACGTGATTGGAATTTGAAAGGGATAAAGATTATTTTTGGAAATGAATTATTTGGTACTGTAGATGATAACAATTTATTCCAATTTTATTTTTTATTTACATTTTATATAAATATATTATATTTATATATGTCCATTTACATAATTTTACTCATAATAATCCTCATTCATACCAAACACTTACAAGATTATTTTTGTATTTCATCTCCATTTTTCATCTCCTTTCATTTTCATCTTCATCTTAATTTTTAATCTTCATCTTTATTTTCATCCACGATAATCCTTGATCACCAAACGGACCCAAAATATTTCGAATGTAAATCGGATAGTTGAAAAGAGTATATGACTAGGGATGCCAATAGATCGGGTGACGGGTGAATGACCTTGACCGTCACCCGATCCATCATCCAAAATTGTTCACCCCACCCGACCCACCACCCGCTAAGGGTCTCACCTGCATCCAATCCACCCATAAGCAAGTTAAGATTGATCTAGAATATACTAAACGGTGAATATCCATTTTTCATTTTTGTGACTTCTTGATAACAATAATATCTATTCAGTTATAGATTTAATTGTTAGAGTGAAGATAGGATTGGTTAGTAGATTGTTAGTATAGTATCTCAAGAGATATAGGGCTTCCTAGAGCTTCTCTGTGTATTTATATTCTCACGTTCCTTCAATAATAAACACAACAGTTCATTACTTCTTATATGGTATCATAGCGATATGCCTAACGGCACTCTCGATCCTATTCTCCTCCGCTATGCCATATCTATTGGCCTCCATATATAACCACACCAAACGGCCTTCTGCAACCACACCTCATGCTTCCCTCCTCCTCCATCTCCTCCCCACCGGATCACCTTCGCCTATCCCTGCAACCGGAGATGATCCCAACAACCTGCCCACTACTGAACAGACTATTGCAAGTCTACCCACGAAACCTAAGTCTTCTCTACAACCATCCCTCTCGACCTCCTTCTCTGCAATCCCTCAACCCTCCTCTGTCATCTGCTGCAGCCAGAAAGCACAACCGGGAACCGCCTCTGTCTCCAAGCCCCTGCCTTCGCCCTCGCTGCCGGCCAGTCCGGAGCCGCCCCCACGTATCTTCCCCGCCGCTCTGAGTGAAGTCTCCCTGTCACAGCTCTCTCACTCTTCATTGCAAGCCTCTTGCTTTATCTGCTAAATAATGGCAACGAACCAACAAAGCCTACCCAACCATGGATGAGTATCCCAGTACACTACAAAACCCTCATGAAGCCACGAAACCTTTCACCATAGTGATACTCACAAACATTCCAGACAAAACACTATCAAACTCTATTACAATCAACCCATCTTACAAAACGTACCTTCGTCAGGATAGATTGGTCTATGGGGCATTACTGGGCACTCTCTCTTCGGATGTGGCCAGTTTCATCTTATTCCGCCTGTCATTTACTGTGACAATATGGGAGCCACATCTTTCTCTTCCAATCCAGTTTTTCGCTCCCGCATGAAACACATCGCACTTGCTTACCATTTTGTTCTTGAACAAGTCAAGAACAACAAGCTAAGAGTCACCTATGTCTCTACATAAGACCAGCTAGCCGGCATACTAACAAAACCACTACTAAGACATCGGTTTCACTCTCTACTACGCAAGTTACAGCTTCATAATGACACTTCACTTGAGGGGGAATGATAACAATAATATCTATTCTGTTATAGATTTAATTGTTAGAGTGACGATAGGATTGGTTAGTAGATTGTTAGTATAGTATCTCAAAACCAAAATTTTTGTGACTTTTTGATTTGCTAATTTTACAAGTGAATCGAATATTTTTATTTCTTAAAAAAAATCACAAAACCAAAATTTCCACTACAGTTGTGGATTATTTATTTTAAGAAATCACTTTTAAAAGACCAAAACTTCCACTACAGTTGTTGACGGGTAACCGATTCTTGATTAAGATCACCGTTACGATTTTTATATACGAAACATGGAACCCCTTCGAGTGATTCCGAAACCGATTATTGATTCCAAGTAAATCATATCAAATGAGCCCTTAACCCACCTATTATTATAACTCACAAATGAGTTGATATTATGGTTTGATGACAACATTTTCAAGTATCTTATCATCTAAAAAGGGTTGTATTTCTCTTCTCTTTTCAACTCCATTGCTTAGGGGTTGATAAATTAAACCACTTTTAGTTAGTGCTTAGTCCTTAGACAATAAAATCTGTAAGTTAATGGGAAGGCAGGATGGTAGATAACGCCATCGTCATTCTACATGGAAAAGCATCATCTTTATGATTCAGCACTGCATTATGGGGACGTTAATGGATGCTGATGATTTCTCCAAATCTAACAAATACACACTAATGTTTATTTATTATCCTTTCAGATTAAAGTTTTTAAAAAAAACACGTATGAATATATGCATATCAATCAAATTCACAGTATTCAACAAGTATTATATATATATAGGGTGCGGTTTCCACGAGAACATACTTATCGTGTAACCGTCGGATGGTGAGTATTATTAAGGGTCGAGATTTAGAGTAAATATCATAATTAATAATAACTACGAATAATAGTAATTAGGAATAATACATTCAACCAACAATAACTACGAATAATCCACTCAACCAACAATAACTACGAATAATACATTAAACGATATGGCACCTTCGTAACAAAACTAATAATAATTACGAATCTGTTCTCATAATTACACGGTAAGCCTGTTCATATGATTCATACTCTCTCTCTATATATATACTCAAATTCACAGTATTAAAATCACATCTGTTTCTTCTTTCTTGTGCTTAACAGAACTAATAGAAAAGGTTGCATTGCTCATAACCAAATTAAGGTTGGTGACTCAACTTCAATGTAAAGTGATAGGTTGCTATTGGTAGCTTCTGATCAAATTATAAAATGGTGTTCTATTTCCTAAAATCACAATACAAAATATTTCCAAATAATACATAATGCTCTTAGGTCAAAAGTGTCAAACAGAATTTCAGAAGCAAATTGTTCAGCCCAGCTGATACTGCAATGTTCTTATGTAGAAAAAATGGCTAACAGGAAGATTCTTTGGTTGACCTTTAACATAGATGTATTACTAATCAGCATCAGAATCCATAAGTTTGTACCTTTTTTCCTGTAGACCACTTACTCCCATTTGTATCTCTATGATTGTGTGAAGTGGTATCTGATACAAACAATTTTCAACTTTTCTGTCAAATACTATAAATATACAGGTATACAAGAGTTAAAGATAGCTCAATGATATACAAAGCAAAGATTTCGTACAGTTTGTCAATCACAATAATTAGGCTGGGTTGCCGGCAGGTTTAGTTTGAGCTATGGATCAAAAGGTATTCATCTTAACACTAAACGGTTTGGGTAATATTGTGTTTTTGTTGATTTTTAATCCATAGTAATATATGTTTCGGGTACAAAATTTACCATTGAAATGTAAGAATCTTGTTAAAAATGATATCTAAAAAATAAGGGACCTTAAGAACAAGTGAATTACCTCAATGTGTGGGATTTCGTGCAAAGGCCTATCAGCAAAGTAAGCATATAAAGCTCTCAGCACGGCCTAAACAAAGCAAGAAAGCACACGGTCATGAGATTGAACAGAGTGGCAACAGATTGAGGGTTAAATGTTGAGTTGAAAAATATGATAAGACCTGGTGAGACACCACCACCACAGGAGCTCTTTGACGTTCAAGTTCAATGATCACAGGCTCTAGCCTGTAGTTAAAAGAACATTTCTGCAAATCAACGTTGGTAAAAAGAGATAACTTTCCAGTTTTCATGCTATATGAGTTAATGTTTAAGCAAACCTTTGGATAACATCCAGGTAAGATTCTCCACGAGGATAACGGTATCTGAGCTTATCCTTATCACGGGATCTGAACACATGCAAATAATAAAAATGAGAATGTCACTTTGAACATTTTTACTATGGCGGTGGTTGTTGTGGTGGGCGAGGAATCAGGATTCTTTCTTTTATTTTCACCATGGGTTAAATATAATCTAAAAATCAACTAAATACTATTATGTAGATATACTCCTTGAGTAAATAATTTTGTTTAGATTAGGCAATATTATTACAAGCCAAACAAGAAAAGAGATTTGAACGTACTCAAATTCATCAGGCATGATCTTCTTGATCTCTTTATAAGTCATTCCATCACATACTCCAGCATTAATCTCATCAAGGGAACGCCATTGTATCTACCAAAATATTTGAATCAGAACATGTGTGATCACTGGTCAAACCTAATATCTACTCCAAGGGAATATTTGGAAGGTAAGCAAATGAGAGATGTATCCATGTCACCTTTGGAAATCCACCAATATGTCTTGCTGTCAAGATTGATCTCTGTAGAGTACTAGTCCAAACCTGAATCGTACAAGATTGGATATTCTGGTGAGAACCAGGGAAATGGATAAATGTAACTAGTCTTAAGTTATCAAAACATGAACATAATGACTTAATGAGGGATCAATGTTAAACACCAAAAATGTGAAAAAAGTATCAATTTAAAAAAGAAAATGTCAAAAGCCCAAATGAGACATGGAATAAGAGAGCACAATACCAATTTTAGCAATCCAGAAACACCAATCTGATTAAACTTAACAGGGAACTAGCTCTAATTTATTTCTCTATCTTCTCCAGAAATACGTTCTGATTGCTGTTCTAACTTCTCCCTTATCTTCTTCAGAATGAGGGAGAAAAAGATAAGCAATCAATGAAAACAATCGACAGATGTCTGTTTTAATCCTATTTTGCTTTAAGTAGCCCCTCTCAAAAGGTTGGCTTTTGAAGACGTATTCTATATAAGATTGTTTATGCTACCAATCAAAGGGGAAATATGAGACTCAAAAGACAAGCAAATAGAACAAAATAATTGGAACCACTAGTCTACTAGGTGGTGCTAACAGCATTCTTTAATGAGACAATACCGTGTGGTTTAATAGCAAAAGTAAAATTTGTACAAGGTATCATCATGCGCAATAAAAAATTAGAAGTATTTTTACCTCCAACATATTAATACATCACTTCATGACATATGGACAATATTATAAAGGTGTATGTGAAGCAATGCATTACAGAGAAAAATGAGACTTACTGAAGCAGCTCGTTCAGTTTTAAGCCGTTTCTCAACAAAGTTTGCAAGTTTCTTGGCGTAGAGCTCTCCAGCATCACTGCTCAGACAAAGAGACAATAAATTTCTCATTCATTTCAAGCAAGATCAAGCCAAATATTCTCAATGAAAGAAGTTGATAGAATATAAACACATGCATAAGTACATAAAATCGCACGTTGCTGTTAGAAATGGAAATTCATAAAACTGGAGGATGTGCATTGAAGGATGAATGAGGAATCAGTTGAAGAGTCACATGGAAGATTGAAGGGGAATCTAAAAGTAAGATCAATGAATCATTGATGGGCGAAGGGAATAAATGAACCAGAAGGGGCATACCAACAACGTAGAAATTTCTTACATGTACTTTGGGACATAAATCATTCCTGTTCATCAATTATAATAGCATTACTGCTTAGGTTTAAGGCTCTACAGAAAGATAAGGCTGCAACTTTGAAGGGAATGGAAGAACTAATCTTAGGTTTTGAGCCATAGGCTAGGGAGAAAAGGGTTAGCTGTTGTACAGGAACGATCAGGGAACTGGTTCTCCTCTATGTAGTTCACTTTAGTCAAATGTATCCCTTTCTATATCTACTCGATTGTTTTTTTTTTGTTATCTAATGAGATGTGTTTGTCTTCAGATTCACTCCATCCAACTCCTACATAACATAAGCCTTATGTGCGATAAATGAACCAGAGCAGAAGAACAAGGAAACAACTCCACATGAATGCAAAGGATCATACACAATCAATTAAGAGAACTGTAGGAATATTTCGAAGTTCAGGTTACTAATTTATACAGATCAAAACGTGACTTGTAAAATTTAGATCCTCGACTCGGAAGAAAGAGCAATTTCATCAGTCAAAATGATCATAGTTCAGGTCGGTTTTCCTTTAGCAGTTACATAATGTAAGTCAAGCTTATTTCTATTCAGACCATATCTAGATCTCAACATAAGAATGCTAAATATGTTTGAATTTGACATTTTTATTTTTAGTGAACAAATGTATGTAAAACCTGTAAGATTAGAGTAGATCAATTCTATAGCTGTAACACGCACAAAAATGAACAATACTGAACATAAAACAGAGCAGAAGCACCTCAATTATCATGTTGATAAAGCTGAAATACTATAATTAATCAACGAACTAGTATGTATACTAAGCAGACCTTAAAACTGAATCACCCCCAATTCTTCCTCTAACATTGAACATGCTCTCTCCATGTCTAGTAAGAAATATAGGATGTGGAATGAGATGGGTGTTCACCTACAAGAAAAAAAAGGAATGAAAAAGGAAAAGAGGATAAATGAGTTCCTGTTTATCATGTTCACATTAATAGGTTCAACTTCAATCAGCCACATAATCTTCTCCTCTATCATATCCAGGTCGCTCAGCTGGGAAAATATATTTACCAGTGTCTAATGTAAACAATCGACTGAAAAACTAGCAAGTCCTCTTATCTCAGAGACAGAGAATTGTAGTACATGAAACATTTCATCAGCGTAAAGAAACTAAACATGACTTCAGCATTCATGTGATGTGACTTTTGATAGTTTAATTACATCAATCCTAATATATTAGTCAGATATACTGAGCGAGAAAGGGAAGAAGGAAAGACATAAAATAAAGCAAGTACCCCGAGACTCATAGTAAATGATGCCAACATAATTACGTTTGTCGGGTTTATCACCGTCTTATAGCATGCATTGAGCGGATATATAGTCAGCAGTCAAACTTTTGATAGCATAATATACCACAATTCATATTTAAAGTCAGCAGTCAGACTTTTGATAGCATAATATGTCACGATTCATATTTAAGTAAAAGAACGAACAAAACAAAAATCTAATTGGGGAAAATCTATGCAACTGTCCTAAGGAAGCATATTTACAGCCCTCCATTCTTATAAGTTTGATTATAACCAAGGAGGCTAACTCTCTCATTACCATGATGAGAACAACAATAGAAGCAAGTTGTAGTTATCCATCTACACCAGTCTGTTCAAATGGATTTCAATCATAAAAATGGACCAATCAAGATGTGAGGAAAGACACATGTGTTGAATGATTGCCTCATCAGGATGAGAAAATTGAATTTTGTACATTGTCATGGTCATGTCCTGCCTGCATCTTTCAGAAGCATTATTGGAGGATATCCATTTTTAGAATACATCTCATGACAGCATAAATGGAAAGCAAGCACCAAAAGCAGCAAACCATACGCTCCTGTTATTCATGGAAATATTCATACAAGTACAAAGTTTTCAGTCACAAAATATTCATGTTATCACACCGTACGTATCATAAACATGAACCACAAAGAAGAGAGAGAAAACTTGACAACAATTTCCAAGCAGCATAAAAATGACAATAGATTCTAACAGCATACCAGGAAGAAAACAATCCGTCCAGGAAGGTATCCACTAATATTATTCACCTGCAAAAATTCAGACATCACAGTCAGGTAATGATGAAGTCATTAGGATCAATTCCAGTTGATTAAATGATTTCAAAGAGAGCTATTTTAATCGCTATTGGTAATTTTCAATTGCATCATGGGCCTTTTACGGCCTTTGTTTTTCATTTTGGTTCCTCTTCTTGTCTTTTTCCTTTACAAAAATATTTGAGCACCCACAATATATACATGCTATCATTTTTCAACTTCACATCCCTTGCTGTTTAAGAGTTTTGCATTTTCAGATAATAGTCTTCTGCTCCCAAAAAAAAATAAAAATTTATGAAAACTATGGAGTGAAAAAAGCTTATTAGTCTCTGTCAATAAATAATGCTCCAAGTATCAAAAAATATATCAATTGATTTGACTAGTTTCATGCAATAAGGTTCAAGATCTTATTCTTCTCCTAGGGCCCACTTCATAGACTCTATTTTCATAGTCACACAATTCAAACAGGGTGCAGAGAGAGATTCAACTATTAGGAGACAGCTGACTTACTTGAATCTGTCCCCCGTGTCCACGGGCCATATCAATCATTTTGATGTAAGATCCTTCTTCTACTGGCTCATAGACCTGTTTTTGGATGTGAAAGAAACTATGGTAATCATCATTCTGTCAAGAAATTCTAAGAAAAGGTCGCGAGTGACTACCTTCTCATAATATGCCAGTCGGTTTCTGAAGTCTCTGCACCCAGCTTCAAAATCTGGCCTGAATAGTAACAGTTGTTAAGCACTGAATATGCACTTCAATAAATATAAAGCAAATTTGTTTTCTTGGATTTAATTAACAAAATTAACTTTGGGAACTCACTGTTCAGCGTAATCTGGGCTCTGCTGGACTTTGAGGCGTATATTCCGCTCAATGATGTGATCGTCGTTACATAATGTTTCCAAAAATATAATCTGCATGTAAAAAACTAAATATGTAACAAATACCTGAAATAGTGTGCTAAAAATTCAATAATGCTTGTTTATTAACAATTTTGGAGTCTCCTACTTCACATGTGCAATTTTGCAATAATTAGATTAGTGAAGTCCACAATTGATACACATCTCTAGGTTAGCTACTGTAACAGAAGTATTTTATAAACAATTCAATTTCACTTTAGAACTCAATCCCTCTAGCATCATTCAAGGCTTTCAAGTCAATGAAGAACTTTGCTGATACTTGTAGGCAGCATTCAGTTGTAAATCTCATGCAAAAAGAACTTCACAACTCAACCATACAACCCAGTTGTTGAAACTTCACACTATAAGAGAAACATAAAATGTTGTGTAGTCTTCTAGTACCAAAATCAACCCAGGATACTTGCCCCACAATGTGTGAATAAAGAATTGACAATCATACACTAAAACAAACAACAAAAACTAAATATAACACTTCCTTTCAATCTTCGAATTATATAAATGACCTTTGAACCAATAACTCAATTCTACTTCAAAACTAAACCCATTGTAGATTTATAATGATACAAACCCGTTTAAGGTATTAAACAAAATAGTTTACATATGAATGAAGATTAAAAAACAGTTTATGAGGAAGTTAACTGGTCATTTCTCATTCATCATGAAGCTTGAACAGTAGCGAAAATGGAGCTGGCAAGTCTAACACTCAGCAATAGGCCAATACACGTTTTTATTGCAAGAAAATGTGAGAATTAGGGATTCATATTGAATTGATTGAATAGTATTACGACTATCGATACCAGTTCGGAAACCTAATTCCATAACACAACATAGAAATCCAAATAGAAAACTAAGATAAATTCACCATTTCAGCTGGATCCAGAGTTCGGTAGAAAATCATGAAATTCAATTTTCATATTGAAAAAACAGATTGCTCATATTGAATAACAGAAAAAGAAATTTATGCCCTCAGAAGACTGCTTCATAAAATTATTCATGAAGGTCATTTATTAGGAGGCTGACCGCTGTTTACTCATCTACCTAACTATATATTAACTCAGTCAAAAATAAAATAAGGAAGTAGGTATTTTGCATGCCATTGATGAGGAAATATAAGCACCTTGCAGTTTCCTTCGGCCATCTTGATCAACATGTTTCGTCGTGCACTTGAACTATTTGTTGCATCAAATATCCCCACCTAAACCAAATGTTCAAGTCGCATTATTGATAAAATTTGACGATGAATGGACATAACAAAGCTTCATAAAACTTAAGAAACAGGTTGAGACAACTCTTACTTGGCCTCCTTCATGCATCCATGCAATCATATCTTCCATTGCCAAGGCAGCTACCTACTAGAAAGTGAAAATGGCATAAGATGATTAGTTATCCAGGGATACAAGAAAAAGTATAGGGTACACAAAATGCCACACAGATAAACCATGTATAAAAAAAAACACCATCAAATATGTGAAAATAGGAGCCATATAACAAAAGAAAAATATATGGGATTAGTCTCAACTAAGCATCATGGTGTGATGCATATCTGCATATGTTTGGAGTAAAACAAAAGAAGAAAGAATAAAAAGCTTTATAACTTGTCTACCAGGTATGGAAGGCATCACGGCATGCCATAATAAACTAGATTATCGTACTACTATACTTAGACTTCACAAAGATGAATGATCATCTCTACATAACCAATTTTTTCCCTCAGATGAAATAAGGGTGTCAATAATCTAAAACCAATAACAAAGGCTGTTTCCAGTAGTTTAAGACACATAACAGATGGAAAGAATAGTTCAATGCCACATTCAGAAAAAATTTAGCCAATAAAGGTTATTAAGAAAACCTCGCATCATTACATTGTTTATTATAGAAAAAACTCACCTCATTACGTGCCTCAATTCCCTCTGGATTGTCACCCCGAAAAAAGTCAGCAGACTGCATCACAAATTACACTGTATGTTACAGGTTTCTCAGGACAAGTGAAGTGAAATACCAAACAAAGAGAAATTCTGTTGACACCTAGAGGTTTTGTAACCTTTACAATAAATCAACCATCTATGGTAACAATGACCGAAGGAACCTGAAAGACCAGCGCAAGGTTTTCTATGCATAGCATGGCAAATGTAACGGAGGAACTGACTGCAGAATGAGATATGATTGCCTTTAGCACCGTTGACATAATGCAAAGGTGAGACGAAGATAACTGATTCTGGACTCCATGAAGAATATTAAAGTATTTTCAATATAGTACCAAAAAAGGCCAGCTTATGACATTAGCATACGAATATAATCAACTGATCTTACATGCAGCATATTTATTTTATTTATAAGGATCTAGCACAAAGCTAGAGATTGTTTGTATGAACCCCACTAGAAGCAAGAATCTCACTCCTTGGATTGTGTAGCAAGGATCTCACAAACACAGAATTGTGCTAAAGAATCTCTAACGCATGAAATTCGAGGAATCCTCAGTTTTGTATTCGATATTCAAGTCTCTCCCTGAACCAATGCAGTAGTTCCTCTTTTTATAATAGGATAGAAGTATCTAACTCCGAATAAAAATAAATACTTAATCCTATAAACTCAGCAACTAAAACAAAGTAACGGCAGACATGGAGAAAGTGGGGAAATTAAGGAAAATAACTGACAAATAAGAATATTAAAAATATTATTAGATCTGTTAGAATTTGTAGCCTGGATCGTACCCCTGTTGTTATAAGTTAGATTTGGAAGTATCAAATATCAACATAGGTTCGGATCAAGGCAACAAACTTTATGGATGAGAGGACATTGAACATTTGAATATTTAATTGGAATAATTTTGTAAAAGCGCTATTTCATACAAATAGATTGTGGAATAACAGCTTACCTGATTAGTTCCAAACTTTAAGCGCCTATACTGTTCATGGACAAAAAGAAGAAAAAATTAATCTTTCAAATTTTCAAAATAAATTTCAATCCTTCAGTCACTGGAAAATAGATCTTAGATTGATTAGGGTACCTTGCCAACATTGAAGTGTTTGGTATCATGACCCAACCATCTAAGGTATCTTGTGAGTTTAGCTGAAGTGAAGGTCTTACCACGAGCAGGCAAGCCAACCTACATAGTATATTTATTACTTGAAACAGCAATACTCAAATATATTAAACTCTGCTAACCAAGAAATCAGAAAAAACAGGGGGGAGTAATATCATGGGGTATAAAAAATCTAAAAACAATAATTTTATATATCCACGTCTGTATAGGAAAAGAAAAGAGTTGCTGGATTCATGTTGATGTTGATGTTTTATTTGTCATGCTCGTTGCTCAACACCAAAACACTGTCAAATGAAAAGGATAGCTGAAGAAAAAAGCGTAAAGAAACATACTACAAGCATATAAGATATCTATAATAAGAATATATAGATATACTTTAAACTGGAACATATGCGATTGACAATACAAAATAGAATAATAGCCAAATCTAGCAGAGCTTTTTCAATGTTTGTGTGCCTCAGTGCTCAAAGGAGTCCGAGGCAAGGTGGCCTTTGCCTTGTCACCTTGAATCCATAGAGGTACACAAAAAGAGTTTTGGGTTTCCATTTGCCTGCGTGTGAGACCATAGGTAAAAAAGAGTGAACTTTATGGTCCGGGTGCACACATTAAAAAAATGTGCCTTTTCCTTTCACAATCATGTAACATTGCAAATATGAGATACATACTACAAACATATAACTATATAAGGTATCTATCATATGTAAGATATAGCGGTAAATTAATATGTGATTGGGAAATTAAAAATAACATAACAGACAAATTCAGCAGAGCCTTTCTAATTGTTTCCTGCCTCGGTTGCTACGAGATGAGGTGGCATTTGCCTTGTCAGCTAGACACAAGGAACTGGCATAGCGAGGCCTTTTGATACACTGTCTAGCTATATTTTCAAGATGTCAAAACTTACAACTTACCAGCACAATAGCCAAGTGCTTATCTTCTTTAGGCCCAAGCATCTGATCTGCTACTGCTGCAGCAGCAACCGCTCCAGCTGCTGCTGGGATTGCATTCTAAGAGTTCACATGAAAGGTAAAAAAATTATGAAGAAGCATCGGTGGGAACTGGTAACATAGTATGATATTAGTAAACCAATCTGATGCAACAAAGAGATTATTAACAACCTTGCTTTCCGAATCAAGTTTCAGATCAGTTGTGATAGTGCTAGAACTAACTGATTTGACTAATCTAGGAGAACCCACTCCTCTATCTACAAGTAGTCCTTTACCAGATTCCTGCTCTTGAGATGATGAAAGTGTTTCCACTGGCTTTGATTGAACCAAACCAGAATGTGAATGGTCATTTAATGCGTCAGAAATTGACATCTCCATGTCCTGCACAGCATTACGTCAGAGTATCAGATATTGGATAAAAACACCCCAATGTGTATAGGAGTTCAGAGCATTATGCATTTCAATGTGGAAAGACAGAGAAAAGTCCTACCCAAAAAGGAAAGAAAAAAAAAAGGAATAAGCTTCAGTACAATTCCAGGTTTATTAATTTCATCTATACTGTATAACTTCATAGAACTGTTTAAACACTACTTTTAATAGTAGCTCCAGCAGTGATGCCCTCTCAGCTGAGAAAATTAAATATATACCATAAATGATTTTTATCAAGTGAAAAATGGCATCATACTGCCACCTAGACAATAGACGCTTGCTTAAAGTGCTGTTAGTTTCAAATTTATCTGAACACAGCTTATCTGATGTATCAGAAAGTTTAAGAGCACGAGGCAGATATTCCTTTATCACAATAATCAATATCATCAAGCTCTCCAGAAGATAAACAATATATTATCAAAAGTAAGGAACAAGTACAACAGAAAATGGATCAGTTCCTCCTCAAGAAAGCCATAAATATCAAAGAAAACAAAGTGCATGGCTCCAAAGTTCTAACTGAGTTAAGCAGAACCATCGATTATTTGCAAGAAAAAAATTATATATTAAACCTTAGGAGATGTAAGTTGGTGATTAGATTCAACGCCACTTCTAGGTGAAAATGAAGCAATGCTCTGGCTGTTGCTGATGAAACCCATATCTCTTGGACTAGCAGCCAAATTAGCAGCATAAACTGAATTTCCAGCGGTTGCAGGAATTGGGATAACATAGTGTTCAATGTCAAGATCCAAGCTTGCTGAAGATTCGTTCTGTTGAGAGAAGGAAATAGTGAGAGCTAATATACAAAAAAATCATTCCCAGTGGCAGCAAATATTTAGTGGCAGCCCAAAATGATGTTGGGAAGAAAAAAAGAAAGGCCACCCTCTACTTCCAGACATTTTCATCCATACTTTATATTAGGGTTGGGTATGGGACGGGACGGGATTAAGGTCGTCCCGCATCCCGTCCCACAAACTATAAGCGGGACGCGACGGGATTTGCAACTTTTTTTCTTCGTCCCGCGCGGGCCCTGTCCCACGTGGGACGGGACGGACCTAATCCCGCAAGAATTCTACAATGATTATATTCAACATTTGTACTTGTTTTCTCTCATTTTTAACGGCACAATTGATTTTTTTTTAAAAAAAACGCAATTCCGGATTACCGATTCAACGGGCCTACATTAGTAGTTTGTACATTCAAAACGAATGCAATTTACACCAAAGTGTGTCTTACCGATTCACATTCAAAAAACCTAGCACTACACTAATGATGGTTTACAAAAGATCACATTTTTTAACATGCTTTGATCCCTAGTGATAGTTTACAAAAATATTCTTATCAATATAAAATTATAATTCATACATATTATTTATCTATATAATATTTTTAAATATATAAAAAAATATTATTTATATATATGCGGGACGGGACGGGATTAGCCGAGATGGGAAGTTTCCGTCCCGTGTCTCATCCCGCAAATTTTTCACGGGACGGGATACACATTTTTTTTTTCCAAATCCCGCCGGATCGGGACGGGATAGGATTAACCGGAATTTATGTCCACCCCTACTTTATATGAAAGCTTTATTTGACAACTACACCAACTAATGTTAACAAAATACCACATTAGCAATATGGTCAAATTAGAGTAGCCTGCACTAGAAGTTTTAGAAAGTAGCAGCTATTATTAATAGAAAACAATTTGGATTTAGTATGAAAGCATCAAGTTGTACTGCAAGCCATCAGGCCCCATTGTGTTTTCACCGAATCCAAGAATGAGAATCAACCAAACAGAAAGCATATCCTAGAAGCAAGGTAGGCTTCAAAGTTCAAAGTTCAAATACAGGGCTAAATATCATTACTATCATGTTGTGCTTTGTTTATACCGAAGCATTCAATTGGCTTCCCCCAGTAAAACAGATAGTAAATTGCTGCCAAAATGGAAAAAGGGATAGAAATTCATATTCACTAAAACATGTCCATTAACCTCTAACCTCAATACCATCCTCAGGCACCTCATTTATGCTAATATCTGGAATGCCACGAACAGTAGAAGGCCGAAGATTCTCCTTATAGGCTCTCCAACTGGCTGCTAGATCAAAAGGGGAGACCCTATCAGCCTTGATAAGAACTGGACACTCCAACACTTGATTAAGATTCAACCTAAACAAAGCCTGCATTGCATTTCCTTGCAGTGAACCCTTCGTCAAAACCCTATTAGGGCCTTCTTCTACAACGCACGGCATATTTCCATCCTTGGGCCTCAACAAGAACTTGAAATCCAATGTTTCTATGAATAAACCAACCAAAACACAAGCAAATCAATAACTGGACAAATTTCACAATCCCAAAAAGTCACTCGGACAATTAATTAAGCTCAAAAGGAACTAAACTTACCGTGATTAGGCGGAACTACAAAACTTAATTCCCACATTGAAGCCGACTCCCGTTCCATAGACAACTATCAATGGTTCCAGTAATAAAACATATCATATCAATTGAGATCTTGGAACAATCAAACAGTACAGGTTTCTCAAAAAAAACACAAAACAATCGACGGAGAAAAGACTAACGGCTTTAGAAGAGTCCCAGGAGCCAACGATAGGGGCGGAACCGAAAACATGAGGGATAAGCTGACCTTTGAGCTTAGAACACTCCATTTTGAGAGATACGTAGAGCTGAGCGCCACCGGAGGCAACTCCAACATGATCGGTACCAACGGAAGCTTCGAAACGACCGCTAACGACGGAAACTTCGCCGTGATTGGAGTCTTCGAGATCCTTGGATGGAGCCGTCCCCATTGCTTCACGATGTCGGCGTCTGTAGAGAGAGAAACTACGAGAGCAGAAGAGCTACCCTACCAAACTCGTTGAGAGAGAGAGAACGGAGGCGGGGAAGGTGGGAAGCGGTTTTTCTTCGGAGCGTCCAGGGCGAATTGCGAAGCGTTTACTGACAGCATCCACGTCAGATTTATGGGCCCCGCACTTGGCTATTTTCCGTTCATACCTACCCGCCTACCCGGGACCCATAAACTGAACCAAAAATTTATTCGTAGTATTTTTTGAGTTGTACTATTAGCACCCATTAAAAGTCCCTTTCATTTAAAAATTGTCAACTCATTAATGATGATTGTAATCATAATTACTTTGTTTTGATCTTTTCAATGGTTTGTGGAGGGTATTGAAGATTGTAATTATTGGCTTTCATTTTTTAATTGATTTTGTTGTAATTTCAATTCTTTAGCAAAATCGTTGTATTGTTTTTTAAAAATATGGTGAGCGGAATCGATTGATTTTAAGTAATATATATATATATAGAATCACACTCCCATGTAAACAATCTCTATAGTATACAATGAGAACAAATCTAATCCGTAAGATTAGAATAATAGATGGTCAAGATTAACCATAATAAATAGGAGAAAATAATAAAAATAAAACAAATTAGAATGAGAGTGGGGAATTGGCTGCGCGTGAAAATCAATTTTCACCCAATTTGCTCCATTATTATATATAAAAAGATTTGTTACCTTATCTGACCCTATAATCTCTCATTTAAATCTTCCATCATCTCTCAATAACCGATTATTTGTGAAACGACTCCAATGGAGAGCAAGGGCGATTCAACGATGATTAGGGTTGTTGTCGTTCGTCCAATGAAGGCACCACCGTCGTCTCCAAACCAAATTTGGCCGGCCGGTTTTCATCGCAGATCCGGACTTGAACGCCGTGGCTCTCCCTCGAATGCTTCAGGTGACCTTCCAACATTCCTTCAGTCTCGTGCATCGCGACTCAACCGTATATGAGACCAATTTCGTCTCGCTCACCATCAATATTCGCCATGGCTCTCCCTCAAAAGCCTCGTTTTCCTTCATCCTCATAGTCTCTTGTCGATATTATATCATTACCATCAACAATCTTGTTATACGACTCCAAATTTGTCATCATTGCAGACCAACCGGAATCCATGGTTGTCCCCATCCTCAACAGTACAAGAGAAGCATATGTTATTGGATTTGTATTCACTGTTTATTGAGTTTTTATTCGTTAATGTATGTTAGTGTATTTAGCAAAATGAGAAGGGCATTGATTTTGCTTAGATTAAGATTCAATATGTTTTTGTGGTGCTTGAAACCTTCTTTGATCTGATGAACAAAATTTGTTATTCCATTGTCATATAC
This sequence comes from Fagopyrum homotropicum, assembly GCA_033239125.1. NCBI lineage: Eukaryota > Viridiplantae > Streptophyta > Magnoliopsida > Caryophyllales > Polygonaceae > Fagopyrum > Fagopyrum homotropicum. The sequence goes on along the minus strand of BSWB01000001.1, from coordinate 3,264,450 downwards.
ATGAAATTATTGTACTTTAGTTTTTATTCGACACTAAATGTTGTAAATATTTCGTGGTTATATGTCTTTTATCCGGCGATTTGTGGTGGTTTGTCCGTGTATGTGCGACAAGTTATTGGAAACAATTGAACAACTAAATTTTGCAACGAATATATTATATCATATGTACGAATATATTTAATAACACTAACGAATATTTTAAGTAACATGGACGAATATCTTCGTATACGTATATGTTCGCGAATTGTCCGAAGATTGAAACATTGGTCTCTTCAGATTATGAGCGAATATTTTTCACTATATAAATAAATATTTATGTACCATTGAATATTAATTTCAGTTATCAATAATCGACTAAAATTTGTTGGACATGAACGAACAATATCGGTATCATGAATGAATTATTAATAGTATATTGACGAATATTTTCATGAACATAGACGAATACTTTTGTACAATATTAACTAGAAGAATGGAGATGATAATTGAATTGATTTAGAAATGTTGTTGATATCAACTATGGTGAATGATGAATTGAGAAATGAAAAATGAAAAAAAGGGCAATATGAATTCACGTTGAAAACTAGAGTTGGATGTAAATGTGAAGATTTGGATAATAATAATTAGGGAGATAATTTTTAACTGCCATATTTGACTATAATTAATATGGAGAGTGTAATGCACCCTCTTTAATTGGAGAGTGGAGTAAAATATTCCTTAAAATTTGGTTTAATTAAGACCATTAGATCAAAACAATCCTATGGTTAATGTGTGTTCTCATTGAACACTATAAGAGGTGTTTACATGTGAGCCAAACTCTCTCTCTCTATATATATATATATAAATTTTAAAGTTGTATATCGCTATATTTAGTATTATCGATCGACATAATTTAATTTTTGTTTGTTAAGTTTTCTCAATACAAATTTTGTAAAATCGTTAACGATTACTCGGTTGACCGAAAATAATAAGAACAAACAATTTAAAGAAGATCCACCTTAAAATTTTAAAATTTACATCATACGTGGAAAATATGAAATAACATGCACAAATTTTGTAAAATCGTTAACGATTACTCGACTTCTCTCCAAACACAATGGGCGGATGGGTTCAACAGGAATCTGCTGCACTCGACTAAATTTGACGGGCGACTTTGTCTAAATGATATGGCTCGGCGAATGGACCTAAATAGATTGTACCCTTGTACTGTTGTACATAGATATCGGGTTCAATGCAGCTAGGTCGTATGGTTCCCATACGACCTCGCTTGCATTCAAACCCTCAATTTCCACCCCTGTAACATTGTATGTTTAACAACACAAGCTGTCATCTGAGTTTTGCCGTCACAAACCCGCCCTTCCGATAGATTAGATACCAAACGTCGTCATCCTAGAATCCAAATAAGTTTATCGCTCATTGTTGGATCTCAAACTCCGAAGGGATGACGAACATGTCGTTACCGTCAATTGATAAACCGATGAATTGAAAACGTCGTGAAGCGTTATCGGCATTTCACCAAAGGGGATGTGGAATGTGTTCGTATCCGGTTGTCATTGCTTTACAAACGCGTTCACGAGTGTGTGATCAACGTTTATAAGATGAACCGATAATATCATTTGTAACTCGTTTGACCCGTTTATTTTGTTTAATCCGTTTATTTAACTTTTGTTATATTTTTTGAACTTCGTTTAACCCGTTTATTTAACTTTCGTATATTTCTTGAACTTTATTTAACTCACTTAACCCGTTTATTTAACTTAACTTGTTATCAACTTATTAATTATTAACTTGTTATATTTGCTTATTAGTATTCAACCAACTTTGTATTAATTTAACTTGTTATTAACTTAACTAATTATTATACTTGTTTATTTTGTTTCACCTTCTTATACCAATATGAACTACACATGGTGGGGGTCACGCAACCCGATGTCAACAATACGCTCGACCTATTGGAATGACAATTTCACCCGTACCCGACGGATATCCGACCACCCGATCCAACGAAAAAGGATGAAAACCCGTTAAAAGGCGGGTGAAAGCGGGTGGTGTATCGGTTCGGATGCGGGTGAACGTTTCATCCACCCATCACCCGACCCATCATCCATCCGGCCCATATTCACCTGCTTAAAATTATATACATATTTTTTTAGTATTTGTAGTTTTATATTATTAAACTTTTACCATTATTTTCTTACTATATAATTATATTAAATTAAACCCTATATTTCTTTCCTAGTTTATTTTCTTTGGATTTCTAATATATTTTGATCCTTATTATTCATTATAAAAAAAATAAAATTTAGATCTTGCTTTTTTTTTAGATCTTGCTTTGTTATAGTGTTTTACTTGATATCATGTGCATTTTATGTTATTTTTGTTATTTGGATTTATGTGTATTCTGGATTTCAATAAAATATTTAATTTTTTACAATTTATAAATGAAGTGTAAAATACCCGAAATCCCACACGATCCACCCGCTTCATCCGACGGATGTGGGTGGATTGGATGCGGGTTGTGGGTCGGGTGGAATGTACACTTTCGGGTGATGGATCGGGTGACGGTCATGGTCATCCACTGCCGTCAATAGACCTACACCTTAGATAACCCTTACTTATATACGTTGGTTAAGATTATTTTTATTATTAATATTAATTCATATTAACAAAAGTATTTTTATTAATATAATTAACACCATTATAACACACAAAACACAAAACTCTAATAAGATCCCAAAATTCAACCACACAAAACCCTAACAAAAGTTACATGCAAAAGTAGACGTTAATACTTAACCATTTTGATTTCATGTCCAAGTAACATGGAAAAGTAGTGGTGATTTAACAGTTGTGCTTAGTAGTCTAGCAAGTTAGCAGCCCCTAGGCTAGCAGTTAGCAGCCCTATTTTGTGGTGCTAATAAGATCCCCCTATTTTTTTTGGAATTTTTTTTTATTCTTCAAATGGATAATGATGAGATTTGGGCAACGAAATTGCATAAATGGACATGCAATGATGATATTTATGTAAACGTATCTTAAATTTTAGAAAACTATTTATACTGAATACAAGTTTTTATTTTGCCCAAACTCTTTTGAGAATATTGGTGAAGCACCTTATTTTTCACGATTATCATAGTTAATGGGTTAAAAATAGAAAATTCAAAGATTCGAACTCTGGACGAGTTGCCCCACCCCGGCCTTATACCAGTTAAACTAATCAAACTCCGTGTATTCTTTTGATGATACACAATATTTAATACACAATTTTAATACATAATTTCAATTACACAATGTCAGTACACAATTTCAAATACACAATGTTAATACATAAAACACAAATATCAGTTATATAAAATGCATTGGGCATACATATTCTATTACAAAATTTCAATCACGGATCCTCAATTGAAACTTGACACATTAATATGTTCATATGTACACAAATATCACGTCTTAACTATATTGGAATTATGTATCAGCATATGTACGTAATCACGAAATTAATAACAACATATTTCTTTAATTATAAATAAATAATTAAAGAGTAGATGTATTTAAATCTTTAATCAGAAAAATAATTAGGGAGAGATTGTATGATCAATTATTATTTCATTTCTTATTTGACTAACAACATATTTTTTTAAGGGAGAATTTGACATACTAGGCTTTTTTGAGAATATGATTTAGTAAATATACCCCATAATTTTTTACCACTTTCATTTAATATTAGGTAAAAGTAATTTACCCTTCTATTAAAAAAGAATAATAGACATTAGTTAGTGTTAACTGTTAAGTTGTAATTACTATTACTGAATTTTTTTTTATTTTTTTATTTTCTGGAATAAATTTCTGGTATGAAATTTTTCATACCAGAATTTTTCATACCAGAATTTTTTCATACCAGAAGTTTTCATACTATAATTTTTTCATACCAGAATTTTTTCATACTAGATTTTTTACATACCAGAATTACATACCAGAATTTTTTATACCACAATTACATACCAGAAAGTATCATAACAGAAGTTCATACCATTTTTTTTTGTCCCTTTTTTTTATAGTTTTTCGGTATGACTTTCTCATACCAGAATTTTTTTTGTTTTATTTTTTTGTCCATTTTTTTTTATAATTTTCTGGTATGAGTTTTTACTCATACCAGAAATCTATAAGCTGCACAACAGTAGCTAAACAACCTTGGCAGGGAACTACAAACTCAAATTGCAACCCACACTAGCCTCGTTGAGCGGTAATGTAAGCTTCAATAATGGTAAACTGTCCAAAACTCCATCATTTTCGATTATCAATGTTGTGGGAAGAAGCTACAATGAGATAGCAGATTGGTCACCTAGAATTGGATTCACAAGAAAACAAGCTCGTGGGGTAATAAAGGGGAAAAAATCATGAAAGCATACCAACATATAATACAGTTCCTCCAAGAGTTTCTCCCCAAATTCGTCAACTATCAGCTCAACATTGCACCCCAGCTTCTGTAGACTAATTCCATTGAGGAATGATGCAAGGGTGCGGAAGAGAAATAAATCCCTGTAAATTATAGGCTCTATTCCATGCCTTTGTACCTGACAAACAAAATCAGTCAATTTGTCCCCAAAACTTCATACTTTACTAGGAAAAAGTGAAAACAGAAAAACATGAGAACAAGTAGTATTTACAAAAATACTACACAGTTACTATGACAATTCACCTTGATAGCAACATCTTCCCCTGTGGAACGAAGTGTAGCTCGATAAACCTGACCTAAACTTGCAGCAGCTATTGTTCGAGATGAAATCTTGCTGAAAACAGCTTCTAAGGGTTGGCCTAGTTCCGCTTCTATGATTTTAAAAGCGACCTAGAACACAGAACCATGCATATAAGGAAACAAGTTGTTCTTTGAGACACCTGAGTTCAAAGCATTAAATGTATTTGAAGTAGCTCATAACTACATCTCTTATCACCTACATTACAAACTTATTAAAGTCTATGGTACATATGATCAAATGATCCAGAAGATTCACAGCAAGGTACATATGCATTATTAAATTTGCATCTTTGTATTCTTTATCATGCACGAGTTAATACTGTCATAATTAGAACATAAAAGCTCGATATCAAATGACCGAAAATCAAATACTAAAGGATGTGTTGTGTTTTATCACCAAATTTGGAAACAGGTTGCTATATGAGCTTTCTAGATCAACTAAGAGTCTAGACTGTGTTTACTGAACAGTTTTTTAAATGTATCAACAGAGGCAATGAGGCTAGTGCAGGTGTTCGAGCTCATACTAGAACCGAAGATTCACATACCAAAAAAGAAGATTTACATACCAAAACTATTGCCTTGATTCTCCAGCTTCCCTAGTGTCGCCTTTCTCCGTCCACCACCAGCAGCGGTTGCACGCCTTCCTTCAACTTCATTAGAGTACCGGCGAATGAGAACAGAAGATGGTCGATCTAGAGGAGACGAATGCGAAAAAACCCTAAGATGAGAAGATCGATTTGGTGTTCGATCTAGAGGAGACGAATGAGAACAGAGGATGGTCGATTTGGTGTTCGATCTAAAGAAGATTTACATATGTAACACCCCGAATCCGCGGGACTCGGGATGTCACATTAGGCTAGGATCTCACAATGGATCCTGACCCTATCCTGACAACAAGTTCACTGGACCTTACAACATGGCACTGACAGATATAAAACAAATACATAAAACAGTATAAACTGTACGACCCAAAGTAAACAACAACATAGCCGAGTATATAAAACGACATCCTCACATAGGAGGTACAAAAGATCATCCTCACTCAGGAGGGGAAAGACAACAACCCCAAACCAACCACCTAATGTACGAGAGTCCTCGGCCTGTCACCCTGCCAGATCACCCAGTAGCGCCTAACCTGTAAACATCTACAACACGGTATGAAACCGTTAGCTAACCATACATATATGAGGTAATGCATAAGCACAAGCACAATCATGAAAGATAAACGCATCAGCATGCTATCACACATTTACCCATTTATTATCTTTATATAATAACCATTCACTCAAAAACCGTATATATATAGATAGATGAAAGTATGTGACACGAGGACCGATACATCCCCGCCTCTGAGTACAATGTCCAGCTGTACGAGTATCGGTCACACAATCCGTGTACCCTATGGGAGTGGATTGCGCCCTTCCTGTAAACCAGTCTGGCCCGACATCAGAGAACCTCCCAGACTCCACGGCGGGATGAAAGGGAAAGGTTATCACAGCCACGCAGTGGGGCAGTCAATAGAACATAGGTCGATAAAAACGACAACTCATGCTATCATAGCAAACATATAAAGCACACACCACTCATGCAAACACCCAATATAGGGATGGTAGCTAAGTAAGTCCTACGGACTTACCTCAACCTCGTACAAAATCAACCACGATCACCTCTACACTGGAGGGACAACACGGCCTATAAAAAGGTATAAAGAGATATATCAACCTCTATTCATCAAAGGGATCACACCTAGACTCAAAGGGATCCATAAGGATCATACTCAATCTATGAGCCTCACAACCAACTAAATCTCAATAACTCAGCATAACTCACAATTCCTCAAATCTCAAGGTAGTATCTAATCAACATTCCTCAATCTCAATTATAATCCTAATTTAATTAATTAACCTTTAATTAATTAATTAGATTCCGCCAGAATAACGTTTTGCCCGCAGGCAATTTCTAAACCCACCTGTCATCAGATTTCATCAAACAAACTATCCATAATCACCAGAATAATATAACGACCATAATGGAATTTCTAATTATCCATTTTGACAAGCCTAAAGTCAATTTAGGCCAAATCGCAGTACGGAAAACGAATAAATTCATAACTTATTCGTTACTAACCCGATTGACGATCTGAAAGAAGATTCGGAATCACAACGACGCAGGCTACGCATGGACAACATCAAATTCACCGGAATATGAGCAACGGAACCTGCCTGGTGACATATATGCTCGACCATCCCTCCATATACTCGGAAATGCAGAAACTCGGTACCGATATGAAGAGAATGAAGAGAGGAATCCAGAAACTCAAACGGAATTGAAATCGGATTAGAAACGGAGAGTAGATCTGAGTTTGAAGGTTGAGAGAAATCAGAGCTTTTACGAGAAAACGTGAAAGGAAATGAATTAATAAAGGATTTTCCGCTATTTATAGTGAAGACGATAATTATCCTTTAGTAAAGTCGATAATTATCCTTTAACCGATCCAAAGGCGGGTCGAACCTCTTTCTCCAAACTTCTCGAGATTGGAACATTAAATCTGGAATATTGTAGGGATAATTATTACACAACTGCCTCGGAAAACGTGTATTCCTAAGCCGTCTTTCTTAGCCGTTAAGAAACGAAATAGCGACTCTTTTGGCCGTTTTGCCTCTCCATGTTATTTCATATCTAGGACATATCCGATGTCCTGATCATTTCTCTCAACTGCATTTTTATTAATTGGAGCTCCCAAATGCTCCAAATAACACCGGAGGGTAAAAATAATTACCCGGGGAAAAAGTAAAAATTTCCCCAAACGTCCAAAATTACGCCAGGAACATAACGGTGGGACTCTTACTCATCACTTGCGAAATATTCGCGAGTTATATGTCAATTACTATCAACGATTAAGTTAATCAACATTAATTAGAATTCGGAAATCCTAGCTATTACATCACACCCCCCTTAAAAAAAAGTTTCGTCCCGAAACTTGAACAATTCCCAAATCCTCTCGGACCCATACGCCGAGGTATAACTCTCACTCTTTCTATCGGAGGTATCACATCTCCGTTCAAAAGATCACAACCTATAACAATCTATAACCTCAAGTATAAACATGGAGGAATCATCATCTCCAGAAAACAGGGCCATAACGCTACCCAAAGGCATAGAGGAATCACGTCTCTCGCCATACCACATCACAAGGCATAGAGGAAGCACATCTCTAGCCCAAACATATCACAAGCATAGAGGAAATACGTCTCTAGCAAACCATAATCATATATATCGTATGGAGGAATCACATCTCCACTAAAACTATATCCATCAAGGTAGCATGGAGGAAAGAACCATCTCCAGCTGAATCCTAATCACACTCAAATAGCATGAAGGAAAGAACCATCTCCAGCTATAAATATGATCATACTCGGGTAGCGTGGAGGAAGTAATCATCTCCAGCTATAGCATACATCACGCTAGCACATCAAGATCTACTAAGATCATAAATCACATCACAACTAGCATAGAATAACATATCAAGGCATATAAGCACATAAGCACAACATTCATCAAGATAGCACTAAGATCTACTCGTGCTCCCACAAATGGGTATGTCCTATCATATACTCTGGATAGTTCCTCAGGACACTATCCTCAGTCTCTCACATAGCCTCTTCAGGTCTTCATCTCGACCATCATATCCTCAATATGGGCATGTCTTTCAAATGCAAGCGTTTCATATCTTATTCCAAGAATGTAATCAGATGCTCAACAACGATGTGGTTCAACTTAACCACTAGATCATTATAACTCACAAAGTGTTTCCAACCTGGTATATACTTTCTCAGTTGAGACACAGGAACACTGGGTGAACATCCACCAACTTTAGAGTGAAAGCTAAACATCATGTTGCCTTCACAAAACTGATCAAGATCTCAAGTAACCGACATATTAGAAACTCAGTTCCCCTTTCCATAATACACAACTAACGTCTCACAGCTGAGATACCTCCAGCCGGACATGAACTTTTGCTTGAACTTTAGAGGTTAACGCCTCTTGTCTACATATAATATCTGGCGACTCTGTACATCCAGCATTCTTCTTTCAATCAACGTTACTTGAACTATAAAATCCTGAGTCTGGTCAGGTGTTATTCCACTCTACTGCTAGATCACTTCTAGCATAAGGATATACGACATCTATGTCTATATATTGACTCATAGGGTCATCCCAAAAAGATGCACGTCCTTCATTGTTATATAATAAACTCATTAATGGAAGGTAATATAACCCTCCACGTTTCCCATTCAACTTACAACTTATAATAGATCTTTAAGATCTAGATGATCCTCTCTAACTAAGCATTTGTCAAGGGGTGAAGTGTAGTCATGAGGTACATACTTGTCCCCAAAGCAGTCTGAATCTGCTGCCCACAATCTCAAAGTAAAAACATCCATCTCGATTAGAAATGATCGTTCTCGGTACATCATGGAGTCTCACTATCTGTCTAGTGTACTTCTCAACCAATTCATTCACTAGTTACGTCCTACTGATAGAATTGAAACGTACCAGTTTTATTAATTTGTTACCAACAATCCAGATAACATAAATCTTCTACTAGGTCACAATCCCATAAAAAAGTCCATAGAGATGTCCTCCCAAATTCTACTACTGCACTGGTAGTGGGTGGGGCTTATCTCTAGATCGGAAATACTCTATCTGGACCTACTGACATGTCACACACTATATCACAAATCTGGTTATATCGGCTTCATACAATATAATCGTCTCATCTCGTGGTACATCTTACTTGTACCTGAATGTACTGAATAAGGCGTACAATGGGTATACATAATATTCTGTCTCCATCTGCATCAGCAGGAACACAAAAGCGGTCATGACTCTTCATCAGTCCATCTACTCCTATGGAGAACTATGGTGCCTCAGTACGAGACATCCTTTCTCTAAACCTTGTCAAGGCCCGGCAGGTCTCCTACTTCTGTTGGACCTCATCCAACAGACCAGGTAGAACCTCTGAGGTATAAATGGGTATCCTTATCAAGGAACTGATTGTCCAACTCTAGCCAAGCTAGATCTCTTTGAAGTTGAGGTTGAACTATCAGTCTCACAATCATCTTCTCTTGGAGCGTCTTTTCATTCAAGTTATCGGCGACAACATTCAACTTCTTTGAATGATATGAAATCTTCAAGTCAAAGTCTTGATCAACTTAAGCTCTTAATACTAGCGGTTATTCAACCCCTGTTGCATAAAATATACTTCAGATTTCTATAATCTATAGAAATCTGACATGAAGATCACATCGGTACGGTCTTCAAAATTTAAAGGCTTGAACTACCACTACTAACTCTAAATCATGAGTCGAGTAGTTCTCATCATACGTTCTCAGCTGTAAACACACATATCAATAACCCTACTCCTTTGTAGTAATACACATCTCAAACTTAGCTAGGATGTATCACCGTAAATCACGGGATCCCAAAAATCTTCTAACTACAACAGAATAGAAGCAGAGGTCAAATGCCTCCTCAACTCTTCAGAACATAGACACACTGCTTTCATCACGTAGTTATGGTGGTCTTCTCAAAAGACTCGCAAATGAATACATAATCATATAAAATCCTTCGTCAAAGCATTGGTAGCAATCGGCTGAGCCGAGAAAACTACGTATTCCTTAATGTTCATTAGTATCTCCCATGTTACAACATACTTAATTCTCGCCAGGTCAACCATGATCCCACTGGTGGAGACAACATGGCCTAAAAAGGCTACCACTGGCATCTCAACTTACACTTAGAGAGCGTAGCATACAACCCTCTATCTCTCGAAATCTGTAGAACGATCCTCAGACGATCGGTCTACTATTCTCTGCTATGAGAGTATACCGACATGTCATCCATGGAGTCCACCACCAACTAATCAAGGAAGTCGATGAAGATACTATTCATCAACTCCATAAAAACTACTAAAACATTTGTCAACCCAAATGACATCACTACAAACTCGTAGTGTCCATAACGGGTATGGGATATTATCTCATACACATGTTACTCTCTCATCCATGACTAGGGATATCTTGAGCACAAAGGAATCTTGAAAACACAATTGCTTCTTGAAGCTAACTCATCAGGTCGTCAATACGGAACATGGAATGTACTAGGGTAAAAGAAGCCCGTTTCAGTCAACTTTTCAAGTTATCAGTACAATATCTCAACAAGCACCATATAGTGTGGCTTTCCCATTCAATCTTGTATCATAATTCAACTCGATAACAATGTCCACACTCCGCTAAGGTGACAACTAGACGGTTCAGTAACACGTCTATAAACTCATAAACAGTTGGAATACCTTCCAATGTTGGACTATCTTGCTCCTTCATGGTATAACACTAGAAGGCGTCACATCCCTGTGCTATCAGCTCGATGCTCGTATAGTCCTGATGACAAACCCGTCTCTTCAAAGGTCTTAACCTCAGAAGACCTCTATTTAACTCAACTCAGTAAAAACTATAATAGTCTTACTATCAAAAGCTAACACTACATGATATCTATTCATCCAAACCATACACATAATGACTTCCTCATGCACCTACGACATGACAAAGAAGTCTACAACCATACACGGGTCCCTGAAATAAGGGAACAACACGCATCTCACGGGTATCTCAGACCCAAAAAGGTAATCTTGTAAAGGAAAATCCACCTTCTACTATATACAAAAATTCAACCATTAACGCATGCATCGAAAGACATGAAGTGCATTGCACTCACTACAAGCAAAACTCCACCAGGTAAACCATTAACGAGAATGATACCTATAACAACTAACACTCGTAGCTTCACTACATATCATCACTCAATGTCAGATACATGCTCCTCAGGTATCACTAAGGTCATTACTATAGCCTCCACTTCCACTCTTTCTGCACCGGAAAGAGGAAGGTCTTGCTGGGAAGAAACACCACCGTGCTGACAGAAAGGGCCAGATGGCCTAGCTCACCACAAGTGAAACAAGCTATCAGTGCCAAAGGGCACACAGAACGCAAATGATCTGGATAGCCACAACTGAAACATAATCATCCCATCCTTGCAACCTGTGCAACTGAAGGGTAACTCGACCTTCGTCGTCCACCTGAAATGATCTCACTCTTGAAGGAAACCTGTAAAGACAATGCCTTGCCCTGTCGACAAAACTTCGCTCTATGCCCTGCTTTACCACACGTAAAGCATATGATGGGCGCCTTTCGGCACACAACTCGCTAGTGTCCCAACTTCCACGCAATTAAAACACTGTAGTTCCTTGCTAGTCATCTTCATGGCCAAAGGATCACTAGATTGTCCTGATATTGGACTTGGTTCCCCATTCATCATCTTTGCTTCTCTAGTAACTGATTGAGTCCATTGCTTCTTTCCGGATCCAGAAGCTTCAGTTGATCTCACAATTGTTGGTAAATCCGGTGTGGATTTACCCGCTATCACCGCTTCATATACTTGTTACATATATTCTCGAAACTCGGATCTACTCATGGAGACACGATCAGCCTCTTCAAACTCGTTCTCTGCCATAGGCGAAACAACAGCGGAAACTGGTCCCTAACTTATCACCACCGGAGGAAGAGGGGGGGTGTACCCCTACCTCATCCCACTACAAATACTACTCTAGTCAGAGTCATCTGTAGGATATACGCACCTAATCTTATAAGGCTATATATGCCATAGGTATCGATATGTATATAATAAATCCACATAATCCATAGTACACACAGATATATACATATCTACGCTGCAGAGATCCATGGCATAGGTGATGACTTCTCGTACATTCTATCCCAAAACCACACTTAAAACCAAAACCTTTGAAAACGCCAGATCCCATGTGGGCTCTGTTTATTTTACCTATCAAACCTCATTGCAGGTAGCAAGTGCCATTGTTGTCAACCTGGGCTCTGATACCAACTCTGTAACACCCCGAATCCGCGGGACTCGGGATGTCACATTAGGCTAGGATCTCACAATGGATCCTGACCCTAGCCTGACAACAAGTTCACTGGACCTTACAACATGGCACTGACAGATATAAAACAAATACATAAAACAGTATAAACTGTACGACCCAAAGTAAACAACAACATAGCCGAGTATATAAAACGACATCCTCACATAGGAGGTACAAAAGATCATCCTCACTCAGGAGGGGAAAGACAACAACCCCAAACCAACCACCTAATGTACGAGAGTCCTCGGCCTGTCACCCTGCCAGATCACCCAGTAGCGCCTAACCTGTAAACATCTACAACACGGTATGAAACCGTTAGCTAACCATACATATATGAGGTAATGCATAAGCACAAGCACAATCATGAAAGATAAACGCATCAGCATGCTATCACACATTTACCCATTTATTATCTTTATATAATAACCATTCACTCAAAAACCGTATATATATAGATAGATGAAAGTATGTGACACGAGGACCGATACATCCCCGCCTCTGAGTACAATGTCCAGCTGTACGAGTATCGGTCACACAATCCGTGTACCCTATGGGAGTGGATTGCGCCCTTCCTGTAAACCAGTCTGGCCCGACATCAGAGAACCTCCCAGACTCCACGGCGGGATGAAAGGGAAAGGTTATCACAGCCACGCAGTGGGGCAGTCAATAGAACATAGGTCGATAAAAACGACAACTCATGCTATCATAGCAAACATATAAAGCACACACCACTCATGCAAACACCCAATATAGGGATGGTAGCTAAGTAAGTCCTACGGACTTACCTCAACCTCGTACAAAATCAACCACGATCACCTCTACACTGGAGGGACAACACGGCCTATAAAAAGGTATAAAGAGATATATCAACCTCTATTCATCAAAGGGATCACACCTAGACTCAAAGGGATCCATAAGGATCATACTCAATCTATGAGCCTCACAACCAACTAAATCTCAATAACTCAGCATAACTCACAATTCCTCAAATCTCAAGGTAGTATCTAATCAACATTCCTCAATCTCAATTATAATCCTAATTTAATTAATTAACCTTTAATTAATTAATTAGATTCCGCCAGAATAACGTTTTGCCCGCAGGCAATTTCTAAACCCACCTGTCATCAGATTTCATCAAACAAACTATCCATAATCACCAGAATAATATAACGACCATAATGGAATTTCTAATTATCCATTTTGACAAGCCTAAAGTCAATTTAGGCCAAATCGCAGTACGGAAAACGAATAAATTCATAACTTATTCGTTACTAACCCGATTGACGATCTGAAAGAAGATTCGGAATCACAACGACGCAGGCTACGCATGGACAACATCAAATTCACCGGAATATGAGCAACGGAACCTGCCTGGTGACATATATGCTCGACCATCCCTCCATATACTCGGAAATGCAGAAACTCGGTACCGATATGAAGAGAATGAAAAGAGGAATCCAGAAACTCAAACGGAATTGAAATCGGATTAGAAACGGAGAGTAGATCTGAGTTTGAAGGTTGAGAGAAATCAGAGCTTTTACGAGAAAACGTGAAAGGAAATGAATTAATAAAGGATTCTCCGCTATTTATAGTGAAGACGATAATTATCCTTTAGTAAAGTCGATAATTATCCTTTAACCGATCCAAAGGCGGGTCGAACCTCTTTCTCCAAACTTCTCGAGATTGGAACATTAAATCTGGAATATTGTAGGGATAATTATTACACAACTGCCTCGGAAAACGTGTATTCCTAAGCCGTCTTTCTTAGCCGTTAAGAAACGAAATAGCGACTCTTTTGGCCGTTTTGCCTCTCCATGTTATTTCATATCTAGGACATATCCGATGTCCTGATCATTTCTCTCAACTGCATTTTTATTAATTGGAGCTCCCAAATGCTCCAAATAACACCGGAGGGTAAAAATAATTACTCGGGGAAAAAGTAAAAATTTCCCCAAACGTTCAAAATTACGCCAGGAACATAACGGTGGGACTCTTACTCATCACTTGCGAAATATTCGCGAGTTATATGTCAATTAATATCAACGATTAAGTAAATCAACATTAATTAGAATTCGGAAATCCTAGCTATTACAACATACCAGAACCATTGCCTTGATTCTCCAGCTTCCCTAGTGTCGCCTTTCTCCAGCTTCCCTAGTGCAGGTGTTCGAGCTCACTGATTTAATTTGAATGTGAAAACTAAGATGAGAAGATCGATTTGGTGTTCGATTTGAGGAGACGAATAAGAACAGAGGATGGTCGAATGTGGGAGGTGAAGGGAGTAGAGTACCGGCGACTTATGTTGGTTGTGGGAGAGAAAGGAACGAGAGTTGAGGAAACAGATAAAAACCCTAATTTTGAACGGTAAATAAAAAACGGGGTACATTTACTAAATGAAAATTAGAAAACGCCTACTTACTATTCTGAAAATTAGAAAAGGCCTAGTTTCCAAATTAGCCCTTTTTTTTAAATCTTTGATTAGGAAAATAATTAAATGAGATAGGAGATAGAAGGTTGACTTATATGGTAATTTCTTTTATAATTTTTGATTACATATTTTTTTATCATAATTTAGGGTGCATACTTTGTTAATTGTAAAACAAAAGGTACCTACTTTAT
Source organism: Fagopyrum homotropicum (assembly GCA_033239125.1). Taxonomy (NCBI): domain Eukaryota; kingdom Viridiplantae; phylum Streptophyta; class Magnoliopsida; order Caryophyllales; family Polygonaceae; genus Fagopyrum; species Fagopyrum homotropicum. The sequence goes on along the minus strand of BSWB01000001.1, from coordinate 3,249,070 downwards.
GCTCAATGTTACGTAAAGTACCTACTTAACTAATTCACGCAACAATTTTCAACCCGGTGGTGCCCTTTTTAAGACCATGTGTAACAATGAGTCTCGAGACTATTAATTTTTGGGCAATTTTGATAATTAGACCTTTTTAAAAAAATAAAATTATAACTAGGCTTTTAATGTTTAAATTAAGAAATGTACCCAACCTTTTGTATTTATTTTCAAACTCTACACACTTCTCTTAAGGGATACATTTACTAAATACAGAGTTAAAAAAACCTAGTAAACCAAATTGTTTCTTAATTTTCTTAATATCACGTCAATCAGATTGTTGTCGCGTCGGCTTAGTATCTTCATTAAGTTTTTTTACTTATTTCCACTTACAATAGAGAGTCCCGGACTCTTTTTTTCTACTTTTTATTTTCTTATATATTTGCACTAAATTAATAAATTGTATATTTATATATTATTTATTATTGAATAATACTATAAATAAATATTAACCATAAATTTTAAAATGTATACCTCTTAATTATAATAAAATTTATTATAATAAACAAGAATAAATTAATTTATATATATATATTATGTTATTTATTAATTAAATTATTGGAGGAGATATGATATTAGTGAAATAAGGTAATATGTTCAATTCTCTACTAAATAAAATACTATTATTTAAACTTTTCTTAAGGGTTACTTTGTCAACTTTATAAAAAAAGTGCGAGGGAAAAAGGCGAATATACTTGTTGCCTTTAAGCTTTACCCTTTGAGATTATACTAATCACTTAGGGCCCGTTTGGAAGCACCGAGAATCATTCCCGATAACGGAATGATTCCGAATCAATCAAAAACTACGTTTGGTTGAAAGTTTTTAACACATAAAAGTAATCTCATCCATTCCATTTCCTTTCCCTACCCTTATTCGATTCCATTCCGTTTCCATTCCACCGCTCCAACCAAACGGGCACTTAATTTATTGATTGATTAGCTAAATACATACGTTACATCATTGACATACAAATACACGTCAACGGAACGTGATCCCACTTTTTTTATAATAAAAAGTTGAGTAAATTACGCAAACAAAATATAAGATTATACATATTCATCCATTTTAATTAGGGTTTTGTATACCAATACTCAGATAGTCTAATTGACCTTAATATTTAAGTTTTAATCCTTCTTATATCGTGTTCGAAAAAAATAATATTGAAAGGGTCTCTAAATAGGCTACTACGATTGTATCTGGTCCGCACGTAGAACGACTTTAGCTGATCAAATCGGACGAAAAACATTTTTAAAAAAGAGTTTTATATTAGGCATCGGTAACATACAGTTCTTGCGGTACAAAAATACAAAGTGTTGTTGGACTGACACGTGTCAAATATTTTTTTGACTAATATATATATTTTCCCGAATATTTGTATTGTTCATTCAAAATTTTGTTCTACAAGCTTAAATTATTCGTCTTAATTGTTCATACATTTTTACATGAGAAATTTGCAACTATTACTTTACTAGTTCAATATTTTTGCTTATTCGCTAAAGAATTATATACTCTCAGTTATAATTTTTTTATTGTCATTTTTATGTACTTTTTAACCTATATACGTTTGAACTAATAAAACACAATATTTGAACTAATCCTACACAAATTTTAAACCGATTCTATAAAATTTCAAAATATATAATATTATAATTTATTTAAAAAAACATAACTACCAAAAGTAAAAAAAGAAGATATGAACTAAATATTTGAATTAATAAAACACAGTTGCATAAAAGTTTTGAATTAATAACTATTATAACAAAAAAGTATTAATAATATTGTCCTTTTTAAACATTATTTGAGAATATTATAAAAAATTTTACAAACAATGCATTAAATTAGTACAAACTTTGAACTGTTATTTTTGTAGAAAAAAAGAAAAAATTTAATTAAAAAATCTAGTTCATCTTTTATCCATTAATGATTGAATTTAAAATATTTGAATGTTTATTTCATATTACACAAACTAACGTTCATACTTTGTAACGCACAATTTATTTTTCCATATTTCCTTACCGAAATGAACAATTTTACTCGAATCACTTTTAAAAAAAAAATACTATTGATCATTTATTTCGCATATAAACTATTTTAAATGATGAATTATCTCCTAAATCCTATAAAATACATCTTAGAACCTACTATTAATGAGTTATTAAAAGCATATAATAATAAAGTGATTTATTTTTGACATTTTTTAAACAAATATTATTAATGTGGCTAAAATTAGGTCACACGTAACATTATTACATATTTAAGGCACACAACACATTCATGTGTTTTTTGGACAAGAACGAAATATATAAATATTTATGTTTTAATATAATCGAATCTTTAACATTTAACACCATAGCAATTTGTCTAAAGATCTCGATATTTATATTTTCATCCATAAAATATTATGTTAGACTATCATTAAAAGGTAAAAAAATATGACCGCTTTTTTCTTATAGAAAAAACTATCTTTATTTTCATCCTACATTAAGTCATATCCAGCCGTCAAATCAGGTCACTGTTCTTTGTTGGATTCTCCTTGTGCCTGGTAAAGGCGTTGCAGTAAGCGACTTTGGGCTCTTGTGGCTTTGTGTTGCGTTCCGCAATCTTCACCCTCAACCGCCAACAAAACGAGTTACACCATGACGACTAAGAATCCTCCTTGTTCTTGTTCAAGTTATTCACTTTTAGTCAATCGATCCTAAATTCCCAATTACAACTTGGATTTTGGAAAAAAAAAAACTCAATTATAATGTTGGTGAAACCCGCCACCACACTCATCGGAAAATCACGTCAACCGCCAAACAAAAAACATTAAGATAGTGCTAAAGATTCTAATGGAGAATTTTATGTTTTTCTCCTCCATAACAATTGTTGACTACATTTACAACCAAAAGCAGTGGGCTTACCAATCAAAACTATATTTTCGGTTACCAATTGGTTCTTTACCACTCTTTTAACAATTTCTTCCTTACAAGTTGTTAATCTTTAAACCATGAAGTTTTACACGTTGATATATCATGCTATTCGTTTTCAGCAGTTTCGTCTTCCGAGGTTTGATGTTGTCATTTGGTGGCGTTTCGAGCCTTTGTCGAGAAGGAGGCGTGAATTTGTGACCGACTCCTAATGACTCGGTCACAATCCAGATATGAGGTGTTCACAATTGTTTCCCAAACTTATTACATGTGTACTTACTTCAAAGGTGAACGTTTTATGCTCGTTGTCTTCTACTGGTTGGATCATCTTGCTATTTCTTAAAAACTTTTTTGCTTTATAGTTTCTTTTGATGTATTATTTTGTACTTTTTTTTCTCATTTGTTGTATGATACTACATGACAGTTTGTCCGTCCACCGATTTTTTTCGTCTTTTCGATCAACTAGACGACGTGCCGTCTAGTGGTTCAAACCGCTTTCCATTTTAAAAATAAAATAAAAATTATATACATTAATGTTAGCATAGACAAAAATATAAAATATTCGATTTCATTACAATAATATTTGTCTGACACAAAGATACTACATTATGTGTGCAATTTTAAGGAAACCACAAGCCAAATTTAAATAATTTATTAATTTTAAATATAAAAAAGAGCTAGAAAATGTTTATTTACAATTTTTTCAAGGGAGAAAATGAATAATTTCATATTTGACAGGGGGTTTTGTGGGAAACCCTCAGCGAGTCAGCCCCTAGGTTTTGCATACCATGTTTGGAATTTCTTGAAGGAAGCGGGCCCGGAACGGGAAGCTGGTGGGCTCCACTCCACGGTCCACACCAGCACCGCTCTTCAACCTTCGTCTGTCTTCTAGCTCTCATTTCTGCTTTTTGCATGGAATCTCCGACTGCTCTCTCTCTCACACATTACCTGATTTTCTATCATACTATATATGCGTTTTGCTCTAAAAACCAAGCACATGGAGCATCGATTAGCTTAAACTAATAGGTAAAGTTGCCACCGAATAGAATCTCCGAAAGTTCTATTTTTCGTTTCGATTTAGGGGATTTGAGCCGCACTTTTTTTCGATTCGAGAGAACTCGATTCCTCTTTTCTGCGTTTAATTTGAGTCGGATTGATTTGAATAGGGGGTGTGATGGCTCAATTTCGCTGCTAGGTTAGTGATTTGAGTGGAAGATACGGATGTATAATTCCTTTTTTTGGAGTCTTTGCTTCAATTAGTGCTGTTTGTTGTTTCCTAATCTGTTATTTACTCCAGTTTTTGGTTGCAGAACTCTTCAAGTCTTGCTTTTGCTGCTCAATTTTGGTGGTTTTGGTCGTTGTTTTACCGATCGGACAAGTTCGGCTACTGTGAACTGGATTTTGTTGTTTCAGCCTTTCAGGTACATCTCTCTCTCCCCTATGTTTAAATTGAAGCTGATACCCCGCCGATCTAAAACAAAATGTTATTTAAGCGCAAAACTGGTTGTAGAGTAGAATAATTCGCAAATTTCTTCCTCCATTGGGATTCGGGAGTTCTTTACCACTTATGATTTCTAGGTTTTCTTCTCTTGAGGTTCAATTCTGAAGTTTATAGCTTTATTTGGTTTTGATTCAGAATTTGGAAGGAGGAAATAATATTCTGTTGTTATTCTCTGTATATTTTTCTTGGGCAGAGAATCCCCTTATTTCTTGTTCAGTGATCCCCATCTGGAGTCAGTCATTGTTCAAATGTTTTTTCTCCCCACTTCCCTGTTCTGAAAGACCCCATTTTCCAGGCTGTTTTTGTCCAAAAATAAGCTGTTAATATCGGGTTGTTTGGTATCAGTATTTTAAATAGTATGAGGTATTGTGCGGGTACGAGGTACTAGTCTGGTAAAACCGTATAACCGTATAGTTGGTATCAAGATATCGGTGTCAGGTGTGAGAATGAGTAATACCACTGTTTTTTGGAGTATATCAGCATGTGTAATTATTGATATGGTTGACATCTCTAGATATCGTGAATATCCATATCCGGATATCAGGGCATTTCCAGCAATGACGATATTTTCTTACCACACATGCCCTTAATGTATAAAAAATTATTGATCTTTTCATCCCTTTTGCCTTTACATTAATGCTGTAGTTTTCTGTCATCTATGACTGATTTGAAATTCAAGATGTTGTTTTTCTGTCGTTTTGCTCATGATTTATACTTATGGCAGCTCTTTATGGTAACGACAATTGGCCAAAACAGCTGCACTAAGATCTTGGTCGTGCTTCCGTTTCTATTGGTTGATTAAATTTCATCCTAGTGTGTAATTTATATATCGGGTAGAAGATATGAGCCTGGGGTAAAATCTTATAGGTGGTATCACGATATTGGTATCAGATATCACTGTTTTTGGAGTGAATCAATTAATGTGTAATTTTTGATATATTTAACATCTATCATGGATATCCAATTATCCATATCCGGATATCAGGACATACCAACCATAACGACATCCACCTTACAAACATACCCTTGAATATATGAAGAAGTTGTTGATCTTTTCATTCCTTTTGTGCTTACATTTATGATGTAGTTTTCTGTCACCCGTGACTGGTTCGAAATTGAAGATGTCATTTTTCTGTCGTTTTGCTCATGATTTATATCAACGGCAATTGGCACACACAGCTGAACTAAGGTCTTGATCGTGTTGCTGTTTCAATCGGTTTAATTTTAATCCTAAAGATTATTGTTTTTACTTGGCATTTCTAATTAAAGAGTAATGAGAAAAGGGTTGTGAGGGCAGTGTGAATGATTTTGAAGTCACTAGCTGCTTAATATTGTTTCACGGAGTTGGGGTTGTAACCGTTAATTTTGCTTATTATGGTCCACTTCAATTCATTCATGTTCATAAGCTAACCTTCTCAATCTTAATGGAAATTTATAGTGTTTTCCCAAGCACATATGTTGATTAACATATTTAGCAAGGATACCCATTTTAGTTAATTTATTTTATAATATTTTATAATTTTTATGGGTTTCAAGCATTCAAGTTTAGGGTAACAGTTTTCATATACACAAATTTAAATCATAAACATGTGCTCATGGGCACACATTCGAATAACCGAATCTTATATATAGGTATCTGGTGTTTAAAACAGTGGCTCTCTTTTAAGGTCAGCATTAAAATCTAGTTGTTTGGGTCGGTGCAGAATTGGTATGGGTTGGTCACTCTATATTAGATTCATGCTTCTTGTTATGTATATTTTCCAGTTTCCAATTTAGCATGCAGCAATTGATTACTTGCTTGGTTAAACACGTGGGGGAATCAAATGCAAGGTTGTGGGGTATTTCAATGAAGAATAGTTGTTCTTGTAAATGAATCTGTCATAATAGAAGATCAAAGTTTTGACTCAACATACAGTATTATTGAAAAGTTTTTTTTAGTGCTGGTACACTTTGTTGATGGTTTTCTAATTTGGCTTACATTACTGATATTTCAGGAAAGTTGCTTCCATTGTACTTGCTTTATGAGAGTTGCATATAAGACCAGCATCTTCAAACATGGGAGCATCTGGCTCTAAAATAGAAGAAGACAAGGCACTACAGTTGTGTCGGGAGAGGAAAAAGTTTGTTAAACAAGCTCTCCATGGAAGATGCTCACTTGCTGCTGCTCATGTTACCTACATCCAGTGTCTGAAAAGCACTGGAATTGCACTGAGAAAGTTTGTTCAACCCGAAGGTCCATTAGAATCTTCTTTGTACACTTCTACCAGTGCCACCCCAGAGCCTCTTGCTTTGGCAGGAAAGTCTCTATCACAGTTTTCATTCTCTTCACAATCTGCTTCACAGCGTGTTGATGCAGTTGAACATCTCTCCCCATCTCCTTCTCCTCCAAGTTCATCTCGGTTCCATGTAAATCATATGAGATTTAGGGGCAGCTTTTCCAAAAAAGTCGAAGAAAAGCCTCCTGTAGAAGTGACAGGGACTATAACCTCATTAAATACACCACAGAATGCTACTCCTCGTTCCCATGAAAGAGGTGAAACAACACCCCCTGATACTTCACCGGTCGCACATGAAGCTTCACCTATCACACACGGAGATTCACCTTGGGATTATTTTGGTCTCTTTCATCCTATTGATAATCACCTTTCATCACATCCAGAGAGGGAGGTAAATTACAGTTTTGAGAAAGACGATGATGTGAAAAAGCTAAGAGAAGATGAAGGAATTCCTGAATTGGAAGATGAAGAAGATAAGGTGTCATCACAAGGAGAGGAAGGGTCTGAAGTGTCAGATGATGAGTTTGATGACCCTTCATCAGAGCCTCTCGTTCGAAGTTTCGAAAATCTTAACAGGGGAACGAGCCATGCTCCCCCTAGTGTGTCTCCCACCATGCAAACCGCAGGAAGTGATTCTCCTGAAAATGAGTTATTGAATGGGGAGAAATTGAACTCTCCAAAACTGTCACCTTTGAGAGCCAAATCTTCTGAAACTGCAACCATGAATGGCGATAAGATGACTCCGGAGAAAGAAGATGATTTTGAACATAAGGTTGCTCCAAAAGACTTCTTCCATAGCATGAGGGATGTTGAAGGCCTATTTGCCAAAGCTTCCGAGTCTGGGAGAGAAGTTCCAAGAATGTTGGAAGCAAACAAGTTGCATTTTCGCCCAATTATTCCCGGGCAAGAAAGTAAGTATATTGTATTCCTATTTATGTTGCTTTATAATTGGTTCCGAATGTAAACTAACCAGAAAGCGATTTATTCTTCAGTCTCCTACTCTCCTACAGTATGTCATTATTTTTAGACTCCCCTTGGTGTATGATAGTAGCCCTTTAGGGTAATTGTATAAGTTTGCCATATTTATATTTCTGAAACCTGGGGTTGATCTAAGGAGATACCTAACGATACCTGACTGAATATTTTTCAAATATGTTTTATGGGAATTAGTCGTTAACCTAATGAGTTACGACTACACATTTTTCTAGGTGGTAACCTGCCTGTGCGTTCTTCTAATTATAGGGTTAGTTGGATGTTGATATTGAAGTTTGTGAGTTGAATTTATTCATTCATTATTTTTTTTTGCTGACATGACTTGCTAAATATGTTTTGCCTTGTGCATCAGGTGGATCTACAACTTCTATGCTTTTTAAAGCCTGCTTCTCTTGTGGGGAAGACCCAAGCCAAGTTCTAGAAGGTGGGTTTTATGTTTGGAAAGTATTCAATAGTTTGATTAACAGATATTCGTCTACACTTCAATTTGCAAAAAAGGAATGGATCTGACAGTAGATAGTTTCATGATATAAAATGTTTAACTGAGGAAGATGTTGGGAAACTGGATGCAGTCTTGGATCATTGGTGGCAATATAGCTTCTGCTGATATTTTTTTTTGGAACCTTTCAATATTTTATTATGTTCATGTTATTATATGATTATGGTGGGCATGCCATGACTAAAACATTGCTGTTTTACATTATCTTCTCTACTCTTCTTTGTTACTTCAGAACCTGCTTTAGCTGCAACAAAATACATAACTTGGCATCGAACTACATCATCCCGCTCTTCTTCATCTAGGAACCCTCTTGGTGCAAACTCGATAGCTGATACTGAAGACCTTACTGGCAATCCCTTTGAAAGTTTCTGCATGAATTCTGGTAGTCATGCATCAACATTAGATAGGCTACATGCATGGGAGCGTAAGCTTTTTGATGAAGTAAAGGTATCAGCTCTCTAGTCTCTACTTTTTAATCTTCAATAATTTATCAAATATTAGCTAGTCTCAATCATGCTTTCTGTTTGCTTTCTGCATGAATTATCTTCTCTACTCTTCCTTATGGATGCTAGTCTCAATCATAGCATTTATACTTGCCATGCTTTATGTTTGCTTTATGTCACTAGATTCGTTAAACAATTACAAAAGATTTCAATGGTATACTTGACTTGACAACAAGGTCGGATATACTCTTTTCAGTAGTTGGAGAGTGCTGCACCATTTTACTCATTTATTCAATTTTGGATAATAAGTGGGTAAATGTTGACCGATTCTATGGAAAACTCATTTGCTTTGAATTGTTACACGCCTACATAGTGAGGTTGTTAAATTGAAGTAGATAACGATTTTGGAGGTGTGGCAGAGTATTTATAAGGAATTGCTTTACTGAAAAGTAGTTGAGGGTTCAGGTTCCAATTTAGGATGGCTTCAAAGCCAAACATCTTTTGTGTAGTGAAACTTGGAATTCTGTATTTTAGAATGCCGATTCTTATGCCCTTTACATTTGAAGGGAGCAATACACTATGGGTTACCCTTGATGTGGGAATTGGCCCTTTGGGTTCTCGAATCATATCCAGCTCACTTGAATTTCACATACTAAATATAATGACATTTAAACCTGAAAATGAAAATTGACTGAAATAGCAAAACCTATTGAGTGTGCTCTAAATAATAGAATGGCATGTCAATTGGATGCTGTTAACTGTGCAGTGTGTTGCCTAAGATTATGGCTGATGATTAATGTGCTACTGCAGGAAAAATATTAGTTTTCCTTTTTTACTGTAAGATCCTAGTTTTCCACTTCCATAGTTTTTGTTAGTGGAGCTGATCAGCTTACTCACTTCTATGCTTATTTGTTATTGGAGCTGATCAGCTTACTCACTTCTATGCTTATGTATTTCTATATTTGGCATGATATATTGTTATAAGCACGGCAAGCTAAAACAAAACATAAAGGAAGTGCATAATTACATCTTTGACCTCCAAATCTCTTTTTGTGTGGAAAGCCAAGTAGAGTGCGAGTGCCCTCAAAAAAACAAACACAGTATCAGTGAGCTATGATTAGATGAATGCATGATACTCAATTACAGCTTAACGAAGTGGATTGGACTCCTGTTAGGCTTAAGACTGTCAGGTCTAGTGATTCTTCCTTGATCCTACCATCAATTTAGTCCCTGAATGAACTGTTTCTTAAGTCCTCTCTTTTGGTGGAGTTCGACACAGGTTTGACTCGGTTAATCCTAATTATCCCCCATTATTATGAAATTGTGATTATCCTTTGTGGGTTGGGAACTGAGATTTTTGGCTGTCTACACCTCTTGTAATGCAAATTTTTAAAGCAATTGACATTCTCTGCTCTTTGTGCCGGGAGCGGATATATGTATACTTCACCAAGAAGCATCTAATTTTTACCTTTGTACACTCTAAATTGCAATATTAACTTGTGCATAAGATTAAAGATCAACTTATCATTCACCATTAAGCCTAACTTTTGCATTAGTTGCTCATAGATGAAGAAAGTTTGTCTGTGTCCCTTAATTATCCTGTCTGTTTGGTTTCAGGCTAGTCAAATAGTGAGAAGACAGTATGACATGAAATGTAAACTTCTGAGGGATTTAGAATCAAGGGGTGAAAGTTCACAGAAGATTGACAGGACTCGTGCAGTTGTAAAGGATTTGCATTCCAGGATCCGAGTTGCTATTCACAGGATAGATTCAATATCAAAGAGGATTGAAGAATTGAGGGATAAGGAGCTTGAGCCACAACTTGAGGAATTGATTGAAGGGTAAGCCTACTCTACATTTGATTCACCATATACCTGTTATGTCTGTAGTCAGTATTCTTTGATTGGAAAAAGATTGGTTCTTCACTAAATCTACCAGGATTTCGTGTGGGCAAATTTGGTTTGAAATGAAACAATTACAAAGTGTTCCTTTGGTAACTCATCTGCTGCATACAAGGTGTTGATGTAGCTGTTGGTAAATTTATCTTTCTAAATTTTGTTTTGCCTAAGTAATTTCTACTGGTGGTTTGAAACGAAACAATTACAAAGTGTTCCTTTGGTAACTCATCTGCTGCATACAAGGTGTTGATGTAGCTGTTGGTAAATTTATCTTTCTAAATTTTGTTTTGCCTGAGTAATTTCTACTGGTGGTTTGCACGGGACTTTGAGAATTGCATTTAATTTTCTAATGTGAATTTTGCAAACAATTCCCTTTATACCGAGGTCTCTTTCTTTTTCAAATTTTCTTTATGGTCTTCCCAGTACCACAACTTGCCATTTCTGGGGGTTTAATTGTGGCTCAAATACTTGAAATTTATGGATATTCCTGTGGAAACTTTGCTTTCCATTTTCTGCAAGATTAAAAGCCACTCCTTGAAGAAACTATCATGCAAAGGATGTAAAATCTGTTGATTGAGTGAGAATCTACTTATATATCTCCGAAAATCATCTCTGAAAATCATCAGTTGAAAAGCATTCGTGTTTAAGTGCTACCAAAAACACCTTTTGACCTTATTTGCATGTTTTTACCTCATAAGTGAACTTATTAGGCCTTTTAACAGCACATATTTTAGGGAGTGAATAGAACCCTTTTTTTTTTTTTGTCTTAAATTGTTTCCATAACTTTGGACTTGCATAAAATGGTTGCATTTGATGAAACAGATTATGCCGAATGTGGGAAGAGATGTTTGATTGCCATAGACTGCAACTACACATAATCACCATTGCCTACAGCAACATCAATGGCAGAATTGTCGTGCATTCCGAGTTACACCGACACTTCACTACTATCCTTGAGAACGAACTCCACAACTTATCTTCAAGCTTCACCAAGTGGACCAGTGCCCAAAAGACGTACGTGAAAGCTATCAATAATTGGCTTCACAAGTGCGTCGCCCTCCCACAGACCCACTCCACAAAGAGGAGGAAACGACAACGAGCACCTTTAGACTTGAAAAAGTATGGCCCGCCCATATACACAGCATGTGGTGTCTGGCTGGAAAAGTTAGATTTACTGTCCCCGAAGGAAGTGGTGGACTCAATCAAGGGTTTAGCAGCTGAGACCTCGCGGTTTTTGCCAAGACAGGAGAAGAACCATGGGAAGAAGGCAGGTGGTGATTCCGAGCTTAATGGCGGTGGTGCCTTTAATGAGGATGAGGGGTTTGAGGATTGGAGCACTGGCTATGTTCATTTCAGGTCGAGTTTGGCTAACTTTCTGAAGCAACTGAGCGATTTCTCGGAGAATTCTTTGAAAATGTACGTGGATTTACAGAAATCTATCCAAGATGCAAAGAGAAACTATGAACAGCAGATGGCGCAACCGTGATGACTATCCGATCAGTTCTTCATTTGATTTGGGGATGGTTTAATGTGGCATTTGATTTGATTTGTATAGATATTGGGAAATAAGTATTGGAAGGTGATGAATTCTGTTGGATTTCGAGTTCCGAAGAACAGAGAAAAATAGGAATAAACATTTTAAGGTTTTGTTTGGTGGTTGATTTCTAATCTGCTTGGGTTTACAATTTTTTCTGTGAAAAACAATTTGTAAATTGATAGTCAAACAAATATTAATTAGTTTTTTTTTATAGAAAAATGCTTATTATTACATTGAATAAAAAAAAGCCAGATCTACAATATATTGTGGAAAGTTCGAATAGAAAGCTTCTACGCTGCCTATCAGAGGAGGTATCCTTGCGAGCTGATGAGCAACATAGTTTGAATTACGCCTAACATAAGATAAACTACATCAGAGGAAGGGCAGTAAAGGATAGCATGAAGAACAGTTTCGTTTCTGACGCCACAACGAGAGCAATTACGACAGTCGATGATGCGTCTATGTTAAGAGGTTCGAAGCTCATTTGTGACGCCACAGCGCGAGCAAATAGAAGAGTCGATGATGCGCCAGTTAAGGGTGTGTCTATGTTAAGAGGTTCGAAGCTCATTTGTGACGCCACAGCGCGAGCAAATAGAAGAGTCGATGATGCGCCAATTAAGGGTGTGCAAACGGTCTGGAGTGTACCTTTAGCAATCATGCTAATGGTACATGGACCGGATCCTAACCGTATGGTCAAAAACAGTCCGGTCCCGACCGTATTGTCCAATTTTATTTTTTTTTAAAAATATAATATTTTATAATGTTCAATACGGTTTGGTTCAAGATCGGACCGGGCCGTATACATGAATTTTTCAAAATAAATAAAAATATAAGGGCAAACGGTCCGGACTGGAATATTCTGCTCCAAGACCAGACCGACCGGACCAGACCGACCGGATCAGACAAATACGGTCCAGGACCGGACTGTATGTTCCGGTCCGGTTTTCTGGTCCGGTCCAATTGTGCACAGTCGCTAGAAGTGATAGAGGTTCGAGGCCTTACTCAAAGAACTTAAGCAAAACTTCCATGATATCGTCCGAGCCAATATGCACTTCTAGCCGTAAAAGTTCCGAACTTTTCCGGCCACCAAAATCTGATATCCAAAGTTCTACATGGGTTTGAGTAGCATCTTGAGAATCAAACTTGTGTCTTCTAATATATATATCGATAGGATGTTTTCCTTAATGAAAAATTATTATTTATCAAGTTTATAAAAGTTTTTTTAGTTACCTTTTTACTCGAACATTAAACGAGCTAATAATCTTTATAAGGTAGTCTTTTTCGTATTGAAAAAAAATCAAATTATATAATTAAGGCAAAAAATTACATGATATCTTCTTGATACATTTTGTTATTAATATGGAAAATATAAAGATATTCAGAATCATAATAATATGTACTCAACATATTATAAAAATCTCATCACTGATTACAATAACGATTTTCATTTTAGCAGCAAAATGGGGATGAAGATGAAGATCATCTCGACAATGGCGGCTCGACCTATAACTTGGTTAACAGTTTTGGTAAGTGTACTGTGCAACTTTCTTTAGGATTATAGAAGTTAAATGTGTATAGGAATTCTCTAATCAAGCTTATTTGCTCATAAATGATATGATTTGCAGGGAGTTTTGGTTCTCTTTCTTCCAACTTTTACTCTTTCATGTTGGTGCATTTTCAACAAAAATACCGAATACAAGATCTACATGAATCAACATCAAACTCGTTTGAAGATGGTCGATGATTTGCACGATACAATCAAGTTCTTTTCAACTAATGATTCAAGCATTGGACTTGCTAGATACTTGAAGGCAGCTCTGGAAGATAAACAATTGAGTTTTTCTCTTTTACAGACCAAGGTATGTATTAATATAAGGTTTTTTTTATTGAATATTTCTTCTTGATTCTTTTCGTAATCTATGCATTCTGTTAGTTGTTCTGTTTCTCTTTCTCTAACCGAGTTCGATAATCGCATTCGCTCTCGCTGCTTTCCTTCAGGTTAGACTCTCAATAATTCTGTGCATAAAACTGATTTGAATCGTGTCTGGACTGATTTTTCTTCATTTCTATGGACATGAAGCAGAAAATTTGTATTTCTATGGGCATGAAGCAGAATGAGGCAATAGGAATACTAGGATTTACGAGCCAAGTGTAAGGCAATAGGAGTACTAGAAGTTGATTGTATCGTGAAAATCCAAGACTGCATACTTTTTGATGTTGATTCATTTGCATTGATGCATACTTTTTGTGTTTGAATAGGTTGCTGCCATTTTATTCCAAGCACTCTCAACAATCCCTAATCTAGCACAAATCTCCTTCCTCGGGGTTAATGGCGTCTTCTTGTCATTATCAGATTCTGGCAATGGAATCAGCGCTCTCTACTCTAACAACACTTCTAAATGGTACACTCAACCGGTTTCCGCTGCCGGAGATCTTATCGGAGATCCACGAACCACAGTTCCTCCTCCGGCCGGATTGAACTCAACGATTCTTCTTAAGGTGCTTAACAGCACAAGTTATGCCTCCGTCGGATCGCGATGGAGTGGTGGATCGGAGCGTCTCTTTCTGAACACCGTCTCCGTTGGTAGTTCAATCGGAGTCATCTCGCTAGGGTTTCCGATGAAGATGATCTCTGATTTCCTTGCTTCTCGCGACCTCCAAGGCGGGGGATTGTATTTAAGGACGATTGACGGGGTGGTTGTAGCTGATTCTGGTTCGATTCGCATTGTTGAATTGATTGACAATCGAAGCTTTCCTTTTGGTGGTCTATCGTGTAAATCTGTGGACAAGATCACCACGGATTCAGATTTGCCATCAGTGGTGGAGGTTTCGGGGAGAAAGTATGAGCTTTACTGTTCGACAATTAGCATTGCCGGCGTGCCTTCTGTATGTTCTTTGATCTATTTTACCTATTCTTTTGAGTTTGAATTATTCCTATTGTTTATGCTGATTCATTAAAGGTCATAACTGATCCCTCATTCCTACTACCTCCTTCCATTTTTTCAACTTTCGTTTCGTACATTGTCAAAAATTTCTAAGTACTTTTGGGGTTTCAGGTCTATATACTGGCTTTCCCTTATTACGGACTGCTAGGAGTGATTCATAAGAGGAACCAAAGAGTAGTGATACTTCTAATTATGACGGTCATTGTTGTGGCCGTCTTTGTTGCATCGTTCATGACTTTGGCGGTAAAGTTTACAAGGGAGAAGATGAGACTAAATTCTCAGTTAATTAAGCAAATGGAAACCACTCAACAAGCTGAAAAGAAGACCATTAGTAAGAGCATGGCTATCGCCACAGCCAGTCATGACATCCGTGCTGCCTTGTCTGCTATTATTGGCTTGATTGAGCTTTGTTATCATGATGTTACCCCTGGTTCCGAGTTGAAGGAGAGTCTTAAACAAATGAGTTCTTGTGCAAGTGACCTTGTAGGTATATTTTTATCTTTCTCTTCTTTGTTATCACACTTGTTGCTTTCAGGCTTGTCCATGTTATGACCTTACAAATGACCTTGAATGTGTACTTTTCAAAATCATGGGACCTTTATAGCTTTATCTTAAATGATCTTGGTAATTGAGATTTTGTTAATTTTTGTTAGAACATAAAAGAACTTTATCGTGACATTTGAATTCAGCACTGTTGAACTCCATCCTGGACACAAGCAAGATTGAAGCAGGTAAGATGCAACTTCAGGAAACTGAATTCAACATGGCACAATTTCTTGAAGATTTAGCAGACTTATACCACCCTGTTGGTATGAAGAAGGGGGTGGAGGTTGTGCTTGATCCTTGTGATGGTTCGGTCTATGCATTCTCCAATGTCCGAGGTGATCATGGCAAGCTCAAGCAGATACTCTCAAACTTATTGAGCAATGCAGTAAAGTTTACAAAAGAAGGACATGTTTCCATTCGAGCTTGGGCTAGGAAATTCATCTTTGAGAACTCGGTCATGGAGGATTCAAATGCGAAAACTACCTTTAGCTGTTCTTCATGCTTTTTCCAGGAGCAAGTTCAACACGTTGATGGCGACCTACAAGATTTAACAAAGGGGATTAAAACGAATCCAAATTGCATAGAGTTTGTGTTTGAAGTCGATGATACAGGTGTGGGAATTCCCAAGGAAAAACGCAGGACTGTGTTTGAGAACTTTGAACAGGTGAAGGAAGCTGTTGTTGAAGTCGGAGGCACTGGATTAGGACTTGGAATTGTCCGATCTTTGGTACACAAGTTTTCATTTTTTCTTCCCTTGATGTGAAAGTAATTTTCCGTCCAATCGTTCTTGCATTAATTTCAATTTTCTATGATAAATTTGTAGGTTCAGTTGATGGGTGGAGATATTGAAATCATGGACAAGTCTAGTTACAAAGGAACTTGCTTCAGGTTTAATATTTTCCTTGTTGCGTGTGATCATGACATGAAAACTTTTCCAATTCCGAATATTGCCACACTACCAGATCATTATCACAACATAGGGTATGATACTGTTGGAAGCTCTAGACTTGCTATTGCTCCTCCTCCTAGCCCGAATAACCCTGATGGCTCTTTAGTTGTCCTCTTGATTCAGAATAAAGGTCGGAGAAAAATGATACAGAAGTTCTTGGAGACTCAAGGGCTCGGAGTTATGGTAGCAAAGGAAGCCAAGCTTCTTCCTAGTATTTTGAAGAAGGTGAAGCACAAACTAATCGGTTCCTCCTTTCACAGCTCCTCGGATCTCAGCCCTCGTCTATGCTTTAGCACCTCTTTAAGTACACGTAGAGAGGATACCAAGAGCGTTCCATTGACTGTACTTGATGGTTCTTACGAGACTATGTCAACCTTGCAAGGGAGGAGGCCTAACCTCTTGGGTATCAGCTGCGTTATGTTAATTATTGATGCTAATGCTGGAGAGTTCTCTGATTTGAGCAGAAGAATTTCTGATTTTCAAAAAGATTTAGACAGAAGTAAGTGTTGCAAAGTGGTATGGTTGGAGAAGCCTGAGACGCGGAATCTCCATTTCCCGCGGAACAATGAAAAGACTGTTGCTTCGGCTGATGAAATTTTCATCAAGCCACTTCATGGGTCCCGCCTATTTCAGGTGCATAACATGACACATATCATCAAGTCACTGCTTTTAAATGATTTGTTTCAAAATATCACAATATGAAATTTGTTAAAATGTAGTATAGGTCTTAAAACATGCAGTATAAAACTTGCATCAAGAATGCAAGTTCCAATGTTTAATAGCCAGGCTTGCATTCTAACATCTTTTCAGGTGATTGGGCATTTGCCGGAGTTTGGTGGGCAGTTAACAGAAGCTTCACCGAAGAGGAAAAGAAACAACACAATGGAGGTCGGAAGTGCTTTAGACCCAGATGGGATTGGTCAAAAATTAAAGTCTAAAGTCTCCTTGATTTCCGGTCGAACATACCAAGGGGAGATTGAAGAGATTGGGAATTCGAGCAGTGGGAGATCATCAGCTGGGCAGAGGAAATCCATTGCTTCGCTAGCAACAAGCAAAGGACTAACTGGCAAGCTGACAGCAAATGTTAGTGACACAAGGAAAGAGAGATCTGCTGCAAGCAAGCAGATTGAAACTGCTTTGATCGTGCAGACAAACATGCCAAGTGCAAGCTCAACAAGCTCTCAAAAGCCCTTACATGGGAAGAAGATTTTGATCGTTGAGGATAATGAAGTACAA
The DNA here is from genome assembly GCA_033239125.1 of Fagopyrum homotropicum. Classification (NCBI taxonomy): domain Eukaryota; kingdom Viridiplantae; phylum Streptophyta; class Magnoliopsida; order Caryophyllales; family Polygonaceae; genus Fagopyrum; species Fagopyrum homotropicum. The sequence continues at coordinate 3,231,298 of BSWB01000001.1, read as the reverse complement.
AAACGTATAGCTGCGAAGAATGTTACCAAAATGGGTGCCACATTAGTGGAAACCTGCAAAAATGGGAAAGAAGCAGTTGAACTTGTATGTAAAAGCTTAAAGGATCAACCTCTTCAGGGATCTTTGGATCCTCCTTATCATTGCATCCTTATGGATTGTCAGGTACTCAAAATGTGTTCTCTAAACCCCTGATTTACCCATATTGAACATCTTATTCTTAAGGGCTCGTTTGGTAACAAGATAATAGTATGAAATTGATACCTGAAATCCGTTGTTTGGCATGAATTTATAATACGAGGTATCAAGGAGATATCAGATTGATGTCTGTATCGTGATATATCAATTACTAATATGATTACCATATGGGCCCCTAAAATTATAGAAATCTAAATTGTGAGTTGGAGAAGATTGTAGTTTAAATTCCCAGTTATCCACAAGAGATTTTCAATGCTGGTTTGTTTTGCAAAGCAGATGCCCGAGATGGATGGATTTGAAGCAACAAGGAGAATCCGGATTGAGGAAGCAAAGTATGATATTCACATCCCGATCTTTGCATTGACTGCTCATGATAGCGGGGAGATATGTGACAGAATGTTGGAGGCGGGGATGGACGCGCACTTGGAGAGGCCACTTACGCAAGATCAGCTTGTTAAAGCAATGTATTCCTGGAACTAATTCAGTCATTTCAGTTCTAATGGTGTGTCCTAGCCGGCTGTTGAATCATCAGAAACTTTACTCCTCTTTTATCAGCATTCATTTATGTGACTAATGCCTTCAGACACAGAGGGAAAATGTTAATTTACTGGTATGAGGCTGATGCACTATTGGCTTACTCATCAAGCGTTGGTGAGTAAAAAAGGGGGGCACTGACACTGTTATTACTGAAGGCAATGATAACTCCTTTTGCAATCAGTTCTGCCTGTTACATTTGCCATGCTGCGCTAGTCTTTCAGGTTCCTTCTTGCTCGTAGTAAAAAAGGGGGGCACTGACACTGTTATGCATGCATTTATGTTCTGTCAATTTCTTTCATCTATAGTATTCGGCTTGAACTTGCTTGAGAAGAATGAGAAATTTTTTGTCTCCTTGACTGAGCAGAGTGATGCTGGAGAACTCTATGCCAAGAAACTTGCAAACTTTGTTGAGAAATGGCTTAAATCTGAACAAGTTGCTTCAGTAAGTTTCAGTTTTTCTGTAAGGCATTGCTTCAAATACACCTTCATACACCATAATATTGTCCATCTGCCAGGAAGTGATGCATTAATATGTTGGAGACTTAACAATATAAAGCACTTGTAATTGGTACTATTTTCACATTTTTGTCCCATCCCTCTCTATATATATCTTATCTTATATCTTATATCTATTAAAGCAGAAGCCTCTATTGCCACGTGTCAACGCCATATTTCTCGAAGCCTAAAAAATTATTTTAAAAATTGATTTTTAAATTTTAATATAACTTGAAAACTGATTTCTAAATTTTTTTAAAATATATTAAAATAAATACTTTTTTAGAAATAGTTTTAAACTTTTACTGATTTTTTTACCAACAAGCATATCTTAACAAATCAATTTAAAAATATAATTAATTAGAAGAGATAAATATTAAAAGAGAATTAAAAATCATAATAATAATTATAATTTCATTCTCCGGATTTTTTTAAAAAAATATACATATAATTTTCTAAGTATTAAATATTTATTAAAACTCAACCCAAACAAAGTGCGGGTAATACACTAGTATCTATTAAAGCATACGCCTCTATTACCACGTGTCAAAGCCAGATTTCTCGAAGCCTAAAAAATTATTTTAAAAAGCGTTTAAACTACGAGAGCGGTACATTAGGTATTGAACTCGACCAAAGATTGGGATCTGGATTACTTTTCACACGTTAAGATAACATAAGAACTTTGCTCCTAAAACTTTTTCTTTTGTTTCTTATTGAATAAGTATGTCATGTAGGTCCCATTGTAACTGTCTTAACTCATTTACTTAACATGTGAACATTAATTTAGATACCAATCTTTGGTTTGACTGAATAGGTGAGGTACCGTTCCGATAGTTTAAAGTCAGCCTAAATGATGGACTATTGTTTAAGCAATTCTCTCCCATAAGGTGCTAATGTTTATTTTAAGTAGTGTTATGGTTTGTTTGCTAAATTTATACCAAAAACTATTAACTTATAATTAAATATAATAAGATTTTCAGTGTTGCAAGGAGCACCAATATAAAGAACCTGACTTTTTTTTATATAGAGTTTGGATAATTTTATTATTGTTAAGTTATAACAACCCATTATATGTAAATTTTATATTATTTGATAATTTTGATTGTGAAAGATAAATTTCGTGCCAGGTAAATACTTTAAAATGCAATATATAAATATTCATGACTTCGAATAACATGCTATTAAGCCCGATTTACCGATCACCAAATGGGTGGATAAATATGGACTAATATACCTCAACTTCTATCCCCTAATCTTTGACAAAAATAAAATAAATTGTGAACACAAAATAGGAAATTATTTCGTACGTATAGTAGTGTACAAAAAGTCTAAAACTAAATGAGTGAAGATCGAGGTCCACAAAAAAAATAAAATCTAATAAATCCGGCCCAAGAACGATTTTAGAGAGAGATGGGGATATCGCCGTCGAAACGAATTTCCGGCACGTTTCATGGCTCACCGGAGTTCACCTCGGCATGTGAATCGGTCTTCTCCGATCAACTCGCTCTAACTCAGCACGCTTTCTCCGGCATCTTCCCCTACCAGCTCACCGAAGCTTCCCTCCACCTCCACCGCTCTCTCTCCTCCTCCCATCCTGTGGTCAAGAAATGGGCTCCCGAACCGCCTTCCCGGGCCCTTGTCGACCGGGCGTACCGCACCATCCGGCCCAATCACGTCGACGTTATTAATCAGGATCAGTCTGACCAGAGCCAAACTCTCAGCTTTGACGAGTTTAGGGCTTTTGCAGTGGAGCTGTTCACAATCGCTGTCGTCGATGGTGCTAGGAACGCGTTGGCTGTGCGAGTTCCGTTGGGAATCGCTGGAATCGCTGGGGTTGGGCTTGTTGCTAGGTCTGGAAATGGTTTTGTTGGTGCTGCAATAGGTGTCTATGCGCTCGGTGTTGCGACTTCTGTTTATCTCAACTTGTTAGCTTGAGTCTTCCAGCCAGGTATTTGAACTTTACTGTCGATTTCTCAGTTTCACAGTTCTGAATTTCGTGTTGTATATGCTATAATCGCAGAATTGCTTGATAAATCGGCTTACATGATGTGTAAATGTACTTGTTAGCATGAATCTTCAGTGAACTTCGTGTTTGTACATGCTTAGTTGTATAATCTCTTGATATTGGACTTAATCATGTTGAGTTTGAACTGTGATTCGTAGCTTCCATTTACGATGATCTGGCTTACACAATTTCTTGAGGTACAACAAATGAACTTGTTAGAGCGAATCTTCTGGTCTAGCTACTTGAACTTTCTACTCGCAGTTTCAGAGATCTGCATTTCGTCTTGCATAATGCATATGCTGCTATTGTGTAATTGCTTGATATCAGACTTGTCTATTTGCGATTGGTAGGTGATTCCTGTTTTCTATTATTGATTGATGATGATAGGTATAGTAAATGTAGTTGTTAGCATGAATCTTGAGGTCTAGGCATATGAAGATTCCGGTAATTTTGCAAATTTAGAGGTCTGGAATTCATGTTGCATATGCTATATATGCATAATTGTGTAGTATGAGACTCGTCTGATTGAGTTATTCAGTTTAAAGTCTCAAAATCTAAGACATTGATAAGATTTAGTATTTTTCATAGTTGATTCTTGAGATTTGGCTTTTGCTATTTTTCCCAAGTTATAATATGTGAAGTATACACACTAAGGGCCCGTTCGATTTTAATTCCAGAAATGGAAACGGAATAGAAACGAATCTAGTCCATACGTATATCCTTATTCATGATTTTTGGAATCATTCCTTTGTGGTTTGGAGTAATTTGAGTAGAATTTGATTAGTTTTGATACCTATAGGGAAACAAAATGGGAAAACAAATGCTTATTGCAAAATATTTCATGAACAAGGTGCACATATTCACTAGATTCATTTTCATTCCGTTTTTGTTTTCGGAGTTACAACCAAACGGGGGCTAAAACTTACAATCTGTATTGGTGATCTGATAATAAATAAGAGAACCTGTAAAAAAATTTTATCAGTTGAATTCATTCAGCTGAAGGGTTACGTGATCACATCAGTATGTTATGTTTTCTCTGTATGAACTGATTTGGATGGTGGGTGTTTTGGCTATGAGCTCAGGGCTAGTCCGAACTTCGAATGTCTTTTGATAATGACTCGAAGTCTCGAACCAATTCTTGAGATGCTTTTTCGAAACGTTCAATCTGGCGTTGAGTTTTCAATGCATCTCAAAATCCTTTAGAGGGAATGAGCTTCAGCCTCCTGTATTCATCATTCTTTCCTTAACTTTGCCTGTAAAATTTATCTATTCTAAGTCAATAGTCACACTAATTTTTCCCTCTCCAAATTTTTATTAATTTTAATTATTTTTTGGAGTTATCTATTTATACATGTTTTTTCTTAACTTCACTTGTATAAAATTCACTCCCGGTGAGTCTTTATATACTTCCGGTGAGCTATGACATTCATGAGCCTCTTTAAGTTCCAAGTACAACCCTCGATCCGATTACTAAATCCTTTAAAAGTTAGGGTTTTGGTATAAGGTTTAGGCTATGAAATTAAGATTTTGAAGGTTTGAGTTTGTGAAGTGAAAGCAAAGGGATTTGAAGTAATTGATTAAGACAATGCAAAAATCATAATCGGAAAACGTCTGCTGAGTAGCCCAAATAACCTTAATCATGAAGACATGAACCCAAACATTAAACCATTCGGAATTTACTAACACGTGCTTAAATTTGGGCTTTTCTCAGCCCCTTTGTAATACTACTCAATTTTGGGCTTTTCTGGCCCAATATCTAGCTGAGTACTAGGCCCATTATGGCCTATATGGGCTTAATGCTTCCAACTTCTGATGGATATTCATTTTCTAGGCTTCTAGATAGATTGAAAATTGGTTGAGTTGTTCATCTGAGGATGTTCCAAGTCTCTTAGGGGTGTCTTGTTGTGTAGAGATGTTGTAGATTTGTGTTTGCATTCTAAAGGCCATGTATGGAGTCCAAATCTTAGGTGTGTAAATTTTTCATGTGTTTCTTATGCACTTTCTTCGACGACTTCATTTCTCCAACTGTAGTCATGCTTACCTTCCTTTTCTTGCCTTGAGCTCTTCCTTTTTGTCGATTCGATTTTCTCCTTTTGTATCACGACGGTTTGTCCGTCAACCATTTTTACAGCCCCGGGGCTGTTTTAGTGACTCACATCCCTTCTATTTTTTTAAAAAAGGGTTGGGTCTTCACCCATCACCCAATCCATCACATGGATCAAGTTGCGCTTGAACAAGTGACCGGTTATATACGAACTTTGAATATGTATATATACCTGGTGGTTATTGAGTTGGGTGAGTATTACTCATCCGTTGTCCTTATTTTTTCGGATTTATATCCATATATTTAGATCGGGTTATCCAGATAAGACAATCATCTACGATTGATTCCTAGTCAAATTCCAATAATATAATGTTCAAAGTTCTGTCAATCTTCCTTTTAGTAGAACTCTAAGAATAACGTACAACTGTACAATTACACCGTACTTGAAATGTAAAATGACACCATTAGTTGATAGTTACAGATTTGATTTGGTGACAGAGTGATATAATGGTTATAATGTATAAATAATATTAAATGTTTAGTCAATGAACGTACAATCATGTGTGATTGATGAATAGATACCTTACAAAAGGAATAATCCAGTTCATGATCGGCTTCTTGTACTCGATCTTAGAGAAGTCAGCTCAATATTTTATTATTTCTAGTCTTTGTACTGCATTAAAGTTTTTATGTTCATTTCTTTGACCGTTATGTTCGCTCTGTTTGTCTGATTTTTAGTCTTGTGTTTTTCATTGATCGGGATATCGTGATTCAACCTCTCGTCTTCCAATGTTATGTTCGCTCTGTTTGTCTGATTTTTCGTCTTGTGTTTTTCATTGATCGGGGTTTTGTGATTCAACCTCTCGTCTTCCGGTGTTTTTTATTAGTCGGTTTTTTCATTTATTCTCTTCTATTGACAGTCTACATGTCCAGCATTTTTATTGTGTTTCGTAGGTATGTCCTGTATTGAATCCATTTCCGTTTCTAAAAGAAAGTCGTTACATTAACCTCACGAATATATACGAGTTACCAAATGTAGGTTGTTGACTTTGTTTGTATGTAAATATGTAATGCTTGTGTAATTATATGAAGGAACTACAAATTAAAGCTCTAGGATCAAAGTCCACGATCTACAACATTGTTTCAATCTCGATGCTATTCACATGGATGTAAAATTACCGGTTACACAATCAACCATAGTACGATTGCACTCTAACAAGTGTAGTCCGTCCGCTTGCCGAGGGAAAAAGTGTCCCTCTCGGGCAAAGCACAATGAGCTTCCGATCTATCGGCTCCTGAAAAAACCTCCCACATGCCTTGCACAATCTCAGTCATGTACTGCAGTCGAGTTTATGCACAAGTCAGCGCGCAATACAAGTGTTCTTCTACCCTAACTCCGTGCTCATGCAAGGCTTGAATTTAACCGTTGAATATATACACTGGTTATGTGCAAATCCTTACTAGTCATCCACATTTAATCATTAGTTTCTTATTGTTAAAAAAGAAAATCTAGATATGATATATAAGTCAATACTACCTTAATAAATTATACGATAAAATTACCAAAAAGCCAAGTGTCAGCCGTGCTTTTTACATATTGCACATCTCAACGTATGTCGAATGCGTTCAAAATAACAGGTGATTGTCAATGCAACTGGATTGAGTTGAAGTTGAAATTTTGTTATTCAATTGAGTCCAGCTGTGTTGAAAATTACTTTTCAATAATTTTTCATCTTACTCGAAGTTCAAAATTTCAGCGTCGTCGCATGCGCTGAAATTTCAACGCCAACGCAGGTCAATTGCGTTGAAAATTCGATTATCCCCACGCAGTCGACCTGCAATCGGCCTACATTAAAGTTGATTTTTGTCGACGCAAAGGACGTCATGTGAACATTGAAACATATAAGAACTTTGTTCTTATAATAGCCTGAACTGACTTGTTTATCCATTATGAAATGTTATAAATATATACACAAAAAAGATATCACTATAACGTTATGAAAGTAAAAATCGATAAAACGTTAACACTAACGAAGGTAACGGGATATATGTACATAATATAATGTTTCTTTTGACGGAACTAGATAATTAGTTTTATATATTAATAAAGGAAGTACAAAACCAACTATTAAACAAATAAAAAAAATAACAATTTGACAATGAACAAAACCAATTATTCAACTAAAGTAATCTATTTTTTATTTATTTTTATTTTTTGATAATGGAAAGCGGTTCGAAACCACTAGACAGCGCGCCGTCTAGTGGGTCGAAAGGCCGAAAAAATCGGCAGACGGTCAAACCGTCACGAAGGACCACAAATAAAAGAGAAAAGAAAAACATGAAAATACATCAAAATGAAACCGAAAACAAAAAAAGTCTTGCAGGATGATCCAACCAACAAGAGGCACCGAACATAAACGTTCATCTTCGAAAGAGGTACACAGGGAAGAAGCCTGAGGAACAACTGTGGACACCTCAAATTTGGACTGCAACAGAGTTTTCAGAGTAGATCAATCAACTAAAGTAATCTATTGATTTGTAAAAAATATTAAATAAATAAAAGAGTTTAGATTCTTAAAAAATTGTACTTTTATAAAATTATTAAGCCCGTTAGTAGCTCGGGTCAGACTTAGTTAATCGTTATTTTGAGGTTAACAAATTTGATTATTAAAACCCACAAATCACATTTATGATTAGTTTTAATAAAGTATTCAAAAAAAGAAGCTAAAAGTGTGTATATTGCATGTATATAGACATGTATAAATTGATTGAAGATGAAACTAAATATTATAATGTCCTAATTTGTAGCTAATTTGGTAGCTTTAACTTCAAATGATTGGTTATAAGTACTTTTCCAAACCTCAAAAAGACAATTGCTTTGAAGTTAGCCTTTTGAAGTCCACCCCAAAAACTAACTAAAAGGGCTAATATCACATGCACATGCTCTTCTTCTAAGTTTTAATTGAGTTCAAGAGGTTCATGCATGCACAAATGAGGCTAAATTAGGTTAACCATTTGATTCCTTATTGATTGTTGTCTTTAATCTAGATTTAAGAGAATTATGTCCATGTTCAATTCTCTCCCATGACTTTGTTTTTTTATAAGAAAAAATTGTCAAAATAGTACTTAGTACTCCGTTTTTTAAACTATCAGAACGGTACCTGACTTATTGAGTCCGACCAAAGATTAGTACCTGGATTACTGTTCACGCGATAAGTTAACAGGTCGGTGTTGAAAATCTGTATTAATGTAAGCTTTATGTCTAAGGTAGGTGGACAATTTTGCCCCTGATATTTAACACCGATATGTAAGCTTTATGTCTAAGGTAGGCAATTTTTATATAATTAATTATGATTATAAAATGTCAATTTTAGTTTTTTTATTAATATAACCTGTTATCGGAATCAACATGACATACTCAATTCAATCTAAAAAAAATACATAATTTTTAAGTAAAGTGATAAATTGGTGGGATAAAACCACAACTATTTATGGATAAAATGACTAACTAGGTCTTTTACCACTATTACTATATTAAGAGTACCCATAACATAAACTCATAAAAAAGAGCCTATAAAATTAGAGGGGTCTACAAAATTCAACACATGTGTTATGTTCAAATTCAACACATAAAGTTAGCGAATTTAATCCAAAATCAATTGACAATAAAAATAATAGCTAATATAATATATTATATAATAGACTCGAAATCTCACCACTTTATACGTGTGTGTAGTTGTTATCGCTTATTTAAATGTGACGATGATTTTAGTTATAGCACGTAGATTTTAAAGGAAAAAAAATTCCAATAGAAAATAGGTATTTCCATCTTCTCGTGTATAAGTTCGACGCAGACTGTATATTGAGTATCATGTGCATATGAACATACACGTGTAAGGTCTAAGTCCAACACATAAAGTCAATAAATTTCATCCAAAACCAATTTACAATAACAACTAGTAGGTAATACGATATATAATATAATAGACTCGAAATCTCACAAATTTGTGTGTGGAGTTGTTATCACAACATCACATTACCCTTCTTTTTAGAAATGAGTGTTTGATGTTTTTCTTACTCAACACCATTGGATCCAAAGGCAACACAAATCTCATCCACAAAAGAATATGTAAACTAATCACACCCTAATGGGTTTAAATATATATTTAAGCAACATAATGACTTGAATTAGATAATAATAGTTACAAGTGGAATTGCACATCCCAAAGACATCTAAGCTTATGAAAATGGTAAGACTAGGTTCAATGCACATATATACACTATGCAATTCAATTGAATAGTAGTGGCAAACAAGACACGATGTTTGTTTGTTTGCTTACTTTGTTTGTAAATTGTTGGGAAGTTGGAATATCAAGGGTGAATTTGTCGACATAATTGTGGCTTTTCCTCCTTCATATTTGCCCTTTTCTCAATATTTTATACATTCATCAACAATATTTGTTACATTTTATGTTAACATATAGCACATGATCCTAAGTAACTAAATTCATGGTAATTAGTCTTCTTAGGGTTTAAACTAGGTCTAGATCGGTTGTAAGAAACACCCTGTCCTCAAACCGGATTTGTCTTCTTTATATAGTTTTATATTACGAAATTGCTAAATATATAATAAGCGGATTACTAGACGTTTATGACCATGTCGAAAAAATGGGATTTACTTTATCTTGACTACGTCTAAGATGAAACTCGGGCAGATCGACTGAGTTCGTGACTTTTCCTCCTTCATATTTGCCCTTTTCTCAATATTTTATACATTCATCAACAATATTTGTTACATTTTATGTTAACATATAGCACATGATCCTAAGTAACTAAATTCATGGTAATTAGTCTTCTTAGGGTTTAAACTAGGTCTAGATCGGTTGTAAGAAAAACACCCGGTCCTCAAACCGGATTTGGCTTCTTTATATAGTATTATATTACGAAATTGCTAAATATTAAATAAGCTGATTACTAGACGTTTATGACCATGTCGAAAAAATGGGATTTAGTTTATCTTGACTACGTCTAAGATGAAACTCGGGCAGATCGACTGAGTTCGTGACTTTTCCTCCTTCATATTTGCCCTTTTCTCAATATTTTATACATTCATCAACAATATTTGTTACATTTTATGTTAACATATAGCACATGATCCTAAGTAACTAAATTCATGGTAATTAGTCTTCTTAGGGTTTAAACTAGGTCTAGATCGGTTGTAAGAAAAACACCCGGTCCTCAAACCGGATTTGGCTTCTTTATATAGTATTATATTACGAAATTGCTAAATATTAAATAAGCTGATTACTAGACGTTTATGACCATGTCGAAAAAATGGGATTTAGTTTATCTTGACTACGTCTAAGATGAAACTCGGGCAGATCGACTGAGTTCGTGGCTTTTCCACCTTCATATTTGCCCATTCCTCAATATTTTATACATTCATGAAAAATATTTGTTACATTTTATGTTAACATATAGCACATGATCCTAAGTAACTAAATTCATGGTAATTAGTCTTCTTAGGGTTTAAACTAGGTCTAGATCGGTTGTAAGAAAAACTGAAAAACCGGTCGTCAAACCGGATTTGTCTTCCTTATATAGGTTTATATTACGAAATTGCTAAATATAAAATAAGCGGATTACTAGACGTTAATTTATGACCGTGTCGAAAAATTGGGATTTAGATCATCGCGACTACGTCTAAGATGAAACTTGGGCAGATCGACTGCGTTGAAACTCAATTTTTTTGTACGAAGTCCAATGCGCCACGTCGTGTAAATAGTATTTAGTTATTCGTGTGAGTAACCTTGTAATAATATTCTTTTTGTTTCATAATAAATATTTTTAGCCTTAAAACTATTACTATTATATACAAAGAAAAATCGTTTAGATTTTATTATAAAGTTTAAGATCACGCAATGAGTAGTTCATTTCATCAATTTTTTTTAAAGATAACGTAAATTATGTTCTAAAATTCACACAAGATGGAAGATTATTATTATTATTATAGATTGTTATGTTTCTATTTATAACTATTATGAAGGTAAATTTAGGGTTTTGCATGGGTACGTAGTAAGGAAGTATATATATCGAGTAGCTTTATACGAAAATATGTAGTATATATGGCAAACTTATTCATGCTTTATACTAAAAATATTGTTAAGAGTTTCACATATGCTTTGTAAACTTGGTTACATTTTGCATATGGTAATTTCTTAAAACTTATGAAGACACATATCAACTCATATGGTATACATTTTGTGCATGTGGCCGACATAAAAGGTGTTAGGTTTTGGATGGTAGATCTTCACTTTTCCTAAATCAACCCAACTTGAGATAACACTTAGTTCAATTCAATCCGAATCCGACCTGATACGAGCCAACAAAAAAATGAGTCAAACTCTAAAACTATCCGACCTGGCTAGTCCGAACTCGAAACACCGGCCCAAAACCGACTCGTGTGACCCAAAACCGACTTGTATGACCCAACAATCCAAGTATCAAATTACTGAAGTTGAGATAAGACAACTTTTTAATACTTTTGGACTTTTTTTGGTATGATTTATGAGGAATCGGGTTCGAAATCATTTAAACCGATTCTCGTGTTCGAAAATAATTAATTATGGGAACGAATATTTTTAATATATTTCATTCTTTAATTCCTAAATATTGTTTAATAGATTTGAGTTGCTTCAACTTATTTTCAATTATAGTGATTTTGGATCATGAATAAATTAAGACATCATCCACGATTTTATAAATAAATTTTCAAGCCAATTTTTTTAATCCAACCAAACACAATATTTAAAAATTTGGACTAGGGCATTCAATTTTATTTCAATTTCTGGATCCTCCACCCATGATTACACAATATTACAATATGGGTCAATCCGGATTTGTTTATAATCCGGTTGCACACATTCGGGTACTAACGATCAACAAAATCCTAAAAGTCTATCCAAATGAATTTCGCAATTCTCGCTCTTAGTTTATCCTTTCGTGACCGGGGGGGGGGGGGACATATTGGGTCGAGAATGATGCTAATCATCGACCTTGTTGTCGATCCATTGCGTGAAGGGAGAAACATATGAAGAAGACAATGATGATCATCATCGACCAAATTGGCCTCTAAGATGGTCCTACAATGAGTGACACATTTGCAATTTGATGTTCACTAATTGTTATAGCAAATCCCTATAACATTTAAATATTTTTCGCAACTAGGAAATCAACATGCAAGCAATCATTCGATTTATCCGTTTAGGAAATTGTCTTGGGTCACTGCAACTACAGTTAAGGGTACTTATTGCTCTAGATTCGGATCAAGAACCGAATTAAGTCCATAACAATCGCAACTAGGTTGTGTGACAAATGATAAGTAATCTCATGTAAAACTCGGCTTTTCTTTTGCCGCGGTCACATTTCAATTATTCATTTTTATATATTACTAGCTTTTTTCCTATACTAAAATTCATTTATATTTCATGAAAAAGATCATTTATATGTCAAACTTGAGATTTGTGCAATATGTTTATACTATTTAGATAATTGTTTTTGAAGGAAGAGATTAAGTCAAACCTATTGGGTTTGAAAAAAAAAAAGAAAAGAAAGAGAATGCATAGAGAATAAAAAAAACTTCATTAATCTTGTTTTGACTATTTTATTTGAATCTATAAATATCTAAGACAAACATACAAACCCGATTTTCCAAAATAATATCTAATGTAATTTATCACTGAATCAACTGAGTATTTCCGATAATAAGACATAATATTTGGTAAAATGGTTTTTAGGGTTTGAGTTGACCAAAGACTACATTATTATCCATTTAAGTTGTACATTATTTATTGCTTATTGTGGTCAATATCACCCACCTGATATAGGAATGGAAAGAGTGTCCAACATTACTATCCATTTAAGTTATACATTATTTATTGCTTAAGCAATTTCACCATTCTCCTATCCAATTATAATTGAGTAGTCCTTCTCAATAGTCCCACACCCCATCTCTTCCTTTTTTCCCTTCATATTATTGGCTTCTTTCCATTTGTATTCAGTTGACCCAATAGACCTACTTTGTTTACCACAAAAAATAAAATAAATAGAGTAGTTTGGTGAATGAATGACAGATCATCTATCATGGAAGAGGGCCCCTATTCACATGGCAAACCATGTTCTCAAATCCTAATTTGCATTTCACATAAAGACAATTGTGTGTCATTCAATACATCCAATTGAAGCCTTCAAGGAAACTTCCAATGCTGAAAAAACAAAGTTGATAATTTAACAATGTCTAGTACATCGAATCGCTTTCCGGTGAAATCGGAAGGAAAGAAAAGAAGAAGAAGAACCATAACTAAGTAAAGGCCTTCAGAACCTCTATTGATATTCCACAGCCTTTACACAAGATGTTTAACAAACAAAGTTTCCGGTTTCGATAATGGTACAGCAGTTCTTATTAAGGCCAGGAAGAGGTAGCTATGAGGCCAAACTATGAACCCTAAAACAAAGCATGGAAATCTTCAAACTAGCAATTGAGTAATTTTGCCAATGAAGGAAAAAACTCTTGGTAAAATCAGAGATGGCTTTTGAGCATGATAAGGACCAGCTCTTCTTTGTTGCTGGTCCTTTTTACAAAAGAATATACAGCTTTGAGACATCATCAGATAAGCTTGCTCTCACTTCAGTTGTACCAAATTGGCATATTTGGCTTCACAAAGCCTTCAACATATTCCATTGGTGGAATAGGATCAAATGTGGATCCAAACATCACAGGCATTTCATTAGGGAATTGATCCATTGTAGAATATACCTTTCGCTGTTCAAACTTACCATTCTCTTGTCGAAACATTTGCTGATGATTGATCTGCATTAGATTTGGTTGATTCAGGATGTTGTTGTTGTTGTTACTGTTGTTGTTGTTGTTGTTTCTTTCGATCATCAAAGCTGTTGCCTGGTTCTGAATTTGCTCATTCTGTTGACACATGATGCTTGGATGAAGGATATTGCTTTGGTTCATTTGGATACCGCTTTGCGAGTTGCCATTCTTTGTCGCTTGGAGGTTGGTATCGTACATAGTCATAAGATCACCTATTGACTTTTGGACGTCTTCTGCAACTCCAAGGCCTGATAGATCAAAGAAATGACCAGGCATCGGGTTCATAGGAGATGGAAGTGATTGTGGTTGAGCAATAGGCTTGGGTTGGTGAACAATGGTTTGTTGGACGGTGAACGGTTTCTTCATTTCATGGTTGGATTGAGCATTCTGAATTCCGAAATCCAAAGAGTTAGCCCTGAATTGACAATTCATCTGATGATTGTCCCGGGATATCCTGTCAAGAAAACCGAGCTGAATCTGACTGTAAGGGCAGCAAGGAAACCCGCAAGTGAACACTTGGCGTTCAATCATACTGTTTACCATTTCACCAGATGGTGATACCTTCCTCTTCCTGTCAAAGTCGAAGCTGCTACCGACAGACTCCCCTTTAACGAGATTTTGAAGCTGTGGTACCGTTGGCTTTTGCTCTTGCATATTGAAGTTGGGTCCTTCAACATCATACTCACTTCCATCATTGATCACAGAGGAAGAACTATCACCAGCAGAGGACAGAGGCGGAAGACATTGATCAGGATAACGCTCCCTCACCACAGTTTCCTCATGATTGATGATGGAAAGCCAAGTAGCACTCTCTTTAGCTGTCATCTTATCTTGTAAGCACTTTGATTGCCTTACAAGCTTACGAATCTTAGCAATATCAGGAGACATGTGCTTGATAACAGCAGTTAAGACACTCACTTTCCATGCTTTCTTCAGATCATGAGGCTTCTTATAAGGTGGAGCACCATGATCATTAGGTAATCCGAGCTCCGGCCACCACTCTTCCTTCCCTGTCGGCCACCATGGCGGAGAAACGCCTTTCTCTAATGGAAACCTCCTTTGAGGAGGATCACAGTGTTGCATTAGAGCTGAAAGAAGGGAACCGAGAGTAGTATCTTGAAGCTCCTGAAGAGTATGAGGGGTTGACCCAATTGGGTTACAACCTTCATTTGTACCAGGAATGGAATGATCTGCCTGGTACTTTGCTATAGCATTCGGCCCATTCCGATCAAATCTAACTTTGTCCTTCCACCACTCACGGAGATTGTCTGATGCTCCGCTCACCGGCTTCCCCTTCTCGGGAATAATCCCATACACAAAGCCTTGAGCCTTACAAACTTCCATCATCTTCAACATGTACTTCAAGATCCCGTCCTGTGCCCTGGACATCTTTTTCCTCCTCGCCTGCTCCTGAGACTGACGCTGCTTCACCGGATCAATGAAACAACTCCCTTCTTTGGTCTTAGTTTGCTCTTTAAGCTTCTTGAGACGCATCTTATCACGCCACATCCTCCTTTCAAGCTCATCCACATCGATATCATCATCATCGCTATAGTCATCTTCCATGACAGGATCTGAACCGATTTGATGAGGAGCAAAGGCCATGTTACCTCCTCCGGGCATAGGAGCTGAGAAAAACTCAACATCACTACAAAACCCCATATCTTCGAACATTGCCATAGTCCAACAAAAGACCTACTTGGTACAAACAAATCACAGACAATTCGAACTCGGATTTTTCAAAGACCTTTTCAATCACATACGAAGAATAGAGAGAAAAATCTTCTCCCAAATCAGATAACTGTTAACTCCTCAACCTGCAAACAAGGAGAAGTGTGAAAACATAAAGAAAACGAAACCAAATTTCAGGATTAGATGCTAGCCAAATCTACTCCTAAGAACACAAACATAGCCCTATCTATATAGGCATCAATAAGACTTCAAAATCAAATCCAAATTCCAAAAGAATCAATCCAAAAACCAAGCAAAAAAAAAATCGGATTGGAAATTTTATCCAAAGCACGGATCAATTCCTCATGAATCTCCTGATTGCTAACCAAAACACAAACTAAAGCACAGAAAGAAGAACCAAATCAATCAACACGAGCAGCAAAATACTGATAGCAGTATCAGATCAACGTCTGCAAGAAGTAAAATCTACCTGAAAATTTCTTCGTTTTAGTTGATCCACTCTAAACAGTTAAAGGAGAAGCAAAGAGAAGGAATAAGCTTTTCTAATGGCGAAGCCAGAAAAGGTCGGTTTATGGGATTCAAGGTTAACCCTCCCACGTTTGGGAACGAAGATGGAGGAGAGAGACAGATAAATGGGAATCTTTGATTTTAATATGCGAATTGATTATTGATTTTCCCGAATTTTTATTTCAATAAAATAAATAGTGTAAATAACGAAAAAGGAAATAATAAAAAAAAACTAGGTCGGTGTCGGAGACGCGTTGGATTGTCTGTAGTGGGATGCACTGATTTTACTATGTTACCTCATTCTTTTTCCTTGTTAATTAATTTAATATCAAGTATTTTTTTTTTCTAAAAAAGTTATAATACTTACTCATTCTACAAAGATATATTATTAATAACTTAATTTTATGATTTATTTTTGTCTTTTCTTTTTTTCCTTTGTTCTGGTTAGTTCGTCTGCCGATTCTTCGTCCTTTCGATTCAATAGTTGGTGCGTTGTCTATGGGGTCGAACCATTTTTCGTCATTAAAAAAAATGTAATTTTTTATAGAAAGAATTTGACCAAATAGGTCCTTTTTAATTTTCATTAGATTTGTATACCTCTTCAATTGTGATCACTTATATTAAAGTGAAGTTGGAAGGTAAGAGGTTTGATTAAAGATACATTTACTATACATATTTATAAATGAGCCTAGTTAGTAGAGAGAAATCTTCAAAATGCTTACTTAGCTAATCTGACCTTTTGTATATACGTATTAGTTCAATAAAAATTCAAAAGTCTTTTTTATCGGATTGTGTCTAAATGTAGTATGTCCAACGAAAAAGATCTTTCCCTCTAAAAGAATCGACTTGGAGCTGAAAGTCCATAAATAATTAAATAATTTAGATTGAATATGCCAAACTATTGTCAATAATATTTACAAAACAACCAAGTAAGTGTTTATGATAAACCTTATAGGCACATCTATATATACTACTAAAATAGAACCCTCTTAGTCCACATGTCACCACCTTAATCATGCCACATAGGACTTTTTGTCAAATATTTACAATTTTGCCACATTTTAATTACAATTATGCCATTATTCAATAAATATTTTAAGTCAAAATTAAAATATTTTCCATCTCATTATGCCAATTCAACAAAAATAATTTCATCTCATCATATTCAATATCTTAATGTTATAAAAATAATTTTTTTTAAAATATCATATAACCTAACCGAATTTAGAGATTTCAATGGATTTTGTTTGGATTCTAGATTTTACAAAATAAATCCGAACTAACATTTAAATTTTAGAGGTTACAATATGAGATATAACAATATTTTATTCAAAATATTTGTATTATCGTTAATAAAGATTTTATAGACGTTTTATTAAATCAATTTTTTTTAAATAATAATCGATTTTAAAAAACGATTTTTTTAAAAAAAACTTTAATTTTTTAGTTATAATTAATAATATTAAAAAATAAATTCTTACGTAATTTTTTTTATTTAACAGTTTTGCAATTATTACAAATTTAATAATTATTTTTTTATTACATGATCTAATCATATTGATATGAATATATTCTTCTTAACATTTAGCCTTTTTTTTTAAAAAAAAATTGTAATTAGGTTAGATAATAATTTTTCAATTAATAATTAATTTTTTTTTTACAATTTATTCAAACTCAATCCCGCACATGGTGCGGGTATTAAACTAGTTTGAAGCTATGAAAAACACGTGAAAGTAAGAATAACAATTGAAAGTATAACTTGAATAATTTTAAAACTAACTTCGGAAACAATTCAGAACAAGTAAAAATATAGAATTTCTGGACATCTTATGATCCAAATGGGACGTCAATCACAACCAACTCATATCACACGAGCTGATTGTTGATCTTATAAATATTAAAATTTCGTGTTTTATTATTCTCGAATATATAGTGTTCTCAGGAGAGAACTGTGAAAAGATATCCTTGATCTTTCCAAGTATAAAAGTTGACTCATGACTAACGTTTTTATGGGTTATAAACTCCAACACACCCTCTTGATCCATTCTTCTTATGAGGAAAATGAGAATCGTTGACATAATGACACCTCTGAACTTTCTAGTGTTGAGAGTTCTTACTCCTCTATAGGCAATGCTAATTTTATAGCCTAAGTGAAGAAGTGAATCCTTGTGCATAACTTTCTCCTTTCTAATTCCCTCGAGCTAACTCAAATTTAACCAATGACAAGAGAATCAATCAGACATCACATATGTAAAATTTACATTTAATAGATAAAAGGGTAGGAACGACGGGCTCACTACTACCCATTAAGTAGTATGTTTCATAAACGAGGTTCGTCATTTGGAACTACAAGGGAATGACGAAAAATAGTTTTTTTGATATACATTGACCTAAATAGAAGGTTTGCACGAATAAAAAAAATACATTTCTTTACATTTTGGCTAAGATCATTTATAAGTTATTTATTCATATCGGATTAACCTTTTGGTATGTGAGTCTAAATTATCTTACATTGACTATCAAGGAAGACTAACATTTTGAGAACTTTTATAACTATTTATTTATATTGGATTAGTATCTGATAGTGAGTAAGATCAAGTACAATATTTATTCATATCGGATTTTATAATTCCACCTTGATATAAAATGTTGTATTTATGATGATGAAAGACTTAACATAAATGCGGCTTTATATACTAACAAATATCGATTATATTCTCTAGATATCTTGTATGTTTGTTATGTGAATCATGCAGGATATTAGTCGGATCTTAGAGAAGAAAGAGAAGATTTTTCAACGAGTTGTAATACCCAAAAATTTTTAAACTCTGTTTAATACCGGATCAAACCGGATTCCGATCCGGCAACCTTAACTCTTTTAAATAAAAGAAAACGATATTAATTTCTATCATTTTATGTGACCTTTATTCACATAAAATGATAAGTTATGTAACCGTAAATAATTCTGTACATTTAATTTAAAACCGAGGAGCGGTTCCAGGCGAATAACGAGTCTTCCTTCAGCCCATTTATTTTATTTGAAGAGCATACCCAATTCTGGCCCAAAAACCCTTCAGCTGGCCCAAACCAACCTAAACCCTAAATCACCTTTTAACCTAATCTAATCAGCTTCTTAATTTTAATTAACGCTAACCTAATGTTCTCCCTACCGCTCGACTGCCACACCGATCTCTTCCATTCTCGCGCTGATCAACCGCCTCGTCTGCACCGGAGTCAAAGAGACACACTACGACTCACCGACGAACTACACCGGCCGCCGGAACCCCCTGCTGCTCGCCAACGTTCTGCACAGGCCGCCGGATCCACTGCTTCTGCTCCTATTTTCTGCACAGCCGGACCGGTACCAAGCATGCTGTTGTGCTGTCGTCACTACAACCGTCTGCACCCCTCTGCTACGGATCTGGATCGAGGTAAGTCACTGCCTGGTCCACTCCTCTCCCCTTCATGCGTCTAACCTAACCAACCGCCCTAACTTGTGTTGTCTTCTGCGTAGAGTGTTGTGTTCCGGCTGAGTTGTTTGGAAGGTCATTGCAGGTCGAGCTCCAGGCTGTAGGTGAGTGCACAGATTCTCCCTGTTTTGCCCATAACACTGTATAGAGGTGTTGTGATTACCAAGTAGAGTAGCGATAGTTAGGCGAGAAACGAAGAGGAGTAAAGACAGTATAGGGAGAGAATGTTTTATATCTTTTAGGTTAATAAAATTAGACACTTTAGGGGCTCCGTAGGATTCGAACTTGGGACCTGCAAATCATGGTATTTATGAGGGATTGCTGGCGGAGAGACTCGAACCTAGGACCTTATTCATTATCAGAAAATTTCAGTTTTGTGAGCTGACACTGTTAACTTTGAATCCGTTTTTGGACAGCTTAGATCGAACATCCACCGTTGAATTTTTGATATGTTATAGATGGAATTATTTAGTTTAATGTGTGAAATTTTGGGAGAGAGTTAACGGTCGGATTAGGATTTACAAAGCCCCGAAGTAGGACAGTTGGGTTGATTTTGCAACAGAGGAAGAAAAATGACTAAGTATAGAAATGTTAGTTTTACCCCAACTTTATAATTTTATGTAGGAGTGTTGGGTGAGAATTTGTGAAAGATCCTTGCCCTATGTTTAGTATACATATCATAGAAGTTTTAGAATTTTTATTCCGGGAATTTTATCTTTCATTAGAGCCTTGGATCCTAACCCAAAGTCGGACCTTAACGAATTTTTATAAAAATTTAGAAGTTTGTGTAACTCTTATAAATCCTCACTAAATCTTTCTATGAGAACTAGATTTAGGACATAGGTCCTAGAATAGAATTTTAGAACTAAATGATAGACTTCTCGGAGTTTTGAGATCAAGGGCAAAATGGTCTTTTTTAACCTAAGAGAAACTTTTTCCGTAAATTCTCTTCATGAGATTGTACAACTTAGAAGTTTATAACTTCTAAGAGTTTGGGGATGTGATTTTGATCCACATGCCTTGTTTGACAGGCGTTTGAGTTACCACGAGTACGGGCCGAGTTGAGTTTGATAGAGTGTGATTTGATTCAGGTTAGTCCTTTCGACTTACTTAGTTGGTTTCTGGATATTAGTTGGGTGATAATGGTAATGTGTGTGCAATGTTTTTTATAATAATAACTTGTTAGGACGACCGTTGTTGTTATGTTTTAAGGCCCAAGTGTATGTATAACGGGCTGTGACATCACTGCCCAGCTCTGCCAGGAGACTGAGAGGTTCTCTATACCCAGACCATACAGGTACAATGTGAGATGCATCGGATTCATTCCTAATGGTTACACGGGGCGGAGGCGAGGTTTGGGAATCCCTCGTGTCACAAAATAAGTATCATTAGTAAGAGTGGATGACTTAAATGAAGATAATAAATGGATTGTTTGAAAGCATGATGAGTGTTTACTTTTGCTATGTGTGTGTGCTATTATTATTCTTCTAATGTTTAGATAGCTAGCTAATGGTTGTTTTGTTGTATTTTTAGATTTACCGCAGGTTAGAGCAGCAACTGAGTGATCCGGAAGTAGTGGTCAGCCGGATCTCCGTACTCCTTAGAATGGGGTAGGGATGTTTCCTTTGTTGTTCTTTCATCTTGTTAAGATAGTTAGTCTGTTTCGTTGTTTAAGTACTATAGGTTGTTAGACGTTGTTGCATTCATTCCTTTAAAAATACTATTTTATGAATTTCGGTTTTTCTTATTGTGTCTTGTTGCAAGATCCTCTTAATATTGTTGTCAAACTGAGGTCGGGACCCATTGTGAGGTCCTAACCAGTAATGCTCCGAGTTCTGAGAATTCGGGGTGTTACACGAGTCATAAATGGAGGATCTACAAAGTTGTTAAGAGAATATCTTGAAGTTAAAGAGAAGATTTACTCGAAGATATTCAAACGGCTACAACAGCATAACAACCGTAGATCTTGCTTGAAGAGTTGTTCGAGATTTTTGGAACAAATTCTAACATTCAACAACAAAGATTCTCAAGAAGATAGTACGGATTTTGTGGAGAATTAAAGACGATACAAATGATAAGAAGAAGATGTCTCCACCCGAAGACTATAAAATAATTCATTGATAAAGAAGAAGATAACAAGCTTACAAGTGAACATTCCAAGTCTTCTTCATCGATCAAAAGTTTATCAGTCTCACGAACGTACTTTGTTTTAGTTTAGAGAGTTAGATAAACACATAGAGCTACATTGTCATGCCATTATAGGTTTATATTAAGTGTTACTCTACAAAGTAACTAGGCTATTATTGCGAGACATGAGTTGACTAGATCGTATCAGTGAGGCTACATTGAGAGAAGAAGGGAAGTTCTTCTAGGCTGTATTTAGGACTCAAACGAAGCAAATAATAGATAGTTAAATTCTAAGGTCGGAAACCCTAGGCAAAGACATAGGCTGTTAGAGCTGAACTTCATAAACATATCGTGTGTCAATCTTTTCATTTCCGCACGCTATATCGTTTATATTGTGACTAACAACTTTTTGCAGGTTTCCAAGGCAAGACCTTGAGATATACTTCAAGGCCTTGAGAAACACTTTTGTCACAAAATACAAAGATTGACTTCAAGGCCTTGAGATTCATTTCAAAGCCTTGATATCCGATATTTTCAAAACGTTCTCATACTCTATTCAATCCCCCTTCCTAGAGTATCTTTGTCCTTATTCTACCTCCTACTCGGTTCTTCAGGATTAATATGTGGTATGTGAGTCGTTGACCTACTGGTATGTGAGACCTACTGGAATGTGGGATCTGCTGATATGTGAGTATAAGTTATCTCACATCGATTATCACATAAGAGCGACATTTTGAAAACGTTTATGAATAGAAGGTTTGTAGATTAAACAAATCATACATTCATGCCTTATGACTAAAATCAAGTATTATACATATTCATATCAGATTAGCTGGCATGTGGATCGTTGACTTGTTGGTATAATGTGGATAGTTGACCTTGTGGTATGTGAGTCTAAATTATCCCACACCGATTATCAATTTAGACTTATATTTTGAGAACTTGTATAATTTGAATATTTGAAGATTCAACATATCATAAATTTATTAGACGTTTAGCTAAGATCAATTATAATATATATATATCTAGTATGTGGGTCGTTGATCTATTCGTATGTGGGTCTAAATTATCTTGATAACTTGTATAACTCGAAAGTTTGAAAATTTAATAAATCAAAGTATAATGGTCCGTTCGGTACACTCCATTCAACTGGCTGGTTGAACTGGTTGAATGATTTATCTCAGTGTTCGGTACTGCATTTCTATCATTCAGACGAGGGATTGAAAGGGTTAAATATGGAGTTGAATCGATTGAATCATTCAACCAGGGTAGTGAAGTTGAATCGGTTGAATGGAAAATCGATGGCCTTTATACCCTCCGTATGAGACGAAACATCCATTCAACAATCGAGCAATTGAAGGGGGAGATGAAACAAATTGAGATCTTTGTTTCGTTGATTGAAAATACCCAAAAATTTCACAGAAAGTAGTCGAATTGAGAGTTTAAAACCCTAATTGTGTGATTGGATCTTCGCCAAGCTTGCTTTGGAGAAGAAGCTCGGTACAGTAAGGTTTCACGGCCATTCACGGTTAATTTCTGACTCCGTTGAGTTTTGGTTGTTGTTTCGGATATTCTAATTCTACGATTTGTTTGTACGAATTAGTATTGAGTGTTTTCCGTGTTTCTGCTAGAAGTTGCGTCAATAGGGTGGTGGATGCGTGAGTTGTTTGAATTGTTCGAATTGAAGATGTAAGTGGAAGATTGACGGAGTTTTAGAGTGGTTTTGTAAATCAATGTTGGTGTAATGTGGCAAGTGATTAAAAAATGCAGTATCAGTAGCATTTGCAGATCAATGTTGATCACTTGAAAGCGATAGGAAATTAGGTACAGAAAGGTCAATCCGATACTTCTTTTATCTAACCAGGTTATTGAGTTTGAAGATTACGAAGATTGAGTTTGTTGCTTCTGTTTCGACTTTACCTATTGTCATTTAATTTTACAAAACTATAAAAACAAATTAAATAAAATTGTAGGGGCATTTACTAAGGATATTTTGGTCAATTTATACTTCATTCAACCCGTTCATTCTCATTCTAAACGAACATAGAAACAAATTAATTCGATTCAATTTCATTCAGTTTCAATCTCAATTTTATTAAGTTTCAGTTTCAGTCGCGGCATACCTAACATGCCCTAACATTTATTCATACCAGATTAATACAGTAGTAATCTCATTTGCTAATTAGTTGTGAAATGATTCCCAATTTGCGTATTATATCCATGTTATTGCAAAATAATAATTTAAAAAAAAAGTTAAAATAATAAAATTAAATAAAGTATTAACTGATATCAACTATATAATATTAAAAAAGTTTTTATGGTTATATTACTTATATGTTTAAAGGGGGAATTTAAAATTAGAGTTTGTTTAGATCTCGAATTTGAGTGTGTTAATCAATTATTTAAAATATATTGGTTCAACGTGGTGCTACGTGGCTTAAAAAAAAACCGATATGTGTAAATTTGATGACATGGATCCACAAAATTGTGTTATGTGTAAGTTCATGAGTTGTTTTAGTATAAAAGATAGATATATAGATAATATGTAATATAAATATATAAATTTATTGGACAATATAATATCAATACTTGAAAAAAAAAAAGTCCAAAATCTAATCTATTAATTTTAATATCCGTAAAAGATTGAAATAGAATTTATTTTTTTATTCGAAACTTATTATTAATATTTTTTAATTCTTCTTCAAAATTGTATCCATTTATCACCTTTAACCTTTACGCAATTGATCATATTTTTTACTTTTAAAAATTAATGAAAATAATTTGTACAACACATGTAGGCAGGTAGCCGTCATTTTTAACTGGATGGCAAGTAATTAGGAAACACAAGCACATGGGTCGTTTTGTGTCTCAGAAGGCTACAAATGACATCAGATGGGTGTAGAAGAGCCGTCACCGTTGAATTTAAGTAAGTTATCGTTAAAAATTGAATAAATTCAAAATTTTTAAATTAAATTACAAAAATGAACATATTTATAAAATTACTCAATTGATGAGACAGTTTTTGTAAATGTAGAAAATTATAAAGAAGGTTAGACGTTCGATATTTGTAAAGGGATTATATCAGTATTTTTAAATAATGGGTGATAGACTTATCTACAATAATTTTCTTTATTAATATTAATTACGGGATTGATATTTATCTAAAAACTCCTACCTAAATTATATAGGGTAATTGAGCCCCGCATGCGTAATAGGATATGCCCCGTTAGCTCATCGAGAGTGTCCCTGCCTACACGTCCGTACATCATGGGTATATTTCATTGTACTGTGTATTTGAACGTTGGAACAACAATCTTAATTATGGACATTATGTGATGCCCTAAGTTTAAAAACTCGAGATATCTTTAGGTTATGAATCACATAGTGGATTCATTCAAGTTAGTCTGATGATAAATTCACCATTGAACCTTTTAAAAAAAGAGTACATCAAACATAAAACAAATCTAACCGTCAATTTTCAAAGATTATTCATGTAACTGAAATGAGAAACAAAGTAAGTATGTCAAAGACTAAGACAAGCTTAAAACTTAATATCAAAATCCTACGATAACCAAGAAATATAACAACATTCCCAAAATCCTAAAATACACATGATCTGACTGATCACCAACTCCGAAAATTTTCTGATACATATCTACAACTTGAAATTAATCGTAAAATCAGCAACATTTAAAGCCATTACCCAACGCTAGTCAGGTACATGTCATATAAATAACATAATTCACCATTGATCGAACGAGGAATGTATATGTCAATGTACAACATGTCAAACTATATAAGCTCCTAAAAATAAAATAACAGGACATAGTATTCGAAAACACAAATAGAATATTAAGTATAATGAATGCTAAGAAAGATATGGTATGAATTTGTAGAATTGTTAACTATATAGACGTCGAAAACAAACAATATAAGTACTTAAAACGTATGAGTAAATTTATAATGGTAATCATATATCAAATATATATATATATATATATATATATTAATAGTAAAAAATGACGACAATGCTCGTGATAATAATGATTATGTCGATTTGCAAATAATCTACAAGACGATGAATGTACAATCTGTCATTTCTTGGCAACACAAGGTAATGCAACACACTCTCAAGTTCACATGTGCCCCTCGGCGTACTAATGATTACGAAGATTTGTAATTTCGTTTTTCATGTTTAGTATCCACCTTCTTTTCTCGACTCGATCACTACTAGAACACCGTCCAAAATATATATGCACGTTTGTATATACAAACAACGCTTCCAACACAATCATGCCTGAGAAATCACTCTTTCGATGAGTTCACCAACTCATGAATGTGCCGGTGGTTATTAGTTGTAGACGGATTTAGTTAAAGCTATGTCTCTATTAGTGTTTTTTGGTCAAATAATTGCAACAATTTTGATTGTTATGAGGGGATTCCGGCAAATAGATCTTGTTTGGACTGTTGGTATGCAATTAATGAAATATGAGATCTTGTTTGGATTGTTGGTATGCAATTAATGAAAGTTATAAACGTAAAAGACGGTAGTTTCTTAAATAAAGTTATTTTAACGAACATATAAATCTTCATTTTTTCACTTTTGCTTACAATTGAATAACTAGTGTATTACCCGCACTTTGTGCGGGTTGAGAGTTAATAAATATTTAATACTTAGAAATTTATATATATATTTTTGTAAAATAAAAATCCGAAGAATGAAATTATAATCATTATTACGATTTTTAATTCTCTTTTAAGTATTTATTTCTTCTAGTTAATTATTTTAAATTGACTTGTTAAGATATGTTTGTTGGTAAAAAAAATCTGTAAAAGTTTTAAAATTATTTTATAAATTTTTTTTAAAAATAATTTAGAAATCAATTTTCAATTTATATTACATTTAAATATCACATTTTAAAATAATTTTTTTGGCTTCGAGAAATATGGCGTTGACACGTGGCAATAGAGGCTTCTGCTTTAATAGATATATATAAGATTCATACCAAATTAATACAATAGTAATCTCATTTGCTAATTAGTTGTGATATGATTCCCAATTTGCATATTATATCCATGTTATTGCAAAATAATAATTAAAAAAAAAAGAAGTTAAAATAATAAAATAAAATTAAGTATTAACTTATATCAACTATAAAATATCAAAAAAGTTTTTATGGTTATATTACTTATATGTTTAAAGAAGGGGGGAAAAATTTAAAATTAGAGTTTGTTTAGATCTCGAATTTGAGTGTGTTAATCAATTATTTAAAATATATTGGTTCAACGTGGTGCTACGTGGCTTAAAAAAAGGTGATATGTGTAAATTTGATGACATGGATCTACGAAATTGTGTTATGTGTAAGTTCATGACTTGTTTTAGTATATAAGATAGATATATAGATATATGTAATATAAATATATAAATTTATTGGACAATATAATATCAATATTTAAAAAAAAACAAGTCCAAAATCTAATCTATTAATTTTAATATCCGTAAAAGATTGAAATAGAATTCATTTTTTTTATGAGAAGATTTAGTTATTAGGGTAGTTTTTGTTTAGAAAATACTAATTAGGCCCCTGTCTTTTTTACAATGAAAAATAAAGATAAAATAAATAAGATGATTTTAATTTAAAGGAGCAAATTATGGTAACTGCTACAATTTATTAAAAGAAACTACCAAAAACAGATAAAAATAAAAGAAAACTGTATTTCAAAGATTGTGGAAGATCTTCCAAGAAAGTACCAAAAACAGATAAAAATAAAAGGAAACTGTATTTCAAAGATTGTGGAAGATCTTCCAAACGTCCATTCACGCACAAAATCGTTTTTTCATTCTTCTTGTCGTCGTCATTAGCAATCTATCTTCACGTCTCGCCATTGTTGCCGTCTTCCCAACTAAATGTGTACACAAAAACACAAATTGTGTACATGAATTAAACAATAGAAACGTACACAAACACCGAAACATAAACACCGAAATATAAAATTAAGTGAAGCAATACAAACGTACACAAAAACGGAAACATAAAATTATGAGTTCAACAACACACAAATTGTGTATATGAATTAAACAATACAAACGTACACAAACACCGAAACATAAAATTAAGTGAAGCAACACAAACAATTTGTACATATTTTATGCGAACTATTACAAGTTGTGTGCATGAATTGAACAGTACAAACGTGCACATCCACATAAACATAAAATTAAGTAAATCAACACAAACATTATGTACATATTTTCTGCACAGTAGTACATAATTGTTTTTATCACAATCGATTACATAACATATGCAATCGATTACATATTTTGTATCTCGCACACGAGATTACGTACATAAACATGTATACTAGTTCGCTGAGTACATCACGCCATTGAAGCAGTTACAGTAGAACAAATAACGAATCGATCAAAATTTCAGAAATAAACTTACCGATAAGTGGATGTTATGTCGACGCGAACACAAACCGAGATCAAATCGCCCAGGATCAATGGCGGAATCAAGCACCAGTAATGGAAACCGCCGTCTTCTGTTTCGGAGGAGGATGACGATGAACAACCAACTACAAACGTGGTCGAAGGTTATTGACTGATTCCTTAAATAACGGTTGTTAGCATCAATTACTATTTTTATTAAAGGAAATAAATAACTTTGAAGATGAGAGAGAAATATTATAGGATCTTTATTTTTATAAATAATAAATCTTTTTGTTGGTAGTTGGAGGGGCCTAGTTTGTTAATTAAAATACAAAACTACCTACTTTGTACACAATGATGCAAAAAGTGCCTACTAAACCATTTTACCCTTTTTTTATTCGAAACTTATTATTAATATTTTTTAAATCTTCTTCAAAAGTTGTATCCATTTATCACCTTTAACCTTTACACAATTGATCATATTTTTTACTTTTAAAAATTAATGAAAATAATTTGTACAAAACATGTAGGCAGGTAGCCGTCATTTTTAAACGGATGGCAAGTAATTAGGAAACAGAAGCACATGGGTCGTTTTGTGTCTCAGAAGGCTACAAATGACAATCAGATGGGTGGAGAAGAGCCGTCACCGTTGAATTTAAGTAAGTTATCGTTAAAAATTGAATAAATTCAAAAATTTTAAATTAAATTACAAAAATGAACATATTTATAAAATTACTCAATTGATGAGATAGTTTTTGTAAATGTAGAAAATTATAAAGAAGGTTAGGCGTTCGATATTTGTAAAGGGATTATATCGGTATTTTTAAATAATGGGTGATAGACTTATCTACAATAATTTTCTTTATTAATATTAATTAGGGGATTGATATTTATCTAAAAACCGCTACCTAAATTATATAGGGTAATTGAGCCCCGCATGCGTAATAGGATATGCCCCGTTAGCTCATCGAGAGTGTCCCTGCCTACACGTCCGTACATCAGGAGTATATTTCATTGTACTGTGTATTTGAACGTTGGAACAACAATCTTAATTATGGACGTTATGTGATGCCCTAAGTTTAAAAACTCGAGATATCTTTAGGTTATGAATCACATAGTGGATTCATTCAAGTTAGTGTGATGATACATTCACCATTGAACCTTTTAAAAAGAGTACATCAAACATAAGCGCTTGTGCTAACATGAGTTTGTTAGAGATGCTCAAAGTTGTTTATTTTTAGTGGATTCATTCAAGTTAGTCTGATGATAAATTCACCATTGAACCTTTTAAAAAGAGACATGGGCTGTGAGTTTATTTTTAGTGTTATTGGGTTATTTTGAGCCTGTTTTATCTGTACTTCATATAATATAGATACATACCTAAATTTTAAATTGGGCCCCATGACAAAACGGGTCCAGAGCGGAAGCCTCTATTGTCCCTCCATCTGGGCCGGGCCCGAGCTTGAGCATGCCGATGCTCGGCTCGTTCAGCTCGTATAACACCCCTAACCGAGGCTAGAAGCATGACACAACAAATGAGTCGGTTGCTCTAAGCCGGAAACAATGGAGTTGGTGATTCTAAGACACAAACAATGATGGTGGTAGTTTTATGTCACATGCATTTGAATTGACGGTTCATTAGTCGATGGAGGACGAGAACAAAAGCGCTTGTGCTAACAAGAGTTTGTTAGAGATGCTCAAATGCTTCAAATCATTAGAAATCTAGTGTGGATTCACATAATCGGATTCAATAGGTTTGGCGAGGCTCGTGTTCAAGAGATGCCGGTAGTAGTGACGTGTTTGGCTAGTGGTGGTACCCCATAACGACATTGTTGACAAGAGGCGTTAGTGTTCAAGAGTAAAAGCCAGATGTGGTGTTCACGAGACACCGTTGTTCACGACTTGTTAGTGTTAATGTTCAAGTTCGGATAGATGGTCGTAACTACTATTTTTCTTTACTAAAGAGACGAGTATAAGAGAATATGTCAACTTCGAGATTCTAATAGAAGTTGAAGACAACTTTGTGTGATAATAATCGGTTAAATGACTTTTAACTTCGTATTTTTATATGATATTTAGTTTTAGCTCGTAAGTTTTGCACTTTTATTTCATTTTTGGTTGATAATTTAACTTTAAGAAATGGGTTGTATTTCATCTGAAAAACTCGGTCACAAAATGGCATATTTTAGAAGTTTAGTGAGGCCCATATGTTGAAGTCTCTCCAGCCCAATTAAGACATGTAAATTTGGGTTCAATTTAAGCCCATAAATAAAGCAACAACATTTCTCAATCTTTAGACTACGTCATTTTAAATGGCATATTTTAGAATTTTTTTTACAAGTTCGAAGTCACTAAATAAATGTCAATAAAAGAAAAAAAAATATATAAATAAAGTGAGATTTTGATAGAGAAAATTATATGTTCTATGATTAGGTCATTTTAAATGGCATATTTTAGAAGCTTTATTTTTTACAAGTTTGAACTCACTAAATAAATGTCAATAAAATATAAAATTATACATAAAGTGAGATTTTGATAGAGAAAATTAAATGGTCATTTTGAACATTATTACGTATAATTTATGATTACTTATTTGTTCGATTATAATTATCTACTTGTTCATGGAGGAAGAACCTAAATAGTTCATTTGCTTTATATATATATATATATATATATATATATATATAGGGTGTGGTTCCCATGAGAACACCCTCTAACGTGAGAACATGAGAACAATCGTACACCGTTGGATGTGAGTATTAAGGGTTGAGATTTAGAGTAGATATTAAAAATAATAATAATTACGAATAATAATAATTAGGAATCCAACAATAACTACGAATAATCCACTCAACCAATAATAACTACGAATAATACATTAAACGATATGACACATTCGTAACAAAACTGATAATAATTACGAATCTGTTCTCACGTTAGAGGGTGTTCTCATAGGATCTATACTCTATATATATATATATATAGAGAGAGAGAGAGGGTGCAATTCCTATAAGAACAATTTTATTTTGTATCATAAGAACAATTTTAGACCGTCGGATGGTGAATATTAAGGGTCGAGATTTAGGGTAGATATCATAATTAATAATAACTACGAATAATGCATTTAACCAACAATAACTTCAAATAATACATCAAGCGATATGACACATTCTTTACAAAACTAATAATAACTACGAATAATATATTAAACAATAAGGTTTGTTCTCATGATTACACGATAGGGCCTATTCTCATATGATCTATATATATATATCCTTATCCTTACTACTTTAAAAGCAGGAGTTGGTGGATTGCTACAGTATATTTTTATTCCCTTATTGCCCTTCTTAATGAGTCATTGCTGCTGTAGATTTCTACTTTCTGCAGTTCCGGATCTTGGACCGAATTTATATGGGCCGGACCATAAACGGGTATTGATGGTGCTACGTGTTTGTATATCTCTCTTCCTTCATCTGTTTTGTACCACGTATGTGAATTTTGAGGATACGTGTTGCTCTTCTTCTTACCGCTTTCTTTGATGAACGGTTGCCACCACTGTCTTCAAATGAATGCATGTGTCAGCGACGATTATCTTCCTCTCCCTTCTTCTTCGATGGCTTATTACCATTCATCTTCGTCAGATCCATTTGATTAGTTTGCAGCGTCTTCTCCTTCCCAGGTTAGCGGTGGCATGAAGCTTCCGTGGTGCTTGCTTTCTCTCTCAAGAATGGCGACTTCCCCTACGGAATCGGCGACTCCTCTGTACAAAGTCAATTTTTGCCCTAATTTTTACGGTTCGTCCTATCTTCTGTGCCTCTTTTTTGTTTCGTCTAGGTCTTCGATTTCTAATTGTTAATGGCTTCTTGCGATGTTCCGCTGCAGTTTCTTACGCCTTTACAATCGCCCTGACATTGATGGGATTGGATGACACCACAAGCAAATTAGGTATCAGATCTGATATTATGGTCACTTGTTTTTTTCTCCATTTTGCCATTTCTTTACTAATTTATGAAAATTTAGGGGTTGAGAAGCCTCATCGCTCAGGTTCCTTCACCGTCTCGATTTGCTTTGTTCTTTGAACCGTCTTCATCTCATCTATTTGCCATCATTTAGTCTCAAACTGACCGGAACTCTCATGCCGTCTCCTCCTCCTCCCACGCTTGCCGCCTCCATTTCCCTTGCCTGAGCGTTTTTCAACTCTCAATCGGTAAGGAATTTCGATTTAAGGGCTTTGGTTTCTGTTAACGATTACACCTGCTCATTTGTTGTTGAAAGAAATCGGAGAAAACAAATGAATTAGCATCTCAATGTCTTGAGCTCTCTCATGCCTGAATCTTAAGCTCAATGGACCTCCATCCCATTTCTTCCTTTTGTTTTATCTATTTTCCTTTTCTAGGTCCTAATTGCTTCATCTTCTGAACAGGGTCACTAAACCTCCATTACAGCCAATATATCTGTAAATAATGTTTTAGAGGTTGTTATGGTTGATGCCTTGGTGCTTCCAGGTACTTTGATAAACTGACTTTCTTATGGAAATTTATAAAGGGCATATATTACATGTCCCTCTGTGCTTTCGTTTCCCTTTCTCTATCGCTTACTTTGTATCACTTTAGCTTGTGATTTTCGTTGATTTGCTTTCGAATTTATCGCTTTGCTTATACTAACCCTACTGCTGTTGTTGTTGCTTTACATGAACCTAATTTTTCATTCTTCCTCCATCTTCATTTGTTTTTTGTTTTTTTTAGGGTTTGTTTCCGATCGAACGAGGTGATAGGAACCCACACTCACTTCAATCTCTTCCATGGCCACTGGAAATTCGACCCGAATCGCTTACGATGACTCCTGGCCTTTCCACCGTAACTCCTAGAACGTGTGTCACCGTTGCTTATCATCGCTCTGTTTTGCTTGCTAAATACCAGTAAGACAGTAAGATTTTTCCCTTATTATGATGCATCATGATTTTCTGATTATGGTTATATTAGTAGTTATGATCTTTTGGATGTTGGTTTTTATTTGGCTGTGAAACTAATTGAATTAATATGAGAATGAATATGAATATGAAGGATGCAAAACACAGAGTAATGATTCTCGCAAAGCGCGCTTCGAGATCCCGGCCCAATCTGCCACATCTGGACTATGAGAATGAATATTTGAACGTTGATAATGCATATGATATCAACTTTGTAACTAAATGGTTCTTCAAATTGTGATTTTCTTTGAATGATTATAGTCTATAAAGTTTCCAAATTTTCATCTAATGAATAAATATTTGTGCAGGCAGACCATAATAGGCCGAGTCGGGCTCAGGTGCCCTTGTATGGTGAAACATAAATTTGAGAGGATTAACTAGCATCCAGTTAAGTTATATTGCAGTAGGGTCTCGTGACAACAATAAATACTAATGTAAATGTAACTGTTGATGCTCATTCTCTG
The DNA here is from genome assembly GCA_033239125.1 of Fagopyrum homotropicum. Classification (NCBI taxonomy): domain Eukaryota; kingdom Viridiplantae; phylum Streptophyta; class Magnoliopsida; order Caryophyllales; family Polygonaceae; genus Fagopyrum; species Fagopyrum homotropicum. The sequence goes on along the minus strand of BSWB01000001.1, from coordinate 3,197,482 downwards.
CAAATGTATGCAGAATGCAGGGTCCCATTCATTCTCCATAATGATCACTGAGGTTCTCAACACTAACCTCCCGATAGAACTACGAACTGATGACATAGATTATGTCTATCAAAGGTAATCCATCATTTGATTTGCTGCAACTACATAATTTTTAGTTTCCAACTACTGAATTTTAAATTAGCATTAATCCTCTAGGAGAATTAAAGAAGTTCTTCAAATATTCAGTTCAAGGTTGTATGCGTTGCTGGTCTGAGTAGATGTTATCACAAACTAAAAGGACAACTACATTGCCTTTCTTTAATCTGCAAATATTCAATTCTTTTATCTCCTTTCTCTTTGTATTTCCCCTTTAGAAAATCTTGATTTCAGTGTTGGGTTATGTGAATCAATTGTTGTCACAACTTCTATTTTGTTTCAGGTACCAACATTTATATGCTTTAGTTGGGGGATTCCTGGAGTTCCAATACCATCCATCTTTATATGCTTTTGTTGATTTCTCTTCTCTGCTCTCTAATTTCAATCCCATGTATGTCGTCTCTTTAATCTTCTGTGCTTTTGTAGTTGTAGATGCGGTTCTCTCCTTCCGGAAATGGTGAAATCCATAGCGTAGCTTTTTTACCCATCCGGTGACCTCAAGATCTGATTTGGATGTTGGTTTCTTTTCATTTGGAACTCGCAATTGGCGCCTCCTCCTTCGTTTCCCCAACTGGCGACCTGAAGATCTGATTTGGATGTAGGTTTCTTTTGGCCTTCCTTTGTCTCGATTTCATGGCTACCAAAAATTTGTTTGGTTTGTTAGAACAACCTTTGAGGTTCTTAATAAAGAGTTTTTTGATATAGTTGAATTGTGCTCATATATACAGAGATTGGGTTTGAACTCTTTAAATTTTTTTGGTTATGATTATACTGATTTTGGGTTTATGGAGGAGAAGGTAGTGAATGATGAAGTGTAGGAGCAAGTAGTAGGAGCAAACACAGCAAGACCCTAGACATCTCTGGCTTTGAAGACCATTTCGATTCAATTTTGATGTCTAAGAAGCGCGATTTCGGGTAAGATTGAACTGCAAACAAGGGATTAGGAGAAGGAGAAGGCTACTCGTCTTCGAGATTGAAGATATTGGATCATCGAATGAGACAACAATGCTTGGAGACCTCAAAGAGGTTTGCTTGAGAACGTTGTGTCTGTAATTCGTGCTTGGCTCTTTGAACAATTTCTTGTTAATTGTATTATTTTTAACCTTCTTTGCTTTTTTGGCTTTGTTGATTCTTCGACAGAATGCATGAAATAAATTTTTTGCTTCTATAACTATTTCATTTACAAGTTTGCTTCCATAATTATTTGACTTACAATTTTCATTAGACGGTTTTGAAGAAGAGGAAGAGCTAGCAGGTACTTGGATAAATTAAAATTTGCCCATTTCATTTGTTCTTGTAGATTTTGTTGTCATGTGTGAATAGTGATAACAACCACCATCTTCTTTGTAGGTATTATTCACTCAATACTTGCTTACTTAGGTTTACTCCCATGTTACGCGTCTCCTTCCTTCCTCACGTCCCCTTTTTCCACCTCCTTCTAGGTTCTGCAACTGTCTGAGGAGCAGCCACGTCCTACCGCAGTTTCGAACCTTCAAACCCTCGGCAATAAGACCACGCGCAAGAACTATGAATGTTGTGGAGCCATCACCAGCAAGGTCATTGGTTTTTGCACCAACTTGCCTTACTAACTTCACTTCCAGATTCTCCAAAGGGTCCGCAAGCTCTATCTATTTAGAACAAGTGGAGTGGAAGCAATCAATGGAATTGAAAACAAAAGAAAAAACTGTGGTTCATAAACTTTTTAATCCATATTACAACATTTTCCAGCTTGTATTCTAAAAAACAACATAGAAGTATGCACTTCATTGCTGGCTACTTGTTTCTTTGAGCTATTACTCTTGACAAGTTCTTGCTAACATGCCTATATAGCCGAGGGACTCCGACTCATCCACATACAGATCATGAATGTTTGGAATCCATACTATGCAAGGAGACATTGTTCTTGCCAATTCGAATTGCAAGTTGATAGGAGCTAGGTCTATTTCCAACTCGACGATATACCTAAGTATCTCATCATCCACAGTATACTCCTCCCTCAGCTCCGGGTCCGAGTCCAAGTTCGAATAAATAGAGTCACGATCACGGGAATTATTCTCACTGATAAGTACCATGAATTTTTATTTTCAATTGTTTTCTTAATAGCTCTGAATATCTCCCTCTTGGACCTCACCAGTGAGTCATTGGGGAGTGACATGTATGAATGAAATAGATTCAGTGGATGCAACTACTATAACCTATATAGAATTAAGGAATTTCAAGTTTTTAAAAGTAAGGACCGAAATTTGGTGTAGCAACTGAAAATATGGTCCATCTTTTTGGGTTTGTTTTGGCTGCAATGCAGCTCACCGGATACTTATGACTCCATAGGCTAATGCTTGTGCTTCCTGCATTTGTTATTTGCTTCAACTTTTGCTACACGCTGCATGCGGTTGGTGGTATTTGTAATTACATCGATTTTGATTCTAATCCATCCAAATTTTAAAATTTTTATTTTAATCGATCCAAATTTTGAAATCATAATCTCACAAGATTTATATTTTTAAACTAAAATCTATTAAAGATAGTACACTCTCCTTCACTTAAGTATAACACAAGTAAAACACTCCACACCTACATAAACGCTGTCACTACAGATGGTCACCAAGATCGGCCAAAAAGGAAGTTTCTCGACGTCGACATCAACAACTCTACAACGCATTTACGTCGACATCAACAACTCTATAACAGTTCAGTACCTCAACGATGGTTAACACCTCCACACCTACATAAACGCTGTCACTACAGATGGTCACCAAGATCAGCCAAAAAGGAAGCTTTTCGACGTCGACATCAACAACTCTACAGCGCATCTACGACAACCCAATAGTTACTCAGCTACCTTATGATGTTCAGCAATCAATTATGTAAATCTTTCTTAACCTGTTTATGTTTTATGTGCAAGAAGTTGCTATGCATTAAGTTAACAATGTCAGTGTACGGAAACTTCATTCAAGCGCGTGCGGAGCACGCGCAAACGCCTAGTATATATATATATGGGGAGGTTGACTCCCATATAAACAACTCTTACCATGTAAAATGAGAACAAATTGTATCCGTTAGATTGTTAAATAGATGGCTGAGATTATGCGATATTAAAGGAAAAAAATCGTGTTATTGATGGAAGAAATATTCGCCGGACCTGACTCTATATATTCGGCGATATAGGCACATATATTCGGTGTTTACATGTTCACATGGCAAGAGTTGTTTATATATGAGTCAGGATATATATATATATATATATATATATATATATATATATATATATATATATATATATATATATATATATATATATAGATTTTAGTTCAAATGAGGAGAGAGCTTGTAGATAGGAATAAGGAGGGCTGTAAGCCATTGGATGGATTTAAATCAAGGGCTCAAACACGCTCATCATTAATGGCATTTTTGTAAATTGACTTGAAATATGAAAAAATACCCTTACGTTCAAAATAGTCATCAGTGTTCATACTTTTATATGTCATTGTTCATGTTTTTATACATCGGTGTTCATAGTATTTTTATTCATCAAAGTGTCATGTCCATTTATTTTTTTGTGATCATTTTATAATGCATAGATGTTCATTTACAGTATATAACCACAAAAAATAAAAAAACTCATCACAAAACGTTAAAATATGATCATAATATGTTATGTATGTGTCAAAGTTATAGATAAGTCATTGATGTTCATACTTTTATACATCATTGTTCATGTTTTTATTCGTTAGTGTTCATACTTTTTATGTCATTGTTCTTGTAAATATTATAAACTATTTTTCTATAAGGCATTTTGCCGAACAGTTTGCGTGCACACTAAAAGGAGTATATAGATTATTCAATTGAAGTTATTAGACCAACTCAACATATGTATATACATGTATTTTCTCAATCAAACTTATCAAACACAACATGATTCAAACAAATTTGATTTCGAACACAAACATCAATCATAATGAAACCTAAACCTTAAGAATGAAAATCTAAACAGTGAGAGTAGAAATTCAAAGAAACAAAACCTGAATCGTCTTGTATTCTCTTTGATTTCACGATTTTTTATGTTATCGATCTCTGAATATTATAAACATGATTATAAAGAAAGGTATAATTTTCAAAAAAAATGAACATCATATTATAAACACCATAATTGTAAAAAAAAAATGAATACATACTCGTAAAAAAATGAACATCATATTTTATTAACACGATTTGAAAGAATAGCATAATTTTTAAAAAAAATCCAAAAAAATGTTTTAAAAAAATACAAAAATGAACAATTAATGTTAAAAAATAAATAGTTAGTGTTGAGAAAAAATGAACATTTATTGATAAAATATGAACAATGACTATTTTAAAGATGAACACATACTTATAAAAATATGAACACCAATTTTTATGTACAAAAAGAAAATCTGGAAAAAAATGGTGATGTGGCATGCCACATGTCACCACCCCGGCTCTCCTGATTCCTATCTGCAAGAGTCCTCCTCACCGGAACTGGACCCTATATATATATATATATATATATATATATATATATATATATATATATATTAATTCAAGTGAGGAGAGAGCTTGTTGGTAGGAATTAGGAGGGTTGTAAGCCATTGGATGAAATTAAATCAAGGGCTCTCACACGCTCATCATTAATGACATTTTTGTAAATTAACTTAAAATTTGGAAAATACCCTTACGTTCAAAATAGTCATCGGTGTTCATACTTTTATATGTCATTGTTTATGTTTTTATACATCGGCGTTCATAGTATTTTTATTCACCAAAGTGTCATGTTCATTTATTATTTTGTGTTCATTTTATAATGTATAGATGTTCATTTACAGTATATAACCACAAAAAAAAAAAAAACTCATCACAACACGTTAAAAGATAATCATAATATGTTATGTATGTGTCAAAGTTATATAGATAAGTCACCGGTGTTCATACTTTTATACGTCATTGTTCATGTCTTTATTCGTCAGTGTTCATACTTTTTATGTCATTGTTCTTGTAAATATTATAAACTATTTTTCTATAAGACATTTTGCCGAACAGTTTGCGTGCACACTAAAAGGAGCATATAGATTATTCAATTGGAGCTATTAGACCAACTCAACATATGTATATACATGTATTTTCTCAATCAAACTTATCAAACACAAAAAGATTCAAACAAATTTGATTTCGAACACAAACAACAATTATAATGAAATATAAACCTTAAGAACGAGAGTAGAAATTCGAAGAAACAAAACCTGATCGTCTTGCATTCTCTTTGATTTCACATTTTTTTATGTAATCGATCTCTAAATATTATAAACACGATTTTAAAGAAAAATATAATTTTTCAAAAAAAATGAATAGCATATTATAAACACCATAACTGTAAAAAAAAAATGAATACATACTTGTAAAAAAATGAACATCATATTTCATTAACACGATTTGAAGAATAACATAATTTTAAAAAAAAAATCCGAAAAATATGTTTTAAAAAAATACAAAAATGAACAATTAATGTTAAAAAATGAATAGTTAGTATTGGGAAAAAATGATCATTTATTGATAAAATATGAACAATGACTCATTTAAAAATGAACACATACTTATAAAAATATGAACACCAATTTTTATTTACAAAAAGAAAATCTGGAAAAAAAAAGTGATGTGGCATGCCACATGTCATTACCCCGGCTCTCCTCATTCCTATCTGCAAGGGTCCTACTCACCGAAACCGGACCTATATATATATATATATATATATATAATTTTGAAAAACGTGTATACTAATTTTGGTTTCACGGGATCCCTAAGAAGTGATAGATGGGAGCAGGAGGAGGCATGGCAGCTTGTGAAGACATATGAGCAGGAGGCATGGGCTTTGGGGGGCCACGTGAATGAGGAGCACTGATTGCTATAGTATGGAGCAATCATTTTCTCACCAAAAATGATATGGGACAATCATTCCTACTTTAAGGAGGTCTATCTACTTCGTTGGGAGATGCAATCAAATTTAGCAAATTTGCATCATTAAATCTAACTTCATAGGATGATTGTTTGTACTTTTAAATTTGTGATTGATACAAGTAGGCAACGGTTTAAACCTTGTATGTTGCATATTTTTACTATCCCATATAATGTATAGTCTATACATGCTAGACTTATCAAATAGGGCCGGTGGATTGGGTTCGGTTGGACCGTCACGGTCTGGATTGGGTTCCATCCTAAAACCAATTGACAATAGGAGGAATAGCTCACCGAGCTTATATACTAGGCTTAGAGTGTTCACAACTTTCGATGTGAGAACTTATTATCTCCAACACGCCCCTGCAAGTGCAACTATATGATATAGACCGAGTTGTACTTGTCCACAAGTTAGGATCGTGAGCCGAATAGGCTTACCGCTCTGATACCATGTCATAGTCCGATACAGACGGACCGGTAGAGCGGGGGTCGTGTGCATACGAACGCACATGCGCGTTAGACCCAAGCCCAACACATAAACCCAATGAGGTTTCATACTAAAACCAATTGGCAATATGAGCAGTAGCCCACCGACCTCATATACTAGACTCTGAGTGTCCACAACTTTCGATGTGGAAACTTATTATCTCCAATAGGTACCTACAAACAATATCGTTCGGGACACATAAATCGTAAGGACCGACCGTGCATCTTAGCAATTATTATAGATCATGTCATAAAAATCACATATGTTCTTGTCAGGATTTTTTCTAGGAACTCACTTTGCGACTATTGTCGGCATCCGATAATTCAAACACCGTGCAAATAACTTTTCCGTAAAAAAAGTGGTTTACACTATGCCTAGACTATTCCCACCAGAAAAAACTATGCTTAGACTACGTGTTGGGACATTTCTATAAGTTGGGAACTTTTCACAACTTCAAAAGTTAAGTTGATCTTCAAACAATTCTTGAAGTTGGGTCGTTTCATGTAAATTTTCTCTAAAGTTATGGCTCAGAAAACAAATCTTTGACATCCTCTCGTTTGCTCTATAAAATGGGTTGCTAGTTTGCATACTAATCATATAGCATAACAAATCTTTGATATCAAGAAAGATGTGGAAGCTGAAGGTGGCTGAAGGTGGCTGAAGGAGGAAAGCAGCTGATGACCGTCAGTAACCATATCGGACGCCAACACTGGGAGTTCGACCCCGACGCCGGAACTCCAGAAGAACGTGCGGAGGTCGAGAGGCTCCGCCGTGACTTCACCTCCAACCGCTTCCTCCAGAAGCAGAGCTCCGACGTCCTTATGCGCATGCAGGTTCACTATTATATATATATATATATATATATATATATATATATATATATATATATATATATTGATTTAGCATGCAGGTTCAAAAATTTATAATTTTGAATGTAATTGAGTGATGTAAAAGTACAAATTGATCGGGGATATATATAGAGGGTAGATTAGATGAGAACACCCCTAACGTGTATACATGAGAAAAGATTCATAATTATTATTATTTTTGTTACGAATGTGTCATATCGTCTAATGTATTATTCGTAGTTATTGTTGGTTGAGTGGATTATTCGTAGTTATTGTTGGTTGAGTGGATTATTCGTAATTATTGTGGTTATTCCTAATTATTATTATTCCTAATTATTATTATTAATTATTATATCTACACTAAATCTCGACCGTTATTACTAACCATCCGACGGTCTAAGATTGTTCTCATGTATACACGTTAGGGGTGTTCTCATGAGACCGCTCCCGTATATATATATATATATATATATATATATATATATATATATATATATAGATTTAGCATTGATGTAAAAGTATAAATTCAGATAAGGAAGGAGAAGGCGGCAAAGAAGCCGATTCTGACAGCGGTGAAGCTGCGAAGCGATGAAGATGTAACGGAGACGGCGGTGGAGACGACACTGAGAAGAGGGTTAGACTATTTGTGCAGCATTCAAGCTCATGACGGTCACTGGCCCTCTGAAATCGCTGGCCCCTTATTTTTCATGCCGCCTCTAGTAAGTTTTTTAAGGGCAAAAATGCTTTAAATAACATAACTTTTGTCAATGTTGCATAAGGTGATGCGAACTTTTAAAATTTCGAGAAAAAATTGTACAATTTATATTAAAAAAATCTTCAAGCAACAGTATCATGTACGGTTTTGTTTTTTTCTTTAAAAATAAATTGTACAGGTGATGGCATTGTATATAACTAAAGCATTGAATACGGTTCTCTCATACGAGCATCAAAAGGAGATCAAACGATACATTTACAATCATCAGGTAGGAATGATTTACTTAAGCAAATTTTTAGTGTTATCATATATATGGAATGATATAACATAAAATATAAGTTGCTGAAAATATTATTTAATTTGACAATTTAACAAAGTGAAAGTTGTTTTAATTGTTAGAATGAAGATGGAGGATGGGACTTCATATAGAAGGAAACAGCAGTATGTTTTGTTCGGCTCTCAGCTACGTTGCCCTAAGATTGTTAGGCGACGATCTACAAAACGACGTCGTATCAAGAGGCCAGAAGTGGATACTCGATCACGGAAGTGCACTCGGCACCCCTTCTTGGGGAAAGTTTTTGCTAGCGGTAAACTACTCTCGTTTTTTTTTTCCTTTTCCGGAAACGATTGAGGTTTGCTCGGTTGAGATTATTTGACAGTTTTTGAGAAGATTACCAATTTTTTAAGCTTATATGTGTTTGATAAATTAGATAAATTAAAAAGTTTATTTATTTTTTGGGAAGTTTTTTCAGTAGAATTGTGAAGCTAATGTGTAGCTGATTAATGTTCCAATATCGATAATAAAAAGGATTAATGGATTGTCAATTAATTTTATGATGGAAATTCACTGAACTCATGTGTTGTGCTTGAGTCTAACGTACATGTACGCTCGTATGCGCAATCTTCCACTCAGTTGTCCGTCTACACCGGACTTTAACATAATGTGAATGGTTTTTGGGAAAATTTAGGAGTTTATTGAAATTTTATGCCAAGTTTACCCTTGTCTTTTTAGGTTTCATACTCTGATTGATCATATAATGGTATCTATAATTTTTAGTTTCTCTAATGTCATAACAAGCTTTTTTATTTGAAGGTACTCGGAGTATATGAGTGGGACGGTTGAAATTCTCTACCGCCGGAGTTATGGTTACTACCTAAGATATCTCCGTTTCATCCTGGTAATACATTACTCTGAAAGATATTTATATACAAAATTTGATTTTGGGTTTTTATTCAAATTGAAAGAGTCAAGTCAGTTTTCTAGTTTAGTAAAAATGTGTCGATACTCAATCTGTTTAGTCAAGTAAACGAGTCCAAACAAAAAAAATTCACGTCGAGGTCGAGCAGTTCTACTCATAAAACATATGGCATGAAAACTTTAATATACTTATTTTCGACAATGAAGATTCTAAACACGAAATTCATCAATAAATGCAGAGAAAATGATGTGTTATTGTCGTATGGTTTACATGCCTATGTCATATCTCTACAGAAAGAGATTTGTAGGGGAAATCACTCTGCTAATTCAACAGCTTCGGAAAGAGCTATATCATCAACAATATCATCAAATCAATTGGAACCTCGCTAGAAACACTTTTGCAAAGGTATGCATAGATTTGGGCAGTTCTGGACCAATATGTTCGTCCGATTTGTCCGATCGGATGGGGGTATAAACACCACTTTTTGTAGAAATGGGCCGCTGAAGCTGACCCAAATCTGACATGCGGTGATTATGAACATAGAATGAGGTCCATATGTTGTGTTGAGATGTAGAAATAATTGATTATCAAGAATTGTTAGTCTAACATATAAGTTTCATGTGCATCTTATTACATTTGATTTTAGCACGAATCTCGTGAACTTGCGTAAGTGGGCTCAAATGAGCAGTCTCAATGTTGTTCGACCTGTCGGATATAAAAATTAAAAACGACGGGCATCTTTATTGGCCCAGAAAACCTTAAACTGAACCAATCAGTTGCGATTTTGGTTCGGTTCGGTCAACCGAACCGCAATCTGCTCAGTCATGGCAAAAATTAAAGGGTTATACAAAACAAAACCCATAAAAAATGCCTATTCCTCCCAATTTTTTCATAAATATTATAATTCAATTTTTGTACAATGCAAAACCCTAGTACTAAAGTTTGGTTTTCGATTCTTTTTAGTTAAAACTGAGATGTTAAATTTGTAGGAGGATTTGTATTACCCACATCCATTGGTACAAGATATGCTTTGGGGATTTTTGTATCATGTTGGAGAGCCACTTCTTAAGATTTGGCCCTTTTCAAAGCTACCTATAAAAGATAATCCATCCTAACCACTTTCCATTTTCAAAAATAAATTTAAAAAAATTGTATCAATCGGGGATTAGTACAAATTATTACTAATTAGTATTTAATATTAATATATTATTATCAAATAGTAATTAATTTTATTACTATTACTATTATTCATTACTAATAACTATTATATATTAGTAACTAATTTCATACCAGAATTTCATACCGGAATTTCATACCGGAATTTTTATACCAGAATTTCATACCGGAAGTTTTATACCAGATTTCATACCAAAATTTCATACCAGAATTTTTTGGTATGAAATTCATACCTAAAAGATCAGGTTTGAATTTTCTAGTATGAAATTCATGACAGAAAATTCAGACCAGAATTTTCTAATATGAATTTTATATCAGAAAACTCATACCATAATTTTCTGGTACGAAAATTCTGCTATGAGGTTTTTGGTATGAATTTTCTGATGTGAATTTCGTACCAAAAAACTCATACCGTAAACTAGAAAAGGATGAGAACATCCCACCACCCACAAGTCACAACACCTTTCACCGATCTTAATAACGAAGCTTAGCTTGTTAAATGTGTGATTAATTAGGACGTGATTAGTTGTTGCTTTTTCTGATCCATAAAAGGCGTATTATATGCTGCACTTGAATCTGTTGAATTGTTGAGTTTCTTCATGCTCTGATGATAATATATTTGCCTTAGTCTCTCTATCTCCTTCTTTAATGTTTTTTGATGAGCTGGGGATCCAGTTCAGTGGAAGGTTGCCGTAGAAGAAAAGGGGAACTAATTTAAAGAGAGATTAGCGGGCCGTAGAAGAAAAGGGGAACTAATTTAAATTATATTACCATCTTTGAAAATCTTATTTTGAGCTAAAGTAGTGGAAGGTTGACGTCTCGAACCTTCGACAACAACTTCTTTATCTCCCTTGGAACGTCACGACACCGGAGGAGACGTTGCGCCACCTTCTCAAGCGAGCCCAGTTCCACCACGAACGAGGTTACCCTGAGCAGCAACAACAACTATTGTTGGCTGTCAAAGACAATGGAACTCTAGAAACTGAAGAAGTGCTTTGTTTCCGGTGATTCACCGATGAATCGAGGTTTATGGTATGATATAGGGGCGGTGGAGAGGAGGAGGCGGGAACTGTCGTGGTGAGGCTGATAAAAGCAAGAGGTCTAGAGAAAATTAGGGTTTTCGGGTACACTTAGTTAATAGGAAAATACCACGGGTTTACTTAATATACTAAAACTGAAAAAATGCACAGTTACTTAATTCACCCTTATATTATTAATTACTATTTAGTAATAGTTATTATTAATTTGTTAAATTCCTAATAATGAAGGGTGTTTAATAGTTTTTTCGCGACCAGAGGGCGTATTATTTATTATTGAAATGTCGTCGAGTTTTTTATTGAAAAAAACATACTTTATATGAATGTTTAAGGTATCGGGCGATCATATTGTGCATGAAGGTTTCTAAACATTCGAACATGTGGTTTGTATGTCTTGTCCAATCCTTACACAATTCGGTCGTGAGCCACATGCTAATTTTCAAGAACGGGCGGCATTGAAAGATTTGCCGTACATTTTAGCTGTACAAAATTGAAGAGAAATTAGGAGGAAAAAAATTCAAGGATCAATAACTCATGCATTAACTTCATAAGATATATAATAATTGCCGCAACTATACATCAAGTGCTCGAAATCCATAATTGTCGTCGCCTTGAACATCTTTTAGGTATTCAACATAAGGAACAATGAAGTTTTCAAAATTGTTGGAGCTAAACTCATACTTCCCTATGACAACCGGCGGGTAAGTAAGGACTGGTGTTCCATTTGCTCCCGCTTCCTCCACCAAATCATCATCCGCTGCTTCTCCCGCTACTTCCCCACCGCTTCTTTCTCCTTTTTTTCTTAATCTCCATCGTCACCTCCGCCGCTCTCATACTGTCCCATTTCTCCCTTCCTTTGGTCTTAGCTTCGCGAGTGTATTAAAAACTCAATCTTCTATGCTCATTTACACCCGTCTTTGGCCTTCTCTTTGAGTTCAGATTGGTATCTGGCGCTTGTAACATTATGGTTTTTGGATCTCTAAGTGTTCACTAGATTGTGCCAATTTTCATAACCTACACAGTAATCTTCATCGAAGAGTACCTAGCCCCACGAGACTCATATCGATGACGTCGTTATTACAATAGCTCTAAAACTCAATTACTCTCTTATCAATATAAAAATGTAAAAAAGATATCCGATACAAATAAGTGAATGCATACATGTGGATGACAGGTAGCAAGTGAAGGCAGAGGAGCAGAAGGGCATGGGCTTTGGGGGGCCACGTGAAAGACGAGCAGTAATTACTATTAAAAGGCTGCAATTATTGCTACTTTGAGGCGGTGTGTCTACTTCGTTGGGAGATGCAATCAAATTTACGTAACATCACAGTTGACATTCAAATACTCCGAAACGTATAAATGCTACTCCGGTAATTCAAATCTTACGGAGTCAGGCTAATCAATTGGATTTAATCATTGTTTTAGGGTGTGTTTGGTTGCATATAGATATGTTCAGATAGGCAGTTCATCCTAAAAAAACAGACGGGTATGTACAGTTAAAGAAGTCCGATTGGATGAATAATCCGGCCCGCCGGCCGGATAAAAATAAATATTAAGTATATATAATTACAGTAATTTTAATATATTTTACATAAAATACCTTAAACATAATTTATTTTATGGAAAAAAGCATACTAAAAACATTTTTTTTTTAAAAAAGGTACCCGCATGGCAGGCATGTCCGCCCGGCATGACGGATACTACAGCCATTTCAGACCCTGAAATCGGCTGTAGCCCAAAACCTAAATCGGTTGTAGCCCAAACTTTCAAACCGCCGATTTTGCGGTTTAGTCCAAACCGAACCCATGTCTAGTATCCGAGCTCAACCCGACCCCAGATCCGGCTAAACAGGCTTATGATTTTATAAAGTCCGGCCTGTACCAGACCCGAGCCCGGATATGAACAAATCTAATTGCATATTATTAGAAAAGTATCATATATATTTAATGTTAAGTTGCTTTATAAACAATTCTTGAAGTTTTGTTGTTACATGCAATTATCTTTAAAGTTAATGCTCATACAGTAAATCTTTGGCTATAAAACGGCTTGCTAGTTTGCATACTAATCTGCACAACAACAACTTTTACGTCAAGATGTGGAAGCTGAAGGTAGCTGAAGGAGGAAAGCAGCTGATGACCGTCAGTAACCATATCGGACGCCAACACTGGGAGTTCGACCCCGACGCCGGAACTCCAGAAGAGCGGGCGGAGGTCGAGAGGCTCCGCCGTGACTTCACCTCCAACCGCTTCCTCCAGAAGCAGAGCTCCGACGTCCTCATGCGCATGCAGGTTCATTCACTATATATATATATGATGCAAAAATGTATAATTTTGAATGTAATTGAGTGATGTAAAAGTATAAATTGATCAGATGAGGAAGGAGAAGGCGGCGAAGAAGCCGATTCTGACAGCGGTGAAGCTGAGAAGCGATGAAGATGTAACGGAGACGGCGGTGGAGACGACACTGAGAAGAGGGTTAGACTATTTGTGCAGCATTCAAGCTCATGACGGTCACTGGCCCTCTGATATCGCTGGCCCTTTATTTTTCATGCCGCCTCTAGTAAGTTTTTCAATCAAATAATAATTTTTATTTCACAACATTTCTTGACGTCTAATTTATTAAAAAAATCTTCAAGCAACAGTATCATGCATGGTTTTGTTTTTTTCTTTAAAAAAAAATTGTACAGGTGATGGCATTGTATATAACTAAAGCATTGAATACGGTTCTCTCATGCGAGCATCAAAAGGAGATCAAAAGATACATTTACAATCATCAGGTAGGAATGATTTACTTAAGCAATTTTTTAGTGTTATCAATTATATGGAATGATATAACATAAAATATAAGTTGCTAAATAATTTTATTTAATTTAATAATTTAATAAAGTCAAAATTGTTTTAATTGTTAGAATGAAGATGGAGGATGGGGACTTCATATAGAAGGAAACAGCAGTATGTTTTGTTCGGCTCTCAGCTACGTTGCCCTAAGACTGTTAGGCGACGATCTAGAAAACGACGTCGTATCAAGAGGCCAGAAGTGGATCCTCGATCATGGCAGTGCACTCGGCACCCCGTCTTGGGGAAAGTTTTGGCTAGCGGTAAACTACTCTCGTTTTTTTTTTTCTTTTCCGGAAACGATTGAGGTTTGCTCGGTAGAGATTATTTGATAGTTTTTGAGAAGATTACTAATTTTAAAAGCTTATATGAGTTTAATAAATTAGATTATTAAGAAGTTTACTTTATTTTTTGGAAGCATTTTTGTACTAGAAGTGTGAAGCTATTGTGTAGAGCATTAATGTTCTCACATCGATAATAAAAAGGATAATGGTGTGCTGCTACTCCTATTGCCAATTAATTTTATGATGAAATTCTACCCAACTTATGTGTTGAGCTTCGGCATAACGCGCGTATGCGTTCGTATGTACAGTCCTCTCAATTGTTCGTCTACAATGGACATTAACATAATGTGAATGGTTTTTGGGAAAATTTAGGAGTTTATTGAAATTTTATGCCAAGTTTACCCTTCTTGTTAAGTTTCATACTCCGATTGATCATGTAATGGTATCTATAATTTTTAGTTTCTCTAATGTCATAACAAGCTTTTTTTATTTGAAGGTACTTGGAGTATATGAGTGGGACGGTTGCAATCCTCTATCGCCGGAGTTCTGGTTACTACCTAAGATATCTCCATTTCATCCCGGTAATACATTATTTTAAAAAATATTTATATACATAACTTGATTTTGGGTTGTTATACGAATTGAATGAGTCAAGCTTGTTTTCTAGTTTGGTAAAAGTGTGTCGATACTCAACTTGTTTAGTCAAATAAACGAGTCCGTACAAAAAAAATTGAGTTATTAGGGTATGTAGGTAGTTTATGTATCTTGGTGTATAAAGTAGGCCCACTTTTGTTTTCTATTAACAAATTAGGCACCCTAGTTTATATAAAAATAAATAAATTATTAATTAGTAAATTATATTACCATAAAAGTAATTATTCTCTCTCCTTTAATATGTAACCGTTTGCCTAATAAGAAAATTGAGAAATTAAAATCTTGCGTCAAATAAGGAATTATCTTATACCACTTGGGCTAATTAAACTTTGTGTATTCTTTTGATGATACACAGTATTAATACACAGTTTCAATTACACAATATTAATGCATAATTTCAAATGCACAATGTTAATAAATAAAAAATTTGTGTAACCAAATTACTTGTGTACGAAATACCTTTCACTGAATTTTTTTCCTGAATAATATGTATGTGCATTAATCAATACTTGTTGAGTATGAAATATGCATACATATGTACATATTAATGTGTCAAGTTTTGTTTGTGATTGCGTGATAAATACATATTAATTGGAAATGTGTACATAACGGTTAAATTTTAGAAATAAAGTGTATTCTTTGTCCATATCACACGTTAGTATGTACATTATTTATGCTCGAGTCATTTACACAAGGTTTGATTACACAAGTCTTTTATTTATTAACATTGTGTAATTGAAATTATGTATTGATATTGTCCATATCACACGTTAGTATGAACATTATGTATGCTCGAGTCATTTACATAAGGTTTGATTACACAACTCTTTTATTTATTAACATTGTGTAATTGAAATTATGTATTGATATTGTGTAATTGAAATTGTGTATTAATATTGTGTATCATCAAATGAATACACAAAGTTTAATTTGTCCAACTGGTATAAGGGTGGGAGTGAGGGGCAACTCGTACAGAGTTCGAATCCTACCTTTTATAGGAGAGAAGAAATAAGAATATTTTCGGCAATATCCATTCAATTTTATCTTTATTTTTAATTGAAAAAATAGGGTGCCTAGTTAGTCTACAAGTTACAAAAAGTGCCTTATTTTACTAATTTTCTCAAAAAAGTTCACATAGAGGTCGAACAATTCTACTCATAAAACATATGGCATGACGACATTAATATGCGTATTGCCTATATGGCATGACGACATTAATATGCTTATTTTCGGCAATAAAGATTCACTATGAAGATTCTAAACATGAGATTCATCAATAAATGCAGAGAAAATGATGTGCCATTGTCGTGTGGTTTACATGCCCATGTCATATCTCTATGGAAAGAGATTTGTAGGGGAAATCACTCCGCTAATTCAACAACTTCGGAAAGAGCTCTATCATCAACAATATAATCAAATCAATTGGAACCTCGCCAGAAACACTTTTGCAAAGGTATGAATAGATCTGGGCAATTCTAGACCAACCTGTTCGTAGGGTTGTGCATACGGTCCGGACCGGACCGGTGGAGCGTAAATTGATAACACCTTGGACCGTAGACCGGACCGGGATCGGTTTGTACCTAAATTGTGCAATTTTGAATATTTCAGACACGACATGATCGGTTCGTACCTAAATTTTGCAATTTTGGTAAGGTTTTCCGGACCAAAACCGGACCCGGACCAGACCATACTAGAGTTGACTAGGCCGACTGGTCCGGATATTCACAGTTTACGGTCCAACCTTGGTTACGGTTTAATACATACGAAACCGGACTCAGACCCGGATTTTCAAAAAAATGGACCGTAGACCGGACCAGTAACGGTCAGGTCCGATTTTGCACAACCTTACCTGTTCGTCCGGTGTGTCCGATCGGATGGGGGTATAATACCAATTTTTGTCAAAATGGGCCGACCCAATCTGACAAGTAGCGAGTATGAACAGAGAATGAGGTTCATATGTTGAGATGTAGAGATAATTATCACATTGATTATCAAGAAGTAGTGTGAATATAACATATAAGTTTCATGTGTTTTGCATCTTATAACACTTATCTTTAGCACAAATCCCATGAACTTCCATAAGTGGGCTCAAACGAGCACTTTCAATGTCGTTTGACCTGCCAGATATAGAAATTTAAAACCACGGGTATCTTGCTTAGCCCGAAAAACTTTAATATTCAATAAAACACAATATGCTTTGGGAATTTTTAATAATAATGAAAATGCCGTTTGAGTAATTTCTAACAAATCCTTTTAGTTAAAACTAATATGTTAACATTTGTAGGAGGATTTGTATTACCCACATCCATTGGCACAAGATATGCTTTGGGGATTTTTG
The DNA here is from genome assembly GCA_033239125.1 of Fagopyrum homotropicum. Taxonomy (NCBI): domain Eukaryota; kingdom Viridiplantae; phylum Streptophyta; class Magnoliopsida; order Caryophyllales; family Polygonaceae; genus Fagopyrum; species Fagopyrum homotropicum. Next base: position 3,179,811 of record BSWB01000001.1, on the reverse strand, counting down.
TATCATGTTGGAGAGCCACTTCTTAAGATTTGGCCCTTTTCAAAGCTAAGGAAAAAAGCTATAGATGTAGCCATGGAACACATCCACTACGAAGATGTCAATAGTAGATATATCACTATCGGATGCTTTGAAAAGGTATTTTTTTATTTTTAATTTAAGTTATTAAGAATATAAAAACAATACTTCCTATTAATTATATAATTTGGAACAATTGTGTAGATCTTGTGCTTAATGGCATGTTGGGTAGAAGATCCACAATCTGAGGCATACAAGCTTCATCTCGATAGAATTCCCGATTTTCTTTGGGTGGATGAGGATGGCATGAAAATGCAGGTAATATTTTATATTTTGTGAAAAAGTAATGCAATATCGAAACTTAAAGATGAATATGTATTATTTGTTGTAAAATTATATTAGGGATATTATTATAGTTTTATATTCGGCGGGTCTAAGGTATCGAGGAGATGCACGTTAAGTGAACATTCACACAAGCCTTCATGGTTTCATCTTAAAATCAATTATCAATAGGAGTAGTCTTATGACTTATCCATGTTAAGTTCACGTATTATCATATGGTTGATGTGGGACATTTCCACACTCAGCACCTCACTATTAGTCTCCTTCACACCATATGCACTTTCACCAATGCTTGTACTTAATTGAAACACCCCCTCTTGATGTCGTGCCTCCATCTTCCATGGACGACATCGAAAAGAATCCTATCGATCTCCAACATGGGTTTCGTACTCATCATCGACACTAGTTGGCAAGGGGGACTCTCCTCCTTAATTTGTTTAAGAAACTTTGAGATTTCTTGGTCTCGGTGACGGTCGCTCTGTTTTGGAAGAGGGCGTTGTACGGTGCTAGTCGTTTTCGTGGTTCTTTGTTTTGCACTGGTGTTGGTTTCACCTCCCTCTGGTTTCGTGATGAACAAGATGTTTGTGATGGAGGACCGCTCTACCAGTCCGATACAGACGGGCCGGTAGAGCGGGGTCGTGAGCATATGAGCACACATGCACATTAGACTCAAGCCCAACACATAAACCCGGTAAGGTTCCATCTTAAAACCAATTGAAATTAGGAGGAGTAGCCCACCAACCTTATATACTAGACTCGGAATGCCCCCAACTTTATATGTAAGAATTTATTATCTCAAACACGCCCTGCAAGTGCAACTAGGGATATCTCACAATATACTGAAGGGCCAATCCATATTCAAATATACCTGCACAAGGTGCGGGATATGAACTAGTTGGAAATAAATTATGGTGTGCGGAAATCCACCTTGACCCAGAATTTAGCATATAGTTCGTGTAATTATATGCCAAATTTTCATGTCAACAAGATCAAAAAATGAATTTTGTGATGGAGGGATGAAACACTTCATCACTCACCCCATTTTTTAAAACTAATATTCAATAAAAATTAAAAACGTGCAAATTTAAATTGGAAACTAAAAGTTAAATAAACTTTTTAATCCATCCTCACACTTAACATGATAGGAAATATAACATAAATCTCAATAGTTTACGTCCTAAACGTATAATCGAGTAGCATCCCTCAATGTTGCCTTCAATTTTAATCAAAGCTCTGATATTTGACATACTCTTAGTGTTGTTCTTTTTAGTAAAGAAGAAGATCCTAAAAAAAAGACAACAGAAAATTCTATACTCCGACTTAAAATCTTAAGAATAGGCTAGAGTCATAGCTCACAAAAGACTCGAGTTCGCGTAAAAAGTTAACAAGAAGTTATACATTACGGTATAAAAACATAGGAAGAGCTAAAGTCGGAGTAAGAAGATAACAAAAAGTTATATATATCGATTTAAAAACTTAGGAAGGGTTAGAGTTTGGAGTTCACAAATTGTGAAAGACTTATATTCCGAGTTAGTCAAAATTTGCAAGAGAAGGTTAGAGGATAGAGCAAATTGTGAAAGATATATAAATATTTGTGTAGCGCCGATAAAGACAATAGGAGATTATGAGGGTACTCTGAAGGGTAATAACCGATTTGATCCAATCATATCTATTAAAGACTTTTTTATAATAATTTTAGAACATGTACTATCCACCCATATGCGACGGACCCGCCTCATCACTCGTCTCACCGTCACATTGTTTTACCCTTATGTTTATGAATTTTCACCAACTTTTTAAGGCGGGTTCACGAGCGCCATCGGACATACACACTTATAGACTTGCTCCTTAGTTGCACCCCACATTTTTGGCCATAATGTGATCTCATCGAAGACTTTTAGTTTTCCTAGATAAAATATATTACAGAGTAATGCTTCAATGCTACTCGAGTTATCAAGTGATCTTAAACATTTAATATTCTTACACAAAGAAATATTTCATATGTATATGTGACAGAGTATTGGAAGTCAAACGTGGGATACTTCAATCGCTATCCAAGCAATTATGCTAAGCGATTTTGCTCAAGAATATCAAGAAACTCTTTACAAAGCACATGCCTTTATAAGAGGTTCACAGGTACAAATTCTTTATTTTTTTTTGAAACAATTTGGTTTAATAGGCTTTTTGTAGTTTTGTGTTTAGTAAATGTACCCCTTGAGAGAAGAGTAGGTAGAGTTTGAAAATAAATACAAAAGGTTGGGGTACATTTACTTAATTGAAACGTTAAAAAGGCTAGTTACTACTTTAGTTTTTCAAAAAGGCCTAGTTACCAAAATTACCCTTCTTTTTTTCTTTGTTTTTACTCATTTGGGTCATTAATCCGTTATAATGAGAGGTCGAACTATCTTGAAAAATTAGTTCAACTATAAAAGGTTAAGGAAATAATATAACTATTTTTATTTTTATAATCTTTTTACTGTTTTTTTTTACTCGAATCAAGTGATATGATAATTTCTTCCTAAGAAATATTTTATTGAGAAATTCGACTATAAAAGGTTAAGGAAAATCCATCTGGAAATTTCGAGAAAATGTATCGACATATGTGCAAAGGTGCATGGACCTTCGCTACACCTGATCATGGTTTGCAAGTATCAGATTGCACAGCTGAAGCACTCAAGGTACTTATATAACATAATACAAAATTTCGTTCATAATTGTAATTTCTTCTAAATCATGTACCAAATTTGAAAATTCTTTACGTTTTCACAGGATGCGTTGTTATACTCACAAATGCCTAAAGAAATCGTTGGTGATCACATGAAAAATGAACAACTCTATGATAGTATCAATTTTCTTCTTACACTTCAGGTATAAATCTTATATACAATTTTATGCTTATATTTTGAATGTAAATATCGTATAATTATATTTGATGTTTATTCTATAGTCTTTTTTTTGAATTTTATTTGTAATATTTTTATATTATAGAGTGAGAATGGTGGTTACACAGCATGGGAGCCTCAAAGGGGATATCGATGGGTTGAAGTAAGTTTTTCTAAGACATGATAAAACTTAACACGAATAAAGGAAATGTTATTTTAATTCACAAATATTATATTTTTAAAGTAGATTTCATTTTATCTATCTTTAATAGTATTGTGAATATTTTCTCTAGAAATTCAACCCCACAGAATTCTTGGAAGGTGTTGTAATCGAAAAGGAGTAAGTTTTGATATTATTTTTTTTATACGTATTTAAGGTTTTTAACTTTACTATTTTTTTGATAATAAGAGGAGTAATTCGTCTCATTTATCTTAATTAGGCATGTCGAATGTACTTCAGCTGTTGTACAATGTTTGGTTCTATTCAAAACGTTGCACCCGGAACATCGAAGACAAGAAATAGAGATTTGTATTGAAAAGGCACTTAAGTACATTCTTGATAAGCAAAACCCAGATGGTTCATGGTAGGTTTTACATCATAAGATTTCTTCTTTGTTTTCATTGGGGTATTACTCCATAATCACATATGGAGGGTTTATTATATGGATAGGGTTGTTATACGAGTCAAGTTATTTGAGGTCGATTTGGACTCGATTCATCTCAGTCATATAGCTAAACAAGTTGAAGATAAACACAATTCAGAACTCGAATAAAACTTAGGTTAATATAGAAGTTCATCTCATTCCACTCTGATAACAACCTTATTGATGACTATGTTGAAATATTAAATTTTCACATCTAAAGTTTTGGAGATTGCGTATGCAATACATAAGGTCAATAAACTATCTTTTTATTTTCAATTTTTTTTTTAGGATGAACACTCATTAGGCTTATGTGTTAGGTTTGTGGCTAATGTGTTGTGCATGCACACGACATGACCCATGATTTGCGGTATGTTGGACAATCACATACTAGATGACTAAACCTTAGTATTGTTATATGAATTGGCTCGGACTTGCTATATTGACTAAAGACATCGAATATGAACACATTTTTATAACCTGATTAGATGTAGGCTCGATTTAAACTCGAATCGATTATGCACGAGTTGAACATTCACTCGACTATAACAACATACATTTTTTAGGACCGGCGACTGGTTCATATGCTATTGTCCTGCAACATGGTTGGCGGTGGAAGCTTTAGTATCTTGCGGTATGAATTACAAAAATAGCCCTCCATTGCGTAAAGCTTGCAACTTTTTGTTGTCTAAGCAACTTGATGATGGAGGTTGGGGAGAGAGTCCCTTATCCTGCAAAAACGAGGTATATTTCAATTAATATAGAAGATTAAATTTTGATAAAATGCTACAAAATATTATGGTTGTGAATATTTCACACTTTTTATAATTTTTTTATACAAATAAATTTGGTAAATGGTTTTGATCCGGATTTGGACATGATCGTGATAATCCATACTATATTTTTTTATTTACAAAAATATAATCAAATTTAGTAGAAAAAGGGTTATTACGGTCACGACCGCAGACCGAACCATGATAGTTCGGTTCATGGATAGGGATAGTTAGTATTTTTCACATAGTAACGGTTCGATTCAGACCATCCCTATAAGGGCTTGTTCTTTTCCCATATCCTGATATGGTATATGAGTATGAATATCACGTATCTGATATTCATGTTTCGTAATTGAGTATATGGGTATCAAAGTGATATACCCATATACCAATCATTTGCTTTTTTTATATTTATGATATCTTTACAAATAGTCCGGTATCAGATTGTTCTCCCTCTCACTTATCTTGATATACCTCACCATCTTACCAAACTTATCTTGATATACCTCACCATCTTACCAAACGCAAATATCAGATATAGATATCAATCTCATATCCATATCCCTTATATCGATATTGATACCGATATCTGATATACTGATATCAAATATGGAAAAAGTACATGCCCTAAAATATGATCAAATTTATAATTTCTTTGAATAAATTCATGGTCTCCAATAACTATATATATGTATGTATGAATTTTAGGTATATACAAATATAGAAGGAAATAGATCACATTTGGTTCAAACTTCATGGGCACTATTGGCCCTCATTAAAGCTGGACAGGTGTGTATATTTAATCATTTTTACTATTCAATTAGAGTATAATTCTATTTTTTTAACCTATACTAACATTTTTTTTTATGAATTTACTTTGATCACTAGTTTGGGATTGATCCAGCACCCATAAACAAAGGCATCAAGTTATTGATTAATTCACAGTTAGACAAGGATGGTGATTTTCCGCAACAGGTATGTGTTATTTTAAGTTTGAAATTTTATTTTAAAATGGTTATATTATAGAGTTTTTTTAAATATTTATTTGACATATTTATAACAATTAGCATAATTATAGCTATTTCTATCGAAGTGTATAAGATGTTTAACCTTTAAATCAGCAGATATGGCATTTTACATATTTTCGTATTGGTATGAAAAGTCAGAGATTTATGTTTTAGTATTTCTATTAAATTTTATAGAAAATAAATATTGCATGCATTATACTATTGCTAAAATATCTAAAATAAAAGCTTATTTAGATATTTAACCCTAACTTTGCCGTGATTTGCAGGAAATGGTGGGATTGTTTTATAAGACGGGTTGTTTGAGTTACGCGATATATCGAAACATATTTCCCTTACGAGCGCTTGGAGAATATCGAAAATGTGTTCAATTATCATGAATTGATGTTGACGACTCAATGTATGTAAACACCCCCAAGCTAATACCCACACGATCCAACGTGTGTAAACCTTTTATGTGTCAAACCATCACATATATTTGAATAAGACACATATATTGCTATTAGAACGATCCATGCATATTAAGTCCGTTCAGTTTCAAGGGGATGAAGATGAAATTTCGCACAATTTCCATAATATATTAGAAGGATGTTGAAAAAAACACATAATTTCATTGCTTTCAATTACACTCAATCGAACGGAACCATTATCTTCTCATATCTATTGTCTTGGATCTTATAAGTCTAATTACTCACTATCGATATTCTCCTCTTAAGTATGTTTTGGTTTGATTCCCGTACTTTGTATTAATACAAATACTGTTTTTAGATATTTGTTATTGCAATGAATGTCATATATAGTGCGATGCGTCTTATGTGAATATTTATTACATAGGTTCTCTTTTATAATTAGTATAATTTGCTTATGTTTAGGGTTTCCTCCCTTGCATAGCTTTGTGCATATATGGGCATAATTGCCTTGGTGAATACGTTTCACAATTTTATAAATGGTATTAGTGATCTCAACAATCTTATTATCTTTGCTCATCCTCTCTCTCGATCTTGATCGGACTTGGATCCATGTTTTTTTTTTATCTCCTCCACCGCCATGAAACTGATTTTACTACAACCCCCAACACATCACATATGTACTACTTACATCCATCTGATCACACCGGTTTGAATATCAACGGAGTAATCTCAAATTTGGCACTCAAAATGGTGTACGTACAAACACCAAAAAAGTGAAAAAGTATAGACTTGCTCCGAAAACGCTCTCTCCTCTCTCCTCTCCATCCAACCCTCCGGAGTAGGCACCGCCTAGTCCACCCCCGTGCGGCCTCCTGACTGCACCCCCCCCCGCTGCCCTCCCCGTCCCGGAGATGGGAGGCTCTAAACGTGCCAAGAAGCGCTCCGTCAAAATCTCTGAACTCCACTTAAGCCAGAAGCCTAACCATAACGCGCCTGCTGACCCTCCGAGCCCGTTCGAATATGTACCTGAAGAGCTGATCCGATCCAACAACACCCGACTGGGGATGGCGTCGGTCCATAAGCCCCCTGAGATAACCTCTCAGATCACCTTCCCTCCCCTCACCAATTCCCCCCTTGCTGCCATCAGAAATCACACTCCTCACCTTCCTGGTTCGTTTGACAACCCCACTGCATGCTACTGTGCAAACGATAACCCACCCACAAACACTATCCCATCACTGCATGATACTGTTAACATTACAAATCCACAATCCGAAACTGGAAACTCAACTGTCACTGAAGGCTCTAACCACCCACCTGAACCATCGAACGTTCAAGTCACAACAAAAAACGGCCAGGTCACTGAAGAGGCTACTACATGCCCAAACCAACCAAACCCTAACTCTCCATCTACCCTGACCCCTCAGCTCCCACAAAACCTTGAAAACCCAAAAGACACCTTTAAAAGCATGCTATTAAATGCATTGCCTAGGAACCACGTCCCGCTCGAATACTTCCCTGGCCAGGATCAAGGCATCATCCACTAGCTTCTCCAATGATGACGTTTCGGATGCTATCTCCAAGTGGAGGCTGACACTGGTTGGGTTCCCCGTTGGCAGCCCACTAGCCTTCCATAGAATGACAAGTTTTGCATCTCTATCATGGAATCACATCTCGAAAGTCAAGATACTCCGGAATGACAACGGAATATTCGTCTTTCACTTTGCTTCTGAAGAAGATTTGAACACAATACTACTAGAGAGCCCATGGTTTATCAATGACAACTCATCCATAATCCTCAAACGTTGGTACCATGGCATGGCACTTGATTACTCCAGCTTATCCTCGATCCTTGTCTGGGCTACCCTCCATGACCTTGACTACCGATTCTGGTCCCCTAGGATGCTGGTTAAGATTGGTTCTGGGATCGGCTTCCCAATACTCACGGACGCCTGCTCTACTAACCAAGAGCGTCTTGGCTTTGCCAGAATTCTCGTAGAGATACAAGCAAGCAAACCACTCACCCGTATCCTTACACTCATGGGACCTGAAGGCGAAAGAATAGAGCAAAAGGTATCATATGACTGGTTACCTGATCACTGCCCTGCCTGCCAACTATTCGGACACAAATGCAAGAGGCCTTCGAACACTAAACAACCTCTAGACAAACACACCCGGATAACACCCAACCGGCCACTGCCTACTTCAAACATGGAGCCAATCCTCCCCACCCCCGATGCATCCCAACGCCTGAACCCGACCACTAGTCTAAAACTTAAACCACAGCCTGGTTCATCTACCTCTGCCCCAACACGCTCACTACCTAATCTTGAACCCCCTCTACCTGTTGAGCCTCAAAATCTCAACTCAAACCCTACTACAAACAGCACCTTATCCCTCCCTCTAGACAAGAATGTCCAAGAGAGTATCCCCCCTCCTACTATTCCAGTGACCCCAACCTCCACCCTCCCCGACACATCACCCACTCCACCTGCCTCAAGAACTTTACCGGATACAATCCACCCTTCCTCCCTCACCCAAACATCTTATCTCGCTATCAAGGATACGGGATGCACCAAAATGTTTCTTATGTATCTTAATGTATGTTCATGGAACATAAGGGGCCTTAATCACCCCAGCAAGCACCAAGCAATACGAGACATGGTGAAGAACCACAACCTGGACATCATAGCTATCATAGAAACAAAGCTCACTGAGAATAAGATGAGTCATCTCTCCTCCCTGATTCCCAACTGGAATCACACTTCCAAGTTCTCCATCGTGTACAGATGTCGCATCTGGCTTTGGTGGAACCCACTTACTACCCATCTCACCACAATACTCAAGAATAACCAACTCATTCACTACTCCATCACACTCAACTCTCCGAACACCAACACTTCAAACTCTACCCCGCCTCAAACTCTCGAAGGCTCGTTCATCTACGCTCACAATATTGCAGAAGAGCGCTCACCACTTTGGGATGCCATCTCCACCATCAATAGTCTCAACACGAACGTTCCATGGTTCCTCATGGGTGACTGCAACACCATCCTCTCCCCAAATGAGAAGCTTTCGGAGAACCCCTCCCTGAACAGTCTGCACTCCAATGAATTGGCCGCTTGCTTCTCGGATAATTCCCTCTCCGACCTGGACTACTCAGGCTGTACCATGACTTGGAATAACAAGCAAACCCTTAACCGTATATGGTGCAAACTGGATCGTGTTGTGGTGAACACTGCTTGGCTCGCCAACTTCACCAACTCAACTGTATTCTTCGATACCCCAAACATTTCTGACCACTCGCCTGCAATCCTCACAATCAGCCCCAAGCCTTCCACCTCCCACCGCCAATTCAGATTCAACAACACATGGGCAAAGCATGAAAACTTCATACCAACCGTCACCTCATCCTGGGCACTCACATGTCCTTATCCCTCGCAATGCCCATTGCTCACACTCTCACATAAACTCAGGGGTCTGAAACCGCTCCTAAAACGCTTCCCAAGCATCAAGCTTGAGACACTACACTCGACCATTGCCTGTCTCAAAAATTCCCTAGCCAGCACTCAAGCCAACCTTCAAAACTCCCCCTTTGACCCTTCGCTCATTGATCTGGAACGCAACACCCTATCGTCACTTCGTACCAACCAAAATAACCTAAGAGATACCCTAGCACAATTGTCGAAAGCTGCTTGGTGCAAATTTGGTGATCAATGTAGTAGCTACTTCTTCAAGGGTATTACGGCTAGAAGAGCCCTGAACGCTATCAAAAGCCTAAATAACCCACTGGATAGCGCCAACACCACAACATATGATCAGGATGAAATCTCAAATATCCTAACTACCCACTTTTCTAGCATTCTCAACCCCACAACCGCCCCAAAGCCACAAAACCTCTTCCCTGACTGCCAACTACCCACCATCCCACACGATCTCCTTGGCTTGCTTAGTTGCGATGTCACCCCTGATGAGATCAAATCTGCACTATTCTCAATTGGTGATACGAAGGCCCCTGGACCAGACGGCTTTAATGCCCACTTTTTCAAACAGTCTTGGAACATAACCGGTGCTGCATTCACCAACTCGATCACTGAATTCTTCAACAAGGGAGTCCTCCCCACACAATAGAGCCATACCTCCATATCACTCATTGCAAAAAGCCAAACCCAACTTCACCATCCGACTACAGGTCAATCTCATGTTGTAATACCCCATACAAAGTGATCGCCAAGATACTGGCTGCTAAACTGAATGCCACGCTGCCCTCGATGATTGGAAACTATCAAGGAGCTTTTATCAAAGGCCGATCGATTAAACACAACATACTAATCGCCCAAGAGCTCTTCAAAAGATACAATCAGAAGCACATATCCCCCAGGTGTGCTTTAAAGGTGGATCTCTCCAAAGCATTCGACATGATCGATCACCGGTTCATTATCAACAGCCTGGGCAGAATGGGTTACCCCATCAACTTCATCAAACTCATTGACGCTTGCATAGCCAACCCCACATACTCTATCAATGTCAATGGGACCCTAAAGGGCCACTTTAAAGGTTCTAGGGGCCTTCGACAGGGCTGCCCACTCTCCCCCTCCCTCTTCACCATTGCTCTTGAGGTCTTATCATCGATGATTCAGGCCAACACTGCCAATCCTAGCTTCAACCCACACCCTAAGTGCTCCTTCCCCCGCATAACCCACCTTTGTTTTGCTGACGATATTCTTCTGTTTTGCAGGGGTGACATTGAATCCATCAATATTCTAAAAAACACACTCAACCATTTTGGTTTCTACTCAGGATTGCACATCAACGTCAACAAGTCCTCGCTCTTTCTTGGTGGTGTTGCCTCGCAGGACCACTGCTCTTTCGAATCCTCTACTGGTATTCCCATTGGCACTCTTCCATTCACTTACTTGGGCATTCCCATTGGCTGCAGAAGGCTTAGGAACGCTGACTACATACCGCTCATCAACAAGATCACCCAAAAAATAAATGCTTGGAGTGCCAGGAAACTCTCATACGCTGGAAGACAACAACTTATTTCCTCCATCCTGATACCTCTCCAATACTACTGGTGCTCTTTGCTTCCCATTCCCCACACGGTTATCCTAAAGATTAATGGCCTGCTCCGATTTTTCCTTTGGTCGGGCAACGACTCCAGTCGAAGATCATTAATTGCTTGGGGTTCCGTCTGCTCCCCTAAGGCTGATGGTGGGCTTGGCTTCAAGGAACTACTTGCTTGGAACAAGGCCTGCATGTCCAAGCTGATCTTCGAGCTCAATTCTCACTAGCCCACGCTCAATCTATGGTCCTCCTGGGTTCGCAACAACATCCTCAAGCGTTGCTCCATCTGGAATTGCGAGCCCAACTACAAATACAGCTTCTCTTGGAACTCCTTACTGAAGGTTAGAGACCTGATCTTGCACATTCAGAGATCACCTTCTGGCACTTCGTTCATCACAACCAATGTAAAGCCAAATGGTAACTTCTCTACATCTTCAGCTTACTTCTACCTGAAACCGCAGCTTCCGCCAACAAACCCCAATCTTTACAACAACATCTGGAAGAAGACTAACACTCCAAAGAGCAGTTTCATCGCCTGGATCGCTGCCCACCAAAGACTTCCCACACTTTCAAAATTACTTGCCTGGAACATCAACCAACGAGATACATGCTACCTCTGCGACCTCAGTCCTGAAGATGAGACCCACCTATTTCATGACTGCCGCTTCGCCTCCATTACACTCGATCTTATTTCCAGATGGATGCGAGTCCCCGCACCATTCCCTTACAAGAGCAACATTTGGATTTGGCTTGGATCAATTAACCCTCACAAGCGCCATCTCATCTCCAATGTTAGAATTGCCACAATTATCAACTTCATCTACTTCATTTGGAGGGCAAGGAATGACATGGTCTATAACCACAAGATTACTCATGAAGTCTCATGCGCCTATAACATTATCCAAGCCACCAAGAACCACTTCTCCCACCACTGGAAGGATAGATCTGATCTCTCTATTTTTTGGGCCAACACTCTCGGTATCCAACTCATGTAACTAGTTCTACTGTCGCCTTTCTAATTCTATCTACCACTATTCCATGCTCTTGTAGCCATAGATGGCACCATGTACATTCTCTCCCTGAGCTAATATATAACTTTTCAAAAAAAAAAAAAGGATATCAACGGAGTATCGTTGAAGAAGGACAATTTCCAAGATTGAAATTTGTGCCTATGGAATGCCCTCTCGGCAAGACTTAAGCTTGGCTTCATTGATGAAACGTTATTGAGCCTACTGTTGTCGCGGAACTTCATGATTGAAAACAAGTTAATAGGATGCTTATCTGCTGGATTATTCAATCGACGGATCCATCACTCCGAATAGTGGAAACATATTTCACCACTACAAAGAAACTCTATGACGATATTACAACTCGTCACATGATCGAAAATGGTCCGCGAGTCCAAATTAAGGTATAATTTGGCCTATGGGATGAGCTTCATCTCCAAGTTAGTGTAAAGTGTACATGCAATGTTGCTTTAAGACTTGCTATTGCTCGTGAGGAAGAACAAGTTCATCAATTTCTGGTTGGCCTAGATGACTCTTTTGCTACTATACGCTCCAACACATCATTACCGGCGCTCGTGATCTCTTGTTGATGGTGGTGTTTTTGCGGTCCAAGCTCGTTCATCCTCCTCTTGATGTGATGATCACCAACCTCCACCACGCCGGTCCACGCGAGGATGACAATCGGCGTGCCACATGTTCCCACTGTGGCCAACGTCATGACCGAAAGGCTTGTTTCAAAGTGATCGGGTATCCAGACTGGTGCCTCATGATTCTACAGGGAAACCTCGCGATGAAGCAGCTACATATTCCACAAATACTCCAAAAAATGGTGCATTGGACCGGGTTTCTACTCCAGCTCATGCAGACCATCAACAATTGTTGCTCAAGCTACACGATCAACGTCTACTATGCTTCCTGATGGGCAACTGACTACTACTTCTCAAGCGGGCACCATCTATGAACATGCTCCTTTTGTCCCTATGTTGAAATGCAATTTGATTTATGTGAATCCAAAAGAAGGATCGTACCGTGATGCGTTTACTAATAAATTATGTTTTTTGTGTTGATTGGGGTCAGTGAAGAGCGGAATGGTGTATATTGGCTCTCAATGTCTTTGCAAAAGTCTCATGCTTGTTTAGTTTTCAGCTCCATCTCGCCCGTCCTATGGCATATACCATCGTTTGGGTCATCCATCTTCCACGACCTATCTCATCTATCTGGTGTGCCAATTTCAAGGGGTACATTGCTTTCATCTTTTATTTGTGATTCATTTAGCTAAACAAACACGTTCTAGTTTTCCTAATAGTATTTCACGTACTTTGGAACCTTTTGCTTTGATTCACTGTGATGTTTGGGGACCCTATAGGGGGTCCACGTCCGGGGCTTCCTACTTTTTTTTTTTTTTACAATAATAGATGATTACTCTAAGAGAATGTGGGTTAATCTCATGAAAAATAAGTCTTGAAGTTGCTACTTTAATTGCACAGTTTTGATCTATGGTTGTTACTCAATTCAATAAAGGATGAGTTGACTAAGTAGGTAGTTTATGTAGCATAGAGTATAAACTAGACATTTTTGTTTATATGTAGACAAACTAGGCTCTTTTTTTTTGTCTAAAAAAATTTATTGGAAAATAAATAAAGATTCTAACTAATTTATTTTATTATCTTTCTCTCTCCTATTTATTTTTATTATTTTGCCTAATTAGAGAAGCTAATTAATATCATTAACCGTTAAACAAGGAAAAAATCGGTTACCTAATATAACCATATTCTCTCATCTTAATTTTAATTGATTTTCATAATTAAGGTAACTAATTATTCTCTATTAACCGTTAAACAAGGAAAAAATCGGTTACCTTCTTCTTAAATCGTGGGTAGTTCATCCTCCTCATTTTTTTGAAAAAGATTGATACAAAATTTCTTCTCTTTCATTCTGCATCGATCTTTGCTACAATTCAATTTGTTCGACTTTATTCTTAATTTGTTTAACAGTTGGTTTGTGTAAATTGACTTATCTTCATCTTATCTGCGTCACTTTTTAAGTTTATCCTTGCTTATGTAGCCGACAACGAAATTTTCCATTTTATGTTCCTGGTAAGTAGCATATTTTAATTGTGTTTTGAATTTTGTGTAAACTAGTACGAATGTGTACGTTTTGATTTTTTTACACAGTTTTTACGGTTGTTGTGTACTTTATTTGGTTACATAAATGTGTTGTTGTTATATGTTATATCGAACTTATGTTGGATGGCTAATTTTGTGTACATATATGTAGAGTGATATACTAACCTTTTTTGAATTTGTAATACACGCAAAAATAAATACTTGTAAACATACAAGGAATATTATGAATATAATTCTGTGTGTTTATGTATTAATTTAAACACATAACTCGAACTCCACATAAATGGTTGTCTGTGAATTTCTATATTATTTACGTTTCTGCGTATTCACTCTTCAATTCTGTGTGTTTATGTATCAAAATATTGTTACGTTTTTTTTTGTTTGTTTTGTTTGTAACACACATGTATCTACAATATGTACATTTATATATAAATTATGTATTCTTTGTGCTTATGTATCACTTTATTCTTAATTTGTGTACCAGTTGGTTTGTGTAAGTAGAAGAAGACGAAGGTTGCAGACGACAAACAAAAAGTAGAAGAAGACTAAGGTTGCAGACTCACGACGATGGCACGTCTCATCCTTATCAGCATGCACACACCGCAATCCACCTTCTTTTGTCATGTAATTCACGATGTTGGGACGCTCCTTCTTCTTCGTTCAGCGGCCCTGAAAAGTGCAATCCCTCTACTCTTCTGCACACCACAGTCGGCGCTCGCCTCCTCCTGTTCGCTAGCACCGTAGACAGCAGCCCGCCTCCCTGTCCTTCTACACGTTGCATCCTAAAGCAGATCCCCTTCTGTACGTCTAGTGCGAGTCGATACTACAACACCTTCAATCATCTCAGTTTATCAAAGAAACAGACATCACATCGACCTTATCTCTCTGTCACGTAGCATCATCTACCTCCATGTCCTTCTGCACGCTACAACCCTAAGTAGAGCCAGGCGGATGGCGGACCTCCCTCAACATCCTTAGCAGCAACCCAAACAACCTACCTCGTGCACGGACACCTCTCCTTCCTGCTGCTTTGCCTTCTCCAGTCAACGTACAACCTGCCTTGTGCCTCACCTTGTTTGGGACGAGTACCAGTAATTGACTAGTTAGGGGAAGGTTAGGTTGGACAAGGCCTAGGACTTGGAAGCTTGATGCGTACCAGATCTGTTGCTCTATAGGCAAGCAGTCCCCAGTCCAACAGCAAGAGCCAAGCAAGCCACAACCTCCAACAGTCGAGTCCTAGAATCGATTAAGACCCATGCTTCTTTTCATTACCTTTCCCTCCATACATTTGTGCTTATAGATGCTACAAAATTTGTTCTAAACTCACTCAGATCGAGTAGGGAGAAGCAGTGTGTATCGACTTACTTTTCCGAATTTTCAAAACTATGTTGAGCACCCAACTTCAGGGCCATTTTTAGGTATGCAAGACTCATCGTTTTTCACTGAAATTTTGATATGATGTAGTTGGCACATTGTTGTAGAACATATCAAAATTTGAGATAGATTTTGCGAGTAGTTTAAGAGTTATGATCCTTAAAAGTTGTACCTTGAGCAGTTTTTCTAGTGTTGCTGAAAAATACCAAGTGTTGGGGAAAAACCGTGTTTTAAAGCAGTTTTGGATTTAGATTTGAATAGGTTAGATAATCCTGATGAACTTGAAATTTTGATAGATTATAGTTTGCATATTGTATTAATGTTGTCAAGTTTTAAGGACGATCCAACGGTTAGTTTTGGACTTGTGATATTCCTAAGTAGGGTAGTAATACATTTTTTGGCAAAGAAGTGATTATTTTGGCTAAGTATGAGAATTTTTGTGCTTGGAATCAACTTTGGAAATTTGTGTAAGAGTTGTGGATAGTTGTTTTTGAGATTTCATTGCTTCTATGAGTCGAGTGCATATCATAGAAGGTTGAGAGTTTTTGTTTAGGATTTTTGTACGAAGGTTTTATGTTGAGTCAAAGTGGGATCCTTAGAGAATTTTCTTGAAAGACAATAAGTTGGATGATCTTCCAACTTACCTAGATCATTCTTGTGAGTGTTAGATTATGATTTTGGGTTTCATAGGAAGTTTTAGAAATATTCTAGGAGTATTTCTAGGGTTTTGAGACTCAGGGGTAAATAGTCCTTTTACCCTTATAAGGGTAATTTGGTAATTTTAGTTGAGATAACCTTTAGAATCTTAGAATTTGGGAACTTCTAAGAGGTTGGAATAGGTTATGATCAAGTTTCCTTAGGAGGTTGAGTGCTTTCATTGCAGGCCGGGTTTTTGAGTTATCAAGAATTGTGACTTGATTCAAGTAAGTCCGTTGGACTTATTTAGCTCGCTTTTAGATGTTGGTATGAGTGATGATAGTGGTGATTGATTATATGTTTATAAGTACATTATTACTTTACATACAACTGGTCTTTAATTGGCCCAAGAGTAACGGGAGGTGGAATCAGCTACTCAGTAGTCCGAGGGCGACTGAGAGGATCTTCGAGACTAGGTCAGACATGGTTTGAGGGGAGGATACCGAACCACTCCACATGGTATACGAGAAGGTATGCTAAACCTTGCCAACTGGATAAGAAACGGAGGCGAGAGTCTTAGATGTCTCGTGCCACAACCTTAAAACGGAATGAAGTGAATCACTTAATTATAAGATAATAACTGGTTTTGTGTGTCAACATGTTGAGTGTTACATTCTTATTTTGTGTGTGCTTGTGTTGTTATTTCTCTATTAATATTTGGATAGCTAGCTAACAGTTTATCCGTGTTGTTAGATTATTTGTAAGTATAGACAATTGTAGAGAGATCCGGAGCGGATGATCAGCCGGGCCCACATACTCATTAAATGGGGACGGGAGAGTTTTCCTTGTGCATGCAAGTCGTTATATACTTATGTATTATAAGGCTGTCATAGGTAGTACATTGTTCAAATATATTTTAATGTTTTCCAAAATATTTATTTATATTTGTGCCTTGTTGTAAGATCTCAAGAAAATTTGTTGTTAAACCAAGGCCCGGACCCATTGTGAGTTCCTAACAATAGCTCCCCGAGTTATGATAATTTGGGGTGTTACAAAAACTGTGTGATAATACGTTATAACTCTTAATTTTACCAATACTCAGTTAGTCTAGTGGGATGTGGTGCTAGACTCCTTAAGTGGTTAGTCCGGAGATTCGAGTTCGAATCCTCCTGGCGGCATGTATGGAAAAACTGATATTGGGAGGGGTATCCCCCAGCAATGGGCCACAACTTATTCCCGTCCCGGATGTAGAGCGGCGAAGCCAATCGAACCGGGAGTTACTTACCAACCTTTCAAAAAAAAAAAAATCGGTTAAATGACTTTGTACTTCGTATTTTTTTTTATGTTAACATATTAAGTGATTTATTTAGTTTTAGCTTCTAAGTTTACACTTCAACTTAATTTTTATAATTAACTTTAAAAAATCGGTTGTATTTCATCTAGGGCTGATAGATGAGACAAACTTTTAGCTCGGGCTCGGCTCGCGTTCGGCTCGTCAAAAGCTCGCCTCGTCAAAACGTCTCGTTTATAAACGAGCCGAGCTTGAGCATGTCAAAGCTCGGCTCGTTCGGGTAAAGCTCGGCTCGTTCGGCTAAAATAACACTATATGAGCATTATTTTAAGCGAGCTACTCGGGCTCGGCTCGTCAAAAGCTCGGCTCGAGTTCGTCTCGTTTGTAAATGAGCCGAGCTTGAGCATGCTAAGACTCGGCTCGTTCGGCTCGTATAACCCTCCTAATTTCATCTGAAAACCTCGGTCCACCCGTATACCCAATTGGTATGGGTCACAAAATTTGTGGGTGATGACGGGCCGGTCCGGTCGGGCGCTGAAAACCAAATTAAGTGATTAACCTTCGGCTTTGAATTTAAGGTTAGTTTAGTGAGGCCCATATGTTGAAGTCTCTCCAGCCCAGAAAGACATATAAATTGAAATTAAATTTCTTATATTTTATATAAAATATAAATTATTTTTCATATTTTAATGCAAAATCTAATAAATTATCTATAATAAAATTCATAAAATACTAGGTAAAAATCTTATATAATTCAAAAAATATCATAGTTTATTTTAATTATAATATATTTATGGATTTTTCCGTTTGGTAGCTAAGTATCTTTGAGTTTTTGCTTTTCCGGATGGTGCCCAAAGTTTTCGCGTTTCGGCTTGGTACCCCTGAGGTTTCGGTTTTTTATGGATTTTTCCGTTTGGTAGCTAAGTATCTTTGAGTTTTTGGCTTTTCCGGATGGTGCCCAAAGTTTTCGCGTTTCCGCTTGGTACCCCTGAGGTTTCGGTTTTTTTTTTTCGTTTGGTACTCTTATTTCTTATTTTTTTGTCTAAAATAATGTTTTTATATTAAAATTATTTTTTTAAAAAAAGAAAAAATATATAATTAAAATATTATATTATAAATTTTGAAGATGAGTATATTTAATTTAAACAACTATAATCAACTATTAAAAAATTATGATATTTCTTAAATTATATATTACTTTTGCCTATTATTTTATGATTTTTAATATATTCATTATTATTTGATACTTTATCATATTTTACATCAAAATATGAAAAATTTATTATTTATATTTATATGATATTTTTATTAAAATTTTAAAATTAAACATAATTTATATCTATATGATATTTTGTTGTTGGTATACTCCATAGATTTATTTATTGGTTTATTATATAATATTGGATGGTTCATATCGTTATATAAAATAAAATTTTGATTCTGTGTGAGAATGCTTATATTTCGGGGGGAAATCTTCTAAAATCATAATTCTTTTTTTTTTTTTGAAAAATCAAATGTCCGTTTTGAATATTTTACGTTATATATTTATCAATTATATGAAATAAATCCACGGATTATAGCAACAACGAAATATAATATAGTTATAAATTATGTTTAATTTTAAAATTTTTGATTAAAATATTATATTAATATAGATTAAATTTCTTATATTATATATAAAACATAATAAATTTATCATATTTTGATGCAAAATATGATAAAGTATCAAATAGTAATAAATATATTAAAAGTCATAATATAATAGGTAAAAGTATTATATAAATTAAGAAATATCATAATTTTTTAATAGCTATTAGAGTTTTAATTAAAATATAATCATATTCGAAATTTATAATATAAAATTTTATATACATATTTTTCTTTTTTAAAAATAATTTTAATATAAAAAAACATTATTTTAGACAAAAAATAAGAAATAAGGGTATCAAACGGAAAAACCGAAACCTCAGGGGTATCAAGCGGAAACGTGAAAAACTTTGGGCACCATCCGAAAAAGTCAAAAACTCAAGGGTACCAAACGGAAAAATCCTATATTTATCGTTGAAATTTTAATATAAAATTGTTATTATATATTTTTTCCTTTTTGAAAAATAAATTTAATATAAAAAACGTTATTTTAGGCAGAAAAATAAGAAATAAGGGTACCAAACGAAAAAACCGAAACCTCAGGGGTACTAAGAGGAAACGTGAAAAACTTTGGGTACCATCCGGAAAGCCAAAAATTCAAGGGTACCAAATAAAAATATCCTAAATTTCAAATCATTTCCCGTACAAGATACGGGTAATACACTAGTTCACTGTTTAAAAGATCTTTTATATAGGTAGATAAAGTAGGATTGAGCGACATGCACCTTATCTCTTCTAACTAGTATGTCGACAGCACATACCAAATGTAATTAATAAGACCTTCAAGTCATCCATGCTTAGAAAATGAAGCACATGCACCTTTGGTTGATCTTATTATACATGATTTATGCCGACAATCAATATAAGATGTTTTTTTTTTTTTAAATTTACTTGTATTGAGATTGGAAGGATTTACAGGGGAAGAACAAGGTACAGTGATCATAAGAAGATGGAGCAAAATCAAAGAGTAGAGCAAAAGGGATGTATGAACGTACGTAGGTAGCCTGAGCTAGGGAGGAGTGTGGACAAGGGAGATTCCAAGCATGTTAGCAGCGGCTCTAGACTCGAGGGAGCGGTCCTTCCAATGGTGAGCGAAGTGGATCTTAAGGGCGTTGATGACTTCAGCGGCGCAGTCGACGGCTCTAGTAAAGGAGTTGTTGAAGATGAGTGAATTCCGAACTTTCCAGGTGGTATAGATGGATGTGATGATCGAAGCAGTACGTATGTTATCAATGAGATTGTTTTTGGGGGGTCGATTCGAGCTTAACCAAGACCATAGATTGTTGACATATGGAGTTGGGTATGGGACTCTTGTCCATCTGGCGATAAGATGTTAATCTTATCTAAAACGTTAATTTTTGTTAAAGCTTGTTATCTTTATTTTCAAATATTTTTTTTAACGATTATTATTTCAACCAACTCTTAATAAATTTTTAAAGTTAAAATATTTTTTTAACGTTAATTTTTTTAATAATTATTATATGTATATTTCTAAAACCTTATACATTATTAATGGTTTTAATATATAAACTATACATATCAAGATTGAATACACCACCTTTCTTATTACTAACGATCATTTTTACGTATATATTAAGTGCTTTTATTATATAAGATTGTGCGTATAGTCTTTTCGAATTTATGTTAAGATTTACAATGTTTGCATGGTGTGTTGTATGTAAGAAAGTAACGATGTAAACACTTCTATATGTACCTTCCCCTCACTCCACCAAAATCCCACACAAAATCAAAGAAAAGACAATTGAGTTGATAAAAACAACTAATTGATGGAGATCTTTTACCTTTACACTCTTCTAGCTTTGGTCGCCATAACCTAATCTCCCTCCAGCTTCTTTTCATCAAGCAAGGAGTCACCGGAGCTCTAATTCCGGGGAGAATCAGACCGCCGGTGATCGGAGAATGTCTCGAGTTTAAAACAGTTGGTTGGGAAGGAAGGCCGGAGAAGTTGACATTTGTCGAGCACGTGGCGGTGATGTGCTCCAGTGAAGAGACACTTGTAATATCACGGTGGTCAGTCGCCGTTGATAAGGTGTTCCGGTATTCCATGGCTTCCAAAGAGGAGGCAAAGCAGACAAGACGAATGCTTCCTCAATTCTTGAAGCTTGAGAAGCTTCAATGTTACGTTGGAATTCTAGATTATATCGCTCGTATGCACTTTGATGAGTCTTGGGAAAATTGTCACCGACTCCTTGGTTTTTTTTTTGAAAAGGTAATTGTATTAGAAGGGAATATATAACGGTTACAGCAGGAGGGGATAGTTACAAGTACCACAGACTTTAGAGGTACACATTGAAGATGCCTCTCAGCCCAACAAATCCAAATGTTGCTTCCTCCCTTGTCTAATTCGTATATCAGTTTTGCAAACGCCACCCTATTTCTAGTCATGAGGTCAAGGAATCCGAGACCACCACAGACTTTAGAGGTACACATTGAAGACCACGCGACCAAGGCCCTATTGCTGTTAGCAGTACCGGACCAGAAGTATGACCTAATGAGACCGTTAATCATGCTGATCACTTTTGCAGGGAGCATGAACATAGAGCACCAGTAGTGACTAATAGAGAAGAGAATGGACTTCACAAGCTGAGCACGACCCGCATAAGAGAGTGACCTCGCGCTCCAGGACTGAATGCGTTTAGTAATCTTGTGAATCAAGGGTTGATAGTCAATAATCATCAGGCGTTTGCTACCAATTGGTACCCCAAGATAATGGAAAGGAAGGGTACCAAGAGCCATTCCATTAAGGTTTACTGCACGATCTTGCTCTACATTACTCATGCCACCAGTGAAAATATGGGATTTAGAAGGGTTGATCATGAGCCCAGAGATTGATCCAAAGTGGTCAAGAGTATCTTTAAGTATCTGGATTGATGGGATATCACCTCTACAAAGGAGTAAAAGATCATCAACAAAGGTCAGGTGCGTGACTATGGGAGAGGAGCATTTAGGGTGATGGTTGAATTCAGGGTTGGAGGTGTTTGTGTGTATCAGCCTGGAAAGATATTCCATTGCAATAACGAAGAGGGGTGGTGAGAGTGGGCAGCCTTGCCGCAAACCACGCCTACCTTTGAAGTGACCACGCAGGGAGCCATTCACATTGACAGAAAAAGATGCAGTAGAGATACACTCCATCACCAGTCCAATGAAGCGGTTAGGGAATCCCATACGCTGAAGACAATGAAAGAGGAACTCATGGCTCACTGTATCGAAGGCCTTCGAGATGTCGACCTTCATTGCAGCCCTTGGGGAGATATGTTTCATACCATACTTGTGGAATAGTTCTTGACACAGCAGCACATTGTGATGGATCGATCTTTTGGCGACAAATGCGCTTTGATTGAAGCTGATAATATTCGGTAGAATTGCATTTATGCGCTGCGACAGGATCTTGGATATGGTCTTGTATATGGTGTTGCAGCAGGAGATGGGCCTGTAATCAGAGGGAGCCATAGGACAATCACGTGTAGCAATTAGTGAGATAGAAGTATGGTTAACTTGCTTAAGCATGCGACCCTTAATGAAAAATCCTCAATGGCCTCAGTGAAGTCATACTGGATTATATCCCATGCGGATTGGAATAAGAGAGAACCATAGCTATCTGGCCCAGGTGCCTTGTTAGCCCCAATGTTGAAGATAGCCGCCTTGATCTCATCCGGACAAACCGGCCTATCCAGAGTTGCAACGTCCCCGGGTTAAGCTGGGGAAGAGTTATGTTGGGGAATGGTGGATGGGGGGTAGGTGTTGGAGGGTTCAAGGTATGGCTAAAGTGATCAACCAAAGTATGATCAATGGAGTCCGATTCATAGGCCATAGTACCATCACGAGTACGGATAGCATTTTTAGAGTTAGCACATCTTCGGTTCTTGATTCCCCGGAAGAAGAAGGAAGAGCATTGATCTCCATGTCTAAGAAGTAAGTTATTCCTTAATTCGTGGTGTTGTGCATGTTCAATATAACGTTAGGTGTTGTGCATGTTCGAACCCAAAACATAAATTTAGCGGAGTGTTGTTTGACTTAACACCTCGCCTCACTCACCTTTGTTTTGTTGACGACATTATTCTTTTTTACAGGGGTGATCTTTTTTCTATAACTACCCTGAAGAATACTCTAAATCAGTTTGGAAACTATTCAGGTCTCATCATAAATCCCAGAAAATCTGCTCTCTACCTTGTTGGTGTCTCTACCACGGATCGCAACCTATTTGCTACTAGCTCTTACGTTCCTCTTCGAACGCTATCTTTCACATATCTTGTAATTTCCATTGGCAGCAAGCGCCTAAATCCCTCCGACTACCATCCACTCATCCAGAAGATCACAAACAAGATCAATTGCTGAAGTGCAAGAAATTTCTCATATGCTGACAAAAAACAAATCATCTCCTCTATCCTTATCCCTCTCCAATACTATTGGTGTGCAGTGTTACCTCTCCCACAATCCATCATTACCAAGATTAACAACCTCCTACGCTCCTTCCTCTGGTCGGGAAAAGATCAAAGCCCCCGTTGGCCGTTCCTTTGTAGCTTGGAAGACCGTTTGTACTACCATCCCTGAGGGTGGACTTGGTTTGAAAGAGATTCTCTCTTGGAACAATGCCTGCTTCTCCAAACTCATCCATGAACTTGACCACCATTCCACCAGCCGTAACATCTGGACAGATTGGACTAAGAGCAACATCCTCAAAATCTACTCAATCTGAACTTGCACTGGAAGCTACAAATACAGTCATTCTTGGAACTCGCTTCTCCATTTCCGGGATGATATCCTAGCATCTCAAAACGGTACCAACTTTATCTCTACCACCTCCAAGCCAAACGGTTCCTACTCCACAAATGTTGCCTACTCCATCATAAAACCCACCCAAAACTCGCAGCATGCCCTCTTGCACATCAACATTTGGAAGAACATCAACACCCCAAAGTGTAGCTTCATTTCCTGGCTGGCAAGTCACCAAAGGTTACCCACTCTAACTAAGCTTGCCGCCTAGAGTATCACCCCTCCGCCACCTGTAAACTCTGCAACTCTTTCCTCGAAGACGAATTTCACAACTGCAGTTTCTCCCGCTCCACCCTCGACCTCATCTCGAGATGGACCAAAACGGCTCCACCATACCCCTACAACAAGAACATCTGGGCGTGGCTCAACACTACAAAAATCAAGCGCCATGATCTTATTGCACACATCCGACTTGCATCCATTACAAGCTTCATCTACCACATATGGAAGGCAAGAAATGATCTCATCTTCAACAACCATGTCATTCACTTCTCCACCTGTGCCCACAACGCTATTCAAAATGTCAAGAATCATGCATCTCATCACTGGAAGGATAGATCGCTTGACTCCATCTTATGAGCCAACTAACTTGGCATTATTCTCATTTAATTTCCTCTTTGTACTTCTCTTCTTGTAGCCTTAGAAAGGCACTTATGTAAATCCCCTGTTTTTGGTTAATATACAATTTTTTTTTAAAAAAAAAAAAACCAGTGAGTTCACACAGTATTGTGAAAAGTTTAATTAAATTCAGTTTACCTAATAATCTCACTCTCTAAGGCTATATATAGGGAAGATTCTCCTACAAAAAGATAATCCTATAAGATAGGATCAAAAATTAACAAATACCTTTAGAATGTTTTACAGCCTTAAAGGTATAAAAATAATAAAAAGATAATTACAACTAATAAGATCGCAACCGGATTTTATGAATCTCAAAAGACGCCAAATCTCGGTCAATCTATATAAATCTCGAGCGAGATTTTGGTATTCACGGATGATATTTCTTCTCTGAAACTCTTTTCTTGTCCTAGCCACGTTCTATGCTTGCTTGATCATCTTGGTCCTTGTATGGTCCTTCCACAAAACCAACAATGTCACTAAAGAAGACTTAGGTATGAGTGAAGTCTCTTTAAGTGCACATGTTGTCAATAAGCTAGCAACTTCCTCATGGATGGTCTTTGCTCTTACTTTAGTGATAGCTCGTTCCATGGCGGGACTCAATGATGATGCGGATGTGTTCTCCTTCAATATCTTGGCCCTTGATCTTGCGATTGGTCCTTGAGGTGGTGTTGAAGATGGTTCTTCATTAGTAATTTTTGTTGGAAAAAAGATAGACGAACAAAATTTATTAGAAGCATTTTGAGGATATGTTCTCCTTCAATATCTTGTGATTGCCACTTCATGACGACAATGTATCCTATATGTTTTCCTAGTGTAGCAATTTCTACAATACGGATCATAGTTCCCAAATCAAACGATGTTGAATATTGTAAGGAGCATGGCTCAGTAGTGGCTTAAAATGTAGTACCCGGAAAATTTAATTTCCGTTTAATACCCGATCAAACCGGATTCCGATCCGCCAACCTTAATCTTGAAAAAAAAAATATAAAATAATAAAATAAATAAATAAATACCAGAAAATGATATTAAATTCTATCATTTTATGTGACCTTGATTCACATAAAATGATAACGTATATAATTCCGTAAATAGTTCCGTAAATAATCCCGTACCTTTTCAAAACCGAAGAGCGGTTCCGTGCGAGTAACGATTTATCCATTCAACTCATCTTTTAGTTAGATGAGCAGGCCCAGTGCTGGCCCATTAGACCCGGCCCAATAACCTTGCAGCCAGCCCATATTTTTAATCCTAAACCTAATTAATTTTAAACCTAATCTAACCCTAAAATAATCAACGTTACGTACATCTCTCCTTCCTCTTAACTGCATATCTTTATCCTCGTAAAGATCTCCCCGTACTATCGGATCTCGCCTTTCCTATCTCACGTATATCCTGCTCCGAACCTTCCTTACGCGCCCACCATATCGACTACAGACGCAACGCATGTGCTTCCCCTCCGCTCGCCGCAACTGCTTGACAAACCCCAACTTCGGGAGCCGGTAAAGCGCAGCCGAGGTGAGCCTCCATCTACCTCCCCTTCCTGATTTCATCTTCCAGCACCGATACCTACCTCACCTAGTGCCGACAGCAGGACGAGGAGGCCTCCATCACCGGCAAGGACGCTGAAACCGTCCAAGTGCAGCCCTATCCAGACCATCGTTTTCAGCACCAAGTCCTACTCCACCTCGTCGATCGATCGAGCCTCAAATCCTCCTTCAGTCGTTACGGGTAGGGTCAATATATTCTTCCTTACCTTCCCTCCTGGTTGGCTTATTACAGTGACTCATCACCCTTCTTTCTTGTGCCGGACGAACCTTCATCTCGATCCAATTGGATGTGGACAGGGAGACCGAGTAGAGCCGAGCCTAGTCCCGATTCCCTTAGTTTCGTGGTACTGAACTACAACTGTAACCTCGAAGCATCACCAGTGCAACAGTCCGGTATGATCTTCACGCTATCCTTGTTTCCTGTAACATAAAATGTTAATGAGTGTATATGTGTGTTAGAGCCTTTGTAAGGAGATTCGAACCTAAGACTTGTGGGATAGATTAGACAGTTTTGGTGGACAGTAAGAGTCGAACTAGAGACCTTTGGATGAATGTAAGGGTGTTTTAAGTAGTCAGGAAGACTCGAAATGGAGACCTTCTGCACACTGTTTCATTCAGTTCAGCCTGCTGATTTTAGGACCTTATTTCTATAGGTTAAATCGAGAATCCAACGTTGAAATTTTTGATATATTGTAGATTGAAATATGTAGTTTACTGTGTTAAAATTTGGGAGAAAGTTAACGGTCGGATTAGAACTTATAAGGACTCAAAGTAGGACAGTTGGGCTGTTTTTACAGCAGAGGAAAATTGGCTAAGTATAGAAAATTCAGCTTTTATTCCAACTTGTGAGATTTATGGGTGAGTGATAGTTGAGTTTTGTTTTGAGATCTTTACCCCTATGATTAGTATGTATATCATAGAGGAGCTAGGATTTTCTATTGGAATTTTTATAACCTTATCCAAGCGGCGTTTATGAACCCAAAATCAGGCTTTAACGACTATGGTATAAATTAAGAATGTTGGATAACTCTTATAAAACCTTACTAAATCCTTACCAAAGTTTTCAATGAGAACTAGATTATGGACATAGGTTCTAAAAGAAAATATTAGAACTAAATGATAGACTTTGAGAATTTTCGGCACTAAGGGTAAAATGGTCTTTTACCGTAAGAGAGCTTTTTCCGTAATTCCTTCGCATGAGGTTGGACATCTGGATGTGATTTTGATCCACGTGCCTTATTTGACAGGCGTTTGAGTTACCACGGGTTCGGACCGGGTTGAGATTTGAGAAAGCGATTTTTGATCAAGGTAAGTCCATGCGAGTTACTTAGCCGGTTTCTGGATGTTAGTTGAATGATAATGGTGGTGTGTGCGATGTGTGTTTATAATAACAACTTGTTAGGACGACCGTCGTTATTATGTGTTAAGGCCCAAGTGTATGTATAACGGGCCGTGACATCACTGCCCAGCTCTGCCAGGAGACTGGGAGGTTCTCTATACCCAGACCATCCAGGTACACGGTGAGATGCATCGGATTCACTCCTGATGGGTACACGGGGGCGGAGGCGAGGTTTGGGAATCCCTCGTGTCACAAAATAAGTATCATTAGTAAGAGTGAATGACTTAAATGAAGATAATAAATGGATTGTTTGAAAGCATGATGAGTGTTTATTATTTTATGTGTGTGTGCGCTATTATTATTCTCCTAATGTTTAGATAACTAGCTAATGGTTGTTTTATTGTGTTTTTAGATTTACCGCAAGTTAGAACAGCAGCTGAGTGATCCGGAAGTAGTGGTCAGCCGGGTCTCCGTACTCCTTAGAGTGGGGGTTTGGGTTGTTGCTTTGGTGTTCTTTCCTTTTGTTATTACAGTTAGTTTGTTTCCGTTGTTTAAGTACTGTAGGTTGTTAGACCTTGTTGCATTCATCCTTTAAAAATACATTTTTATGGATTTCGGTTTTCCTATTTGTATCTTGTTACAAGATGCTAATAATATTGTTGTCAAACTGAGGTCGAGACGCATATCGATCACGTGGTTATGACAACAGCTCTAAAAACTCAATCACTCTCTTTTCAATATAAAAATACAAAAAAGATATCCGAAACAAACAAGTCAATGCATACATGTGGATGACAGGTAGCAAGTGAAGGCAGAGGAGCAGGAGGGCATGGGCTTTTTGGGGGATGGGTGGGTGGGGGCACGTCAAAGAGGAGCGGTGATTACTATTTAATGGGTGCAACGGTAATCCAAATCTTATCGATTGAGGCTCGGATTAGAGCAGTCAGTCCGAAAAAACGAACGGGTATGACAGATGAAGAAATCCGATTGGACTAAATGAAACGGCCCGCCGGCCGTATGAAAAATAAATAACAAAAATGAATATTATTTTTTATCCATAATAAATATTAAGTATAAATATAAAATATTCATAATTATAATAAATTTAATATATTTTACGTTAGGTTGACACGTACGTAGCAAGTGAAGGCAGACGAGCATGCATGGGCTTAGGTTGACACGTAGCAAGTGAAGGCAAACGAGCATGCATGATTACTACAATCGGGTGCAATGATTGCTACATTATGTAACATCACAGTTGACATTATTTTATGTTACATTTTAGCAAATTACATTCAAATACTCCGACAACCATTATAGATTAATCAATCGGATTTAATCATTGTTTTAGGGTGTATTTGGTTGCATGCAGACGTGTTCAAATTCGGACGGCCTGTTCGAAAAAACGGACAATTATGAATAGA
This sequence comes from Fagopyrum homotropicum, assembly GCA_033239125.1. Lineage (NCBI taxonomy): Eukaryota > Viridiplantae > Streptophyta > Magnoliopsida > Caryophyllales > Polygonaceae > Fagopyrum > Fagopyrum homotropicum. The sequence goes on along the minus strand of BSWB01000001.1, from coordinate 3,150,850 downwards.
AGTACTCTGGTTGGGTGAATAATCCGATCTGCGAATAAAAAGTAAATATTATATTGTATCTATTATAAATATTTAGTATAATTATAATAAATTTAACGTACTTTACATAAAATATCTTAACCATAATTAATTTTTTATTAAAGAAAACATAATAAAAACATTTAAAAAAAAAGGGTACTCGCATGCCAGACCCGTCCGCCCGACATGACGGATACGACAACCATTTCAGACCCGGTACCCGGACGGCCGGGCTCGACCCAACCCCGGATCCGGCTAAACGGACTTAATATTTTATAAAGTCCGGTCGATACCAGATCCGAGCCCGGATATGAACAAGTCTAGTCGCCTAATAGTAGAAAAGTGTCATATATTTAATGCTAAGTTGATCTTCAAACAATTCTTGAAGTTGGGTCATTTCATGCAATTTTCTCTAAAGTTAAGGCTCAGAAAGTAAATCATTGACATCCTCTCGTTTGATCTATAAAATGGGTTGCTAGTTTGCATACTAATCCTATAGCACAACAAATCTCTCTGATATCAAGAAAGATGTGGAAGCTGAAGGTGGCTGAAGGAGGAAAGCAGCTGATGACCGTCAGTAACCATATCGAACGCCAACACTGGGAGTTCGACCCTGGCGCCGGAACACCAGAAGAGCGGGCGGAGGTAGAGAGGCTCCGCCGTGACTTCACCTCCAACCGCTTCCTTCAAAAGCAGAGCTCCGACGTCCTTATGCGCATGCAGGTTCACTATATATATATATATATATATATATATATATCATCTCTCCGACGCCCTTATGTGTATGTTAGACATGGGACCGGTTCAAACCAAACTGTCAAACCGACGGTTTGTGAATCGGGTCAAACCGGAGGTTTACGGTTTAGGTTTAGGTCCGGTTCAAACCAAACTGTCAAACCGGCGGTTTGTGAATCGGGTCAAACCGGAGGTTTACGGTTTAGGTTTAGGTTTGGCTGAGGTTTACGGTTTAGGTTTAGGTTTGGCCGAGAGCCAAACCTAAACCGCCGGTTTAGACCTTTTTTTATTATTTTTTTTTTAATAAAAAATGGAAACCGGCCGGTTTGGTCCTCAAAACCGGTGGTTGACCGACGGATTGGTCCGGTCTGGTCCACTTTTTCATTTTTATTTTATCTTTTTTTAAAAAATAAACCGGCTAAAGCACCGACAAACCGGCGGTTTAGGTTATACGGTTTAGTAAACCGTCGGTTCGTAAGGTTTAGGTTTGTGATCCATGTAAAGTGCATGTAGATTGATTTAGCAAAAAATGTATAATTTTGAATATAATTGAGTGATGTAAAAGTATAAATTCAGATGAGGAAGGAGAAGGCGGCGAAGAAGCCGATTCTGACAGCGGTGAAGCTGAAAAGCGATGAAGATGTAACGGAGATGGCGGTGGAGACGGCACTGAGAAGAGGGCTAGACTATTTGTGTAGCATTCAAGCTCATGACGGTCACTGGCCCTCTGATATCGCTGGCCCTTTATTTTTAATGCCGCCTTTAGTAAGTATTCAAATCAGATAATATTGGACAATTTTTGTAACTAGACCTTTTTGAAAAACTAGAGTATTAACTATGACTTTTTAATGTTTCAATTAAGTAAATGTACCCCAAACTTTTGTATTTATTTTCAAACTCTACACACTCTTCTCTTTAGAGAGTACATTTACTAAAAATAAAAGTAGAAAAAGTATAATAAACCAAATTCTTGACGTCCAATTTATATTAAAAACAAATCTTCAAGCAACAGTATTATGTACGGTTTTGTTTTTTTTCTTTATAAAAAAAATTGTACAGGTGATGGCATTGTATATAACTAAAGCATTGAATACGGTTCTCCCATACGAGCATCAAAAGGAGATCAAGCGATACATTTACAATCATCAGGTAACAATGATTTACTAAAGTAGTTTTTTAAGGTTAGATTTATCTTATATAACACCAAAGTAAAAAAAAAGGAAAAAGAAGAAGAAAAAAAAAAGTTAATAAGAAAATATTATCATCGTATGCGTTGATATTGGAGATAATAAGGTCACACATCGAAAGATGGAGATGCTCCGAACCTAGTATATAAGCTCGGTGAGCTACTCCTTTTGATACGACGACTCCCGCTCTACCGGTCCGTCTGTATCGGACTTTCTCAATTGATTTGAAATTCTTTTTTTATCAAGAAATTAATATCTAAAATTTGTGGTAGGCATTAGTGTTATCAATTATATTGAATGGTAACAGAAAATATAAGTTGGTAAATAATATTATTTAATTTGATAATTTAATAAAGTGAAAGTTGTTTTTTATTGTTAGAATGAAGATGGAGGATGGGGACTTCACATAGAAGGAAACAGCATCATGTTTTGTTCGGTTCTCAGCTACGTTGCTTTAAGATTGTTAGGTGACGATCTACAAAACGACGTCGTATCAAGAGGCCAGAAGTGGATCCTCGATCACGGCACTGCACTCGGCATCCCTTCTTGGGGAAAGTTTTGGCTAGCGGTAAACTACTCTCGTTTTTTTTCCTTTCCGGAAACGATTGAGGTGTGCTCGGTAGAGATTATTCGATAGTTTTTTTAGAAGATTACCAATTTTAAAAGCTTATATGAGTTTGATAAATTAGATTATTAAGAAGTTTTTTTTTTAAAAAGTTTTTTCACTAGAATTGTGAAGCTAAATGTGTGGAGGGTTAATGCTGGATGTGATAATAAAGAGGATAATGGTGAGATACTCCTCATATTGCCAATTAATTTTATGATGAAACTCCACTGAACTTATTTGTTAGATTGAACCTAACAAGCATATGCGCTCGTATGCACATTATCCCACTTAATTGTCCGTCTACACCGGACCTTAACATAATGTGAATGGTTTTTGGGAAAATTTAGGAGTTTATTGAAATTTTATGCCAAGTTTACCCTTCTTGTTAAGTTTCATACTCCTATTGATCATGTAATGGTATCTATAATTTTTAGTTTCTCTAATGTCATAACAAGCTTTTTTATTTGAAGGTACTTGGAGTATATGAGTGGGACGGTTGCAATCCTATACCGCCGGAGTTTTGGTTACTACCTAAGATATCTCCGTTTCATCCCGGTAATACATTATTTTGAAAAATATTTATATACAAATTTTGATTTGGGGTTGTTATTCGAATTGAACGAGTCAAGTAAACGAGTCCGTACAAAAAAAATTCACGCCGAGGTCGAGCAGCTCTACTCATAAAACATATGGCATGACGACTTTAATATGCTTATTTTCGGCAATGAAGGTTCACTATGAAGATTCTAAACATGAAATTCATCAATAAATGCAGAGAAAATGATGTGCCATTGTCGTTTGGTTTACATGCGCATGTCATATCTCTATGGAAAGAGATTTGTAGGGGAAATCAGTCCGCTAATTCAACAAATTCGGAAAGAGCTCTATCATCAACAATATCACCAAATCAATTGGAACCTCGCCAGAAACACTTTTGCAAAGGTATGAATAGATTTGGGCAATTCGGGACCAACCTGTCCGTCCGGTGTGTCCGATCGGATGGGGGTATAATACCACTTTTTGTCGAAATGGACCGACCCAAATCTGACATGTAGCAAGTATGAACACGGAATGAGGTCCATGTATTGAGAAGTAGAGATAATTATCACATTGATTATCAAGAAGTAGTGTGAGTCTAACATATCAGTTTCATGTGTTTTGCATCTTATTACACTTGACTTTAGCATGAATCCCGTGAACTTGCACAAGTGGGCTCAAACGAGCACTCTTAATGCCGTTCGACCTGCAGGAAATAAAAGTTAAAAATCACGAGCATCTTGCTCGGCACTGAAAACTTTAATATTTAAAAGAACACGATATGCTTTCGGGATTTTTGATAATAATAAAATCGCCGTTTGAGTAATTTCCTAACAATTATTTTTAGTTAAAAGTGACATGTTAACATTTGTAGGAGGATTTGTATTACCCACATCCATTGGCACAAGATATGCTTTGGGGATTTTTGTATCATGTTGGAGAGCCAATTCTTAAGGTTTGGCCATTTTCAAAGCTAAGGAAAAAAGCTATAGATGTAGCCATGGAACACATCCACTACCAAGATGTCAATAGTAGATATATCAATTTCGGATGCTTTGAAAAGGTATTTTTTATTTTTAATTTAAGATATTAAGAAAAAAAATACTTCCTATTAATTATATAATTTGGAACAATTATTGTAGATCTTGAGCTTAATGGCATGTTGGGTAGAAGATCCACAATCTGAGGCATACAAGCTTCATCTCGCAAGAATTCCCGATTTTCTTTGGGTGGATGAAGATGGCATGAAGTTGCAGGTAATATTTTATATTTTGTGAAAAAGTAATGCAATAATGGACTTTTAAAAATGAATATATATTATTGGTTGTAAAATATACTAGGAATATTATTATAGTTTTAAAAATGATATATATAGATAATACATTAATAGAATCAACACTATTTTTCTTGCTAAACCAAAAATCGGGGGTAGGATTCTCTAATATAGAGGAAAACCGGCCCACATCCATCTTTGAAGGCTTCCTGTCATATGGAAAACCCCCAAAGGATAAAAATCCTCAAGTTAATTTATCTTTCAAGTTAATTTATCTTTTTATATTCGGTGAGTCTAAGATGTGGAGGGATGCACATTAATTGAACTTACACACAATCTTTGGAGTTCCGTCTTAAAATCAATTGTCAATAGAAGGAGTAGCCTTAATACTTATCCATGTTAGATTCAGGTATTATCATATGATCGATGTGGGACATTTTCACACTCAACACCTCACTATTAGTCTCCTTCACACCATCTGCACTTTCACCAATGCTTGTACTTAATTGCAACACCCTCTCTTGATATCGCGCCTCCATCTTCCAAAGACGGCGACATCGAAAAGAATCCTATCGATCTCCGACATGCGTTTTGCACTCGTCATCGACACTCGTTGGCAAGGGTGACTCTCCTCCACAATTAGTTTTAAATTTCACAAATGTGTCAAATCTTGTTAGAAAATTTGCGTTAGATTTTCTCAATAAATCGAGTTAGAATAGATCAGTTTGTTAATTTTGATCGGTAGATAAGTAGATTTAATTTTTTTAATTATTTATTTTAATAAAATTAACGTGACATGATGACTGTTTATAAATTCAAATAAAAAAATTTCTTATAAAATAATTAATGATAAATCTGTAAATACGTTGTGGCAAATCTGTAAATAAATTGAATAAATGCTGACGTGGACATCCTTAGAGGTTGACACGTGGACAAAATGAGTGTTGTTTTAGCAATATATATAGATTTGCAAAAGAAGGTCGGAGGTTAGAGCAAATTGTGAAAGAGATATAACTATTTGTGTAGCGCCGACAAAGACGATATGAGAGTATGATGGTACTCTGAAAGGTAATAACCAATTTTGATCCAATCTTATCTATTAAAGACATTTTTTCATAATAAACTTAGAACATGTACTATCCACCCATACACGACGGACCCGCCTTATCAAACGTCTCACCGTCACATTGTTTTTACCCTTATGTTTACGAATTTTCACCACCTTTTTAAGGCGGGTTCACGAACGCCATCGGACGTACACACTTATAGACTTGCTCCTTAGTTGCACCCCACATTTTTTGCCATAATGTGATCTCATCGAAGACTTGTAGTTTCCTAAATAGAATATTTTATAGAGTAATACTTCAATGTTAGCCGAGTTATCAAGTGATCTTAAACATTTAATATTCTTACACAAAGAAATATTTGATACATATGTAACAGAGTATTGGGAGTCAAACGTGGGATACTTCAATGGCTATCCAAACAATTATGCTAAGCGATTTTACCCAAGAATATCAAGAAACTCTTTACAAAGCACATGCCTTTATAAGAGCTTCACAGGTACAAATTCTTGATTCTTTTTCTCTTTGTTTTTACTCATTTGGATCGTTAATCCTTTATAATGAGAGGTCGGACTATCTTGAAAAATTAGTTAATGATTGCATTTTTTATTTAAAAAAAATATAATTCAGAGTAAGCATGTCTACGGGTCGGACCTGCCGGGTCAAGGGTCCGGGAAGGGTGACCCAGACCCGCCTAATAGGCCAACCCGCCAGGTTGGTGACCCGCCGGGTCACGGGTCAGACCCGACGGGTCGACGGGTTGGCCATATTTTTTCGAATCCGATTTTTTTAAAAAAAAAAAGAAAGAAAAGGGCGGGTTGACTCGCCGGGTCGACCCGCCAACGGGTTCGCCCAACAGCTAAAATAGCTTGAGTTCGAATTTTCTTTAAAAAAAACAAATTGACAGTTGGCGGGTCAACCTACCGGGTTTACACTAGAGTGTTGTCTCTTTTCAATTAGGCTCTTAAACTAACTAGGTTTAAAAATTGTAATCGCCTTCAAGATAAAAAAAAAAAACCCGGCTTTACTTTAGGAAAAATAAAAGGACAATTTTGGTAACTAGGCCTTTTTGAAAAACTAGAGTAGTAACTAGGCTTTTTAATGTTTCAATTAAGTAAATATACCCCAATTTTTTGTATTTATTCTTAAACTCTACACGCTCTTCTCTTAAGGGCTACATTTACTAAACACAAAATTTGAAAAAGACTAGTAAACCAAATTGTTTCAAAATAATATAATCTTATTTAACCAAACTCTAAAAATTTAAAAATTGAACTCATATATCCTACACAAGCATTAAAAAGATATAATATTACTCCTTTATCACTGTACATGAGTGAGTATTTATTTCATTAATATGAAAAATATGAAACAATTTGGTTTATTAGGCTTTTTCTAGTTTTGTGTTTAGTATATGTATCCCTTGAGAGAAGAGTTTGTAGGATTTGAAAATAAATACAAAAGGTTGGAGTATATTTATTTAATTGAAACATTAAAAACCTAATTATTACTCTAGTTTCTAAAAAAGGCATAGTTACCAAAATTGCCCGAAAATCATTAGCTAAACTATGCTTCTTTTTAAGAAAATGAATTGAATTATCGGTCGTGTGAATAAAATATACTTGGTTAGTTTTTAAAGCAGAATGTTAGTGGGATTTTTTTTATTAATGAAATAATATAACTGTTTTTTTTTTTTTACCTTTTTTTTTACCCGAATCAAGTGATATGATAATTTCTTCCTAAGAAATATTTTATTGAGAAATTCGACTATAAAAGGTTAAGGAAAATCCATCTGGAAATTTCGAGAAAATGTATCGACATACATCCAAAGGTGCATGGACCTTCACTACACCTGATCATGGTTTGCAAGTATCAGATTGCACAGCTGAAGCACTCAAGGTACTTGTATAACATAATACAAAATTTCGTTCATAAATGTAATTTCTTCTAAATCATGCACCAAATTTGAAATTTCTTTACATTTTCACAGGATGCGTTGTTATACTCACAAATGCCTAAAGAAATCGTTGGTGATCACATGAAAAATGAACAACTCTATGATAGTATCAATTTTCTTCTTACACTTCAGGTATTTTTTGTATTTATCAAACGACCGGTATAAATCTTAGGAAAAATCCAAAATAATATCAACTAGGGCAAATTTGGTTAGTAGGCTATTTAGAGAAATAGTGATAGTAAGTAGGCTTTTTTGTTTTTCAATTAAGTAAATATACCCCTCTTATTTTTTTTACCTTCAAACCTTCTTCATCCTCTTGTTTTCTTCTTTCTTTGAATGCTTTTTAAAAACTGAATTTCTTTTTTTATTTTTTTTATTAATTTTTTTGTCTTTTTTATCTTCTTTATTTTTTATTTATTTTCTAGAATAAAGAATTTTTCACACACCGGAATTATCACATACCGGAATTATCACATACCGGAATTTCCACATACCGAAATTTCACATACCGGAATTTTCACATACCGGACCGGAATTTTACATACCGGAATTATCACATACCGGAATTATCACATACCGGAATTTCCACATACCGAAATTTCACATACCGGAATTTTCACATACCGGACCGGAATTTTACATACCGGAATTATCACATACCGGAATTTTCACATACCATAATTTTCACATACCGGAATTTCACATACCGGATTTTCACATACCGGAATTATCACATACCGGATTTTCACATACCGGAATTTCACATACCAGAATTTCACATACCGGACATTTACATACCGAATTTACATACCGGAATGAATTTTTAATTGTCTAATATTTAATTTTGCAAAATTTAGGGGGCTCGTTGTAATTTTGCAATTTTTTTTATTGTAATTTGCGTATATGATGACGGTTTGCAAAAATGGGTCCATCACCGTCTCTTTTGGTTTCCAAAAGACTTGTTCTTATTCCCAGTTGACAATGACAAATTGACAAGACGTGGAGGAGTTGAGCATTATTTGAGTGGAGAATTATATGTTAAAATTGTCTCAAAATAAAAGTATTATGTAAACAAAAATAAATAGCGGACGGAAAGCACAAGGATCAAGTGCTGATTGTGCCGCTAGTTTTAATTCAGAAATTTCTGGAATGAAATTTCTGGTATGAACTTTTCGTATGAAATTTCTGGTATGAAAAATTCTGGTATGAAAAAATTCTAGTATTAAATAAATTCTGGTATGAAAAAATTCTGGTATGAAATTTCTGGTATGAACTTTTCGTATGATAATTTTTTGTATGAAATTTCTGGTATGAGAATTTCCGGTATGAGAAATTCAGTCCAGAAAATAAAAAATAAATAAAAAAAGGCAAGAAAAATAATAAAAGAAAACAAATTCAGTAATTAAAAATTAAAAATTATACTTATATAACAAATAACAAACATAATTTATTCTTTCTTTCTAATAGAAGGGTTAATAATTTTTACCTACTATTAAATGAAAGTGGTAAAAAATTTGGGGTACATTTTTTTAAACAAAAACTAAAAAAAGCCTAGTATATCAAATTCTCCCTATCAACTATTAACATTGAACCGAAAATAATACGAACTTTGAAAATTACTAGGAGCGATACAAACTATCAATGTATTTACCAATAATATGACGTCATATATTTTCCGGCAAAAACCCTAGCTCCGGCGATGACGTGGCAGCCGGAATGTTACAAGTCATCAAATAAATGGGTTAAATTTGTGATGTGGATTTTTTTTTAAAAAAAACAATTTAATTATTTTAAAATGCTAAAAAATAACAAATTATTTTTAAAACTTTAAATAATAAATTTTTATATAAATTGTACAAATATTTTTTTAAAAATAATTTTTTTAAAATAAAGTGAAATTTTTTTTAAAATAGATTTGTAAAAAATGTAATAATATTTATTTTTCCAAAAAATATAAAAATATAATTTTTAAAAAAAATCTTAATTATCAAAAAATAATTTGTTCTAAAATATTCAAATTATTATTTTTTTAAATCTTGTAACCTAATCCCTAAAGATTTTTTTTCCCAAATTTTTTGTAAAAAAAAATAAGTTGTGAAAAAAATATTCAAATATTTTTATTAAAAAAATTTCATAAAAAAAATATTTTACATTTTTTACAAACTTGTTAAAAAAAATGTTCAAACTTTACAAAAAATATTTTTTTTAAAAAAAATTGTACATTTAAAATTTTGAAATTATTAAATATTTTATTTTTTAATTTTTTAAATATTATTAGATTGGTGTTTTGAAAAATACAATCCAAATCACACATTTAATCCATTTATTTATTTATTTATTTAATGACATGTAACATTGTGGTTGCCACATCATCACCGGAGCTAGAGTTTTTGCCGAAAAAGTATTACGTATTATTATTGGTAATTACATTAATAGTTTGTATCGCTCCAAGTAATTTTCAAAGTTTGTATTATTTTCGGTTGAATATTAATAGTTGGTATTATTTTGAGTTATTTTTACTAAATCTTATAAACAATTTCATGCTTATATTCTGAATATAAATATTGTATAATTATATTTGATGGTTAATTTATAGTCTTTTTATTGAAATTTATTTGTAATATCTTTATATTATAGAGTGAGAATGGTGGTTACACAGCATGGGAGCCTCAAAGGGGATATCGATGGGTTGAAGTAAGTTTTTCTAAGACATGATAAAACTTCACACAAATAAAGAAAATATTATTTTATCTTACAAATATTATATTTTTGAAGTATATTTCATTTTATCTATCTTTAATAGTATTGTGAACATCTTTTCTAGAAATTCAACCCAACAGAATTCTTGGAAGGTGTTGTAATCGAAAAGGAGTAAGTTTTGATATTATTTCTGTATACGAATTAAGGTTTTTAACTATACTATTTTTTGCTAATAAGAGGAGTAATTCGTCTCATTTATCTTAATTAGGCATGTCGAATGTACTTCAGCTGTTGTACAATGTTTGGTTCTATTCAAAACGTTGCACCTGGAACATCGAAGACAAGAAATAGAGATTTGTATTGAAAAGGCACTTAAGTACATTCTTGATAAGCAAAACCCAGATGGTTCATGGTAGGTTTTTACATCAAAGTTTTCTTCTTTGATTTCATTGGGGTGTTACTCATAATCACATATGGAGGGTTTATTATATGGATAGGGTTGTTATACGAGTCAAGTTATTTGAGGTCGATTTAGACTCGATTCATCTCGGTGATATAGCTAAACAAGTTGAAGATAAACAAAATTCAGAACTCGCATAAAACTTAGATTAATTCCACTCAATTCTAAACGAGCTTATTGGACATGATCATACGGAAGTTCATCTCATTCCACTCTGATAACAACCTTATTGATGACTATGTTGAAATATTAAATTTTCACATCTAAAGTTTTGGAGATTGAGTGTACAGTATATAAGGTCAGTAAACTATCTTTTTATTTTGATTTGATTTTTTATTTTGATTTGATTTTTTTAGGATGCACTCTCACTAGACTTATGTGTTAGGTTTGTGTCTAATGTGTTGTGCATGCACACGACATGACCCATGATTTTGCGGTATGTTGGACAATCACATACTAGATGACTAAATCTTAGCGTTGTTATATGAATTGGCTCGGACTTGTTATATTGACTAAACACATTGAATATTACCTGATTAGATATAAGTAAGACTGTCCAAACGGTCCGTAAAGTCACGAACCGTTTCAGGTTTATTATGAAACGGTCCATGGACCGGATCGGCCCGTAACGGTCCGGACCGGACCGGACTGGATGTTATTCTAGTTAAAAAATATTAAAAGTATGAAAAATCCGGTCCGAATCGGACCGGAACATTACGGTCCCGGACCGGACCGGACCGGACCGGACCGTAACATTTTGGACCGGACCGGACCGTAATTTTCGGTCCGGTCCGGTTTTTCTGTCCGGTCCCAATGTGTGGAGCCCTAGATATAAGCTCAATTTAAACTAGAATCGATTATCAACTCGCGGTCCGGTCCGGTTTTTCGGTCCGGTCCCAATGTGTGGAGCCCTAGATATAAGCTCAATTTAAACTCGAATCGATTATCCACTAGTTGAACATGAACATATTTAAACTTGCTTCACTAGGCTATGACAACATACATTTTTTAGGACCGGCGACTGGTTCATATGCTATTGTCCTGCAACATGGTTGGCGGTGGAAGCTTTAATATCATGTGGTAAGAATTACAAAAATAGCCCTCAATTGCGTAAAGCTTGCAACTTTTTGTTGTCTAAGCAACTTGATGATGGAGGTTGGGGAGAGAGTCACTTATCCTGGAAAAACAAGGTATATTTCAATTAATAAAGAAGATTAAATTTTCATAAAATGATACAAAATATTATGGTTGTATAATTTTGGACCGAACCCGAATTTACGGTCCAGACTGTTTATAATTCTTTTACACAAAATTATTTAATGGTTATGATCCGGATTTAAACTAGATCGTGATGAACCTGTATAATATTTTTTATTTAAAAAAGGATAATCACGGTCAGGACCATAGACTGAATTGTGATAGTCTGGTCCATGAACCGTTAGTATTTTTCACATCCTAACGATTCGATCCGGACCATCCCTACAAAATATAATCAAATTTTCTTGTAATTTCTTTGAAATAAATGCATGGTCTCTTATAACTATTTATATGTATGAATTTTAGATATACACAAATATAGAAGGGAATAGATCACATTTGGTTCAAACTTCATGGGCACTATTGGCCCTCATTAAAGCTGGACAGGTGTGTATATTTAATCATGTTTACTATTTAATTTGAGTATAATTCTATTTTTTTAACATATACTAACATTTTTTTTAATGAATTACTTTGATCACTAGTTTGGGATTGATCCAACACCCATAAATAAGGGCATCAAGTTATTGATTAATTCACAGTTAGAGAAGGATGGTGATTTTCCGCAACAGGTTTGTGTCATTTTAGTTTAATATTTTTTATTTTAAAATGGTTATATTATAGAGTTTTTTTAATTATATATTTGACATCTTTATAACAATTGACATAATTATAGCTATTTCTATCAAAGTGTATAAGGTGTTTAACCTTTAAATCATCAGATATGACATTTTACATTATTTCCGTATTCTTATGAAAAGTCAGAAATTTATGTTTTGTAGTTTTAATTTCCATTAATTGGTGGTAAAACTCGGCGATAGTTAATAAGTGATAAAATTGATGAAAAATTATGTAAGAAAAAAATATTTTTTAAATTTTTTACTTTTATTAAAAATTACATTGATTGTTAAATTACATTATACAATTAGTTGTGGTATATATTTTACTAAATTAAATAAAAAAAATAGACTAATAGATAGAGATATAATAGTATACTAGTGTATTACCCGCACTTTGTGCAGGTACAGTTTTAATAAATCTAATACTTAGAAATCTATATGTATATTTTTGTAAAATAAAAATCCGAAAAAAGAGTTTATAATCATGATTATGATATTTAATTCTCTTTTGAGTGTTTATCTCTTCTAATTAATTATATTTTTAAAATTGATTTGTAAGATATGCTTGTTGGTAAAAAAAATTCGTAAAAGTTTAAAAACTATTTTTATAAAAATATTTATTTAAATATTTTTTAAAAAATTTAGAATTAATTTTTCAATTTATATTAACATTTAGAAATCACTTTTTAAAATAAATTTTTAAGATTCGAAAAACATAACGTTGACACGTGGCAATAGATACTTCTACTTTAATAAATTTATAAGATTTATAAGATTTATTGATTTTCTTCCGATAGTGAAAATGGAATTTGATATGCATCTCATGAAAATAAGTATATGTATATCTTTCTAAAAAGTATAAGCATAATCTATATATTATTCGTAAATTTCAAAACTTTGTTGTCGTGACCTTATGCAAATATTTTTTTTCAAAC